>CM053401.1:29463364-29505742 GCA_028644305.1 Xerus rutilus
TAAATGACAGTGCCTTAACAAAAGAAAGAAAAATTGTGCTGCATTTTTCCTCCTGTTACCTGAAAACATAATGGGTGTACATATATTAAATATATCCTTACAAATGTCCGGGTCATGTTTACCAGCTGGAATTCTTTTACTTAATGTGTGGGTATTTTGCATTGTGATATTTAATCAAGACATTAATGAGTAGAATGTTGTTGATTTAAGACAAGTTTGAGATTCACAAAAATTAATTGTTGTACGTTTGTCCTTCTGGTGGCTGTGAAAGCTTCATATTTTCTTTGGACATCATTAGACGTCTTAGCTCTTGAAGTACAACTTTAATGCTATTTGAATTTTGCCATTTTGCTGACACTGGTATGCTTCGAGCATCCACCATTCCACTGGAATTATTCCATTCATATTAATTTTTGTTACAAATCTAACTGATGGAGGAGCTTCTGGGTATTTAGGTCCACATTCTACTTTCAGGCTATATATTCTGTTTTCATAATTTGTCCTTGGTGGCCCAATAATCATGCCTGTCCACCTTGTAAGTGTCATATCTTCATCATCTTCAAGTCCCCAGCTAACCGTGCCATCACCTACTCCTTTTTGTCCTTCAAGTTCTTCCAACAAGCGAAAATTACGAGGAACTTTAACTCCTGTGGAGACCGCCATCTTCTCCTGCAGCCCCCCTTTTTATTTTTTATTTTGAGATAATCTCACTAAGTTGCTTAGGGCCTCACTAAATTGGCCCTAATATGGATGCAGTTCAGTGGTTAAGTGCCCCTCAGTTCAATCCCAGTACCAAAAATAAAATAAAAAAGCACAATGTCTACAAGTAAAATGTTTGGGTTTAGCCAGTTAAATAAAGTTTAACTATTAAAACTGTTCATGTGTTTAATTAAAATGAATTATTTGGTCCAGTGATTAGTTATCAGGAAAAATATGGTCAGTGATGGGGCAGATCTCTGCCTTTGAAAAGCTGTCATAGCCTACACATTTTGACAAGGCGATTTGGCAATTGATTCTTGAGTTTTCTTTTTTTTTTAAATTTTTTTTTTTTAGTTGTTGATGAACCTTTATTTTTTATTTATTTATATGTGGTGCTGAGGATCGAACCCAGTGCCTCAGGCATGCTAGGCAAGTGCTCTACCACTGAGCCACCACCCCAGCCCTGATTCTTGAGTTTTCTTTTGGACTTTTCTATTTACTGATAACCCATTGATGTGAAGGTGTTACATGTTATTCTTTGATCTGTTTTTTAGTTCAGCAAATAACTTTTGAGTTTGTGAGATTGGAGCTTTGGGAAGAATAAACATGATGAATCATTAGCTGGACGCAGTGTCGCATGCCTGTATTCCCAGCACTTAGGGAGGCTGAGACAGGAGAATCACGAGTTCAAAGCCAGCCTCAGCAACGGCGAGGCGCTAAGCAACTCAGTGAGACCCTGTCTCTACATGAAACACAAAATAGGGCTGGGGATGTGGCTCAGTGGTCAAGTACCCCTGAGTTTGTACAAACAAACAAACAAAAGATGGCCTCGGGGTTCTTTGCTATGATAAATCAAAGGAATCATGTCATAAGGGGGGAAAAAATCATAGATACACATTATTTGTTCCACTTGTTCTTCACAAAGATTGCTAAATTTAGAATTATATCAAGGTCTATCACTTCTATTTTAAAATAAGCTAGTGAGACTTAACTGATGATCATTAGTCTTGTAAGACATTAAAAATATTTTTTATTGTAGGTGGACACAATAGTTTTATTTATTTTTATGTGATGCTGAGGATTGAACCTAGTGCCTCATACATGCTAGGCATGTACTCTACCTCTGAGCTACAATCCCAGCCTGAGACATTATTCTTAACATCAAAAGTTTTCTTTGTGTTCAGTATTGTTCAAAGAATTATTGTGGATTTGATTTTCACTGGTGTATTTTTGATTGCTAAGATTTCCTAAGGGGAGCATTTGCCCTCAGTAATGTATGCTGGATACTACATTGAATGGAGGTGTCAGCCCAGGTACCTGTGTGTGCTCATTCACTGATGATGATGATGATGATTGTTAGTGTTATATTTTTGGTCTGCTCTATCACTGAATTATACCCCCTGCCCATTCACTGGTTATTGATAGATTTGGTTGTAGAGTACTGTTGGAATCATTTAGATCAGGGAAACTTTATTGAACAGTAAACTTGATGTACATATAGATACTGCTCTCTGAATTCCAAATTAAGAAGTGAGTATATTTATTTTCTCATGCATTGAGTGAGACAAAGAGCATGCTTGTTTGTTTGTTTATTTTTGGTGCTGAGAGTTGAACCCAGGGGCACTCTACCACTGGGTTACATCCCTAGCCCTTTTTATATTTTATTTTCAGGTACAATCTCACCAGGTTGCTGAGAATCTTGCTAAATTGCTGAGGTTGCTCTGCTTCATCCTCATCTCTGGGATTACAAGTGTGTGCCACAGCACCTCCTAAGAGCACTTCCATTGCTTGTGCACATGGCAGTTTTTATTTCTTCCCCTTAGTACTGAGAATGGAATCCAGCAGGCACGCTAGGCAAGTGGCAAGTGCTCTGCCACTGAGCTGTATTTCCAGCCTTTAAAATTTATTTTTTAAACTGGAGATTGAACCCAGGGTGCTCTACCTCTGAGCTACATCCCCTGCTTTTATTTTATTTTGAGAGAGTCTTGATATATTGCTCGGGCTTGAAATTTTGATCCTTTTACTTCAGCCTCCTGAGTTGCTGGGATTATAGGCCTGGACCTAGCCTGCTTTTTTTTTTTTTTTTTTTTAAATATATATATATATTTAGTTGTTAATAGATAAATAAATAAAATAAAGGTTTTATTTATCTATATGTGGTGCTGAGAATCAAACCCAGTGCCTCATACATGCTAGGTAGGTGCTTTACTACTGAGCTACAACCCCAGTCCCAGGACCCAGCCTTTTTAAAAGTTTTATTTTGAGATGAGTTCTTGCTAAATTGCCCAGACTGTCCTTGAATTTTGGATATTCCTGCCTCAGCCTCGAAAATCACTGGGATTAGCGGCATGCACTACCACACCTGGCTGAGCCTGTAATTGGAAATTGACATCTCCAGAAAGTATGTGACTGATTGAGTACATTTGGCTGAATTTCAGCCAACAAAAATAGGTATCTTTCCTTCATATGATTATATGGAGAAGCAACTATCTGTGCCTATGGCTTAGATGAATTATGTGCTTCAGAATAAAGTGCCTTTTAAAAAAAAGTATAAACATGTAACATGGGCTCATTTGCTTAAGTCATTTGGAAGTACTTTTCCACAGTAAAGCATCATAAAGGGAAGTGTGACTCCTAGACCAGATGATAAACCTGTTTAATCCTTAATGAACTGGAAGCATAGTGTTTTTGTAGTAAAATTTACTTCTGTCAATAGCAACTGTTACATGTCTATGAAAAAGCATTTCATTTCTAGGGTCATTCATTGATTGGGTGGGTAAGGAGGGTTACTCTGTAGGTTCTGGTGTTGAACTCAATCTGGTCTTCACATCAATTTTCTTGATCAGGGATTTAGGGAATGACTTGAGAGTAGTAGTTTGTCACTTGTGGATTCCCACCTTTCCTTCTGCCTCTGCTTGGGCTCCTGCCCAATGATAAGATGATGTAAATCACCTTATAAAGGTGATTGCCTTATGCTGGGGTCCTTTATCATTAAGGTTACCATATATCCTGATTACTTGGAAGTGTCCTAAATTCTCCATTGCCCTGGTGTAATTGTTAAAACTCTCCTTCATCATCCTTTTTTTTTTTTTTTTTAATAAGGAAGAGATTTCTGTCCTTTCATTCTTAAAAAGCTTGGGCTTCAAATTATATGGTCATCTACTTATTAATTATCTGAGTTGTCTGGTATTCAAGTAAAACCAAAGCCCTAGTCTCTCTATGTCTTTGCATTCACCACTGAATGCCTCTGGCGGACAATCCTCCAAGCTTTCATTCTCCACACCTCAGGTCTTCTAGCTCCCACTTTTAAGGTACCACACAGAGCTTGAGAGGCAGAGTCATTGCCTAACCATTGCTTAACCATGTCCTCTCTTTGTCTTTTCATTACTAGGTTCAGAGGGTATTAAGTTTCCCATTCCTTTCTACATACATCCTCTTATATTTCTTATTCTACTGTTCACTTGTGACACTTTTTCCTCTCTCTCTTTTTTAAAATCTTCCTGTGAGTTGTTGCTCTTACCTGTGTTGATTTTTAAAAGAAATATTTGTTTATTTTTAGCTGTAGGTGGACAGAATATCTTTATTTTATTTTTATGTGGTGCTGAGAATCGAACCCAGTGCCTCATGCATGGAGGTGAGCACTCTACCACTGAGTCATAACCCCAGCCCCTTACCTGTGTTGATTTTGAGGAATGACTCTCCACTGAGTGTCCGTGTCCTATGTCTTCCCCCCACCCCCGCCCCACTCGTTCAGTCTCTAATACCAGGAAAAAAAAAAATGCAAGTATACTACTGGGGATGTAGCTCAGTGGAAAAGTGGCCCTAGATTTTATACCCAGTTCAGAGATGAGGAAAAAAAAGATGTAGGTATACTAAAAATATTGTCTACTATTATCTTAGGCTATGTATCTTAGATTCATATGAAACATAAGTGACTTGTTTATACTTGGATTTCATCCCCAAGGTATCTCAATGTATGCAAATATTTCAGAATCCAGGGGAAAAAAATCTAAAATCCAGAACATTTCTGGTCCCAAGTATTTTGTGTAAGGATTTCTCAACTTGTGTAAGGAAACAAAGGTGAAAAGAAGTAAAATGATTTGCCTAATAGTTCATAACTAAAGCATAGTACAATCAGGATTAAAATTGGGGACTTCTGACCTGTTCCCTAAATAGGAAAAGTCATGAGGTTCTGCAATTTTTTTTTTTTTTTCTGGTTTGGTACTAGGTATTGAACTCAGGGGTACTTGACCACAGAACCACATCCCCAGCCTTGTTTTGTATTTTTTTTAGAGACAGGATCTCACTGAGTTGCTTAGCGCCTCACTGTTGCTGAGGCTGGCTTTGAACTCGTGGTCCTCCTGCCTCAGCCACCCGAACTACTGGGATTACAGGCGTGCACCACCGCATCCGGCCCACATTTTTTAATTTTTATTTTATTTTTGGCGGTACTGGGAATTGAACCTAGGGGCACTTTACCACTGAACCACATCCCAACCCTGTTTTATTTTTATTTTGAGACAGGGTCTTGCCGAATTGCTAAGGGCCTTGCTAAGTTGCTGAACCTGGCCTGGAACTTGTGATCCTCCTGCCTCAGCCTCCAGAGCTGCTGTGACTATAGGCCATACCATGCCTGGCTGGCTTGAGATTCTGCATTTATAAAGAATTTGCTTAAGTAAAGTATTAAACTCTTTAAGTGGCTTACTTTGCCTATACATTCCACTGTCAGTTTATTGTTCCTAAACATAGTTGTTTTGATTAAATTTGTGGTGCCCCATTATTTTACAGATGAATAAATATTTTCCAGGGTGGAGGCAGATTGTCACTCTAGCCAAGCTGCCAGTTTTAATTCTTAGCCTGCTAAGTTCTGTTTTTTACTTTGCAAAATCTTTGTTTCTTTCCAAGAATGTTACTTAGGAGGAGGGATTCTTTACAAATCCAGATGCCTGTCAAAATCTCATTACACAACTTCTTTCATTCTGAATTTCCATTCAAGTCTTGTATCTAAATTCCAGTCATATCACTTGGCTTTACTAAAGTACTTAGTACTTGCTACTAATTGGAACCTCTGAAGGTTTTTCTTTTTTTTAAATAGATGTCTTGGTTAAATTTGATGGTCTAGTGCATATACTTCATTACTTACTGCCATAGATGCTTAAAGCATGGGCTTTGCTTTAGATATACTGGCAGGAAACAATGAAATTTCAGTGTTTGGCAGGTAGCTTCAAGCATCCCTGGATTTAGTCTCAGTGACATCTCTGGTTATACCTGCTGGTGGGTGAGTAGGTGTAGTGTGTTTTCCTAGGAGACTGTGAAAGCATTAGGGCCTGCATTGATTCAGTCTTTTTAGAATTGTCCAAGAAGAGAAAAGAAAGCTTTATTATTATGTTAATAATTATTATTAACTTAATAATAATTAATAATAATAATTTTTAATTTTGCAAAAGTCTAGGCAAAGTTTTTTTTTTTTTTTTTTTTTTGCCCCGTCCCCTGGTACTGGGGACTGAATCTATGGGGCCACTCTATCACTGAGCTACATCTCCACCCCATTTTTATTTTGAGACAAGGTCTTGCTTATGATGCTTAGGCTGGCCATGAACTTGTGATCCTTCTGCCTCAGCCTCCCAAGTTGCTGAGATTACAAGTGTGCACCACCAGGGCTAACACTGGCAACTGTTCTTATATATTAAAACAACAAATTCAGAAACTTCTTAGAATGAATAAAGAATATCTGTGATAGAATTAGTAGAGCTGATTGTCTAGGTTAGTTTCCGATGTCAGAAAAAGTAAGACTAGAGATGAAGACAATCTGTGTTCTGAGAATACCTTACAATCAATGCATCTACTATGTGTGTGTGTGTGTGTGTGTGTGTGTGTGGTGTTGGGCATTAAACTCTGGGGGCCTTGCATATGGCAGGCAAGTGAGTTACACCCTCAGCCCCATCCCTATTGTAATAATTTTCCTGTGGATCCTTATTGTTGTAGCCTTAAGAACCTGTTTTTAGTGTCCTCCTAGCTCTATTGGAGGAGCTTTTGTTCCTTGACATGTTACTAATTCCATACTTTTGCAAATGTACTGTTGAATCATACAAATCACCAGAATATAACACTTAGAAGACAGGCTCTTCTATCTATTCATAATTTTTAAAAAATATGATAATAATAGGAAATTTGATTTAAAGAAAAAAGAAGTAATTCTGCCTACTTAGGATGACCATTGTTAACATTTGGGATATATTTTAGCCTCTTTAAATATGCATATATATACAAGCCAGGCGCAATGGCGCACACCTGTAATCCCAGCACTTTGAGAGGCTGAGACAAGAGAATCCCGAGTTCAAAGCCAGTTTCAGCAACTGCGAGGCGCTAAGCAACTCAATGATACCCTGTCTCTACATAAAACACAAAATAGGGCTGGGGGTATGGCTCAGTGGTCGAGTACCCCTGAGTTCAATCCCTGGTACCAAAAAAATTGCATATATACATTATTTTAAAAATGAAATTAGAATTAGGCCATCTTGACTATTTTGCAACTTGTTAAATTTATTATATTTTTATGTCATAGATGTTCTTCTAAAGCAGGGTTTTTCATCTTCTATAGTATTGGTATTTGGGGATGGATAGATCTTTATTAAAGTAGGCTGTCCAGTGCATTGTAGAAGGTTTAGCAGCATCACTGGGTTTTAATTAGTTCGCCAGTAGCATCTCCCCAGTTGTGACATCCAAAAATGTCTCCAGGTGTGCCCAATGCTCGTTGGGCAGTAAAATCACCTGGGTTGAAAATCACTATTTTAAAGCAATAGTCTCCAAACTGAAGAAGTTTGGAGACAATCAGATATCTTCATACTCTTAAAAATCATTGAAGACTTAAAAGAACTTCAGTTTATGGGAATTATATCTGTGGTTTTTATTGTATTAGAATTTAAAACTGAGAAAGGTTGGGCTGGGGCTGTAGCTCAGTGGCAGAGCACTTGCCGAGCATGTGTGAGGATTTGGGTTCTATTGTTAACATTTGGGATATATTTTAGCCTCTTTAAATATGCATATATATACAAGCCGGGCACAATGGCTTGCCTAGCATGTGTGAGGATTTGGGTTCTATTGTTAGCACCGCATAAGAATAAGCAAAATAGCTGGTCGGGGTGGCGCATGCCTGTAATCCCAGCACTTTGGGAGGCCGAGACAGGAGAATCGCGAGTTCAAAGCCAGCCTCAGCAACGGCGAGGTGCTAAGCAACTCAGTGAGACCCTGTTTCTAAATAAAACACAAAAATAGGGCTGAGGATGTGGCTCAGTGGTCGAGTATCCCTGAGTTCAATCCCTGGTACTAGAAAAAAACAAAAACAAAAACAAAAAGGCATTCTGTCCATCTATAACTAGAAATTAAAAAAAACAAACAGATTAAGCCGGGCACCATGGCGCAAGCCTGTAATCCCAGCACTTAGGGAGGCTGAGACAGGAGAATCATGAGTTCAAAGCCAGCCTCAGCAATGGCGAGGTGCTAAGCAACTCAGTGAGACCCTGAAACACAAAATAGGGATGGGGATGCGGCTCAGTGGTCGAGTACTCCTGAATTCAATCTCCAGTACCAAAAACAAACAAACAAACAAAAAAAAACAACAACCAAAAACAGAAAGATTAAAAATTCACTTATTTAATGCTAATAATAATGAACTTTAAGATAATATTTAAATTGAAAAATATTTTTTCCAAAATAAGTGATAAGAATGCCATTGTTAAATTTCCCAAATCTCTCTGATGTCTGTCATAATAGAAAACATTTATATAGTAATCTGTTACTATATACTAAGTCAGAATATATGGAGAATATTTAGCCTTAAACAGATATATAGTTAGAAAAGGGAAGAGTATTTAATGACTTAGATAAATCCCCTGTACCAAAAACAGACATCCTAAAATTCATTTGGAAGCATAAAAGACCCAGAATAGCCAAAGTAGTTTTTTTTTTTTTTTGTACTGGGGATTGAACCCAGAGGTGCTTAACCACTGAGTCACATCCCCAGCCCTTTTTATTTTTAATTTTGAGACAGGGTCTCTCTAAGTTGCTTAGGGCGTCGCTAAGTTGCCGAGACTGTCTTTGAACTTGTGCTCTTTCTGCTTCAGCCATTTGAGCCACTGGGATTACAAAAGAGCAATGCTGGAGCATCACAATATCTGACTTCAAATTGTACTACAGAGTTATAGTAACAAAAACTGCATGGTACCAGCATAAAAACAGATCCATAGCCCAGTGGAACAAAATAGAAGACACAGAGACAAACATATACCGATAGAATCATCTGACCCTTGACAAAGGTGCTAAAAATATGTGTTGGAGAAAAGAGAGCCTTTTAAATACATCGTACTGTGAAAACTGGATATCCATATGTAGAAGAATAAATCTAGATCCCTGTCTCTCACCCTGCGCCTCACCCTGCACAAAAGTAAGCTCAAAATGGATCAAGGACCTGGGAATTAGACCAGAAACTTTGCAATTGCTAGAAGAAAACATAGAGTCAACATTTTAACATACAGATTGAAGCAATGACTTCCTCAGTAGGACTCTAAAGCTCAGAAAATAACACTAAGAATAATGGACTGTAGTTGTGGCTCAGTGGTAGCGCACTTGTCTAGCACATGTGAGGCACTGGGTTTGCTCCTCAGCACCACATAATAAGTAAATAAAATAAAGGTATTATGTACATCTATAACTAAAAATATTAAAAAAGAAAAATAATAAGTGGAATAGCATCAAATTAAAAAGCTTCTACACAGCAAAGGAAACAACCATGAAAAGAGAACCTACAGAATAGGAGAAAATTTTTCTCAGCTACCCTTCCAACAGAGGATTGATATTCAGAATATATAAAGAATTCAAAAAACTTACCACCAAGTCAGGTGCAGTGGCATACACCTATAATGTAACTTGGGAAGCTGAACCTAGACATTTTTTGAAGAAATATAAATAGCCAACAAATGTATGAAAAAAGAAGTTCAATATCCTTAACAATCAAGGAAGTATAAATCAAAATCACACTGAGCTTTCATTTCACCTTGGTTAAAATGGCAAGTATAAAAAATATAAATAATAAATTCCAGGAGAATAGAACACTTACACATTCATTGTTGGTTGGACTGCCAATAAGTACAAGCATTTTGAAAAGCAGCATAAAGATTCCTCAAAAGACTAGGAATGACCCAGCTATTCCACTCTTTTGTTTTTTTAAATACCTTTATTTTTATTTATTCATTTTTATGTGGTGCTGAGGATCAAACCCAGTGCCTCACACATGCTAGGCAAGTGCTCCACCACTGAGCTACAACCCCAGCCCCAGCTATTCCACTCTTTTGTGTTTATCCAAAAGAGCTGTGTATCACTATAGTGATACCAGCATTCCAATGTTTATAGCAGTGCAGTTCATAATTACCAAGTTATGAAACCAGGTTGTGTTTCTATCAATGGATGAATGGATAAAGAAAATATGATATATATCCACAATGGAGTTCTACTCGAGCCATAAGGAAGAAAGAAATTTTTTCATTTGCCAATAAATGGATGGAACTGGAGAATATCATGCTAAGTGAAATGCACCAGACTCAGAAAGCAAAGAGTCAAATGTTTTCTCTTGTGTGGAAGCTAGAGAGAAATAAGGAATTGAAAAAGGCGAGGGATATCATAAAAATCAGAGGACAACAGAGGAGAAGAATGGGATAAAGAGGGAAGGAGGAGGTGGGAAAGGAGGAACTGTGGAAGGAAATTGACCAAATTATGCTATGTGCATGCTTGAATCTCACAATGAATTTCACTTTTACGTATAATACACCAATTTAAAAAATAATTAATAGAAGACCAGTAGCGCAGAGGAAGGAGATCAGGGGAAGAGAAGAGGTAAAGGGAAAATACTAGTGATTGAAATGGAGCAAATTATGTTTATGCATTTATAAATATGTCAAAATGAACCCCACTATTATGTAAAACTATAATACACTAATAAAAACATAAAAAATATATTTGATGTATATTACCAAATGGCCCTCCAGTGGTTGAACCAATTTATTTACACTTGTACCAGTTTATTATGACTACATCATCTATTGCTAGATATTTCATATTTGCCAGATCGGTAAGTATATGAAAAATAGTGTCACTTACTAAATTTATTATTACTTAAGTTCTTGTGTAACTGGCCTTGATTACCAGTGAAGCTGAATGTTTTTATCTTAAGTTGTGGCCATTTTACAGTCTTCCTTTTAGGCTGATTATAGTGTAATGTATTAGTTTATAACTTTCTTTGTTAAAATAATCACGTTCTCCTAAAGCCTTCTGAGATTATTCCCTAGTTACCCTATTTGCATTTGGGTGTGTATCTCAACCTTAGATTAGAGGTCCTCTCTTAAGGAGGTAATGAAAGTACCTGATAATCTAGTCTCCAAATTTCAGAAGTTTGAGCCTTATTTTTTTTTTTTACCCCCTGTACTGAATTGAACCCAGGTTTGCTGTACCATTGAGCTACATTCCCAGTCATTTCATTTTTTGAGACAGGGTCTCGCTAAGTTGCCAAGGCTAGCCTCAAACTTGTGATCCTCCTGTCTTAGGCTCTCGTGTTGCTGGAATTACAGCCATGTGTCATAGTGCTTGGCTTATCCTTACTCTTAATATTGTCAGGTACTAGCCAAGTTTTTACACAAATCTATTTCATTAATCCTAACAATAATACCATGAAATAGGTAGAGTTTTCTCCGTTTTATAGGTGGGAAGACTACAGTTAAAGTTAAGTCACCTGGGGCTGGGGTTGTAGCTCAGTGGTAGAGCGCTTGCCTTGCATGCGTGAGGCACTGGGTTCGATCTTCAGCACCACATAAAAATAAATAAGCAACAGAATAAAGATATTTAAAAAAAAAAAAGTCATCTGCCTAAAGGTACACAGCTAGTAAGTGGTAGCAATATTGAGAAGTCAGTCTGTACACTTCTAAGCCTGTGGTTTTGAATGCTGTACTGCTCTGTTAGACTCATCTCTAAAACAGGTTGAATTGCAGAAGTGGCAGGTTTGGATAAATAGAGATTAGTGCTCTTACTGTTTTTGTAAGTGATTTGAGGACAGAATGTATATAAAATTTCCCAAATTTACTTATGAAGTTAGTTCCTTCAGGTAATGAAATGCTTCCCATGTGGATAAACTGCAGGTAACTTGTCTGGGTGGAGTGAGCAGAAAAATAGTAACTGAATTCCAGGAAGGTAAACGTAAAGTAATCAAGAAAAATAAAGTCCTTGTAGAATGAGATACTCCAAGATGTCAATAAGGACTTGATAGTTCCTTAGGTTATTTATGTATTTATTTTTGAACCCAGGGCCACTTTACCACTGAAGTTACATCTCTAGCCCTTTTTATTTTTTATTTTGAGACAGGGTCTAGCTAAGTTGCCAAGGCTGACCTTGAATGAATCCTTTTGCCTCAGCCTCTCAAGTTGCTGGCATTATAGGTGGGCACCACTGTTCTTCAGTAGGCTATTTATTTGAAGGTCAAAAAGGCCAGCAAACATTTTATACCCACTAAGATGACAATTAACAAAAGAAAAGAGACAAGTGTTGCTGAGGATGTGGAGAAATTTGAACCATCGTCCATTGCTAGTGACAATGTAAAATGATACATTTTCACTAGAAAAACCTATGGCAGTTCTTGAAAAATATAAACATAGCCAGACATAGTGGGTCACATTTGTAATCCCAGTAACTAGGGAAGTAGAAGGATCACAAGTTCAAGCCAGCCTCATCAATTTAGCAAGACTCAAAATTAAAAAAAAAGGGGGGGGGGCGGGGAGACTGAGGATATAGCTCAGTGGTAGAGTGCCCTGGGTTGAATCGTTAGTACTGCAACAAAACAAACCTCACCACAGGTTTATTACTGTATGATCCAACAATTTCACGTCTGGATATATGCCCAAAGGAATGGAAATCAGGGACTTAAAATAGGTATTTATAGCAGCACTATTCATAGCAGCACTATTCACAGTAGCCCAAAAGTAGAAGCAACTCAAGTGTCTGTCAATGAATGAATGAGTAAACAAAATATAGTCTATACATACAATGGAATGTTATTCAACCCTTAAAAAGGAATGAAACTCTGACACATGCTACAACATGGGTGAATTCTGAAGACATTGTGCTAAGCTAAATAAACCAGTCATAAAAAGAGCATGTATGTACATGATGTACTGAGAGTAGTAAATAGTAAAGTAAGGAGACAGAAATGGTGTTTATAGAGGAAGAATGGTGGTTGTCAGGAGCATGGGGAGTGATTATTTAATGTTTACAGAATTTCAGTTTGGGAAGATGAAAAAGTTCTGGAGACAAATGATCGTGATGGTTAGATAACAATGCACTAATGTGAACATTGTTCATGCCACCAAATCCTACACTGAAAAGTGGCAAACATTGAAAAAAAGCCAGTGAATTTTTAGGTATTTCTAGAAAAAAAATTGTATACAAAATGGAAAATACTTTTCTTTCTTATATAAAGCTGCAGAACGTCCTCATTTTGGAATTCTAGGTAGTATTCTGGCCTCAGCATGATATAATGGATGTAACTTGGTTTTAGGCTGCAGGTCTAGCTCCTTAGACTATTAGCAAGTCATTTTGCCTCTCTGATCCTTATCTATAAAAAGGACCTATGCAATCCTTACCTCAGAAGCAAGGTTTAAATGAGATGTATAGGTGGTAAATGAACTTCTATGTAAATGTCTGTTTTCAGCTTTAGAAAAATAACAAAAGAGACTTATTTCCTATTTGCTCCTGTAGCTGAGCTATGTAGCACACAAGACTGTCTCTGTCATGCTGCCACTTCTGGAGCTCAGGAGAGGTATGACTGACAAAAGGTGGCTTGAGTTCACAGAGTACATTCATTGAAAAAAAGGAACACATAGGCGGAGCAGAAAGCCAGACTGAATGACTTTGCTTAAATCTTTTTTTATTTTTTAATTTGGTACCAGGGAATGAACTCGACCACTGAGCCACATCCTCAGCCCTATTTTGTGTTTTATGTAGAGACAGGGTCTCGCTGAGTTGCTTAGCGCCTTGCCGTTGCTGAGGCTGGCTTTGAACTCATGATTCTCTGGTCTCAGCCTCCCAAAGTGCTGGGAATACAGGCATGTGCCACCATGCCCAGCGCTTTCCTTCACCAGGTTAAGAAAAAAAATCTTTAATAACATAAAAGGGTATTAAGTAAAGTTTGCTACTCCTGGGAGCTCTGTTAACCATATTGCATCTGTCCCACCATACTTAAATTTGTGTATATTTTCATTAAAATATAGCATGCTGTTCATACTCTTATGTGATAGAAAACAAGAGTTTGAAAGATTGAGATAAATTCATAGATGATAAATTCAGAGAAGCTAGGATGTTTTGAGGGGTATGTATAGCTAATATAGGTCACACTGGATTAAGTGCTTTTTATATATTATCTCACTTAATACAACAACCCTGGTTGTTGGCATTTTCTTTAACATGGTAAGATTGAGGCTGGAGGAGTGGAATAACTTATCCAAGGACACATAGATGGTGAAATCAGGATTTGACTCTAGGCACTTTTATTTCTGTAAACTTATACAGCATTGCCTTTGTCATATCTTCAAGGCTGGATCTAATCCCATGGTGCCATTTGCTAAAATAAAATAATATTTGGAATAGTTAGTATAGTCACTAACACTTTAGATCATAGAGATCACTCCATGTCAGAATCAGGCTTTATTTATTTTTGGCTACATAGTAAATATATGAAATTGTGGCCAAAAAAGTTGCGGGTAAGCTAGGCACAGTGGCACATGACTAATCCCAGCATTTTGGGAGGCTGAGGCAGGAGGATTGTGAGTTCAAAGCTAGCCTCAGCAATTTAGCAAGGTCCTAAGCAACTCAGAGAGACCCTGTTTCAAAATAAAATTTAAAAAGGGTTGGGGATGTGGCTCAGTGGTTAGGATTGGATTTAATCCCCAGTACCAAAAAAGAAAAAAAAGGCTGGGTACAGTGGTGCATGCCTGTAATCCCAGAAGGTAATGCAGTAGGATTGCAAGTTCAAGGCCAGTCTCAGCAACTTGCTGAGACCCTCAGCAACTTAGTGAGACTCTCAAAATAAAAAACAAAAAGTACTAGGAATGTAGCTTAGTCAGAAAATACCCCTAGGTTCAATCCCCAGTAACAAAAACCAAAAAATTGTGATTAAAAAAAGGGTATGTAGGGCTGGGATTGTAGCTCAGTGGTAGAGCGCTTGCCTCGCATGCGTGAGGCCCTGGGTTCGATCCTCAGCACCACATACAAAGCAATAAAATAAAAGACATTGTGTCCATCTACAACTAAAAAAATATTTAAAAAAAAAGGTATGTATATAATATAAAATTTACTCTTTTAACCATTTAAATGTATTCACTATTCAGTGGCATTAGATACACTCACATTATTGTGTAACCATCACTATCTTCAGAACTTTTTCATCCTGAAGAACTGAAATTCTCCCCCAATAAACTCTCTCCCCATTAAACAATTTCTCAGTCCTGTCTTGGGCTTGGCTGACTTTTTTTTTTTCTTTTTTTTTGATACCAGGGATTGAACTCAGGGGTACTCAGCCATAGAGCCACATCCCCAGCCCTGTTTTGTGTTTTCATTTAGAGACAGGGTCTCACTGAGTTGCTTAGCACCTTGCTGCTGCTGAGGCTGGCTTTGAACTCACGATCCTCCTGCCCCAGCCTCCCAAAGTGCTGGAATTACAAGTGTGCGCCACCGCGCCCGGCTTGGCTTTTTATTTGTGGTACTGGGGATTGAATTTAGAGGCACTCTACTACTGAGCTACATCCCCAGCCCTTTTTATTTTTTTATTATTTTTTAAATTATAAATGGACACAATATCTTTTTATGTATTTATTTTTATGTGGTGCTGAGGATTGAACCCAGTGGCTCACATGTGTGAGGCAAGCACTTTCCTACTGAGTTACAGCCCCAGCTCACTTTTTATTTGATTTTAAGATGGTCTTGATAGATTGCCCAGGCTGGCCTCAAACTTGTAATCCTTCTGCCTCAGCTTTCTGAATAGCTAGGATCACAGGTGTGTGCCACTGTACCCAACTTGGCTGATTGTGGAAACTCAAATTCTTCTATGCCTCAGCTTTTACAGCTATAAAAGAAGAAGAATGCTAATTACTTTTGTTACATTGTGGTATGAGGACTTTCATAGTTTCTGCTTAGCTCTCAGGACCCTTTGGGAAAGGATACTTTTGGTGGGGGAGTACCAGGGATTGAACTCAGGGGCATTCAACCACTGAGCCATATCCCCAGGCCTATTTTGTATTTTATTTAGAGACAGGGTCTTAGTGAGTTGCTTAGCACCTCGCTTTTGCTGAGGCTGGCTTCGGACTCACGATCCTCCTGCATCAGCCTCCCCAGCCGCTGGGATTACAGGTGTGCACCAACTCACTGGGCAGAAAGGGCACTTTTTAAATATAAGTTTTGTTGGTTTCTTTCCCTGGGATTGAACCCAGGGCTGATTTATCACTGAGCTATGCCTCCCATTTATTTATTTTATTTTGGTACAAGTTCTCACTAAGTTACTGAGTTCAGTCTTGAACTTGAGATTCTCCTGCCTCAGCTTCCCTAATAGCTGGGGTTACAAATGTGTACCACCATACCTGGCAATATAGAGGTTTTATAACTACAAAACTGCTGCCACATGTGATTATAGTACTATTTTTTGATGAATTAGTGATTTTAGTACAAAACGAAATTAATCAGAACCAGAGTAGCTGCATTCTCTTGGAGTACCCAAATAAGTTGAAGCTAAACAATTGTGATAAAATCAACTCTGAAAGACAAGCCTTTGCTTGTCCTTTGCCTGGCACTGGCACTGGCACCAGCACTAGCACCAGCACCAGCGTGGAGCTGAAAGGCCCTAGCCTTCCTGATAGGTCTCTGTCGTGCTCTGTCTCAGGTGCCCTGGAGAGGCTGGGCCTGGGCTGTCTTTACTGAGGATGGCCCCATAAGCACCCAACTGCCAGGCTTGAGAGCTGCCTTAAAATACCATATTCTTCACTTGTACTATTTGCAGGTCAGTCTCTCTTTGTGGAACTTTATAATAAACCTCCCCTTTTCTACTTGACTAGTGATTCAGAGAGGCAGGAGAACTATAGAACTTCTTTTGCATTCTGTAATGATTTATCTTTGCTTTACCATCCCTTTTTGCTTTGTGGGGTCAGAGGGTTGGACACAGCTGTCCTGCTCCCTCTGCTGGCTAAAAGCCGCTCAATAGTTTCAGTCTAGGTCTCATTTTGCACCCACTGAGTTTTATTGCCAACACGTGGTTTAAAATGATTGTCTTTGCACAGGACTCTAAATATCTTGCCTAAGGAAATGCGAGAGGGGAAAGAGGAGATGCATTTTGCCTTCTTATACTTACTTTGAGGACAAAGTAAAGAGGTGGATCCTGCCACAGTGATAATTTTTGCCTCAGTGGTTCCAATTTCCCATGGACTTGGGCTATCATCATCATGTTAAGTACTAATAACTAATTGTAAGTGATCCCCAGGCATTTAACAAATAGCCGTACATATTGAATTACTGAGTACCTGGTAAAAGTGAATTATCCTATAAATGCCTGGAATGAACATTAAAGATAGTGCTATTTGGGTGATGGAGGAAGACCTTAAGCTACAACTTTTGAATGCAAAGGAATATATGCTCTTTCCCATTCCCCCACTCCCTCGTGGTACTGGGGATTGAACCCAGGGCCTTGCACATGCTAGGCAAGCATTGTACCACTGAGCCACATCCCCAGCCCTTTCAAAATTTCTTTATTTTGAAGTAGGGTTTCACTAAGTTGCCTAGGCTGGCTTCAAATATACAATCCCTTTGCCTAAGTGTCCTAAGCAGCTGGAATTACAGCTGTGCATCTCTGTGCCTAGCCTCTGTTTTTAATTGAACTTTTTTTGTTTTTGTTTTTGTACCAGGCACTTAACCATTAAGCCATATCCCCAGCCCTTTTTATTTTTGAGACAGGGTCTTGCTAAGTTTCTGAGGCTGCCTTTGAACTTGTGGTCCTCCTGCCTCCTGAGCTGCTGGGATTATAGGCTTGTGTTACTGTGCCCTGCTAAACATTTTTTCTTTTTTTTGCGGGTTGGGGGTGGGTGGTACCAGGGATTAAACTCGGGGGTTACTCAACCACTGAGCCACATCCCTAGCCCTATTTTGTGTTTTATTTAGAGATAGGGTCTCACTGAGTTGCTTAGAGCCTTGCTTTTGCTGAGGCTGGCTTTGAACTCGTGATCCTGTCTCAGGCTCCCAAGCCACTGGGATTATAGGCATGCTCCACTGTGCCTGGCAGTAACACTTTTTCTTAAGCTCTTCCAATTCAAGAAAAATTGTGCTGTCAAAATTTTAGTGAACAAATATAGAGATGTTTTTGATTACTCTTTTCTTTTTTTTTTTTTTAAATATTTTTTAGTTGTAGGTGGACAGAATATCTTTATTTTATTTTTATGTGGTGCTGAGGATCGAACCCAGTGCCTCACGCGTGCTAGGTGAGCACGCTACCACTGCGCCATAACCCCAGCCCCTTGATTACTCTTTTCCATGGGTATCCAATTCCCATTTTGTAGAGCCTTGTTTTATTTTTCTATCACAAACATTAAAAATATCCAAAATATTTTATTATGGAAATCTTTAAGCATACACAGTTGTATTTGTGTTAATCATCTATTTCTCTTTAATTTCTTCCTTTTTGGCACCCTTTTTTAAAAAATTTTTTTTAGTTGTAGGCAGACACAATACCTTTGTTTTTATTTTTATGTGGTGCTAAGGATCGAACCCAGTGCCTTACCTGCACGAGGTGAGCGCTCTACCGCTGAGCCACAACCCCAGCCCCCCTTTTTGGCACCTTTTAAAAGAATTTTTAAGTGTATACAATATCACCCACCTCCATATATATCACTAACTGATAAGGACTTTTTTTCTTCCTTAACCACAATGCTATTATAACTCAGAAATATAGTGATATTTCCTTAATATGAAATATTTAAAGAAGTATATACAGAGGTCAGATTTGACCAAATGCTAATTTATTAAATTTACTTCCAATCTATTATTTTTTTTAAGATTATATATATTTTTAGAGTGGGTTTAGGTTCACAGCAAAATTAAGATACAGTGATTTTTCTATTTCTCTTTTACCTCTACACATACATAGTTTCCCTCATTATCAACATTCTCTAACATAGTAGTACATTTCTTGAGATTTAACCTACATTGGCATACCATAATCACCTAATGTCCATACTTTACATCAGGGTTCATTTCTATGTTATATATTCTATGGGTTTGGACAAATATATATTGACATGTTTCCACCATTGTAATATAGAGGATTTTCATTTCCTTAAAAATCCTGTGTTTTACAAATTCACCCCCATCCCCACCTAGTACTTGCTGATCTTTTTGCTTTCTCCATAATTTTGCCTTTTCCAGAATGTTTTATATAGCAAGACTACCTATTGCTCCATATCCCTGCCAGCATTTGGTGTCATCTGTGTTCCAGGTTTAGACCGTTCTAAGAGGTATATAGTAGTATCTTATTGTTTTAATTTGCATTTTCCTGATGACATATGGTGTGGAACATATTTTCATGTGATTATTTTCCATCTGTATATCTTCTTTGGTGAGGTATTTGTTTAGATCTTGGGACCATTTTTTAATCCTGTTGTTTGTTTCTTATTGTTTAGTTTTATAAGTTCTTTGTATATTTTGGATATCAGTCTTTTGTTAGATATGTCTGCAAATATTTTCCCTTGCTCTGTGGATTGTCCTCTCATTTTTTCAACATTGTCTTTATATAATAGAAGTATTTAATTTAAAGTAGGTCTAGCTTATCCATTCTTACATGAATAATACCTTTGGTGTTATATCTAAAAAAGTCATCATTATACCCAAGGTCATCTAGATTTTCTCCTGTTACCTTCTACGAGTTTTGTAGTTTTGCATTTTTTACTTGGTTCTATGATCCATTTTGAATTTTATGAAGGGTGTAAGGTCTGTGTTTAGATTCAATATTTTACTTGTGAATGTTCATTTTTTCCTACACATTCATTGAGAGAAATCTTTGCTCCACTATTTTGCCTTTGTTCCTTTGTCAAAGACCAGTTGATGATATTTATGCTGGCTATTTTTGCCCTCTCAGCATTAAAGTCAGGTGTGTCAACCCTCAAATTTTGTTGTTCTCCTTCCATATTGTGCTGTCTATTTTGGATCTTTTGCCTCTCCATATAAGTTTTAGAATCAGTTTGTCAATATTCATGAAATGGCTTTCTGGGAATTGCATTGGGATTGTATTGGATCCAAAATCAATTTAGAGAGCTGGGCATGGTGGTGCACACTTGTGCACGCCTGTAATCCCAGTAGCTTGGGAGGCTGAGGCGGGAGGATCATGAGTTTAAAGCCAGCCTCAGCAATTTAGTAAGGCCCTAAGCAACTCAGCAAGACCCTAAATTCAAAAAAGGACTGAAGATATGGTTCAGTGGTTAAGCACCATTGGTTCAATCCCTGTTACCAAAATAAATAAATAAATAAAATTTTAAAAAATGCCTGGGAATATACTCTGTGGTAAAGTGCCCCTGGGTTCAATCCCCAGTACCAATAAATACATAAATAAATAAAATTGTAGGAATTCTTTATATATTAGATAACCCATTGCTAGTTTTGTGCACTGATAGCACCCTTATAATTTCAGGCAGTCCCATCCTGGCCCTTTATTTTACTCCAGTTAAATCTGCTTCCCATTTTACTTCTTTGTTCTTTCAATCATACCTAGACATTTTTGAGTTATACTACCAAGGCAGAGAATTCCTTCAGTTGTCCATCCAATTAATTTCCTTTGTCAGTTATGATTCATTTTTTGTTCTGTAAGGTAGTTAATATAGAGTAGTGGTGAAGAGTGAAGGCTATGGAGTCTTAATGAACGGCTTACTCAACCACTTTCCTTACTGGATGATCTTGGCAAGTTACTTAACTCCTTTGCACTTGACTTTTAATCTATAAAGCCTATAAGAGTACAATACTATCATGGTCACCATTTTATTTTATTTTATTTTATTTTTTGGTACTGGGGATTGAACTCAGGGACACTCAACCACTGAGCCACACCCCCAGCCCTTTTTTGTGTTTTATGTAGAGACAGGGTCTCACTGAGTTGCTTAGCACCTCGCCGTTGCTGAGGCTGGCTTTGAACTCGCGATTCTCCTGTCTCAGCCTCCTTAAGTGCTGGGATTACAGGCTTGAGCCACCGCGCCCGGCTATGGTCACCATTTTATATTTGATGAAACTGAGGTGCAGGGAGACTAGGCCAGAAACATGAGCAAACAGAAGAAACGTGGCCTCTCTTTAATTTTCCATTTTTGATAGAGATGGGTATAATACAATATTTCTTTAATATAAAAAACACAATAGCAGAAGCAGTGATAAGTCTCTGACTCATGGCTACATTGTTGGGGCAAATAATAGGAATGTAGACTATAGAAAACTGAAGTGTTCACAGCTTGTCTAGATCTGTTAGTAGATCTGTAATTTTTCATTAAAATAAAATAAAACAATAAAAACCCCAAACCATTATTTTCATAACATTAACTTGATGTTTTATACAGTGGTAAGTTTGTAAGAGGTAAAGCATTTAGATTCGACCCCAGGCCAGAGGATTTATAGTTGAAGTATACAAGTCATAAACCAGAATGCTGTGGGACACACTTGAGGCAAGTATCTGGTAGACAGTGATACTTCAGAGGAGAACACAGAACTTGATCTTGCCTGACAGTGGAAGGAAGAAAAAACTCATGAAACAAAGGAATTCAAGGTATGAAGATACCTTCTTTTTAAAAAATTTTTAAATTTTATTGGTTCTTTTTAGTTATATATGACAGTAGAATCCACTTTGACATAATTATAAAAGCGTGGAATATCTCTTGTTCTAATTCAGTCCCCAGTACCTCCCCTTCCCCTCCCCTCTTCCCACACTCTACTCCCTTCCCTCTGTTCTACTGTTCTTTCTTCCATTTACCCATAGTTATTTTTTAATTAATTTTTTTGTGGATGTACATGATGGTGAGATTCACTGTGGCATATTCATATATGTACAGAGGAATGTTATATCAGATTCATTCCACTGTCTTTCCTCGTCCCATCCCTCCTCCCTTTCCTTTGTTCCCCTTTGTCTACTCCGCTAATATCCCTCCCTGACACATCTTGTTATGAGTTAGCTTCCACATATCAGAAAAAATCAGACCTTTGGCTTCTTGGGGTTGGCTTATTTCACTTAGCATGATAGTCTCCAGATCCATCCATTTACTGGCAAATGTCATAAAATCATTCTTTATGGCTGAGTAATATTTCATTGTGTGTGTATACTACAGTTTCTTTATCCATTCATCTGTAGAATGACATCTCAGTTGGTTCCACAGCTTAGCTATTGTGAATTGAGCTATTGTGAATATAAACATAGATGTGACTGTGTCACTGTAGTATGCTGATTTTAACTCCTTTGGATATATACGGAGGAGTGGGATAACTGGGTCAAATGGTGATTCCGTTCCTAGTTTTTTGAGAAATCTCCATACTGCTTTCAGAATGGTTGCAGTAATTTGTAGTTTTACCAACAATGTATCTTCTTGCGGGCAGGAGGGGTGTGGAATAAGTACTACTTGGCTACTATACCTTTATTACTTTTTTTAAAAATATTTTTAGTTGTAGAAGGACACCATACCTTTATTTTATTTATTTATTTTTTATGTGGTGCCGAGGATTGAACCCAGTGCCTCACACATGCTAGGCAAGTACTCTACCACTGAGCTACAACCCAGCCTACCTTCTATTAATTTTAGTTGTAAAATAAAATATGTCTAAGAACAAGGTCAAGTCATAGTATAGGATGAAATAATGTAAAATTGAAACATAAAAGTTTCCCACCCTGTAATCCCAGCTACTTGGGAGGCTGAGGCAGTAGAATTGAAGTTTGAGGCCAGCTGAGCAATTTAGACCCTGTCTCAAAATAAGAATAATAAAAGAAGCCAGGCGCCGTGGCACACGCCTGTAATCCCAGCACTTTAGGAGGCTGAGACAGGACAATCACAAGTTCAAAGCCAGCCTCAGCAATGGTGAGGCGCTAAGCAACTCAGTGAGACCCTGTCTCTACATAAAACACAAAATAGGACTGGAGATGTGGCTCAGTGGTCGAGTGCCCCTGAGTTCAATCCCTAGTACCAAAAAAAAAAAAAAGAAGATGTTGGTACACATGGTTTACACTTAATTTTTCCTCTTAACAAAGACCTTTGGCTATCTCTTTACATTAGCTCTTATATGTGTCTACTGACTTAATGCTTCATGGTATACCCTTATGTGGATATGCTATAATTTGTGGCTATTTATTTTTTAATGTGGTTCCAGGGCTTGGTGTAATGGCACACACCAGTAATCTCTGTAACTTAGGAGTCTGAGGCAGGAGGATAACAAGTTTGAAGCCAGACTCAGTGACTTAGTGAGACCCTGTTTCAAAATGACAGTTAAAATGGCTGGGAGCCAAGGGGTGGGGCTGTAGCTCAGTGGTAGAGTACCTGCCTAGCACATGTGAGACACTGGGTTTGATTCTCAGTACCACATAAAAATAAAGATCCATTGACAACTGAGGGTAGCTGGGGTGTAGCTCAGTGGCAGAGCACCCTGTGGTTCAATCCCCAGTACTGCACATACACACACACAAAATATGGTGCCAGGGATGGAACCCAGGGCCTTATGCATGCTAAGCACACGCTTTACTACAGAGCTACATACCTAGCCTGGCTGTTGTATTTTTTTTTAATTGAATAGAGCTTGCTATGATTTGCTGCTGTTGTCATTTACATTTTTATTGGGAAAAGAATATCATGAGAACTGGGTTTTGTCTGGCTCCTACTATAGTCAGGCAATTCCTTAGTTGTCATTTGTACACTGTCCTTTAGTCAATGAAAGCATATCAAAGAGATTGCTTTGGAGGCAATTATGCTAAAAATATTACTTCAGAGTTCTTCGGTTGCAAGTAATAAAAATTAACTTTGGTTCTGTTAGACCAAGAATAAAAAAAGGATTCTAGGTAGCAATTTAAACAACTGGGTCTCAGGAAAGACAGAAACAGTGTTGCTTTCAGGGTGAGTTTCAATATCAGCACTTATCCCTTTCAGTTTCTATATTATCTATTTAAGATATGATTCATGGGAGAGAGTGAGTGGCCTAGAGGTCATGTACCCCATGGTTAAGTGAGGAAAGTGTGGGGGGTAGGTGTACCATAAGAATCTTATGGAGTTGGGGAGGTGAGGTTTTGGAAAGGATGAGATTTTGAGACTGGCAAAGCCAAATACCAGCCTTGCAATGTCAGCTCTTTTAACTCTACACTCTTGACTTCCGTCTCAAGGAGGAGATGACCGCAGGGTTCTGCTATGGCATATGGAACAAGCTATCCATTCCAGGGTCAAGCCCATACAACTGAAAGGAGAACACCATTCCAACATTTTTTGCCTGGCTTTCAACAGTGGAAACACCAAAGTGTTCTCTGGAGGTGAGAAGGGGGATTCCATCTTGGGAAATGCACTATGGTTGGAATTTTAGAGAAAAGAATTAAAATAACTCCTTATTTTTCTTCCTATATCTTAATTGAATTGTGGTATTACCAGTTTACCATAGCTTGTCTTCTTAGCAGTTTAGACCTCTGAATTAGGGTTTGTCTTTCTCCTTTCTTTCTTCTCTCTCTTTTCCAGCTTCCTTCCTCCTAACCTTTCTTCCTTCTTTTCTCTTTGGCAGAAAACTTTCATGTTGCACTCTCATACACAGGAACACGCATCACATACCCACACACACATTTGAAACAATACTTAACTTTACTACATGTGGTATACCCTAATTTTACTTTTTTTGTTACCAAGGGTTGAACTCAGGGGCATTCAACCACTGGGCCACATCCCCAGCCCTTCTTATATTTTATTTAGAGACAGAGTCTTGCTAAGTTGCTTAGAGTCTCACTAAGTTGCTGAGGCTGGCTTTGAACTCGCAAGCCTCCTGTCTCAGCCTCCTAAGCTGCTGGAATTACAGCTTAGGATAAACTATAATAAAAATAAGGCTGCACCCAGCCTTATTTTTTATTCTGGTTTATTTTCAAAGGCGTTGGCTGTGACTTAATTTGATGTCATGACCCTTGTTTGAAAAGCATTGTGTTAGGGAACAATTGAAATGGCTGGTGCTTAAGTCACCCTCTGGTGATCATCACAATTTAGCCCTGACCTCTATTTAGAGCTGCTTATTTTCCCATTGGCTGTCTACCTATTTTCTTTTCTTTCTTTCTTTCTTTCTTTTCTTTTTTTTTTTTTTGGTACTGGAGATTGAACTCAGGGGCACTTGACCTCTGAGCCACATCCCCAGCCCTATTTTGTGTTTTATGTAGAGACAGGGTCTCACTGAGTTGCTTAGTGCCTCACCGTTGCTGAGGCTGGCTTTGAACTCGCAATTCTCCTGTCTCAGCCTCCCTAAGTGCTGGGATTACAGGCTTGTGCCACCGCGCCCGGCTGGTTGTCTACCTATTTTCTAAAAGCAATTTAAATACTGGGTTTGGGATATAGTTCAAGCTTGCTTACCATGTTAGGCCCTGGGTTCAGTCTCCAGCACTGAAAACAAACAAACAAACAAACAACAACAACAAAAAAGCCACAGAAAACCAAGATAGAAGAAAGTGCTGACATTTGGCCATATAAAAATGGCCTTATACAAATGACAGTTTTACATGTTTCATGTCAAAGTCATCCTCAAACCTGCCTTTCTTTCATT
The DNA here is from genome assembly GCA_028644305.1 of Xerus rutilus. Taxonomy (NCBI): domain Eukaryota; kingdom Metazoa; phylum Chordata; class Mammalia; order Rodentia; family Sciuridae; genus Xerus; species Xerus rutilus. The sequence continues at coordinate 29,488,922 of CM053401.1, forward strand.
TGCACATGTAGTCAGTCACAAAGTCGTATCAGATCTATCTCGAAAGCCCCTTCTACTCATCCCTTCCCTTAGTTTTTTTTTGTTTTTTGTTTTTCCTATACCCACTGCCCTGATTTAGGTCCTCATCTTTGGCCTCAACTGATTGCATTGCATTGGCCTTGTGTGATTTTGCCACCAGTCTCTAAACTTCCTTCTCATGTATTTCTTTTATAAATTTTCATATAAAAATAAAGATTTGACCATGTGAGTTCTTGACCTACAGTGCCCACGATATGCAGTCTAAACCGCAATCTACCCCTAGCCTATTTCCCTTGCCCATGACATGTACTCTAGTCCACTAAACTTACCATCTTGCATGTGCACTGAGCTATAATATTTTACCCTTGTGCCTTTTGTTCATGCTATTTTCACCTTAATTGTGCTGAGGACTGTTAGTTCCTCAAGGACTGGGCAGAATCTTAATCTTATCATGCTCCCAATACCTAGCATTTTGCCTGGCACCAAGAAAGTATTAGTATGGGCTTATTGATTTCATGGTAGAATTTACAGATAAGGCATTGACATTTAAGATGACCCAGGCCACATCTTTACTGCTATTTGTGCCTCTCTATTTAAGTGACTGTTGGTTGTTTATTTAAGCATGCAATAGGATTTTTTTTATTCTCTGCCTTTTCATAATCAGATTTTTATATTGTAACTATATAAACCATTTGAAGACATAATGAATACTGTTTTTAGATCCTTTAATGGAATAAGGAGAACTGCAAAAGAAAAATGTGGGAGAAAACCTTTCCTATCATTTAGAATCACATGGCCATCAAATTTTAATGCTATAAAATATAAAGAGGATAGAAATAGTAGCAGACATTTATTGGGGACTTATCAAGTGTTCTGCCCTATTTTGAATGCATTTACAGACTTATATGCTCATAATAGCCCTATGAAGTAGAAGCAATTAATATCTCTATTTTCAGATAAATAGCTGAGGCATAGAAATATTAGAAATTTTATTCCCAGTTCATAGTTAATGAGTATTTTGCTGGTGATGGGCAGGAAGCTAGTTCGGATGAGTGAATTATTAGATCATTTACTTTATTTTCTTGAAATTTTGCCTAATCCACTAGATACTGCATTTTTGAGAACTATTATTATGTTATCCTTTATTGCTGTTAAGATTTTTAAAAAATCTGTATAAGAATGTCCTATCCTTGAGGCTGGGATTGTAACTCAGTGGTAGAGTGCTTGTCTCACATTCGTGAGGGACTAGGTTCAATCCTCAGCACCATATAAAAATAAATAAATAAAATAATTATGTTAAAAAAAAAAGAATGTCCTATCCTTAATTTATTATAAACCTTTCCCTAGTAAACACTCCTAACTTGTAGTAACATTGAATGTTCATATTTTTACTCTGAGAACTTTAAAATACTTAATGTAATGTGGACAGGGACCAACTTGCAGGAATTATCAGAGTCTACTTTTTTTCCTTTACAGGAAATGATGAGCAAGTCATCCTCCATGATGTTGAAAGGTAAATATGTTGTTGGTGTGTGAAGGTGATTGACTATTTTTCACAGGAAGAGAGGAAAATATCTCTTTAGACCAACATCGTTTTTAACTTCTGAAGAAAGCAACATGAAACACTGGTCCTTTTCTAAAAACATTCTGTAATAGTTTTGAAATAAAGTTTTGATTTATAAAAAGAAAAAGGAATTTGCAAAGTTGGTATGAAATTACAGTTGTTAGGTGAAATTTAAAGGGAGTGATTGAAAGAGGAAGATAAATACTGTTTAATAATAATCACAGCTAGTATTTATTGAGTTCTTACTTTCATGTGCCAGACATCATTCTAAGTGCTTTGTAAGTATTAATTCATTTAACCCTCAATCGTTTTGTGAAGGACATTGTGATCTGCATTACAGAAGTGGGAACAGAGGCATAGAGATGTTAGCTAACTTAAAGTCAAGTGATACTAGGATCTAAACTTAGGCACTTTGGGTTAGAACTGTGCTCTTAATCAGCATGCCAGACTTTTAAAAGATCCTCTCTCACTCCTGCTGTATCAGTTTTGTCTGCTTTAAAGCTTTCCTTTGCTTTTTGGAAATCAAACACCACCCTCAAATCTGGACATAAACAGATGCATTAAATGATTAATGCATTAAATTTCATTATGTAATAAATGAAAACACAAAACTCTGCTATTGAGTCACTTTTAAAATACTTATTATGAAGTCTATAAAAATGGTGCCTTTGATAGTACTTTTTGTTTTCATTTGAAAATTGAATATTTACCTTTTAGGAAATACAATATCCTTTAGGTTTAGCTAGGTTAACTTTCTCCTAAGAATGAGAGAGACTGCACCCTAGGTGCCAGAGAGCTGGGACTCTGTGCTGTTTGTGTGTACGTGTGTGCCTGTGTGCCTCTCTCTTGCTCTCTGTTTCTCAGCAGCGAGACCTTGGATGTGTTTGCTCATGAAGATGCAGTATATGGTTTATCAGTGAGCCCAGTAAATGACAACATTTTTGCCAGCTCTTCAGATGATGGTCGGGTTCTCATTTGGGACATCCGGGAGTCTCCCCATGGAGGTAGGGTCACTGGACAAAAGACTGTTAGATTGTGTATACAGTTCGATGTCAAGTTCTTTGCTATGACTTGAGTATCTGAGTGTGAATGTTGTCAAGGGAGAGGAAATGTGAATCACATGGTAGCACAGTGTCTTTGGAGGTCCCGTCCTGCCCTAAGCAGTCAGAAGTGGGGCACCTTTGCCAGCCCTTCTCCACCCACCTACGAATTTCCATGCACCCTTGCACTTTGGCTTTAAGAAGCAGAAGATGTGGCACCTCACTGTGGAGGGTAACCACCAAAGGCCAGCTATGTGTAGTGCTGACATGCATATATCCTTAGTTGTTTACAGAGAATGGAGGTGCTGTGCACTTTCTTACAACCCTAGTTGCTGGCTTATTCTTTTGTTGAAGAAAATCACAGAACCTTACTTTACCTGCATGTAGGATCGTAAAGTGATGGCAAATATGTTCCATAATGGAAATTGTCTGTGAGTGCCTCCAAATGTGCTCTTTCAGTCTCTGATGTGTGAATGAAGAACTTGTTTTGATGATTTTTTCTGAAGTTCTTTAGGAAATGCATCTTCTTAGCTCATTTCCTGCAGAAGAATTTCTCTCTGTCTTCAAAGGCCCCTTCCTCCAGTGCCATTGCCATGCCCACCTCTCCACCTGAGTTTGGCTTTGTAATGATAACACTTATGTACAGAGTTACTAGCCTGCCACTTTGTCTGGCAGGGTCTAGGTCTTTTTATTTTTCTATATTTCAAACATGTAACATGCTGAGCTATGCTCGTTATTGAGGTTCAAGCTATCATAGAAGCTTGTCCTTAGGGTCAGGCAGGTCAGGTTGCATCAAGAAGCACTTATGGCTCAATCTCTATGTGATTAGTAGGTGAGATTCTCCTTTGTTTGCACTGCCTGATGACTGTGAAGATGGAACACTTCACCTGCTCAGAGACTTATGCAGTAATGCATTTGGAAATCATAGACTGAAAAGTGCTTTCTGTCTTTTACTCTTAACAGGTTCCATTAGAGTATGTCCTCCTAGGTAGCAGAGTGATTCCTTCATCACATGGAGCCTGATAATTAATGGAGATGGATATAGGGTTCTAGGTGAAGCTGACTAGGAACTGACTGAATGCAAAAGAAGTTGAAGTATTAGGTTTTTTTTGTTTTTTTGGTTTTTTTTGTTTTTAAGTACTTTTTTAGTTGTAGATGGACATAATCTTTATTTTATTTATTTATTTTTATGTGGCGCTGAGGATTGAACCTAGTGCCTCACGCATGAGAGGCAAGCACTCTACCACTGAGCCACAATCCCAGCCCATGAAGTATTAGGTTTTTTAAAAAATATTTTTAGCTGGGCATGGTGGCACATACCTGTAATCCCAGCAACTCAGGAGGCTGAGGCAGGAGGATCTCAAGTTTGAGAACAGCCTGGGCAACTTAGTAAGACCTGTCTCAAAATAAAGAATAAAAGGGGCTAGAGATGTAGCTCAGTGGTAGAACGCTTCTGGGTTCAATCCCTAGTACTGGGAGGAAAAAAAAAGTCAATAAATGAATAAATAAATAAAATAAGAAAAGGACTGGAGTATAGCTCAGTGGAGAGTGTATGGTCATGAGGCCCTGAGTAGAATCCCAGTACCTACTCCTTCCACACACATTCCAATACTGGGAGTCAAATTATAAAAATATACACCGAGCCATTTAGGGTGCACTGCAAACCATTAAAAAGAAAACAAAACAAAAAAACCCCTGCATTATTGTTTTGCCTTATCTTAATTTTTTTTACTGTTTTGCTTTATCTTCACTGAATCTATTGCAGTTTTAAAGCTTTTATTTTTTAGACCAATAAATTTGGATTAAAGTTGTAATAATTGTACCAGAAACTGATCGTGAATTTTTTCAGCTCATGTGAAATTCAGTTTTACTAACTGTAAAACAGCTTACCTTCCCCCTTTCAGGTACTGTATAGATTTCTAAGTGTTGTGGCTTAAAATTTGGTTAAATGTGTTTAAATGGCTGTTGTTATACTTTCTGTATGAAGAAGTGTTTGAAGGGCTTCGGGGGATCTTGAGGAAAGGTGCCTGGTCTGGTGATGTGTACTATGTTGAGGTTCTGGTTTTTTGGGGGGATTATTAAAAAGTATACTCCTACTTGGATTCATACTCAGTAAGAGTAACATCTGACTGCCACTGACCCAAAGATGACTAGAATGGACCAATCATAATTTCTTTTTTCACAGAGCCCTTCTGCCTGGCAAACTACCCATCAGCCTTTCACAGTGTCATGTTTAACCCTGTGGAGCCCAGGTTATTGGCCACAGCCAATTCAAAGGAAGGAGTGGGACTCTGGGATATCCGAAAACCTCAAAGGTGAGCCTCCCTTGATTCATAAGGTGTTTACACTTTCCCTCCCTTATTTCTGTGTTGTGGGAACTTGTTTGACAGCTGGTCTCAATTGGGCATCTCTTAACATGCATTGGTGTTTCTGAAGCCAAGAGAGCCTATTCCCAAGCAGCCAACAAAATGAGAAATCTTGCTGATGAGGAGTTATAAGTTGTAATCTGGATTCTAGATGGCGTCAGTTCTAGGCAATTGCATGAAGTAGTGAGAAGCCTCCCTTCAGTCCTGCCTTTTCTCTTGAGGGTTGGCATTCCCTACATGCCTGGGAACTCTTTCAGGGGGAGAAGAGTTTGCTAAATTCACTGCTGTTGAACTGGGAGTTCTTAACCCAGGCTGGAAGGAGTTACTCTAAATTGTGAGGAACAAATTGTATAAAAATTATATATTGTGTATTCATGTAAGTGTATTTTTCTGAGAAGGAAATTTGTTTGCTTTATCAATTTCTCAAAAGGACCAGTGACCACAATAGTTTAAGAGCCAGTACACTGTAGTTTTGTGGACCTAATATATTTGTCCTTCTGATTTCATTATTAAGCAAGCACACCTTGGACAATCTTGACCTAGTGGTATAAATCATGAATGGGGGAATTTCAAGTATCATTAAAAGATGTGGAGGGCTGGGGTTATGGCGCAGTGGTAGCGTGCTCGCCTAGCATGCATGAGGCACTGGGTTCGATCCTCAGCACCATAAAAAAATAAAGATATTCTGTCCGCCTACAACTAAAAAATAAATATTAAAAAAAAAAGATGTGGAAATGGGGTTGAGTAGGAGGCTCTTTCATGAAAATCCTATGAGGGAAGGATAACCTTTTATGGCACCTATACATAAAGCTAACCTTGCTTTATAAAAGACAGCTAGCTTTTCTGGAAATCCTATGGGGAGGCAGTTTCATTTTGTAAAGCAATATTTTAGAAGACTGTCATGGGAAGTAAGGAAAGTTATACTTTATTTCATCGGCCTTAGATGAAAGGGCAGTTAAGTATAGAGGATTTTCTTCCTTGCCTTTTACTCTTAGCTGATTCTATGAGGCATTCAAAGGGAGTTGGAACTATTACAGCAGATCTGTGTAGGAAGGGGGTGTCCCTAGTGTTGAGCAGGGCTCCTTGAGGTACCACAGGACAGCAGAGCTTTCTCTGGGCTTTTCTGTTGTATATACACCTGGCCCTTGCTTTTCCAGTGCATGCAGTGGCAGGCCCCTAATGTGCCTTTGCACTGTGTGTTTAAGGAGATCTCTTCTCTGCAAGGAAGACAATCTCTGATGTTCACTGGCAGAGTATTCTACCACTTCAGGCTCTTTAGGAACAACTGTTCTGCCTCATCCATAGTACAAAAGGCAGGGTTTGGACTAACTATCCCAGCTTTCTCCTAATATACTATCTCCTTCACTTAAAATTGCAATGAATAGCTGGCAATTGGAGTGGGGCACTGAGCTATTCGTCTCCAGTGGAAAGCTTGAGCAATTCATGATGTCAGCAGTGTCTTGAGAGAAGAAAGGAGGAGTGTTTTAATTTTCCTCTTGATTCTCTTCAGTTTTCTCCACTAGTTTCTTGCTGTGCATTGTATGGGCCTTTTCCCCTTTCCTCGTTAAAGTTTATAAAGGGCTTCTTTCTCTCTCTCTCTTTTTTTTTTTTTTGGTACCAGGGATTGAACTCAGGGGTACTCAACCACTGAGCCACATCCCCAGTTCTATTTTGTGTTTTTATGTAGAGACAGGGTCTCACTGAGTTGCTTAGCGCCTTGCCATTGTTGAAGCTGGCTTTGAACTGACGATCCTCTTGTCTGAGCCTCCCAAAGTGCCGGGATTACAGGTGTGCACCATAGTGCCCGACTGAAGGGCTTCTTAACAAAATTTCTAAATGATGATTATTATCTTTACAGTAACATTTATTAGATTTTAGAGTTTTACAAATAAAAGTGTGAAAAACAAGAAGTAAATAAAAAACAGGAAAAAAAGGAAGAAAGAAGAACCCTGATAAGCTTTTTGAATGCTGTGTATTAAGATGGTTCTTCTACTACCTGGTCTCTAGTCACTTATTCTCTCCAAAGGTGACAACAGTGAAAAGTTTCTTATGTATCTTTCTGGGACATAATTTAATGCAGATGCTAGCATGAATATGTATCCTTTAAATAATTTAGACTGTTAGCCATGGTGGCACAATGCCTATAATCCCAGCAACTCAGGAGGCTGAGGAAGAAGGGTCACGAGTTTGAAGCTAGCCTCAGCAACTTAATGGAACCCTGTCTTAAAATAAAAATAAAGGCTGGGGATGTGACTCAGTGGTAAAGCGCCTCTGGGTTTAATTTCCAATACCACCAAAAAAGAAAAAAAAGAAACAGAAGGAAGCATGTAATACTCACTATTCTCAACTCCCTTGAACCTCCAATTAACATGTCCTGGAGATTTTTTCATATCAGCACTTAAAGATCTGGCTCATTCTTTTAATGGCTATGTGATATTCTATTAATATGATGTACCTAAAAACCAGGATTTGTTTCCAATTTTGGGCCACTATAAACAAGGCTATGTTGAACATGTTTGCATATCTGTTTTGTCCTACTTTTGCAAAATATCTTTAGGAATTATTCAAAATTGTGTGTTTTATATTTTTGATAAAAATTGTCAACTATACCCCCACCACCAAAGCTGCATTGATTTACAAACCTACCAAATGTGCTTTAGACTATGTGTTTTTCCTCACCAGCATTTAAACTGTTGCTGATGTTCTAGGGGGATATCATATATTCTTGTTTTGATTTCTTCAATTATGGCTGAGGTTTTGTGGTTTCTTTGGTAACGTATACTTTTCAAAGCCCATGAGGGAAAAAAACTCACCTAATAAAGCTATTTGGTAATCTTGATTGATTTTTTTTTTTTTTTTAGTAAAAGGAGGGCTGGGCACAGTGGCACACACCTGTAATCCCAACTTTGGGAGACTGAGACAGGAGAATCATGCGTTCAAAGCCAGCCTCAGCAATGGTGAGGTGCTAAGCAACTCAGTGAGACCCTGTCTCTACACAAAACACAAAATAGGGCTGGAGATGTGGCTCAGTGGTCGAGTACCCCTGAGATCAATCCCTGGTACCATAAATAAATAAATAAATAAATAAATAAATAAATAAATAAATAAATAAATAAAAATAAATAAATAAAAGGAGGAGCACAGTGCCAAGAGAACTAGGATTTTTTTTTTGCCTGTTTAGCCTAACTCTTCTAATATTCAATGAGATTTGTGTTTGTTTGTTTGTTGGTTTGTTTGTTTTTTAGTACTAGGAATTGAACTCAGGGGTACTCCACCACTGAGCCACATCCCCAGCCCTATTTTGTGTTTTATGTAGAGACAGGGTCTCACTGAGTTGCTTAGCTCCTTGCTGTTGCTGAGGCTGGCTTTGAACTCACGATTCTCCTGTCTTAGCCTCCCAAAGTGCTGGGATTATAGGCGTGTGCCACCAGGCCTGGCCTCAATGAGGTTTAATGGGCATCAGATAGAAAAGGGCATGACATATTCTTAGAGTACTTCTTAATTTCACATCCACTAGAGTTTGGGAATTAAAGTACAAATCTTTTCTGTTCAGATTCCCCCAGTGCAAGTTGGTTTGGAGGAGGGAGAGAAGGTGCTTTGTCTTTTCCATATAGGATTAATTATGCTGAATTGCAGTAGATTATTTGTCTCTTGAGCACAGATGCCTAGAAACCCTAACCCAGATCTTGGGGCAGTTCTGAGTCCCTTGGGAGGACAAACCTGAAACAGGATAGATGTACTTTAGGGATAAAGTATAGAGAGAAATTTTAGAGTATTAGTGAACTTTTTAAAATTACAGGTAAAATTGTGTGTGTCTGTTGGAGTAAGCATATGTAGTATTTTTTTCCTTGGGACAAGAGCTTTTCCGAGGTTCTAATAGAGACTGTTGACCTCAAAAGGATAAGAATTGTTTGGTGTTCTCACCATTTTAGATTTAGAGCACATTTTGATTCCTCACCAGCCTTATTAGTGACTTCCAGCCTATAATAGCATGGACATGTAGGTAGGTAAATTCAGGGCCTACTCAGAAGGGCTACTGGCCTTCTGGAAACAAATATAATCTCCTTGGAGCAATGAGGGGGCCCTCATATTGAATGCCTTTTTCTTTCTGACTTAACCTATGGATTATTCAATTTTTAAATGGTTTCTCTAGCCTTTTCCAAGTCTAAGCAATAATGTTCTACTTTAGTTTGATAGCCGATGGGTGTGTGAGCAAAGATATTTATGTCCAACTGTTGCCCTGAAATAAGCAGATTAGAGGGCTGGCTGGAAGAATAAAATGTTGTAGAAGGAATTTAGTTATCACATCATCTGATTTCCTCATTGTACAGATAAAGAAACTAGATTAGCAAGGTATGGGAAAGCAGAAGAGCTTAATGGCTTATAGAGTACAGGATCCAAAGCCACACATCTGGGTATAGATCCAGGCAGTAGTACACCTTAATAGCCACATGATCCTTAGTGAACTACTTCACTTCTCAATGCCTTGTAATCAGAATAGCTAACATTTATTAAACATTACACATGCCAGGGGTAATGACAGTTATTTTGAATAACCACTTTAATTCTTATGACAGCCCTATGAAATAGGTTCTGATTGATTGAACCAGGAATTGAACCCATGGACATTCAACCACTAAGCTACATCCCCAGCCCGTTTTTTATTTTTTATTTTGAGACAGGGTCTCACTAAGCTGCTAGGCTGGCTTTGAATTTGTGATCCTCCTGCCTCAGCCTCCTGAGGTGCTGGGATTATAGGCATGTGCCACTGCGCCTGGCCCTGTTATTATTTTAATAATAAGGAAATTAAGGCATAAAGAGATGAAATAACTTGTGTGTGTTTATATACAGATATATCATACCCCCACTTTCCCTTTTTTTTTTTTGATAGGGTCCCTACACATTGTAGTTTTCCTTCACCTATGCCTCCTTGCAGTAGAACTTTTCCAGAATTCCTGTCAGATTTTTCTGATAGACTTTTCTACCTCTGCTGTCTTGAGTCCTTCAGACTGTCTACTCCTAAAAATTAACCCCTTTTCACTGACTCATTGGCCCAGCCTCTGTCTTTATGCTGGCTTTCCAAGATTCTTGCTTTTCTAATCCTGGAAACCTCCATATACTATTTATTTTACTGTGAAACTTTAAAACAGAAGTTGGAAACTAGTTGCCCATATGCCATATTCAACCCACACAGATTCTTCGTTTGGCCTACATGGTATAATAGAGATTGGAATATTACACAGAAAAATGGCAATTTCTCACATCTCTTGAAAAAGTCAAAAGATCTCATATTCTCGGACTTGGTTCTCATATGGTTAGTCAACCAAAACTTAGTCACAGGCTGTCCTTTAAATTTTAGGATGTGTTTAGGGTCCCACCACTTCTTTATGTCTTAATACAGATAAAACCCCTCATCCACATTATTTACCTGGCCCTGTAGATATTGGAGTTGGAAAGGGCAGTTTTAGAGATTTCAAAGATGTTAAGTATAATTGACTGAATAACAGAAAACTTCATATATATAAGAATACATTGATATTTGAACAAGGTTTCATTTATTTGGTTTAGATTATTTCTGCTGGTGTCTTTTCACAACCATCATCCTTTGTCACTGCCAACATCCCACTTAATGTCTTGCTTAGATTGTTGTAGTGGCCCTTGAACAATTTTCAGAACCAAGATCTTCTAATGAGTAAAGAATTAGGAAAAAGCAAAATTCCCTCTGCTCTCAGTTTGCTTATTTCACCTGTTTTAGCTGTCTTCTCACCCACCATCTCTTTCCCTTCTGATCTTTTTAGTTTCTGTCAGGAACTGTTAGTTCTGTGACAGGTAACAGTATCTTGCTTTGACAAAGATAATAGAGAGAATAGTTCTTTCCCACTCAATAAAACTAGGGCAAGCCAGGAATCCATATAGAGACTTCCCTTATAAGATGGTGCTTTTAGGTGTTGTATACATGACACATCAGAAAATGGACAGTGGGTACAAATTCCTACTTTCAGAAGAAATTGTTCTTAGGACCTTGTCTGCCCTTGGGGGAGTCTCTAGGTTAAAGAGATCTCTTGCTTTCTTTAGGGCCTGTGCCAATCCGGCTTCTGTAAAGATCATATTAAATGTAAATCTTTGCCTTCTGAACAAGCCAGACAATCTCTGCATATTACATCTGAGGGTTGCTCATACTATTACGGGAAAATGGAGCTCAGGGTTCAACATCAAAGCCTGGAAAAGGTGCCTCATGCTTTGATATTTGTTTAAACTTTAAAGAATGAGACTCTCCTGACCTTGACTTCCTCCTTTTCAGAATGTAGAACTATCAGAGTAGACAGATTTCTTAAGTTTTTTTTAAAAAGACCCCAAAAGTACTATATATGAAAGAAAAAAAATTGATAAATTGGATTACATTCAAATCAAGACCTATTCATCAAAGGCTTCATTAAGTTAATAGATGAGCTAAGGATAAGTAATATATTTGTAATACCTATATTGAACAGGAATTCCTATCCAGAGTATATAAAGAACAACAAATCAAAGACAAAAATCTCAGGGTTTTTTGGTTTGGTTTTGCAGTGCTGGAGATAGAACACAAGGTCTCACACACACACACACTAGACAAGCGCTCTACAACTAAGCTATATCCCTGGCTCCTAAATTCAGTTTTTAAAATGAGCAGAAATGTTGAGCAGATGCTTCACCAAACAAGATATCCATATAGCTAATAAGTGTTTGAAAGGTACTCAACTTTGTTACTTATGAGGTAATTGAAAATTAAAACAATAATGAGTTATCACTATCTCCCCAGAATAGTTAAATTTTTTAAAAAATGAATAGTGTTAACAAGTGTGTGGAACAAATGAAGCTCATACATTAGGTGAGTCTAAATTAGGGAGGGCTGAGGTTGTGGCTCAGTGGTAGAGCACTTGCCTAGCATGTGTGAGGCACTGGGTTTGATTCTCAGCACCACATATAAATAAATAAAATAAAGGTCCATTGACAACTAAAAAATATTTTTAAAAATATAAATAAATAAATTAGGGAAAGCTAGTTGTCAGTATATACAAAAGCTAAATATTTTACTCAGCAATCTCACTGTTAGTAACACCTAAGAGAAATGAACACATATTTGCATCAACAACATACACAAGAATATTTCAGCTGCTTTATTCACAATAGCCAAAAGCTGGAAATAACCTAAATGCCGTTTACAGGAAAATGAATAAATAAACTGGAATAGCCATACAATAAAATGCTACATAAACATAAAAAAGAATTAACTACAGATGCACACATTGACATGGATGACTCTCATAGTCATAATGTAGAATAAAAAAAAGCCAGATACTGATCAAACAGATCTATACTGTATAATTCCGTTTGTGTGACATTTAGAAACAGTTATAGAAGTTAGAGTAGTGGTTACCCAATCCCTAGAGTATTGACTTAGGAAGTCATATCTTGGTCTGTGTAGTGATTTCATGCTTGTATACTTACCTAAAAATTCATTCATCTATATACATGTAGGATTAGTGAATTCACCATATATTGTTTTAAAAAAAAAGAACTGACGGCCACTGTTGCTTCAAGTGTGTATTTACTTAACAATATCATCAATTCTTTAGGAAGCTAGCTTTAAGGGACAAAAGAAGGTGAGAAAAGAGAGCCAGCAGTTTAGATGATATAGAAAATTGCAGTGGACAAGTCTGGGTTCATTGAAGTCTGATTTTCAAAATGATGAGCTCTAAGAAGAGAATTTTGGTTAGCTACTCTTTTCTTTCTTTCCTCGGTCACTCGTCTTTACCGTACATATTCATATAATACTCATGCAAGTGTAAAACCCTTTATAAAAGCCTTGTTTTGGGGGCTGAGGTTGTGGCTCAATGGCAGAGCACTTGCCTTGCACGTGTGAGGCACTGGGTTCGATCCTCAGCATCACACAAAAATAAGTAAACAAAGACACTGTGTCCATGTATATATTAAAACAAACAAACAAACAAACAAAAAGCCTTGTTTTCTCCCTAGCACTGTATTCCTTTCTTAACTTGTTTTTATTAATGTCATCATCACTCTTCAATCATTCTGGCTGAAATCTCAGTCCTATGTAACTGTTGTCTCTTCCTCTGCTGTAACCAACCTTGCTCTGTTGGTGCCTGGTCATTCTTTTCTGTCCATAGAGCCGCCACCCCATGTTACATCCATATCAGACTTTGCATAAGCCATCAACAGCACTGGCTCCTTAACTTGCCTGTTTGTTTTTTAGGAAGGTACTTGGGATTGAACCCAGGGGCACTTAACCAAAGCCACATCTCCAACCCTTTTTATTTTTTATTTTGAGAAAGGGTCTCACTAAGTTGTTTAGGGCCTCACTAAGTTGCTGAGGCTGATCTTGAACTTGAGATCCTCCTGCCTGTGCCTCGCAAGTTGCTGGGATTACAGGCATGCACCACCATGCCAGGCTTGCCTGTTTCTAATAGCACATATCCTTAAACATAATTTTTGCTTCAGGAGCTTTAGTGACTTCTTATTATCTTTATTTAATTTGCATCCATGTCCAGAACTTACAATATGGATGTTCTAAGAAAAAAATTTTTTTTTGGAATGAATGTATGACCTATTTTACTAGATAACATCAAAATTTCTTAAGCAGTCTGTCCTTTCTCCATGCGGCTTCCCTTCTCCCCTTGTATTACTCCCATACATACAAACACACACACAGGAGAATTTTTCCTTTTTTCTTTACCTACTCAGTTCCTAGTTACTGAGGTCAAGTGATAACTTCCTTGCTAGATCTCCCTATTACATATTCTTCCTTTATTCACTATGTCCCCAGGACCCAGCAGTTTTGGTACAGAGTTAAGTATCTAATGAACAAAACTTAGCCTTAGGAGGGGGAAAGATTTTTCTCTTCACAACTTCTATAAAGTATTTATAGTCTGTAGCATTCATGTTGCATGTGTCACTCACTACATTTACTACTAGTACTACTACTACTACTATTATTATTATTATTATTGGTACTGGGGATTGAACTCAGGGGTACTCGACCACTGAGCCACATCCCCAGCCCTATTTTGTTTTATTTAGAGACAGGGTCTCACTGAGTTGCCTAGTGCCTCGCCATTGCTGAGGCTGGCTTTGAACTCAAGGATTCTCCAGTCTTGGCCTCCCCAGCCACTAGGATTACAGGCGTGCGCCACCCTGCCCGGCTACATTTACCATTATTAATTGTTAAATGACTCTGCTTTATCTTCAGCTGAGTACAGGGAAGGATATCTATCTCCAGCTGAGTACTGGGAAGGATACCTTTAATCCTTCCCAGTACTCAGTGATTGCTTCTCAGGAAGGAGGTACTTGTGCTAATCAGTATTATTACTTATGTTTTTCTGTGAATTTTAAAGGACAGAACCATGTTTCATTCATCTTTAATCTCTAGTTGCTAGCACAGTTCTTGCAATGTTATGGAAGCTTAGTATATGTTGAATGAATACATAGTATTATATCCATTCCAAATCCCCCCCAAAAAACCAATGGTCAAATGTTCTCTCTAATATGTGGATACTAACACACAACAAGGGACGGGAGGGGGGAAGAATAGAAGTTCAGTGGATTAAACAAATGGAATGAAGAGAAGGGAGCGGGGATAGGAATAGGAAAGACAGTGGAATGAATCTGACATAACTTTCCTTTGTGTGTGTATGTGTGTGTGTGTGTGTATGTGTGTGTGTGAATACACCACAGTGAACTGTAACATTGTGTACATCCACAAGACTGGAATCCTAATTAGAATAAGATATACTCTATAAATATGTCAAAATAGACTCTACTATCATATATAACTAAAAAGAACAAAAAATTTTAAAAATAGTCAATTTTCAAAGCTAACTTTCTGTAATCTTTCTGGACCTGAAATCCCTGAGTATAATGCCATGGATCAAAATGTTGTTTCTGAGGAATGACTCCTTAGTGGAGGTGTAGGGACTTGTTAGGCTTTGAATGCCTTGTCAGTTTTGTGGGAGAAAGCCAGGTGCTCTAGTGAAATTGTTTTCTAGTTTTTAGTCCACAAGATGGAGCTATAGAATCAGTTTGCCCACTGGAGGACTCCAGGCCCTGGTGTCCTAGCCTAGTGATTCTCAAACTTAAGGGAACTTCAGAATCACCTGATGAGCTTGTTAAAGCACTCCATTCTGAAGCCCATAACTAGAGATTGAATTGTTGGTCAGGAGTGGGGCCTATGAATCTGCCATTTTTAAAAACATGACCCAGGTGATTTCACAACTTTACTTGTCATATATGATAGAAGCAGAGAAATAAATCTGTGCTGAATTTGCTGTCAAATTCAGGCAGACTCAGGGTCTTTGGACTTTAGGCCAGAGCCTCCCTGTATCTATTCCTTCACACAAAACACAGATGTTCCTTGAAAACCTTAGCTTCAGACCACAGCTTCAGGGGAATTATTTAGTGCATGGATGGGAGATTTAGAAGCATGTACCATTTCTTTTGCATCCTATAATAGCTCTCTAATTATTCAGGCAGAAGGGATATGAGAGCCCTAAATCAAGTGGATTTTTTATTTTACTTTATTTTTTGAGAAAACGACAGTCTCTTTAATAAGTAACCTTCGAAAAACTAGATATTCACATGCAAAAACATTGAGGTGGGCCCTTACCTTACACCAGATGGAAAAATTAATTCACAATGGATTTAAGACCTGAAAGTAAGACGTAAAACCATAAAACTCCTTTTTTAGAAAATGGGGAAAAGTATCCTAACATTGGATTTGGCAATGATTTCTTGGCATAACACCAAAAGCCTAGGCAACAAAATAAAAAATAGACAAATGGATTTACATTAAAATTAAAAACTTCAACACACCAAAAGGAACCATTCACAAAGTGATCCACAGAGTAAAAAGTCAGCCTATGGTTTGGGAGAAAATAATCATAAATCAAATATGATAAATGGTTAATGCCAGAATGTAAAAGAAATTTCTACAACTCAACAACAAAAATCAAAAGACCCAATTTTTAAAATCAACAAAGGACTTAAAGAGACCTTTGTCCAGAGAACTTGGCCTATGAGCACATGAAATGATATTCAGCATCACTAATCATTAGTGACATAAATCAAAACCACAAGATATCACCTCATACCCATCAAGGTGGCCACTATCCAAAGAGCAGGAAATAGCAAGTGTTGGTAAGGATGTGAAGTTGGAGCCCTTATGCACTGTCCGTGGGAATGTAAATGGTGTAGTCATTCTGGAACATAGTTCAGAGCTTCCTCAAAAAATTAAAAATAGAAACACCATGAAGGGAAGGGAGGGGAGATGGGAATATGAAAGACTATAAAATGAATCAGACATAACTTTCCTGTGTTCATATATGAATACATGACCAGTGAAACTCCACATCATGTTCAACCACAAGAATGGGAAGTTATACTCCATGTATGAATAATAGGTCAAAATATGCTTTTACTATTATGTATTTTTTTTAACTGTGATAATTTAAAATATATTTCTTTTAGTTTTTTTATTATCTTTTTAAAATTAATTTATTTGTTTAGGTTTACATGATAGCAGAGTGCAATTTGATTCATTGTACACAGATAGAGGATAAGGATTTTTTATTTTAAAATCAAATGTTCAGCCAAGTGTGGTGGTGCGTGCCTATAATCCCAGCAGCTCAGGAGCCTGAGACTGGAGGATTGCAAGTTCAAAGCCAGCCTCTAAATAAAAAATACAGAAAAAAAAAAAAATAAGGCTGGGAATGTGGCTCAGTGGTTGAGAGCCCCTGAGTTCATTCCCGCCCCCCCCCCCCCAAATCAAATGTTCACCTTT
>CM053401.1:29505842-29538440 GCA_028644305.1 Xerus rutilus
TAAATAATTTTTTTTGTAAAATACTTTTCAAATATATAAAAAAGTAGAATAGTAAAATGAACTCATACCTATTACCCAGCTTTGTATATTGCTGATGGGAATGTATAACGGTACAGCTACTCTGGAAAATAGTTTGGGTATTTATCTAAGAGATGAACATTTATTTTCATACAGAAGCTCATACATGATTGCTCATAGCAGATTTAATCAGAATAACTCAAAGAACTAAACTGTGCACATACCCTCCAATGAATAAATAGCTAAACAAATTGTGGTACATTCATACCATAGAATATTACTTAGTGATTTTGGGGGGGGGCGGGTACTGGGGATTGAACCCAGGGGCGCTCAACCACTAAGTCGTATCCCCAGCCCTTTTTTTGTGTTTTATTTAGAGACAGGGTCTCACTGCTTAAGGCCTTACTAAGTTGCTGAAGCTGGCTTTGAACTCGTGATCCTCCTGCCTCAGCCTCCTGAGCTGCTGGGATTACAGATGTGTACCACTGCACCCAGCTTCAAGGAGATTTTGCTGAAGGAAGAATGCCAGTCTCAAAAAGGGTGCTTATTCCTTGGGTTCCATTTATGGGATATTTGTGACATAATATAAAGATGAGAACAAATTAAGTGGTTTCCAGGAGTTAAGTTTTCTATCCATAAGAAAATCTTGTGATAGTGCAGATAAGTATCTTAATTGTGATGGTGGTTACATGAAGCCACACATATAATACAATAGCGCATGTGTGCACACACAATTGAGTACACATATGAATAATAAAATTTGAAACAAACTTCTGTGGATGTACCACTATAAATTTCCTCTTTTGTTTTGTTTTGGTTTTCATCTTTTTGTTTTGTTTATGGTACTAGGTATTGAACCCAGAGCCTTGTACATGCTAGGCAAGTGCTCTACAACTGAGCTAAGTCCCTAGATCTTTTAAAAAAATTTTATTTTGAAGCTGGGCGCAGTGGTGCATCCCTGTAATCCCAGCACTTTGGGAAGCTGAGACAGGAGAATCACCAGTTCAAAGCCAGCCTCAGCAAAGGCGAGGCACTAAAAACTCAGTGAGACCCTGTCTCTACATAAAAACACAGAATAGGGCTGGGGTTGTGGCTCAGCAGCTGAGTACTTGCCTTGCCTGTGTGAGGCACTGGGTTCGATCCTCAGCACTACATAAAATAAAGGTATTACATTCATCTACAACTAAAAAAAATATTTAAAACACACACACACACACAAAATAGGGCTGTAGATGTGCCTCAGTGGTTGAGTACCCCTGAATTCAATCCCTGGTACCAAAAAAAAATTATTGAGACAAGATCTTGCTAAATTGCTCAGGCTGTCCTCAAATTTGCGATCCTCCTTCCTCAGTCTCCTCGGTAGCTGGGATTACAGACAAGCTTGCCACAAGCCTGGCTAATTTCCTGGTTTTGATATTGTACTATAGTTATGCAAGATGGTAACATTGGGAAAGGCTGGATGAAGAATGAATAGGACCTTCTTATACATTTCTTATATCTCACTCTGAGTCTATAATTATTTCAAAATAAAAAGTTAAAAAAAATACAAATAACATAATATTCTCCTTTTCAAATTGGCAATAAGGCTAAAGTCTCCTCTAATTACCTCTTCCATCCTTGGTCCTTTACCCTTTCCCTCCATGGTTAATTAATATTATGAGTTTATATTATATACTTCTAGGAGTTTTTCTTGGCTTTTATATGCTTGTACGGGTTCCCTTAGAACATATGGTATTGTTTCTATATATGTGTGGTTTTCACACAAATGATGTACTACTATATAATCATTCTACGACTTGACTTTTTTGCTCATCAGTACGTTAGGAATTTATCAATATATCAACATATTCAGATTTATCTTGTTTATTTGGCTAATTAATAATTTGTGTCAGCTCACCTACTTTCTCTGTTATGAATCAGCATAGGGACCGGGCACAGTGGCACATGCCTGTAATCCCAGTGGCTTGGAAAGCTGAGGCAGGAGGATTGAGAGTTCAAAGCCAGCCTCATCAATTTAGAGAGGCCTAAGCAACTCAGTGAGACCTTGTCTCTAAATAAAAAATAAAAAGGGAATGTGAGGATGTGGCTCAGTGGCTGAGTGCCCCTGGGTTCAATCCCTAGTACCAAAAAAAAAACAATCAGCAGAGGTTGTTTTCTTCCAGAAGTCTTTCATGACTACTCCCACTTCTGTCTCCCCAGGGGAGAGTACTTACTGCTCCTATGTCCTTTCTTAGCACATCTATCCCTGATTACAGCACCATTTACATTATGGAAGGAAACTGGTGGGTTTTTTATCCTTTATTAGTTGTTGACAGTGTTTTATTCATCTTATCAAATCTTTGAGTCAGTGTGCCTGGCACAGTGCCTAGAATAGTTAGCAGGTATTCAGAAACTCTTTAAATTAATGCATGCATGCATGAATAAATGAGTAACTGAATTTCATGGAAGGATAAAAAGTAAATGACCTATCTGAATCCTTTTGGCCTGATACATTGTAATCTGATGCTGTTATCTTTACTGGGTAGCATAATCCATCTCCACAATGTGTTCTGTGAAATCTTGTTGAACCAAAAAGCAGAAAAAACTTGATTGTCCTATTTCTGCTGCTTATTGTGTGTTCAGGGCTGAGTAATATAATCACTTACGACCTTGCTCTCCTCCGGTGTGAAATGAGGGTGATGTTATCCCATCTATTGCCTATAGGATTATTGTAAGGATTAATGATAAGGGTGTACGTGGAAACATTTTGGAAATTAAATTTAATGAAGCAATTGTTGCTTCTTCAAGCAACAATTCTTGATATATTTTCTTTAGTCAGTTCGTCATAGTTTGAACTTTTGATTTTGTGATCACAGGTCTAACTGCTTACATTTTATCTGCTATGAGTCACATGTATTAGAAAGAGATTTCTTAGTACACTAAGAAATAATAATCTTGGCATCATTTACCCAGAATTTACCCACATGTGGAAGACTCTAATAACATTGCTGATGTTGATGGATTCTGTATAAAATACCTTGTTTTGAATCCATTTTCTATTCTGATAATGTAACTTTCCATGTATTTATGGATACTTTGGAAGTTGATGATATATCTTTAGAAAAATATCAAACTGAATGTTTCAGACCTAACCTGATGATTGTGTTCAGTGCTGATGAAGGGAGGCCTATTTAGTGTTCACAAACCTATGAAAAGATTTTTATGTCATTGAGAAGGACAATTCAGAGTATTATATATATTACAATTTTCAGAGTCCTTTGAGAATTTTTGTTTTACTGTTGTATGAATTTAAAATGATGACAATTTCAAATTTAGCATTTGTACCAGAATCCTGTGTGGCAGTTTATTATGTGAAATTTCGAATAAGAGGCTTTTAAAAATTTCCTATCCTCTGGGCTGGGGTTGTGGCGCAGTGGTAGCGTGCTCGCCTAGCATGCGTGAGGCACTGGGTTCAATCCTCAGCACCACGTAAAAATAAAAAATAAAGATATTCTGTCTGCCTACAACTAAAAAAAATAAATATTTAAAAAAAAATTTCCTATCCTCATACTTTTCCCCCCTCCCTCCCTCCCTCCCTCCCTCCCTCCCTCCCTTCCTCCCTCCCTTCCTTCCTTCCTTCCTTCCATCCATGTGCTGGGGGCTGAACCCAGGGCCTTGTGCATGCTAGGCAAGCATTCTACCAACTGAGCTATATCCCCAGCCAATCCTCATACTTTTCTCAAAACTATCTTTCTTGGTCCCTGTTTTACAGATTATAAGAGAAGTTCATGTTCACTATAGAAAAACTTGGGAAATAAAAGCTATGAGGAAAATAAAAATAACCTAAATCCTATTGTCTAGTTATTTTATCTTCTTGTTGGTCTCAGTATATCCATCATTCTATATATTCTTGACTACTTTTATTTTTATTTATTTTTTTGGTACTGGGGATTGAACTCAGGGCACTCGACCACTGAGCCACATCCCCAGCCCTATTTTGTGTTTTATGTAGAGACAGGATCTCACTGAGTTGCTTAGTGCCTCACTGTTGCTGAGGTTGGCTTTGAACTCACGATTCTCCTGTCTCAGCCTCCCTAAGTGCTGGGATTACAGGCTTGAGCCACCGTACCTGGCTTCTTCACTACTTTTAAATATAGTTGGGTAGGACATTTATTCAGTACCTACAGAATTCATTGGTTACTTTCTGAAACCAGATAGATGAATCTATCTTTTTAAACTTATGATTGACTTTCTAAAACTTATTTTTTAAACTGCTTTTCTGCAAATATTAGAAACTTGCTCTAAAGTACAAGAAATAAAGATATCTGTTGACCTGTTAAATTCTTTTTCTTTCTTTTCTTTCCTTTCCTTTTTTTCCTTTACTTTTCTTTTCTTTTTCCCCAGTGCTAGGATTGAACCAGAGGTGCCCACCACTGAGGCATATCCCTAACCACCACTCCCCACCCCCCTTTCTTTTCATCTTGATACGGAGTCTCGCTAAGTTTGCTTAGGGCCTCACCAAGTTGCTGAATCTGGCCTCGAACGTGTGATTCTCCTGCCTCAGCCTCCTGAGGTTATAAACTTGCTTAAATTTTTTTTTTTTTTGGATACCAGGGATTGAATCCAGGGCGTTTAACCACTGAGCCGCATCCCCAGCCCTTTGTATGTTTTATTTTGAGACAGGGTCTCACTGAGTTGCTTAGGACTTTGCTAAGTTGCTGAGGCTGGCTTTGAATTCATGATCCTCCTGCCTCAGCGTCCCAAGCTGCTGGGATTATAGGCATGCACCACTGTGCCTAGCTGGGCTTGCTTAAATTCTTATCTTTTGTTGCCACTTAAGTGATTAGCAAATGGATGCATTTAACTCTCTTGAAGGATATATGTATGGTGGTATCATGTGAAGAGGAGACCTGAGTGGTCATTGGCAAATTACTTTTGTGGGTTATATTTTGTGCCTGTGAGCAAGGACTCCTATTTCTGTAACTTTATGCTGCTCTGAGGCTTGCCTCTCCAGATTGGGTTTTGTGGGCAGATACATGTTAGGAGCTTTGTAAGCCTTGATGGAGCATTTTTATTTTAATGTTCTAAGTCAAGAATTTTTTGCACTGCTGCTCATGATCTATTAGATCATTTACCTCAACAGCTATTTATTAAATACCTATCTTGTACCTAATACTGTTCAAGCTTTCAGGTGCACATGGAAAAGAACTCGCTTGGGAAGGAACATTCCAGGCTACAGAATCTACAAGTGCAGATGCCCTATAGCAGGAGCATGCCTTGCAGGTTCTAGGAATAGTAAAATAGGCACCATGTGTTTAGAGTAGACTAATGTAAGAAGAGAGTGCTAGGGTCAGAGACATGAGGGATGAGGGTAGGTGGTATTATCTAGGGCCTTATTGACATTATAAAGAATTTGGTTTTGGGCTGGGGTTGTGGCTCAGTGGTAGAGTGCTTGCCTAGCATGTGTGAGGCAGTAGGTTCGATCCTCAGCATCACATGAAAAAATAAAGTAAAGGTCTTGTGTCCATCTACAACTAAAAAAAATATTTAAAAAAAAAGGAATTTGGTTTTTACTTTGGTTGAAATGGGGAGTCACCAGAGAGTTTTCAGCAAAGCAATAATATAATAGGATTCAAGAAGAACGGAAGCAAGGGGACTAGGTAGCAAGCTCTTTCAGTAATCCAGTGGGTCATGAAATCAATTTAGGTGGTCACAAATATTTATTAAATACAAAAATAAATAAACAAAAATAGTGCATTGCATATAGTAGGTGGTAAGCATTGTTTGACAAATTTATACTAAAAGAATGTGGGTGCATCCGGGCGCGGTGGCACAAGCCTGTAATCCCAGCACTTAGGGAGGCTGAGACAGGACAATCGCAAATTCAAAGCCAGCCTCAGCAAGGGCGAGGCACTAAGCAACTCAGTGAGACCCTGTCTCTGCATAAAACACAAAATAGGGCTGGGGATATGGCTCAGTGGTCGAGTGCCCCTGAGTTCAATCCCCAGTACCAAAAAAAAAAAAAAAAGAATGTGGGTGTACTAGGATGCTATGTAAAATGTATTTAGTACAAAGGATTACTATAAAAACATTTTAAAGCCATTGTTCTGAGACATTCATATTATTGTCAACCAGGGGGACAGGGGGACTTTGGTTTTCAGATGTATTCTCAGCAAATGGTTTCTGTAGGAAAGAAGTCGTTTTCCTATATTATGCTGTCTCATCAATCAGCAGTTTGAAGAAAAGAATTCTTGCCTTGACCTTCCCCTTTTCTTTTGTTTTCAACTCTTTGCATAAGAGTTAATTTTACAAAGTACTAAATTGTGATTTTTTGTTTTCAACTCTTTGCATAAGAGTTAATTTTACAAAGTACTAAATTGTGATTTTTTGTTTTCAACTCTTTGCATAAGAGTTAATTTTACAAAGTACTAAATTGTGATTTTTTGTTTTCTGACCCTCATCTGCTTAGGACCCCCCTCCCCCCTTTGCTTCTTTCCTCTTTAACATTCCTCTAGTTTTGTGGCCTTGTCACCTAGCACTCACTAAACCCATCCCAGTTTCTTTTCCTGCCATTAGGGACTGCCTGTTTATCTTCATATCTTCCCACCCACTCCTGCACTGTAACTGTTGCTGTAGCAACTGCTGTCTTCATCTACCTCCTTCCCCTTGCTTTTTTCTTCTTCCTAACAACCACTGTTCATT
The DNA here is from genome assembly GCA_028644305.1 of Xerus rutilus. NCBI lineage: Eukaryota > Metazoa > Chordata > Mammalia > Rodentia > Sciuridae > Xerus > Xerus rutilus. The sequence goes on from CM053401.1 coordinate 29,512,542, forward strand.
GAACTTTCCCTCCCCAGTTTTATACACTGTGAGGTCAGGGCTGATGCTATGTAAAATGAAGATTAAGTGGCTGCTTACCAAACTCCTCTCTATTTCACAAAGTGTGGTAAAGGGTTTTGTTTTTGTTTTTGTTTTTAATAAGCCAGGCCCACCTGATGAACTCTAATGACTAAATATTGAGTTCTTAATCCTGTGACAAAATCCTGAGTATCCTAGAAGATAGCTGTTATGGTACTACCTCTTAATTTACTTTGATATCTGGTTGATTCTGTGTGACTTTGGGGATCTCTGGGCCAAAAGCAATAACCTGGCCTCTAGAATGCGTTAGCTCTGGGCATGTTCCAGTTCTGAAAGATGAAGATTAGAAATACTGCATTGCCTACCACCCATGTTTGCTTCATGGATGGCCACATATGCCATTTAATTATGTAAAGACCTCCTAAACAGAAATTGAGTCAAGCCCTCTGCCAAACTCAGCCAAATGTAAATTTTTGGATACTCAACAAGTACACTGAACTCATAAATATATTTTAAGCCAGAGAAACTTGGTGGTAAATCATATTCAGGGAACAATGAATTTGTTTAGTCACAGATCACTGTGAGTTTTTGTTGGGCTTGATGCCCAACAGTTTTTGATTTCCTTTAAAGAAATTACAGTCTTGGGACTGAGGATTGTACTGTTTTAGAAAAAGTTGGGCATGGTGGCATATGCTTGTACCCCCAGTTACTTGGGGAGGCTGAGATAAGAGGATTGCCTGAGCTGGGCGTGGTGGCGCATGCCTGTAATCCCAAAACTTTGGGAGACTGAGACAGGAGAATCGCAAGTTCAAAGCCAGCCTCAGCAACGGTGAGGTGCTAAGCAACTCAGTGAGACCCTGTCTCTACATTAAAACACAACATAGGGCTGGAGATGTGGCTCAATGGTCGAGTGCCCCTGAGTTCAATCCCTGGTACCAAAAACAAAAAAAAAGAGGATTGCTTGAGCCTAGAAGTTCAAGTCCAGCTTGAGCAACATAGCAAGACCTCATCTCAAAAACAAAAACAACAACTAAACAAACAAAAAGCAGAGAAACCCCACATACATACCCAGGTTCTTCAGCCTGCTTCCAACTTATATAAAGGAAATGAATAAGGGATTATTGGGACCCTAAATATACTTGAATGGGATGAGTGGTGGACTATGACTCCCTGAATTTGCTCACTTTTACCTAGAGCTAGTCCCAGCACTTAGGGAGGCTGAGACAGGAGAATCGCGAGTTCAAAGCCAGCCTCAGCAATGGCGAGGCACTAAGCAACTCAGTGAGACCCTGTCTCTACATAAAAAAACACAAAAAAATAGGGCTGGGGATGTGGCTCAGGGGTCGAATCCCCATAAGTTCAATCCCCGGTACCAAAAAAAAAAAAAAAAAAAAAAAATTACCTAGAGCTAGTATCTTCTAGGATTTGTTGTGTTATAGGTAGTACAGAATATCCCATGTCCCTTATAAGCCATCCTGTCCTAAAGTAAAAACTGATAAGAGTCTCCCTCTCCCCACCCCAAAATCTGGTACACCTCACTTATGCCTCTTCACATGTGATATGAACCAGCTCTGATGTCTAAGTTGGAATACAGCCTCGATTCCACACGTTGCACAAGTCTTGTGGAACTTTCACGTAGAAAATACGGGGAACTTCATGCCAGTGAGCTTTGGAAAATCTTGTAGGCACTATCATGCAGCATCAGATAAACCACTTAACCATGGTCTTATGGTAATCTAGGTTCATAGACTTGGAAGATTTTTCAATTCTCTATATTGTGCTGGACATAATTCTCACAAGTCACTTTTCCTAGAAGCAGCCTCTCTGCCTGTTTTTCTTCTGTTTGAAGGCCTTAACTTTGGTCAAATACTTTTACCCTGCTAGAACAATTAAGAAGTCCAGTTGAGTTTTTGTTGCTGTTGTTTGTTTTTGTATTTTCAATAGGCAACAACAAACAAAACGCAGTGATGACTCTTACTGATATTCAGTAAAATTGCTTTATCTCCCAGGTCTTTTGCATGCTGACTCTTGGATCACCTTCTGCTGCATTCCTGTTGTGCTTTACGCAAATCCTTTGTTGAAGACAGGTTGGAAATAATGCATTTCTTTTATTTTTCCTATAGGAATGTTTTAATTCGAAGTCATTTTAACTTGCTTGGCTAGTCCTTTCAAGATACTGCTCTTGTAGTCAGGGTGTGTGATGGCAGCCATTTCTCTAGAGGAGTGGAGACAGTAGCATCTCTGTCATCAAGATCAGCTTGCAGAAAGCAAATCAAGATTGGGGCATTCTTGTTGCACAGAAGCACTGTCAGTTCTCCCAGAGGAAATGAGAAATTTCTTCTCCTTCAGGTAATATGTTGAGGACAGAGAAAAAAAAAAAGATGGGCATTGTTGGTAGAGAAGAACTCTTGATCTTAAAAGGAATTGGAGTCATTGCTAATAGACTTGGGGGCTGTTCAAATTGCCGTATTGTGTGGTTGTGGCTAGCTTTTCATTGAGACTGTGGTAATCTCCCATTTCTCCATCTTTCCATCTTGCCCCACCCCCAATTCCAAAATGGGATCACATTTCTCAAAGTGTCATTAGAGAGTCACCTGCATCAGAATGAACTGGGGTTCCCTGTTAAATTCAAATACCTGGGCCCACTTCCCAGCCTGAATTAGAATATGTGGAGGTGGGTGCTGAGAACCTACATTTTTAAAAAATTCTAGATGATTTCTTATGCATATTACACTTGGAACCATGAGCTATAGAATCTTTGACATTATATATCCTGACTATGAGGACAAACTACTTTTAAGTCTTTTCTCCCTTGTGAACCTCCCATCCTTACTTTCATCAGCCCCTGCTGAGAAGTTATAGTTAATGGTAACTATAATTAATCACTTTCTGGATTTCAGGTGTCATTCATTCCTCTAGGAGGAATCAAATTTTGTACCCAAACATGAAAGATTCAATATTGATAACTGCTGCTCTGTAGATGACACCCCTAAACATTCTAGGAGCAAGATTCCTATGGACCCTCTTTGTGTGAGTCACGTTCCCTGCCTAGAAGTGTAGGCAAGAGAAAAATTAGTAACTATCCTGGAGTCCACAAACATACCCCTCTAGTGTGGCCATGTTACAAATGGTGGGTCAAGTAGCTTAGACTGAGATGAGATGGGCCCACATGCCTAGAATGGGCAGAGAAAGTTCCTGTTAACAGATGGGAAGGGCATTTGCTAGAGTCCCCAGTTTCCTGTCAGAGTGCTTGGGCTGATGCAGATCTTGCTGCTATGGTTAGTGGGGCAGGCCAAGTTTCTTTCTGTTGAGTCTTGTTTCTGCTGTCTTCCCCTAGTCCTACGGATTCTGGTTTCTTTGCACATGCCAAGCTGATCTTGGATTGAAAGCCTCTCATTGTTTTTGAGCTCAATGTTTAGATAACACCACATGCCTGTGGCAGCCAGGGCACCCGGTAAAGGAAATGCCTGGATTCTAACAGCTCTGTCATTCGTTCTCTGTGTATGTGAGTGAGTGTGGTCTGTGTTTAGGATCATTATAAAAGCATTTCTATGCAGGGATTATTATTTGGGGGATACAGGGGTACCTGACTGTTCCTTGATGTCTGGAGTTCTAGGGATCATTTTCTGTTTCTTCTTTGTTTCCTTTTATTCCACTTATAAGAGGGTTACAGGCTGTTTTACCCAACCCTGTGTCTACGGAGCCACAGCACCAGAGAATTCCTCCCTTTGGTGAGATGACCACACTTTGGGAGGGTAGGGGACACAGGATCGACGGTGGTGGTGGTACAGGCTATTTTTATGACCTTGCTAGGTTTTAAAGTTCTCATAAAATACTTCCTTTCTTGTCCCCTTAATCTGCCCCAACACTCTCTTGCCAAAAAGAAAATGTGTTATTTACTCTGGTAACAAGTAGCTGTTTAAGTTTTCTCTGGTTAAATGCTTCTAAAACTTCTTTAAAATGTTTCAAATCTGTAAGGCGTTGTAGTGCACTCCTATAATCCCAGCTACTCAAGAGGCTGAGACAGAAGGATCTTAAATTTGAGGCCAGCCTTGGCAACTTAGTGAGACCCTGTCTCAAAATAACAAATATAAAAAGGATTGGGGATGTAGCCCAGTGATATAGCACTGCTAGTTCAATCTGTAGTATCCTACACACATACAAAAAAATTTCAAATCTGTTAGACTCTAATTTTGATATCTTGATGCCCTTTTCATTGCTGTGATTTCTAGAATTGATAAGCCTTTTTCTCTGAAACTCCTGGGGTCACTTCCCTTCCATGATAAAAATGTCTGTGTGAGGCAGAGCAGGTTATTAGCTCTGACATTGCACTCCTTTCTGTGTATCCCTGACATACACACTTAGCCTCACTTTTCTACCTAGTAATTCAGTGCTCTAAGAAGTGAACGTGAAATACAAAGGAGAACTTGGTTATGGCATGGGTGGCAGGCAGTCATCCCTCAGTAATACACCTGGACACTATATTACTGTATCACTGCATCACTGCCAGAAAGGTAAAACGTACACAGACATCTATATGTCAAAACGAATACTGTATAAAATGAGTACTGTGTAATTGTTAAAGTTCATGGCTATCCTAGTTCACTGTAATATTGAAAGTATATTCTGAATCATTATAAGAAATTATTTATTTATTTATTTAATTTTAATTTTTTTTTTTAATTGTAGATGGACACAATGTCTTTATTTTATTGCTTTGTATGTGGTGCTGAGGATCGAACCCAGGGCCTCATGCATGCGAGGCAAGCGCTCTACCACTGAGCTACAATCTCAGCCCATAAGAAATTATTTAGAATCATACTATGTAACTTTTTTAAAAATGTTATGAACACCATGAGACTATAGAAGAATTTTAGGTGAACTAGAACATACCACTCCCTACTGAAGCTAGATAAATGAAATTGTGTGCATTTACTAAAGTATATCTCAAAGCTAAATATAAACATGGGAATTATAAAGGGAAACAAGTCATCTTCCTTTTTCAATTGTTGTACTACTTGTTTTTCATCTAAATTTAAAATTTTTCTTTAATATTTACTCTCTATGCCATATGAAATTAAAAATTCTGTGAAGAGATTAAAAATTTAAAAATAAATGCTTGTTATGCTTAAGTTTTTTTTTTTTTTTTGTACTGAGGGTTAAACTCGGGGGCACTCGACCACTGAGCCACATCCCCAGCCCTATTTTGTATTTTATGTAGAGACAGGGTCTCACTGAGTTGCTTAGCGCCTCGCCATTGCTGAGACTGGCTTTGAACTTGTGATTCTCCTGTCTCAGCCTCCCAAAGTACTGGGATTACAGGCATGCACCACTGCACCCGGCTTAAGTATGATTATTATTGAAAAAATATTCAGAATAGAACAGAGTATCTATTGTTCTTGCTGATGGTTCTTGTGTCTCTAATACAAAGGATAAATATGTCATTTTACCATCCATGATTCAGCCATTAAGGTGGACATGATTCCCTTTCCAGGGTCTTTTGTGTGTGTGTGGTGCTGGGGATTGAACCCAGGGCCTTGTGCATGTGAGGCAAGCATTCTACCAACTGAACTATATCCCCAGCCCGTTTCCAGAGTCTTGATGAGTATCTCTTAGGGTAAGCACTTAGCTTGGGTAAACAAAATATCTAATGATTTTAATATTTCTCTTTTTTCAAGATGTTTTATCCTTTTCTTATAAATTTGAGTAGAAATTTGCCTTTTGAAGATTGAAGGGACCTGGCATTTTAAGTAATTTGTTTTAATGCAACCAAGGAGCAATTCTTATCTTCATTATTACCTTCTAATTGATTTATAGAAATATCCTTTTGCTGAAATTCTGATTTGTAAGCCTGAAGGAGGTCTTGGGAATGTGTGAAGAAATAAATTCAGTGTGTTTTGCAGACTCTTGTCCAGCCTGCCTCATGCCTAATCCCTATACTGTCTGCTTTCTAGTTCTCTCCTGCGCTACGGTGGCAACCTGTCCCTCCAAAGTGCCATGAGTGTGCGATTCAATAGCAATGGGACCCAGCTCCTGGCCCTGCGGCGTCGCCTGCCCCCTGTTCTTTATGACATCCACTCCCGCTTGCCGGTGTTCCAATTTGACAATCAGGGTTATTTCAACTCATGCACCATGAAAAGCTGCTGTTTTGCAGGAGATCGTGACCAGGTAAGTGCCTTCTGTCTCCTACATCCCCATCTTTGTCTCTTTTTTCTTTAGCACTTGGTCAGCTGGAAACAATTGAGGGCAGTGAGAATCTAGAGATATTCTGGTTTCCTACTGAGTTTCTTCATGCAAGCTGCCAGTGGGTATTTTGAGACACACATCATAAACAAAGGCTGGCTACAACATAGTTCTAAGTAACCCAATTCTGCCACATTTGTGAACAGATTTTAAAATCTCAAGAATGTGCCATTTCCAAAGAAAGGAAGGAGTTCGTAGAAAATTAGCCTGATGATGAGACAGTTTTAGTTTTCTTATATCAATAAAACAGTGATTAAAAAAAAGAAAAAAAAACACAGCGATGAATGAAGCATCTTAAGTATCATCCAAGAAACATGTATTTTGAATGACTTCTTGAGATGGCATCTTTTTGTTGGATGAAATGGGCTGAGCAAATTTGTTTAAGAGGCAGCCAGATGCTGACTCTGTTTGTTGTTACTGCCATCTCACAACTGGGACTGGAGAGCCCAAGCTGTGAGCATTCAGCCTTTTCTCAGTGTCACTGGGAATAGAGATACTGATGTTGATTTAAAGCTGGCAGTTTAAAAGCATACATGCCATTCTTGGTGCTGATCTCTCTTGGCCTTAGAAGTTTGAAATGGGTGTTAGTGACCAGTTATACTGGTCTGAGTAAATGATCTGAGTAAAGGCAAATCAAATAAACAATTTTTTTATTCTCAAGGATAACCAATCTTACTGCTACTTTACATTCAGATTGTAAAAAGAAAAACCTTAGTCTCTTGCTGGTGCTTAGTATTCTTATCTTTGGGCTCATTAATTATGCCACATTTTTTTTTTTTTTTTTAGTTATAGATGGACACAATGTCTTTATTTTATTGCTTTGTACGTGGTGCTGAGGATCGAACCCAGGGCCTCACGCATGCAAGGCAAGCGCTCTACCGCTGAGCCACAATCCCAGCCCCAATTATGCCACATTTTGACATAACATACCCCACCTCTTTATCGTTAGTTTTGGATAAGAAGTATAAACAAAATTATTTTCAGTACTATAGATTGAACCCAGGGGCGTTCTACCACTGATCCCTACCTGTTTTTATTTTCTATTTTGAGACAGAGTCTCACTGAGTTGCCCAGGCTGGCCTCAAACATGAGCTTCCTGCTTCAGCTTTCTCAGTTGCTGGGATTATACGCTTATGCCACTGTGCCTGTCAAAAACAAAAACAAAAAACAAAAAATTATTCTTTGAGAACCTTTCAAGACCCTACTTTTTAAAGGCTAGGATTTTTCTCCCTAGGCTAAGATTGCTGGAGACTCTCTAATTTGTTGTAGTTTAAGGATTAGTATATGTAGTAGGAGTAGAATAAACACTTGTTGAATTGAGTCGCATGTAGATAGATAAGAATATTCAAGTTTTCCAAGATAGAAACTTCCCCTTTTATAGATAATATATTTATTTTGCTGTACTGGGTAATTAACCCATGTATATTCTACCACTGAGCTACATCCTAACACCACCCCCACTTTTTTTTTTTTTTTAAAATATTTATTTTTTTTTAGTTGTAGGTCGACAGAATATCTTTATTTTATTTTTATGTGGTGCTGAGGATCGAACCCAGTGCCTTATGCGTGCTAGGCGAGCACGCTACCACGGCGCCATAACCCCAGCCCCACCACCCCCACTTTTTAAATTTTTCTGGTTTTGGAGGGGTACTGGGGATTGAACCCAGGGGCACTTTACCACTAAGCTACATCCCCAGCCCTTTTGATTTTTTATTTTGAGATAGAGTCTCACTAAGTTGCCGAGTATGGCCTCAGATTTATAAGCTTCTTGTGTCAAGCCTTCTGCATTGCTGGGATTACAGGTGTACACCACCATGTCTGGCTTAATTTTTCATGCTTGAAACAGGGTCTCACTAAGTTGCTAAGGTGACCTTGAACTTCCAATCCTCCTGAATCAACCTCCCAAGTAGCTGGGATTATAGGTATGTGCTGCCACACCTAGCCAAATTCAGAATTTATACTCAAGTTGACATCTCAGGGCCTGCTTAGCTGAAATCCACACTGGAGTCCACTAGATGGCCTCAGTTATATAAATGTTACCTTTGGAGGTAGCCACAGCTCCTAAATGACTTAGTTTTTATTTGCCTATGTGGTATTGTAGACAATTTGTTTCTTAGGTGGGAAGAATCAGTTTCTAGAGAAGAGATGATCAGATTCTCAACAGAACAGAGAATTGTCTGCTATGAAGAATAGTTGATTTAGCTTCATATGGCTGTGGAAATGGCAACCTAGTCCCGCACCACTACCTTTGTTTATTCCTTTGGCCTTCTTTGCTTTTGTTGATTCTTCCATCTTCTGTCAACTTACTATGCATGTGATTCTTATTTCATTAAAAAGCATGCAGTAAATAATAGTTTTTTAGACTTTATTGCCATGGGCACTGGCTGAGAGAAAGATAAGAGGTGAAGGAATATGGATATTGTGTTTTCTTCAGACTGTATTTTAACAGCCAAAGTCTGTCTTCATGGAGTTCTTAAAAGACCCACATGAAATTCCTCTGGCCAAAATGTAAAGCAACATCTAATCCATTGTTTCTCAACCTTAGCACTGTTGACATTTTGGCTGAATAAGTCTTTGTGGTGTGGGGTAGTCCTGTGCATTATAGGATGGATGGGTGATAGCATTCCTGTCCTCTCCTTGCTAGATGTCAATAATATCATCCTTTGTCCTCCACACAACCAAAAATGTCTCTAGATATTGCCAAATGTCCCCTGGAGGGAATGTTGCCCCTGTTTGGAAACCTCTGATCTAGATTATATTTACCGATTTTGCTCGGAAAGCATTAGGGCTGGTATTGCAGAGGCAGAGCTAGGCAAGATATGTTTTTAAATATTTTTTTAGTTGTAGATGGACACAATATCTTTATTTTTATTTATTTTTATGTGGTGCTGAGGATCAAACCCAGTGCCTTACACATTTGAGGCAAACACTCTACCACTGAGCTACCCAGCCCCAGGCAAGATATTTTGTGATGGTTCTGGGTATATACATTGAGGTTATAGTTAGTTTTGCCTTGCATTTATATCTAATGATAAAAACATTGAGTGCCTTTTGATTTTCTCTATTCAGATTTGACTAGTTCATTATTTATGACTTTTGTCCTAAGGAGAAAGTATATGGGTATCGTATTCTCTCTGATAGTTTACACTGCTCTTTGGTTAGAATAAGTGGTTTTTGTTGGATGATGGAGAATGCAGTCATTGACTCTGGACTTTGGACCAGTCAGTCTTAAGTCTCTTATCCCCCAGGTAGATTATCAGAAGCATCTAAGAGAATAGGAAATATAGAGATTTAAACCTGACTTTTCTATTCATTCCTTAGAGACCAAGAAATGTAGCTAATTCATTATTGTCTTGTCTCCAAATCCTGGTATATAGTGAAAGCACAATAAATATTTGTTGAAGTGAATCTTGAGTACTTTGGTCAATATGTGGTATTTAGCTTTCTGGGCCTAAGGCTCCTCTAACTGTAAATCAGGATTGATAAGTATCATATTTCCTGTTCAACTTTCAGGGACTTTTGGGAGGACTTATGAATAATGGGTTTACACTGAAGCTATCAATTGAGCTTATAGATTTTAAGTGCTTCACAGGAGACCAAACATGTTCCAGTCCTGGAAAATGTCTCTCACAGGTGATTTATAGACTCTGACTTTCCATACCCTGGTCTAAACAGCAGCTGCCACAGTTCAGTATGATCTACAAGAGTAATGGGTGTCTAGACAGGATCCTTTTTGCTGCTTTAAGATTCCAAAGTCTACCCTTTCCTTATATTGGCATGTATGTATTTATGTATGTATGTATGTATGTATGTATGCATGTAAGTATATATTTTGAGATGAGGCTTGCTTTATTCCCCCAGCTGGTCTTGAAACTGTGCTCTTCCTCCCAAGGAAGCTGGAATTACAAAGTGCCACCTCACTCATTCGCATATAGATTAGGAATGCCTTATAGCTTGAGACTGTGCTCTGAAGCTCTTCATTTAGTCAAAGGCTAGGTAACCATTCCAGAGAGGAATCTTGAGAATTTCTATAATAGGAATGAACATGGATGAGAAAAGCAATAAGTGGTCCCATCTACCTGAGATAGTCTTCTGACTTTTAATTACAAAAAGATTAGTCAAGCCACACAAATGGATCTAGATGTCATGCTAGAGGGCCTATACTTCTTTTTAGGCTATTCTAGGTTTGCTAGGTAATTAATTAATCTCAAAATGAAATTGAAATTTCAAGAAATTTGACTCAGAATAAAGTATGAAATATGTTGAACCTACTTTGTGTCTTTTTCATTTTCATTGCCTTCATTATAGATGATTTCTAATCGGAGAACCATTAGAGAGCATTTTGTACAAACTCTTCCTTTCAACATAAGAAAACTGAGACTCATAACATAACATAAGTAACCACATACACAAGTTTGTAGCTGAGTCAGGACTAGAACCCATATTTTTGAGCTCTCAATGGAGACCATTTTTCACTGTATAAATGGTCATAACTTGATGCCACTAGTAGCAAGGCAGACTGTAAAAATGTGTGAAGTAGGCCAGCTGGACAGTCCACATTTCATCAAAGTGGGATAGCTTCTACTCAGTTTAAGCCCACTGTTGCCATGTGAGCCTCCATGTTGCTAGGGCTCTGATTTTCTTTTCTTTTTTTTTTTTTTAAATATTTTTTTAGTTGTAGATGGACACAATGTCTTTATTTCATTGCTTTGTATGTGGTGCTGAGGATCGAACCCAGGGCCTCACGCATGCAAGGCAAGCGCTCCACCGCTGAGCTACAATCCCAGCCCGGCTCTGATTTTCTTAAAGGGGAAGATAGAGTTTTTGTAAAGTCTCATTTTTTAATTATTGCAACAAATGCAAACTTTATTGGATGGATAACACAAACCTTTGTACTACTCTAGAGCTACCATTTGAAACCTCTGTGCTTCTTTCAGTAGGATATCTTTTCTCATATTGCGCTCCATGATTTGTCATGAGTTCATGGATGAGTGAAGACAAGTTCTTTTTTCCTGAGTCCTACTGAATGCTTCCTAACTTCATGTCTTTCTTACCCTCCATCTTTTCAAATATGAAAGTTCTTTTTTTTCATTATTTAGAGAATACTTTATTAGTTTCTGTAATTAAACCCATGTAGATAAGACCTTACATGTTTAATACAGTGCATCACCCCTGTACAAATGGAAGAAAATTAAGTTTACTGTTTCTAGACCAATATGGCTGTTAATTTCTGTACAATACCAACTCAACATGGTAAACTGGGATACTTTTCCCAAAGTTCACAGCACAGCTAAAGATGAAAGCAGTTCTTTTTTTTTTTTTTGGTACCGAGGATTGAACTCAGGGGCACTCGACCACTGAGCCACATCCCCAGCCCTATTTTGTGTTTTATGTAGAGACAGGGTCTCACTGAGTTGCTTAGCGCCTCGCTGTTGCTGAGGCTGGCTTTGAACCCGCAATTCTCCTGTCTCAGCCTCCCTAAGTGCTGGGATTACAAGCGTGAGCCACCGCGCCCGGCTATTGAAAGCAGTTCTTTACTGAGCATTTACTATGTGCCAGATGCTGTGGTAGACAAGTCATATGACGCTCCAAGGCCCTCTTTTAAGATTTTTTCTTTTTCTCTTTTTTTTTTTTTTGGTACCTGGGATTGAACTTAGGGGTACTCGACCACTGAGAGACATCCTCAGCCCTATTTTTGTGTTTTATTTAGAAACAGGGTCTCACTGAGTTGCTTAGCGCCTTGCCATTGCTGAGGCTGGCTTTGAACTCGTGATTCTCCTATCTCAGCCTCCCAAAGTGCTGGGATTACAGGAGTGCGCTACTGTGCTTTGACCTCTTTGAGATCTTTATTCAAAGTTCTACGTATAATCTGACTTTCTTACTTCTGCCTATAAGTACATGGTCCATTTCTAGTTTAATATTTTAATTATTCAAGTTTAATAACTTAAACCATTGAATTAGGTGACAGAAGTAACATCAGGTTGGCTGGGTATCAACAGAAACAACCCCAATTAAATGCTTGAACTTTTGAGACTGAATTTCATCATGTTGCTCAGGCTGGCCCCTAATTCCTGGGCTCAAGAGGTCCTCCTATCTTCATCTCCTGAGCAGCAGAGTCTATAGGTATACATCACACCTAGTTCCTTGACCTTTTTTTTTTTTTTTTTTTTAAATCCAGATGACTTCCTATCTTGCAATATAGTGAATCTTGCAGTGAAATAGCATTCCTTCCCCTAGAGATTCCCTGAATCCAGGTGTTCTTTTTGCTTTCATGTCATACTTAGATTTTTTTCTCCCCTCTCTGAAGACTGGCTGGGTATGTTCTTTCTATTTTCCTAGTTTCATATTCCCCTCTATGTCTTCAGTGAGTCAGTTTCTTAACAGTGTTAAAAAAGAAAGTTTTCACCTGCTAGCTTTTTGGCACATAAAAGCACTAAGCTTTTGTTCCCTTTCTTTCACAATTCCTTAAATGGTTCTTGTCCTAGATTGTGAGTCCAGCAGAGCAGCTCAGACTTCTGGGAAGTCAGTCTTTCAGGCTAGAGGCATGTGTGTCTGGAAGTGGACAGGCTTATCATTTTAAAAATTTCTCTTGCATTAGTCTCATCTAATGGTAGGCCTGATAGTCCCTACCTTGCTGAAAGAGGGATCAGGAAGGAAAGAATAGTCAAACTAAGTTTTCTTGAAAGGATTGAGCATTGAGATCTACACAGGGCTTTCTTTTTAACTTGACAAATAGCAGCCTCCCCCACCCCAATCATGATAATGAAACCATCCTGCTCCATCGCCTGAAGAGCTGACTTGTACCCTGAGAATCCAACAAAAGAGCCTTGAATATGTGGCCTGGCCTCTGACGTGTCACCACTCAAACTCTGTGTTGATGGTGCCTGGGTAGAGCAGAGGTGCAGGAATGCACCAATAAGTGCTCTCCAGGCCAGAGAAGTGCCCTGTAAAGTTATAACTTTGCTTTTTTTTTTTTTATATAACTCCATGCAGCCCTGATGATGCCCCCCTGGGGGCCTGGTATGCCATATAAATATAAAATAAAAATATACTTTTAATAAAGGAAAATTCAACTTGGGTTCCATCCTTTGATTTGTATCGTGTCTTTAGACAATTTTATTTTCATCTCCTTTCCTCTCTTTTCCACTATCATATTTGAATTTTCCTACAGACCTTTAGGAACAGTTGGATAGGGTTCATCTCCATGTGAGAATGAGGCCCAGAATAATTTGAAATGGCTGATCTAATTGGTAGCAGGACCAAACTAGAACTAAATTTAGGATTAATCTTGCTTACGAGTGTACCCTCTTCCACAGAGGCATGCTGCCACCTGTGTTATTGAGATCAAGTGGTGATGTGGTCTTCTATGGACCAATGGGGAAGAGCCAAATACAGAATGTTGTGGAAGAGGAATTCCTTCTATGTATTGTTTATGGAGTGAATATTTTAGGAAACTTCTTGTTTTATAGGAAAAAGATAGAACAAAAATTACTTGTTTATTAAAGCAGCCATCACTCTTTCTGATCCCCGGAACTGTTTGCAAGAGCAAAAGCTATAAACATTCATCTCAGAAAAGTGCACATATCCACATAGTTTTACACATAATAATTAAAGGATTTATGGGACTCCTGGAACCTTAGAGGCTCAGGCCTTGATTAAGATTTTTCCCTTGGATAAGATCATCTTTCAGTCTACTTACTGATAGATTAAAATTTAAAAATTTAAAAGATTTTGGAATGTGTGCAAGTCTGTTAGAGATAGTCTAGTTTATAATTGATCAATTGAAAAGGAATTCTAGGCAACCTTGATTTCTTCCTGGGAACAAATGAAATTGATGTGATCTAGTGACATGACATGGTAATTCTCTTTTAATGTATAGCTCCTGGCTAGGAGTATGAGCACCACTAGGAAACCCTGGTTGATATTAATAAAATCAAGACAGGTAGAACCTCTCCTATTATGCCTGCCCAGCCATCTTAGAGAAATGATTCTCAGTAGCTTCATCTCTTTTCTGGTGTCTTTAAACTTTGGAGAAACAAGGTAAAGTGATATTCCTTCCTTGGAATACTTGGAAGCCTTTGCTTGAATGAAGACTCTAAGTACTCACAGAAGGACTGAAGTAAGTGATGTAATCTCCCCACTTCCCAGTCTCCACATACCAAAATGGAGGCCTACAGAGGGGAGACATGGTACTGAACACTATTTGATTGATGGCCTCTCAATCCAAGTCTAGGTTTCCAAATGAGTTTTGCTAAATAAAGATTCATCTTTAAGTAATGTATGCTACTTTGTTACAGCAGCTGTTGGTAATTTAGAGCATTTTAAATTTCTTCCCTATTGAGTATTTGACTATTATTGGCTGCCATTATGGAATATTTCTTTATTAATAGAATTTTTCCTACTCTGAACCCATAAAGGTTGGTTATTTTAATGAACTAAAAGATTCCAGGAACCTAATGGGGATGAAATGCAAGTGATCCAAAGAAGCAAGAACAGTGTACTTTACATGTAAAAATAATATTAATATTATGGGTATGCATATTTATATGCTTTTATTGGGAGCCAATGAAATTGTTTCTCTTACCACAAATAAAATAAATCTGTGGCTTTGACCCTTTCCAATGAAAATATGTGCAAATTGCTTTGGATAATATTTGTGGCAGGCTCTTAGTATAAATAATATAGTCAAAGGTGTATCTTTATACCAATTATCTAACTTTTTTCTGGAAATGCTCTTCTAGAGAGCACATCACAGAGTTCTTCCATCAAATTTTTCCCTTTCTGATAAAAGGTCAAGGGAAATAAGTACTGTTTGATTTAAATGTTAAATAGCAATCTCTCTTCTGTTACTAATCCATCTGTTACAGAGCCATATGGTTTTTCTGTTCTTGTCAATATAGTTAGACAGGCATGTCATTTATTGGAGGATAATTAATCAATTACTATAGAAAGATCCTTTGGAGAGAACTGTGTAAGCTGACCAGTACTCAAGGAAAATACCTCCTTCAGCAGACTTTTGAGAGTATCAAATGCAAACACAAACCTACACACCCCTTTGTGTGTGTATCTGTCTGTCTACCCATCCTTCTATCTCTCTATTGAGAGAGCAGTGAGAGATTTTTGTTTCCAAAGGTTCTGTTGAGTCATATTCTGAGTTATTCTTAGACTATATCAGGTAGATGGCTTATCCCTTCTGAAATTTTCTTCTTTTTAACTCAGATCAAGTTGGGTATTTTTTGTTTGTATTTATATTTCTAAACCCTGTGAAGCTTATAATATAATAGTGGGAAGTTATCTATATTCCAAATTGTTTTTCGTTCGTTTGTTTGTTTGTTTAATCACTAATGTTTAAAGAAAGGTGTTAGAGCCAAATAGTTGCATTGGTTGAGTGCACTAATTTGATTTTTTTTCCTAGGAAGCTTCTGTTTAATAATTTTTCTGTGGTAGACCACATTTGACCTTCTTTAAACCTACTAGTCACTAAAATTTTTTGTGTCTTGGGTGACTCTATGAGCTTCTCTGAGTATTCCAGCTAACAAAATACCCTGCAAATAGAAAGAGATCTTTCCAGAGAACATATATAATTTAAAAGATGAAGAAAGGTGTGTTAGTCAGCTTTTTCATTCCTGTGACCAAAAGACCTGACAAGAACAATGTAGAAGAGGAAATTTTTATTTTGGCTTACAGTTTCAGAGGTTCGGTCCATGGTCAGCTGACTCCATAGCTCTGGGCCCTAGGTGAGGTGAACATCATAGTAGAAGGGCGTGGTGGAGGAAGGCAGCTCCGGACAAGGCAACCGGGAAGCAGAGAGTCCTCCACTCACCAGAGAAAAGTATAAACCCCAAAGGCATGCCCCCAGTGACCTACTTCCTGCAGCCACACCCTACCCACCTATTGTTACCACTTGATTAATCCATATCAGTGGATTGATACACTGATTAGGCTGCACTTCTCATAGTCTAATCATTTCACCTCTGAAAATTCTTGCATTGTCTCACATATGAGCTTTTGGGGGACACCTTATATCTAAACCATAACATTGGGCATTACAATACCAGAGAGAGGGAGTATTACTTGAAAAGCTGTTTTCTATAAAGGTTAATGGATTAACAGAAGACATTTGGGCAAATGAGACAGTGACAGTGCTAATGTGGTAATCCTTTTTTCAGTGTTGTTGGTGGTGGTCGTGGTGTATTCCTTCTTGAAATCTTTTAAGAAGGAGCTGCTGTCTGTCTCTCCCTATGCTCGAGTAAGTTATATCTCCATAATGACACTGGATTAGCTAAAAGCCCTCCATTCTTTGGCCTCAAGTTAACTCTACTTAAAATGGCTAGACTGCTTTCAGATCAGTAAAATAGGTTATCCTCTTGGATCATAGAATGAATGAACAGTGAGGTGGGTCAGAGTGTGGCAAACTGTTAATCTTTGTGGCCAGCTGGAAAGGATTACGGTTAATAGGGATCCACACAACAACCCAGGCTTATTTTTACATTGGTATCATTCATCTTGCCCACAAACCCAAATTAAAATTAAGTGTGTCTTCTCCTTGATCTGAAGTAGCCTATGGGTCTTCTACCTCCCCCTTCAACTCAGAACATTTTGGGAAATGGGGACTCAATTGCAGAGTATTTAAAACATTTTTTCTTCTTCTTTAGAGACCTAACTTTGTTCTCAGTCAGGATACAAGGTAAAGACTCATATAAAGTGAGTTTTTTATTTGTGGTTTACAGTGCAGACTGTTTAGAATTTAGAGGTACACTAAAAACTTAGATAAATGAGGGGCTGGGATTGTAGCTCAGTGGTAGAGCGCTTGCCTTGCATGCATGAGGCCCTGGGTTCGATCCTCAGCACCACATACAAAGCAATAAAATAAAGACATTGTGTCCATCTACAACTAAAAAAATATTAAAAAAAAAAAAAACTTAGATAAATGAAATGAATTCTTCATACTTGTGTCCCACTCAGCCACAAATTTAATACTAAATTTAATACTAAATTTGCCTTTTCTAAAACTGAATAGCCATCATTAGGGTTTTTGATGTTTTAAATGCAAACATTGATTGTGAAGTCCTGCATCACAAAAGGACATGAAAATGTTACACATAGGAAATCAGAGGCAACCATTTTTTTCTCATATCTTTCTATAGTTTACCTATTTATAAAGAGCTATCTGGTGCCAAACTTTCTGTATCTTTTCTGTTTTCTGTTATTAAAGCTCTTTACTTTGGGTGAACTTCAGGCCCCAAACACCATACTCCCTTGGTAAGAATGTGCCCCTATTGTTTGAAATTAGTTATAAAGATAAAAATGAAAAGGGGTAGGCATGAAAAGAAGGGCTCAGTGGCAGAGCACTTGCCTTATATGGGCCAGGGCCCTGGGTTCAACCCAGCAACCCCTCTATTACCCTCCCTCCCAAAAAAAAAAACACAAAAGAAAGAGAAAAGGAAAGGAAAAGAGAAGAAAAAACTTTTATCTCCATTTTTACCACTTGAGTTAAAGTTCAACTTTATGGTTAATTCAAATAATTAGTGCATTTTATGTTTTAATATAATTTTATACTTTGAATTTCTTTCGGTAGTGGTTTGTATTGGAACTATTTTGTCTTTGTTTTCTTGCTTATTTTCCCTTGCATCTCATAGCAAATATTTGTGAGATAGCCCACCAAGACTTCCAGTGCCCTGTTGGTCCTCTTGAGCACTAGCCATTAGCAGGCCTCAGTCTGAGGCTCTAACCAGCCAGTGTCCAGGAAGCAATGACTGTTCCAGCACAGCTTTAGAAGAAAGGGCTCTTTCTTTTTTGTTTGATACTAGAGATTGAACCCAGGGGCACTTAACCACAGAACCACATCCCCAGCCTCTTTTTTTTTTTTTTTAATTTTGAGACAAGGTCTTGCTAAGTTGTTTAGGGCCTCTCTAAACTGCTGAGGCTGGCCTCAAACTTGGGATTCTCCTGCCTCAGCCTCCCAAGTCACTGGTATTACAGGTGTGCCCAGCTAAAACAGGAATTTTTAATCTACACCAAACTCATTTGAAATAATCTTTACTTTCACATAGCTATATATATTTAAAAAAAAAAAAAGATCAAAGAACTCTTAATGGCTACCTTATATTTTTAAATAAACCAGAACTCTGTGCCTCTTCTGGAGTACTTGACTCCCAGATATGCACATAACTTGCTCCCTCATTTCCCTCAGGGCTCTGCTCAAAATGCCATTTTATCAGAGAGGCCTTCTGTGACCACTCTATATAAAACGGAAACTAACTACCCCCACCATTGCTAATATGCGCATTAACCTGCTTAGTTTTGTTTAGTTTTTCTCTTTAATACTTCCACCACCAGACACACTGTTTCTCTCACTCTCTCTCTATATACACACACACACACATATATTTTATTGTCATTGTTGAACTTTTTTTCCCTTTATCCACATTATATATGTGTGTGTGTATATATATATATATTTTTTTTTCTTCTTCTTCTTCCATTCAATAGAAAGTAAGCTTCATAAGGGCAGGGACTGGATGTCTTTTGATCAATTCTGTACTCCCTTCTCTGGAACGGTACCCAGTACATAGTAGACATTCAATAAATATTTGTTCAGTAAATAAAGGAATGAACTCACTTTTATTTCAGTCTCTCACAGTCAGCGTTATCCTAGGCAGCCAACTTTTGATGTTGGCAGGGGTCCAGCAGACAACCACAAAATGCCATAAATGAATTCCTCAGGGCATTTTGTGATTCTAGTGTGTGTGAATACTTAAACAGTCCGACTAGACCAAGACCCCCTCCTTGGAAATCATCCCAAACAGTCCCATTGTGGTAGATAGAAGAGTAGTTTTTAACAGGAAGAGAGATCAGGAGTTGCCTGTATTTCTGAGAGGAAGTCTGGACATTCTATGCATTTTCTACATATTTTAGGATCTGTCATATTAAATCCAACAGACTTTAACTCTGTGGGAGAGTTTTCTTCCTTCTAAGGCAGTCTTCTGAGTCAGCATTCTCTCTGGAAGTCCCCTTTTACCTTTTCAGGGCTCTACCTTGTGAAGAGCTGAACAAATAGGAAAGCTCTGACCCTTTGCAACAAAGTAGTAGAACCTCCGATAAGCCCAGACTTGGCTCACTCTTTTTTAATATTTATTTTTTGTTCATTTGGTTTGTGAAGGTTTGAGTAGGGAGGCAAAATAACAGGAACTCTTCTTTTTTAATTTATTTTTAGTTGTAGATGGATACAATATCTTTATTTTATTTATTTTTATGTGGTGCTGAGGATTGAACCCACTGCCTCACACATGTGAGGCAAGTGCTCTACCACTGAGCCACAGTTCCAGCCCAAAATAACAGGAATTCTATATGAAACTTGCAGCTTCTCTTAAACTGAGCATGAAATGATGACATGTTAAATCATAAATAAGTTATATATCATATATACAAATAGTTAATGGTCAATTCTTTTGTGTTCTGTAATCCCCACCCCATTTGTCTTTATTTGGGTTCAAGTTTCAGGTGCAACTGGTTTATTTGGAAGTGCAGTAAACATAGCAGAGGACTAGAGTAGTAAGACAAGGAAGATTTTGTGAGCCAGCTACAACTATGGGCAATTGAAATTTGACCCTGAGGAGGAGAGGGCATAGAACACAAACATCAGAGTTCTTCTGTCTGGGGCTAGGGAAGCTGGACTGTTGATACACCAACTTGTGTCAGTCAGTCATTGGTTGAGGGCTGCTCCAAAGGAATGTTCAGCAGTGCTCAGTCCCGGAAGCAGACTCACTGGCTTTGGAGAATGCCCTCAGGCAGAGATGTGGACATAGGCAATTAGAGATCAGTAGTAAGGCCTGCAGGATATGAGAGGGTGTCAAAGAAGGAGCTGCACCTTGCTTTCTGTTTATATTAAAACTGTAGACTTCATGGGAGCCGTTGTTTTATCTTTGCTCCTTCTATATCCCTTCAACTTTTTTTCCCCTTCAACTTTTAAACTACATCTTTCTCTGAAGCTGGCTCAGTGCTCAAATCTATCTTGTCTTCTCCTAAGAATCACTAGGCCTCTTATTATTCATAATGGCACGTAGCAACTTCTTTAGCTTGAACTTCTGCAACTTCATCATGTTGAATACCTAACGTGTTTTATATTTTCTACTTGATTGAAGCTTCTTAGGAACCCAGGTATTACCTTACATGCTTTTGTAAGCACCATGGTGCCCCAGAGCAACCAGTTCAGTTCTCTCATTTTGCAGATAAGGAATCTGAGCTTTTCCCACTGTGACTTGGCCTAATCACTAGCCCTTATGGATAGCGTTTGCTTCATCTTTAAGCATACTTACCTTTGCCTCTTTTCTCATTTTTCTACAAATGTTTTGAAGGCTAATAGGTTGATTTTTAAATGATTGCAAAGTATTTAATAAAATATTTATGTTAGGCATGAGGTTACATATATATCGAATTTACATTTTGGGGGGATATGTCCACAACAGTCTTTTCAAATGAGAGATTTTCTTTCTTTCTGTCTTTCTTTCTGTCTTTCTTTCTGTCTTTCTTTCTTTCTTTCTGTCTTTCTGTCTTTCTTTCTGTCTTTCTTTCTGTCTTTCTTTCTTTTTGTCTTGTCTTGTCTTTTTTTTTTTTTTGGTATTGGAGATTGAACTCAGCGGCACTTGACCACTAAGCCTCATCCCCAGCCCCTATTTTGTGTTTTATGTAGAGACAGGGTCTCACTGAGTTGCTTAGCGCCTTGCTGTTGCTGAGGCTGGCTTTGAACTCACGCGATTCTCCTGTCTCAGCCTCCCTAAGTGCTGGGATTACAGGCTTGCGCCACCACGCCCGGCTTCAAGTAAGAGATTTTCTTGGTTTTGTTTTTGGCACGGGGTGGGGTTGCTGGGAATTGAACCCAGTGGCACTCTACCACTGAGCTATATTTCCAGTGCCTGCCCCCACCCTTTTTTTTTTTTTTTTTTTTGGTACTGAGGATTGAAATCAGGGGCACTCGACCACTGAGCCACATCCCCAGCCCTATTTTGTATTTTATTTAGAGACAGGGTCTCACTGAGTTGCTTAGTGCCTTACTGTTGCTAAGGCTGGCTTTGAACTCACAATTCTCCTGTCTCAGCCTCCCAAAGTGCTGGGATTACAGGCGTGTGCCTCTGCACCCAGCCCCTTCTTATTTATTTTGAGAAAGGGTCTTGCAAAGTTGCCTGGGCTGGTCTCAAACTTGCAATCCTCATGCCTTGGCCTCCCAAATAGCTGAGATTACAGACATGTGCCATCAAGCACAGCTTGATTGAGTAAGAAATATTTTTTATTTGTTTGTTTTAGTAAATTGTAAAAATTGCCTTTGTTTTTCTAGTGAAATAAATAAGATGGAGCCAAAAGGCAGAAAGTAATATTGATCTCAACTTAAAGTAAAACAGTTGGAAATAAATGAGCTTCCCCAAACTGTTCACTTGTTGCTCTTAAACAATGTTAGACAATACTTTTATGAATCTAAATTAGAATAAATCTGGTATAGTGGGTTTTTTTGAAGATATTTTTATTAGTTGTTGATGGACCTTTATTTCATTTATTTATATGCGGTGCTGAGAACTGAACTCAGTGCCTCACACATGCTAGGCAAGGGCTCTACCACTGAGCCCCAACCCCAGCCTTATAGTGTCATTTTTAAGATAATCAATTTGAAGCTGTCACATAAAAAGGAGATTGTTTATGCTCCTGGCACTAATTTGTAGCTGGATTGGCAATGACTTCCTGTTCAAAGATGTCCTGGCAAGAGGGAAGTATAGGATGTTTGACCTTATGTGAAAGATCTCTGGGAAGCTCTTACTTCTTTATTTTCTGAATTATTGTTTTTTTCAAATTGTGGTAAAATAAGTATATCATGAAGTTTGCTATTTGGACCACTTAAAAATGTATAGTTCAAGGGCTGGAAGTGTAGCTCAGTGATAGAGTGTGCTTAGCATGTGTGAGGCCTTGGGTTCAAACCCTAACACCAATAAACAAGTAATTAACTGAATAATAATGAAAATGTATAGGACTGGGGCTATGGCTCAGTGGTAGCGTGCTCGCCTTGCACGCGTGAGGCACTGGGTTCGATCCTCAGCACCACATAAAAATAAAATAAAAGATATTCTATCTTCCTACAACTAAAAATTAAATATTAAAAAAAAGAAAATGTATACAGTTAAGTGGCACTACACTAAACATATTTCCATTGTTGTATACCCATCACTACTGTCCATCTCCAGAATTCTATACCCATTAAACAACAACTCTCCCAACCCTTGTCAACCACCATTCTACTCATTGTTTTTATTAATTTTACTACCCAGATAAAGAGAATCATTTAATATTTGTCTCTTTGTGTTTTCTTTATTTTGCTTACTATAATGTCCTCAAGGTTCATCCTTATTGTAGCATGTGTCAGAATTTCCTCTCTTTTAAATGCTCAATAATATTTCATTGTATGTAGTATTATCCCATTTTGTTTTCCCATTCAGTTATCAGTGAACATCTGGGTTGCTCTTGCCTTTTGGCTATTATGAATAATGCTGCAATGAATGCAGCAGTGAGTGTATCCTTTCAGGCGCTGATGATTTCAGCCTGAACATGTGGAGATATTTGTTAGAGTCTTGTACAGATATTTGTTAGAATCCTTGCTTCAGTTCTTGGATGTATACCTTTGAAGTTGCCGAGTAAAACCGCAGCTCTATATTTCACTTTTTGAGAAATTGCCATATTGTTTCCTTCAGTGGCTCAAAATTTTTCATTCCTACTAGCAATACTAGTAATAGGGGCTCCATTTTTCTCCATATCCTAGCTAGTACTTGCTGTCTGTTTTCATAATAGCCATCCCAATAGGTATGCAGTGGTATTTCATTTTGGATTTGATTTGCGTTTCCCTGATTGTTAGTAATATTGAACATTTTTCCTTGTACTTTTTGTTCAAGTCCTTTGACCATTTTTGAATTGGGTTGTTTCTTTGTTGCTAAGTTTTAGTCACAAGCCTTTGGATTTTGAGGTATTTTAATGAGGATGTTTGCTGTGTGATGCCTTATAAATATATGCCCAGTTATCTTGTTTATCTATTTTTTTAATTTTTATTTTATTTTATTTTTTTAGATGTTGATGGACCTTTATTTTACTCATTTATTTATATGCGGTGCTGAGAATCGAACCCAGTGCCTTTCACACATGCTAGGCAAGCGCTCTACCACTGAGCCACAACTCTAGCCCCTTTATCTATTTTTTAAAAGCTTCTTTCTGTACAGATAGCTACATATTATAAATCTACATGTATTATTTTATATTGATTATTGTATATTATAAATAGAATAATTATCCAATTATAAAATAATACATTAAAATATATTTTTTGTCCCAACAGTATATCCTTTCAGGCTCTGATGACTTCAACCTGTACATGTGGAGAATTCCTGCAGATCCAGAAGCAGGTGAGTATGTCCCCACTATGAACCCACTGCTATAGTTGGTTCTATTGATCTTTGTCATTACAGTGCTCTGAGAGGACATACATTGTTGTTAAGGTTCTTCCCTTCTTTTGGCCTCCCTAGTGAAGTTAAGTAAAGAGAGGCTTTCTCCGTTGACAGACATGTGTATTTCCTGAGGTTTTGGTAATTCCAGGCATGATACAAATATTTCTACATTTACTCTAGATATATTCTGAGAAAAATCTATAGCTTTCTATGAATTTGGATCTAAGCCATCTGAGTTTTCAAATAGTATGGATCATCTTTCTTCATTTTTGGTAATAGTGTCCTCATGTGCTGAGTGAGTGTTACTGGTAGACAAAATGTCTTATTTTTTATACTGAGGACAGCTGAATACAGCCCTCTGCTCTGGGCAATGCATAGCATCAGACTGGAAAGCAGCCATTAGAAACAGAAAAGAGGATTCTGCCAAGTGCATGACACAAAATGTGTCTAGTGCTCAGAGTTGAGGGAAGTTTTGGACTGCCTGTTGCTAAGTTAACCATATTGTTACCAAACCTCTGCCTTTCAAAACCTGTTGAGGCCCGCTTTTGGCTAACTATCCAGTTGCTCTGTCCTAACTACTAAACAAGTTACAAAAGAGCTTTTCCCCTTCTAGAATTTGGAAAGCATGAGTGAAGTTTTCCAGATGGGACAGCAGCACTCTACTTGAACAAAGAGTGATACTCTGGCACTAGGTGTCATTTTGGATTAAGTCTCCCACCCTTATAAATCCTTAGTTGATTAGCTCAAATGTAATCTTTGGGCTTGACTTTATCTTTTACCTGATCTTGAAAAGCTTTCAATTATTAAGTCAATGGGACTTTTAAAATAGAAATTGGACAAATCACCTCTTCTTTGGTACTGCTCTCCAGAATCTTTTTCACATTTGTATAATGAAAGACTGAAAAAAAATTAGCAGCAGGTTTTTTTCCTCTCCCTGGTCATTTCTGTACTGCTTTAGGAGAAGGGGCCACCTAGTCGGCCAGAGCTGTAATAACAGAATACCATGGACAGGGCAGCTTAAAAATCAGAAATTTATTTTCTCACAATTCTGGGCTAGAAGTCCAAGATCAAGGAGTCAGCAGGTTTGGTTTCTCCTGAGGCCCCTCTTCTTGGCTTGCAGATGGCCACCTTCTTGCAGGGTCCTCATTTGTCTATGGGCACATGCATCCCTGGTATCCCTTCCTCTTCTTAAAAGGTAGTTCTCTTGTCCCCTTCTAGATATTTTTCAATGATAGTACCCTCACATTTATTTGGTAGACCCTAAAAGAAATTATATTCTTCTGTTGTATTGATTTCTGTCCTCTGAATTTGTCCTACCTCAGTTAAGGATTAACTGAATGAATTCATTAAATGTAATCTGACTAGACTAGAGAAAAATCTCTGGCTTATTGATTCTAAAGTGTGCTACATGGTATTTCAGAAAGTACATCCAGTCTCACTTAAGCTGGGGTCTACTTAAATTATACTTAGAGTTGGCTAGAAGCCCATTGTTTTCACACAGGCTGTGGCTGGTCCTAGTGCTTGGGTTTCTCTGTACACAAGGACAGAACCTTATGATTATCCCTCTTGTAGGATTCACTAACTGGTAGTTGAAGGGCTTGTTTTCTCTTGTGTCTTTCTTCAACATTACATCTATCAATCACAGAAAGTCTATTCCTTTTATCATCATCTTGCTCTGCATGTAACAGAAGCATCATTTTAGAGTATTTTTAGCAAACTTCAGCTCATTTGGGATTCAGTCTTCCTGCTACTATTCTAACAGAACCCACTCACATTCTTTTCTTATTCACAAATCTTTACACTTTCTATGCACTGTACACTTTCTTGTTCTTTTTTTCTTCTACTTATACTATTATTGTAATTAAGTACTTCTTTCCAAGTAATACAGATATGTAGTTTTAAAATCAATATTATAAAGCTTTAAGGAAAATAAAGAAAAACACCACAACAATATATCTGTATAAGCCGGGCGTGGTGGCTCATGCTTGTAATCCCAGCACTTTGGGAGGCTGAGACAGGAGAATCGCGAGTTCAAAGCCAGCCTCAGCAACGGCGAGGCGCTAAGCAACTCAGTGAGACCCTGTCTCTACATAAAACACAAAATAGGGCTGGGGATGTGGCTCAGTGGTCGAGTACCCCTGAGTTCAATCCCCAGTACCAA
>CM053401.1:29538540-29582742 GCA_028644305.1 Xerus rutilus
ATCTGTATACATAACATAATCATATTATATTTTGAATTTTGAATTTTAGATGTTCTCTTGATTTTCTACCATTGAAATCAGTCAGTTTCCAAAAAGAGAATCTTCAGTTTCCTATATGAAGGGTATTTCACTCACACACACAAACACACACACACACACACACACACACTTTTTTTGGGAGAGGGGAGTACTGGGGATTTAACCCCGGGGTGCTAACCACTGAGCAACATCCCCAGCTCTTTTTTAAAATTTTGAGACAGGGTCTTCCTAAGTTGCTGAGGCTGGCCTCGAACTTGTGATCCTCCTGCCTCAGTCTACCGAGTCACTGGGATTACAGGCGTGCACCACTATGCCAGGCTCATGTCCCAGTTTTAAAACCTTTTTAGGTCAGCTTCACTTGGCAATCCCTGGGCCTCTGCTTGTGTAGGGTAAGCACAATTTCCTGGCCATGTGGGCTCCTGGAAAGAACATGATGGTGTAACTGCTCTTTGTACATGTTTTCAACTTATCCTGTTTTCAGCTCCCCTCTTCATCCTATCTTCAGGGATATTTGGAACTTTTCATTTTTGTATGTGGTATCTCTATTTTTAAATGTTAATAATCAAGTTATAGTTTACAAGAATACTCAGCAAGTTTCAGGAAGCCAAACAAAACAACAGAGAGATATATGTGGGCTTTGAGTTCTAGTTTTGAATGCTTTGAGGAAGATGATCTTTCAGAAAGCTCTTAATCCAAGCTACTGCCTGTGTGACTTAAATAATCATGGATGAAGATAAGCATGTGCACTCACCCATGCGCACTTGCGCTGTGTGCTCTCTCTCTCTCTCTTGCTCTCTCGTTTTCTCTCTCTCGCCTTATTGAATATAAGATTCTAAGGCAGGCCAATGAGGGAAAGCTGGCTTGTCGTTACATACCTTAAGTACTTGACTATAGATGGCAAGCTATCAGCATTATTGATTGCCTGCTGTGTGCTTCACTGTGTGGGCCAGATGCTGAGAGAGTCCTGAGTGTGAGCCAGAGGCAAGGGCATCTTTTTCTTTTCTACTATCTTGTTCAGAAAAACTGTCAGTCTTTTCTTTCTTTCTTTCTTTCTTTCTTTTCTTTCTTCCATTCTTCCTTTTCTCTCTCTCTCTCTCTCTTTTTTTTTTTTTGGTACTGGAGATTGAACTCAGGGGACTCAACCACTGAGCCACATCCCCAGCCCTATTTTGTGTTTTACATAGAGACAGGGTCTCACTGAGTTGCTTAACGCCTCACCATTGCTGAGGCTGGCTTTAAACTCGTGATTCTCCTGTCTCAGCCTCCCTAAGTACTGGAATCCTCTCTTTTCCTTCCCTTCCCTTCCCTTCCTTTCCCTTCCCTTCCCTTCCCACTCCAAAGAGAAAGAATTTATTTATGATACAAACAGTTCTGACTTAATGAATTGTCTAAGTATTTCATGTAGGGACTCCCTAATGAGCCAGAGATAATTTCTAGATATAAGACACATACCCACTGTAAAACTTGCTACCTTGGGTCCTATTTTTCAGTTGACGTCAAATAATAACTCATTTCTGAAAGCCCTTTTATTTTTTTATTTTTCATTGAACTCAGGGGCACTCGATCACTGAGCCACATCCCCAGCCCTATTTTTTTGTGTTTTATGTAGAGACAGGGTCTCACTGAGTTGCTTAGTGCCTCACCGTTGCTGAGGCTGGTTTTGAACTCACGTTTCTCCTGTCAGCCTCCCAAAGTGCTGAGATTACAAGCGTGTGCCACCGCACCCAGCTCTGAAAGCCCTTTTAAAAATCAGAGGAAGGAATAGAACTGGAGCTTTTGCTGTGGCAAAGAAAAAAACCTATCAGAATGTTTTGTACCTCTGAAGTAGGTTATCTTAAGTCTCAGTTTCTTCTGTAAATTGCCCCCACACTTGCCTTATATTATGTGATGATTTCACAGTCTTGGAAACTTTCTGAAACTACATGCACTTAAATGTAAGACATGTTATTGCTAGGAATGGTAAGATTGGCGTATCTCCTATGATTTCCAAAGCATTTTCTCCCTAGAAACTTAGATATAGAAATGATGGAATTGTCAAAGTGGGGCAGGGGTGGGGGGGTATCTTGAAAATATTTATATTTCCCTTCACTTTCCCCTAATTCTTGTTAAAAATGGTTTTAAGGTTTTCACAGAGTGACTTTCCCTGAGATATGCTGCTACTGTAAGACCTTACTGTTTATGGAAGGAAGTCTAATGTTATAAGAGCAGATAGGCCTGATTTTCAATTCCTAATCCATTCATCTTCCAGTTGTGGGCTTTGAAAATATTGTCTAATCTTGCCCAACTTCTGTTTCTTCATCTGTAAAATAAAGATGATAACATCATCAACGGCAATAATGTCGGGCATGGTGGTGCATGCCTGTAATCCTAGCACTTTGGGAAGCTGAGACAGGAGACTCGCATGTTCAAAGCCAACCTCAGCAACAATGAGGCACTAAGCAACTCAGAGAGACCCTGTCTCTAAATAAAACACAATATAGGACTGGGGATGTGGTTCAGTGGTGGAGCACCCCTGAGTTCAGTACCTGGTACTAATACCTGGTACAAAAACAAAACAAAAAAAACAGCAATAATAATTATCTTCTTAGGGTTGCTGTGAGGGTAGTTAGTAGCTACTCATTGATTGTTATTCCTCATTAAGAAAGCTTTCTTCCTGTTTTTAACACTCCTTTTAAAAACTCCTCAGAGAACAAAATATTGTCCTTTGGTGCCCTCCTGAATGGCTGGTTGAGTTGTTCTTACATGAAGACTGCTCTTGACTCATTGCTAGTTTAAATGGTTCCCTTATTTGACAAATTTTTCCCTGAATGGAAGAGAGAAACATGCATTTTCACTGCCAAGTCACTGCAGCCACCCCACTGGCAGTAGGCTGAGGAAGTAGGCTGGAAACAGCTGTAAATGTGTGTTTGTGGGCTGGCATATGTGTGTATGCTCTGCCCCTCTTCCTTTTTCTAGACATGTATTCACTCTCAAATGAATTAGGCCTAGGCATCTGTTTTTATCTTCCATGTAATTAGAAAACAAGTGTTTTTAATTGGTCACAAGTAGTTGGTTGCAAACACATGTGAAGTACATATGATGAAGGAACTCAATATAATTGGCTTTTTTGTACAGCTAAGCATTGCTGCACATGGAAATCTTTGAGCTTTCCTGACAGCACTGGCTGCCCCCATCTGATTTCTCTCATCTCTTAAGTGGTTACATGGTCCCAAGAAGCAGCCATTGCTCTGTGTTGTCAGTACTCTTTTTTTTTTTTTTTTAAATATTTTTTTAGTTGTAGATGGACACAATGTCTTTATTTTATTGCTTTGTATGTGGTGCTGAGGATCGAACCCAGGGCCTCACGCATGCGAGGCAAGCGCTTTACCACTGAGCTACAATCCTAGCCCCTTGTCAGTACTCTTGATTGTATTTCTCTTTGTGGTTTGAAACTTGAAGACACTGAAACTGTTTTCAGGCCCTTTGGAAATGCTGAGATTGTTTGGGTGCCTTATATACCAAGAAGAGGAATAGTCTTTTGCTCCTTATAGCAGTAAGCTTTTAATTCTACTGTTGGAATCAGGAATGAAATAGATTGTTTCAATGGCTACTTAAAAACCTCCTTTTAGCAAGTAGTAGCTTTAGCCTTCTCCCTCAAGCTTCCTCCCAGAGAAAATGGTGAAGGTTTTTCTTCGGTTTGCTCACTTACTATCTTTAGACAAGACACCATGCAAAGCTATGTGGGCCATTAAAAGATAAACACTTTCTTCAAAGAATTTCCATTATAACACTCAATTTAAAAGTGAATTCCAAAGTCCGTTAAAAAAAATAAAATTAGCTGGTTGTGGTGGCGCACGCCTATAATTCCAGCACTTTGGGAGGCTGAGACAGGAGAATTGTGAGTTCAAAGCCAGCCTCAGCAAGGGCGAGGCACTGAGCAACTCAGTGAGACCCCGTCTCTCCATAAAACACAAAATAGGGCTGGGAATGTGGCTCAGTGGTCGAGTACCCCTGAGTTCAATCCTCAGTACAAAATAAATAAATAAAGTTAAGGGGGGCCAGAAAGATTTTTGGAAGATTGGTAAAGTTTTCATGGGGTCAACATTTTAAAGGACGCTGAATAATAGATAGGATTTCAACTGCTTTATTTCTCTGCTCATACTGTAGTAAAAGTACTATAAAAGAAACATCTGAAATTGGCAGCAGGAAGATAGAGACAGAGAAGCACATTTGGAAATCCACATGCTTGTTAATAAAACCCACAAATAGGGGTTTTTTCCCCCCTACATGCTCATATTACATAATTCATACAGTTACCTCTTTTCATTCAGTAGGTATTTATTGAAAACCTATTATGTGCTAGACACTGTTCTAGAGATCTGGGATACAGTAGAAACAAAAGAATCCTACCATCATGGAGTTTACCTTCTAGCTAGGGAAATAGACAATTAAAAATAGACAAGTCAGGCGGAGTGGCACACACCTGTATTCCCAGCACTTTGGGAGGCTGAGACAGGAGAATCGCGAGTGCAAAGCCAGCCTCAGCAACGGCGAGGCACTAAGCAACTCGGTGAGATCCTGTTTCTAAATAAAACACAAAATAGGGATGGGGATGTGGCTTAGTGGTCGAGTGCCCCTGAGTTCAATCCCTGGTACCAAAATAAATAAATAAATAAAATAAAAATAGACAAAATAAATAATGTGCTTCAAAGTTGGACATGTGATGGAAAAAAGTAAAGCAGAGTAAGGAGTATAGAAAGTGGTGTTGGAGGGGGATCAAGAGAATGTAATTTTTGCTAGAATGTTCAATATAGGCCTCATTAAGAAGGTCACATTTGAGCAAAATCATCAGAGGGAAAGAGAGAGAGCCATGCAGCAATCCAGAGGGAGAGCATTTTGGAGAGAGCCTGCATGAAGTCCTGAACTAAGAATGTGCCTGGTCTGATAAATTACACAGAGACCAATGTGTTGAGACAGAGTGATGGCTACGGTGAATAATAGGAGATGGAGTTCTAGGGAAGTGTGGTGCAATGAGTATCCAACCATTTACTAATCGTTCCCCATTTACTTGTACTGAGTAAATGGGGAGCCCTTAGAGAATATTGACCAGAGAAATGACATGATCTGACCTGTTTCAAGAGGATCACTCTGGCTATTATTGAAGATAGATGGTAGGAGTAGGGCTGCCATGGACGGAAGTGGGGAGAACACTAGGAGTCTTATAATATAGGTGAATGGTGGTGGCTTGAACCAACAAACTAGGGATTAGAGTCTAGATATATTTTGGAGTTAAGACCATCAGGATTTCCTGAAAGACGGGCAATGAGTGAGGGTCAGATAGTTTGAGATGTTTCTTTAAACATTCAGATAGAGATGTTGAATAAATAATTTAGAGGTCTGGTAAGAGAAAGATCTGAACTAAAGCCAGGCTTGGTGGCACACACCTATAATCCCAGCAACTTGGAAGCCTGAGGCTTGAGCATCATAGGTTCAAGGCCATCCTTGGCAACTTAGCCAAGACCCTATCTCAAAAAAGAACAACAACAAAAAATGGACAGGCTGGGCATATAACTGAGTGGTAGCACGCTCTTGGGTTCAATCCCTATTATCAAACAAAGCTCTGGACTGGAAATAAATATACAAATTTTGGTACCATATAGGTGGTAATTTAAACTATAAGACTGGATAAGTCCAAGCAAGTGAGTGTAGCTAGTCAAGAGGACCAAGGACAATCCCTAAAGCATTCCAATATTTAGAGGTCAGAAGAGCAATAAAGAAGATCAAGAAAGGGTGACCAATGAGGTACTAGGAAATCCATGAAGGAAGCAACTATACTGGATCTTGTATTGGTCAAATAAGATGAGTTAGAGGACTGCATTGATGTCCATTGTATCATTTGAATAACTCTTATTAACTGATTTTTCAACTTCTCCT
Organism: Xerus rutilus; assembly: GCA_028644305.1. Taxonomy (NCBI): domain Eukaryota; kingdom Metazoa; phylum Chordata; class Mammalia; order Rodentia; family Sciuridae; genus Xerus; species Xerus rutilus. The sequence goes on from CM053401.1 coordinate 29,544,493, forward strand.
ATAAAGCTGTACCACCTTTTATTTTTTATTTGCTTACAGTTTTGCCTTATCGATATGTTTTGCAGGATTTTCTTGATGCCTCAATGTAGAGCTACCAAATAAGATTCTTCCACGTAGAATCATGAGTTCAAAGCCAGCCTCCGCAATGGCGAGGCGCTAAGCAACTCAGTGAGACCCTGTCTCTACATAAAACACAAAATAGGTCTGGGAATGTGGCTCAGTGGTTGAGTGCCCCTGAGTTCAATCCCAAAAAAAAGGTTCTTCCATGAAATACGGAAAATATCTCCATCGTAATCCATCTCCTTTAACCTGAGTGTATTTTTCTATGCCACTCCTAACAGTCGTTCTTTACTAATTTCCACTTGGCAATCATATGTCAAGTCCATCTTATTATGTGCCTGACTCTTTTTTTGCTAGCTTGATATGTTAGCATCTAAATCTTCCAGGATCAAGGTTATTTTCCTCCCAGCAGCATGGGAGGCTGAGACAGGACAGAGTTCAAAGCCGCCTCAGCAACCTAGTGAGGCCGTAAGCAACTCAGCAAGACCCTGTCTCTAAATAAAATATAAAAAAGGGCTGAGGGGCTAGGATTGTGACTCAGTAGTAGAGCACTTGCCTAGCATGCTTGAGGCACTCGGTTCGATTCTCAGCACAACATACAAAGAAATAAAATAAAGGTCCATTAGCAACTAAAAAAATATTTAAAAGGGAGGGGGTGCTGGGGATGTGGCTCAGTGGTTAAGCGCCCCTGGGTTCAATCCCCAGTACCAAAAAAAGAAAAGAAAAAAGCTTATTCTCCTCTTCACAGTGGCCAATGCACTCTTGTTTAGAAGTACAAATTTTATCTTCTGCTGTTTTGATTTCTGTCTTCCATCAGCCCTTTCCAATCATCTGGTTTTTGTCCCTCACTGTTGCTTCATACTTTCCCTTCCGTGATCTCAGGGAAGTTTTTTTCTTTTCCTCAATAGTTTTTTCCTTCCCATTCTTACAAGGGTATTTTTCCTAGGACATCTATTAAATAATGGGTTACTAGGAAAGGGAAAAAAATCCAAAGACTCCGATAAGAAAATCAATGATGCTATTTTACCTAGGTTGCATTTGGAATTGATTTCAGTACAACATACTTAAGTGTCTTGTTCTATAGCTCAAGTACCATTGAGGATCACTTCCCAGCATGATTGATACGTTGCTATTAGACCAAGGCCTCAAAAAATCTTGACCACATTGCTTTTAGCTTTTAAATTGAAAGCATGATCTTTCTTGGAGAACTTTGTGAAACCTGTGCCATTGATAAGAAAGAAGTTACTGACATTGTCTAGAAATGGGAGTATTGTTCTGATCCTTGAGAGGCTTAAGAGGATAAACCTCTGGCTCAATATGATGAAAAGGAATAGAGAAGAGAGAAATCAGGGCCTTCTTGCTTACCCCATTGTCTTCTCTGAGATGCTTGTGTGTGTGTGTGTGTGTGTGTGTGTGTTTTACTGGGGATTGAACCCAGAGCACTCTACCAATGAGCTACATTCCCAGCCCTTTTTATGTTTTGAGACAGGGTTTTACTAAGTTGTCCAGGCTGCCCTCAATCCTCCCTCCTCAGCCTCCTGAGTCACTGGGATTACAGATGTGTACCACTGTGCCTAGTGGCCAAAACATTTTAGAAAGGTCTTTGTTTGGATTCTGAGCTAGGTACTTTCTCTAAGTTGCTTGTATCCTAGGGTTCCCTAAGGTAGCAAGTGAATTCCTGGTGCTGGAATTCAGTGAGATGGCCTGCTTTCATTTTCTTTTCTGGGGTCTTGAAATAGAATAGATAAAGTGACTCATAGCCTTCCCCACCTGTATAGCATACCTTTTAAAACATAGAAAGATGACTATATGAGAACTTTAGCTTTGACTTTTGAATGAAACCTAGAATACCAGCATGTTTTACTCAACTAGCCAGTGTAGATGCCCCTATAAAAAATGACTGGTATATAGAACTACATAAACAAATGAGAACTGAAGAATGAGTGAGGTTCTTTTTTCCTGTATATGGAATGTTTTATTCATTGATGTTCATTATAGTAATTAGGTTATGGCTCAACAACTATGAACTGAGGTTAATTCTCACCTGGGTCTTCAGAGATGACCCTGAAAGAAATTTATGTAGATTGTAACCGTTTTTGTGAGGGGAAAAAGATCTTAACTCCTTCCAATTTGACCCTGCTATTTATCAAAGGGTCTAGCAAAGTAATGGAGGAAAGATCTCAGGTTTTTACTAATATGGGCATCTTGACTTTAGCCATTTCAGATTAAAACAGAAACTCTCTGGTTCATCTATGTCCCCCAGGTTAATAAAAATTTATTCTCAATAATCATTGTATCTAAGCTCAGTTCAATCATTTGAAACACAAGCACCAAGAAAGATACTATAGAGAACCTCTCAAGCCCATCATTGCTATGATTCTGTGTCTACAGCCTTGGTTACCTGAAACAAATGACAGAAATAATCCTTCCTCTACCTATTTTATAGAGCCATCAATTCTTTGGCTCTGTTGACTTCATCCTCTTTTAGATTTCCTAGTACCAGTGTTACCAATTTAGGTGGGAAGGAGGAGAAAAAATAGCATATTAAAATCACTCCTAAAGCCAGACACAGTGGTGGACAATTATAGTCGCAGCTACTTGGAAGGCTGAGGCAGGAGAAGCACTTGAGCCCATAAGTTTAATACCAGCCTGGGCAAGATTATCCTGTTCCAAGGGGGAAAAAAATTACAAGAAGAAAAATGAGATGAGGTCACACAGTGCATGAAAGTTTTTCCATGGTCCAAATTTTTAGACATTGATACCCTTTAATTATTTTTTAGATTTGGAAGTTAGTATGATTGTATTCCAAGTAACGTCTGACAGAAAGATCAGTTTTGTCAATCAAGACAGAAAGATCAGTTTTGTCAGTCATGAGACCCTCTATCCATATTCCTTTGGTGTTACTTATTCTAAAATTGCACTCTCCATTCAACAAGTATTTACTGTGGACCTGCTCTACTTTAGGGCTTGTACCCAAGATTCTAGATATGCAAGAGTAAATAAGACAGATCCAGCTGTGCTCTCATGGAGTATTCGGTGTAGGCAGTGTGACGAAATGTCCCATGGTGATACTCGATAGCTCAGAATACCATTGGATAGAATCTGCACTCCTCTGCCTTTATTCATGACTTAAATGAAAACCAACCTATTTAATAACTGCCAGAAAGATTTAAAAATTATTATAAGCCTTTAAATCCAGTTCTATTTAAATCCTGTACTTCCTAAAGTCAGTTGCTACGGTGGAAAGGAAAGCATACTAGGCATTGGAGCCAAACAGAGTGATTTAAATCCTGCTAGTTGTATGACTTGGGATAAATTATTTGAGTTACTTAAATTCCTTTTTTGAAGGCAGTAGGATTAAACAAGAGATTAGTACTAGGTTTAACCTCAAGTTTATTTGCTGTTGCCATCCCAGTGGAGGCAGAAGTAGGATATCAGAAAAGTAAAATACAGAGAACGCTGAGCAGGAATGATCCTTGTCAAAGAAAAAGACATCTTTTTTACCTAGAAAAGAAAGAGACCCAAGGAATTCCTTGGGATGCTGAGATCCCTATATCTAGACAACTGTTTTTAATTCCCATGGATCCCTCTTGTCTAATTCTCTCAAGTTTATTTTTATTTTTATAGGCCCCAGTCACCTTCCTTCCTCCCACCACACCCTAGAAATCCTAGAAACACTCAAATTAGGGGATCCCACCATAGCAGCCCGCCTCAGTGCCTAACCTTTCTTGATCCTTTTTCTCTCTTAAAAACCCTCCAGTTCTGTGTCCTAGTCAGTCTTTTTTCTCTTTGTAGTTTATTAACAAACCTGATCAAGTTGGGCTGACATATGAAATGTATTTTCCATCCTGGATAATTCAAATATTAATAAAGCCAAATATGGGAAAACATTTAGTCAAAGGACAACTTTGTTACCCATCAAATTGAGTAAGCACTTAGAAGTGGCTAAGTTGGCACCACCAAGAAGCAAATCAGTACAGTCTGAATTTTGCTTTCAAAACTTTATTTTTTTTATTAATTTATTTAAATGCATTTCAAGTCATAGTACATATGTAGAGCTCAATTTTTCCATTTCTCAGGTTGCAAACCAGATAGAGTCACACCATTTGTGTCTTCATACATGCACCAAAGGTAGTGATGACCATCTCGATCAACCATCTTTACTATACCCATTCCCCTTTCCTTCCCTCCACCCTCCCCCCTGCCGCATCTAGAGTCAAAACTTCATTTTTTAAAAAAAATATGTCTATTGCAGTAAAAGGGGATCTCTTCCCTGAGGCAAAATAGAAGTCTTATCAGCAGGCCAAAAGCAGAAGATGCCTTTACAACCACGTTATGTCAGGGGAAGAGACATTGTTTTACTTATTTTTTCATTCAGACATGGAGATATCAAGAAATCTTTGGCATTGATGTTTGAACAAAGTAGAGCTGGGAGTAGGATGGAGACGCATGAAACAGACACTGTGCCTAATAATACCTTGTACCCTCGTGGTGCCATGCTTCTGGTAGGGGCTAAGAAGATAGTCGTTGATTAAATGAACTCTCATTTGTGTATGGATGCACCACATTTTGCACCTTGGCCAGGGGTGTAGTTGGCTTCCTGTGTGTGCTGTGCTATTGATGATTGTGCAGAAGCAACCTTTCAGAACTTGGGTGCTTGTGTTCTCTAAATGTAATAGCACTACCTGTGAATTATCTCAAGTTCATAAACGATGTTTTCTTTGACCTACTGGAAGTTCCAGGCCTCTGGTACTTTTTTCATTTACTTGAGAAAAAAGCTTTTAAGATTGTCCTTAAAATTTAGCTTTAGCCAGGCGCAGTGGCGCATGCCTGTAATCCCAGCACTTAGGGAGGCTGAGACAGGAGAATCGGGATTTCAAAGCCAGCCTCGGCAATGGCAAGGCACTAAGCAACTCAGTAAGACCCTGTCTCTAAATAAAACACAAAATAGGGCTGGGGGTGTGGCTCAGTGGTCAAATGCCCTTGAGTTCAATCCCCGGTACCAAAAAAAAAATCTGTGGCCCGGTAAATTTAATCCATACATGGTGAGAGCTTTGTTTTGCTTTTTGTTTTTTGAGGGTTTATCTGTTTGTTTTCTGCAGCACTAGGAATTGAACCAAGGGCCTCACTTATGCTAGGCAAGTGCTCTACCACTGAGGTACATCCCTAGACTTGTTTGATTTTTTTTTTTTTTTTTTAAATTTTGAGATAGAGGTTCACTAAATTTCCCAGGCTGGTCTCAAACTTGTGATCCTTCTGCCTCCGCCTCCTGAGTAGCTGGGATTAAAGGACTGTGCCACAACGCCTGGCTCATACATGCTTATTTTAAGGCTCACTCTCTAATTCGGTTCTTAATACTTGGACCTTGCTTATTATGGAAGTGATCTAAATCTCCTTTATTTTTAGTTCTCCCTGCTATCGGGGTAAATGGGAACTCTCCATTATTTTCCCAGTAGGCTGTTTTCCTTGTTTTCATTTTTCCTGTTTTCATCATAGAAATTGAGGGCAAATGAATCCAAGATGCCATTTGTACATTAAGTCATAATATGTTTCAGGTTCTGCCTGTCCCTGCTTCAGCAGCCTAAATATTCACAAGCAATTCAGTCTCATTTTGCTCAGTTGGCCTTTTATAAGGTAATGCTTTATTCCAACTTAGGGATCGAGAACTTGAGGAACATTTTAAGTGGCTTTGGTTTCATTGACAATGGACTTGCAGTGTGTGGGCACGGGCAATGCTTACAAGCTAAATAAAGGTTCTTGGTAAGAGAAGAACATATGCCAAGGGGTGTTTTAGCCCTCTTTCCTTAGCAACTTTATCTGTAAGATTAAGCATTCTCCTGGTGGCATAGTTAACAACAAAAAAAAACCTCTGCTCCTGTTCAGAGCTGTTTGTCAGCCATTACTGGAACCTGTTTACTTTGGTCCATCTCATTGTTTGGTTTTTGTTTTCTTCTGTCTTCCCAGGTGGCATTGGCAGGGTGGTTAATGGAGCCTTTATGGTGCTGAAAGGGCATCGTTCTATTGTTAACCAGGTCCGATTTAATCCCCATACCTACATGATCTGCTCTTCTGGTGTAGAAAAGATTATCAAGGTGAGATACCTTCCCCTTCTGTCTTTTTGAAAAAATTATTACAGTTCATAATTAGAAGAAACTGGAACAATGTATGTAGGACCTTGTAACTAAACAAACTAAAGATCTATAAAAATTTTCAATTTGACATATTATAAAATATTGGAAAGTTAATATTAAAACCTCTTCTTTCAGAACTATTTGTAATATGTGTATTAAGAAATCAAAGCCAGGCGCAGTGGCGCATACCTGTAATCCCAGCACTTTGGGAGGCTGAAACAGGAGAATTGCAAGTTCAAATACAGCCTCAGCAAAAGCGAGGTGCTAAGCAACTCAGTGAGACCCTGTCTCTACATAAAACAATAAAATAGGGTTGGGGATGTGTCTCAGTGGTCAAGTGCCCCTGAGTTCAATCCCTGGTACCAAAAGAAAAAAAAAAGAAATCAATATAGTTTATATATATCTATTTTTATTAGAAATATATGTCTATGCATATGTATAATTCCATAAAAAAGTGTAAGATGGCCTTTTCTTTCTCATGTTTTGGTGAAGGACCACAGACCAGTGAGAAGAACTTCGTATATATGTGAATAAATTTCTGTATTTTACATATATATGGACTGACATTGTTAGATATATGCTTATATATGTTCCATAAATATCCCATTGCATGTACATATAGCTGTTTTTCAAACATGGCTATTTTTAGGAGGAGTCCATACAGGTCTCAGCCTGGAATTAATGACCTCATAGACATCTCTAGACCTCCCAGAGCTGCTGTTCCAAAGATCCCTGGCTTCCCTGTGGCCTTGGATGATTCCAGAACCATTTTTAAAACTAGTCACTAGGCTTTAAAACAAGTAGTGTCTTTTAGACACTACATTGTATGCTATTAGCATTTCCAGTGGCCTTTGAATATTTTCCTTTGAGAGGTGGAGACAGGATTGAACCTAGAAGTCCTCTGCCAGCAAGCTCTATCTCCAGCCCTTTTTTATTTTTTGAGACACGGTCTGGCTAAGTTGCCAACGCTGGTCTTGAACTTGGGATTTTTCCTGCCTCAGCCTCCCTTTCATTTTTTTTTTTTTTTTTTGGTACCAGGGATTGAACTCAGGGGCACTCTACCACCAAACCACATCCCTAGCCCTATTTTTGTGTTTTATGTAGAGCCAGGGTCTCACTGAGTTGCTTAGCACTTCGCTGTTGCTGAGGCTGGTTTTGAACTTGGGATTCTCCTGTCTCAGTCTCCCAAAGTGCTGGGATTACAGGCGTGCACCACCATGCCCAGCTTCGGCCTCCTTTGAATTTTGAATTCTGCTTCCCCAACCTTACCTGGAAGTTAGGAGAGCCACTATCCCTTCAGTTACTCAGTGTGCAGTTTATATTAATTGCTATCCTGATAATGGCACAGATATAACTAAGTGATTGTCAGAACCTAGATAAGTCGTCTCAGGGTACAGCAAAGAACACTACTGTGTGTGGTTATGATTGAGGCTACTTGTATGTAAATACTAAACACATCAATTGCACATCAGCTGAATGAACTCATCTCAGCCAAGGAATATTTTAATCTCAACAACAGAGGAACCCAGCGTGGCCTGTATCTACAAAAGGATAGCCCACTGCCCATCACTCACATTCCAGTTGCTAGTGATCCTTTTTCCACATCTGAGGAAATGAAGATTCAGGGAAAATGAGAAGTTTTTGAGGACTCTGTAAAATAACTTGAGTTAAATTAGGATAGATGATACTCCCCTAAAAGTTAAAGTTCTTGAACTCTTTTCTTAAAATGGTATTGAGATGTGAGAGAGGTTTCAGAGAAAAAGTAAAAACTGGTTTGTGATGATTTAGTAAGTTTTCAACTATCTCGAATTAAATCAAGTTGTATCTGATGGCAAGAAACAGCTTTCATGCGGCTGGGGCTGTGGCTCAGTGGTAGAGCACTTGCCTCGCAGGTGTGAGGCACTGGCTTCGATCCTCAGCACCACATAAAAATAAATAAATAAAGATATTGTGTCCATCTACAATTTTAAAAGTATTTTTAAAAACTGTAAAAAGCTATTTTTATAGAGAGCTATAAAAAATATTATATTGGTGTGTGGGTCAGTATTTTTATTTGCCCTTAGTCCAACTTCCTCTACACAGGCTATGTTAGTCCTGGAAATTAGGACTTTCTTGGCTGCACTTGTTTCACCAGAGAGATAGAGAATGGGTCTTTTAAGTCATTTCCCCCAACTTTTTGTTTTTACAGGTGATGAAATTTAAATTATAAATTAAATGTCTGAGGTCACACAGATAATTAGTGATAAAGCTATGATAGAGCCCTGTCCTTTGTTCCACCACGTTTGCCATGCTGGGAGAAGGCAGCAGGCAGCCTGATTTTATCCTCTCAGTACTCCTTCACTTGGGCTGCCATTGAAATGGCCCTGCCCCTTACATTGCTTTCTCCTCTCCTTTGGCCTATGACTAATGGATTGGCGCTGTAATGTCCTCTCTAGGCCTGTTGACATCATTCTTTCTTTCAGAGAGCTCTGTGCTTGGGCATCTCCTTTAGAAGAGAATTCCTGTTGAGCTGTGTACTCAGGGATGCTTCTGTGCTAAGTGTCCCCAATTATTGTTTAGTCAATTGAAGTCCTTACCCTAAAGGTCATAGGTTGGAAACTAGCCAAGTTCCCAAGAAAGAAAAGAAAATGTTTTCTCTGTGAGGTTATCCAGACTGAGCTATGGAGCTCACTGCTCCCAGGTTCCCATAGGAACTAGGAGTTGTTTAGCCATTTGAAACATTAAGTATGCACAGATGACCACAGTGAGATGGAAAGCTGAAAGCTCTGGAGTTCTCAGCTTTGCTCTCTCCCAAGTGACTTCCCCCTTCACTATCTGGTTGGGAATGGTGTGATGGTAAAAGCATTGCAGGAGGGGAGATGAGGAGGAGGAGACCTAGCATGAAGCTGGCCTCCTGTCTCTCCTTCAGTTACTGCCCTTGCCTATGCCTGTATCACCCTGAGAGGCCAGTGAGTCTCAGCACCTTTGGATCAATCTCCCTCTGTAAAGTGAGGACTTGAGACACCCAGAAGCATCTTGGGAATGACCTGTGCATGACAATTTCTATTTTAATAAATGTCACTTTATTGCTTGCCATTTCTGAAAGGTTCAAAAGACTCAAAGAGTTCTCACCTACCCTGTTCTAGTCCAGCCTGAGACCTGCTTCTTTCTCTCCACTCTACCTTCTCCTTGCCCTTATCCTTTGCTGCTACCTTTTTAGCTTAGAGAAGAATCCCTCTTCTCAGGGCCTCTCTATTCTCACCCATAACAGGCCTTCTGTCCCACTGAATGCCCACACAAGCCAAAAGAGGAGGTACATTTTACAGTTAAACATATGAGGGAATGAGGCAAATCCTGGCTTTCTCCCTACACCCCTTGAAGCTCAATATTCATTTATTCATCCCATATTTGTGATGTACCTACTGTGTGCTATTTGTGCTAGGCCTTATGGGGAACATAAAATGATAACAGAGGTCTCCCTAGGAATTGATGACCCAGTAGGAAAGTCAAGAAATAAAGATGATAGAAAATGCAGTATGTGCACAGGACATATATAAACAAAGTTCTATGGGAGGAAGAAGAGATTTTTCTCATCTGTGGTAATCTCAGTATAGGTTAATATTTAAGCTAAATTTTGAAGAATAAAGACTTCAAAAGGAAAGACAGAAGCAAGATGGAAAGAACATTCCAAGAAAGGGCATGGATATTTATTTCATTGGACCAACAAGTATTTATTCATCAACTACTACACACTGTGCTTGTGAATAAATGATCACATTTGGCCAAAGTGAAGAGGTCCAGAAGGTGGGTCTAGGAGATAAGGCCAGGACGGCAGGCTGTGGGCAGGCCCGGATAGTGTTGGAAGCCACACTGTGGCAAGCCCTTGGATAATAATTTAGAACCTTATCTTTGTACATTTCCTTGGGAGTAAACAAATTCTAAATTCAGTGTAACTGCTTAAAGAGAACAAAGGGCTTTGAGTTGCTACATCAATGTTATGGTTACTTAGTAGCTCACTTGCCACTTAATTGGTTTTCATTTGGATGATACATGAATAAAAATTGAGCTTCATCCTTTTCTTCAGCAGCTCTTGAACTGAACTCTTCATGAGGCTTAGAGAAAAAGCTGTCATTCTTCCTTTTCTAGAGTGTCGCCCCACAGGCATGCCTAGCCACATTTAATAGGTAACAGGAAGTTGTTTTTTTTCATTGCTTAATTTCCAAGTTATTGACTTTCAAGATACAGAAATGAACAATTTTACAAATGGTTGAAATTTGTGTTTTAAGGATGAACACCAAGATCATAGGGACAGTCAGTATTTTTGATGTGCAGAACTCTCTGAGGGTGGGTCTAAATCTTTGTGGTTGTGGTATTCAATCACCAAATTAAAGAAGAAGCACCACGTTTGTTGGTGCTCGAGTATAGGTTATGTCATTTCATCATTCTGATTTCTACAAATGAGAAATAGAGGCTTTCAAGACTGAAGTCATTTGCTCAGGGCCGTGAGAAGTGGTGGGGCTAAGGTTCCTGCTCATCCTGCAGCTCTGTAACACCAATTCCTTGATGAACACTGGCTATTTTGTTTTACTCTGAATCAGGATTAGATGAAAATCCATCTAATTCACTGTTTAGGGGAAGAATCTGAGCCTTCCTCAGGATCACCAGCTAAGTTAGCAACTGAGTGGGAACCTGTACTCATCTCTTACCTCTTGATCCTGTTTTGTTCCATTACCACAGTCTTCAGGAATGGACTGACTGCCTCAGTCGAATACATTCCAGGGCCCAAACAAAAGCTGATTTTCAATGTTATTATTTTCATTCCTGAAGTGAAAACATTGGGACAGAGTACTGGGTAGATTGGAATCTTAAAACTGGTTTGCAAAGTAGTTAGGCCAACATCTTACCATTACTTTTTTAAAATATTTTTTAGTTGTCAATGGACCTTTATTTTATTTATTTATATATGGTGCTAAGAATCAAACCCAGTGTCTCACGCATGTTAGGTAAGTGCTCTACAACTGAGCTACAATCTCAGCCCAACATCTCACCATTATTATTTTGCACTTCTATTAACAAATTCAGAGTTTCTTTGAAGGACAAATAGATTTCTCTTCATATTAGGGAAACATGGTTAATAACATTTTACCTTTTTTTTTCAGTTGGGGTTTGAACCCAGGAGTATTTAACCACTGAGCTACATCTGCAGCTCTATTTTGTATTTTATGTAGAGACAGGGTCTCACTGAGTTGCTTAGCACCTCGTTTTTTGCTGAGGCTGGCTTTGAACTTGAGATCCTCTTGCCTCACCCTCCCAAGCTACTGGGATTACAGGCACCGTCGCCCTTTTTTTATTTTGAGATAGTGTCTCACTAAGCTGCTTAAGGCTTCGCTACATTGCTGAGGCTAGCTTTGAACTTGTGATCCTCTTGCCTTAGCCTCCTGAGTCACTGGGATATCAGGCATGTACCATCATGCCTGGCTCATTTTCCCATTTTTTAAACTGGGATGACTAAGATGAGAAACTTAGCTCAGAATTAAGAATAAGACCCAAAAAACATCCGAAGGAGTTTGTTTTAGATCCCTCTGCTTCCTTTTTAAGCCACTAAACTTTTAGTCTCTTAAGTACCTGTCTACAGAGATAGTCATCTATAGCTTGAACCTTGTGCTAGATGCCATGTTTAAACATTTCCCAAGAATGGGGCTTTCAGAGTCATCCTTGTAATTATTCTTCAGGGGATTTTTGGGCGCTCAAGTGTAAGAATCACTGCCTTAAAACTCTTGGGTGAGATTATGAAACCAAAGAGGGAAAGATACCTGGAAGGAGGAATTGTGGACAGTGAATAAAACTGAAGGAAGAGGGGCTGGGATTTTGGCTCGGTGGTAGAGCACTTGCCTCACATGCATGAGGCTCTGGGTTCGATCCTCAGCACCACATAAAAATAAATAAAATAGGGGCTGGGATTATGGCGCAGTGGTAGCGTGCTCGCCTAGCACGCATAAGGCACTGGGTTCGATCCTCAGCACCACATAAAAATAAAATAAAGATATTCTGTCACCTACAACTAAAAAATAAACATTTAAAATAAATAAATAAATAAATAAAATAAAGATATTGTGTCCATCTACAACTAAAAAAAATATTTTAAAAAAACTGAAGGAAGAATTAATCTGATTTGGGAGTTGGTGGAGAGAAGCTACTCTAGAAGTTTTCTTCAGCCTCCTTGGAACTGAGAGTATTCCAAAGAGACACCAGCTCCCAGGAATTGCCAAGTAAAGCACAACAGGAATGAGCCTCATAAAGTTCCCACAAGAAGGTGAATTTGTCCTTAGATAGCTTTGCGGAAACAAAACCTTTGTTTTGTTTGTAGGCTGAAATATTAACTGTCGCAGAGCAGATGGGGAATGAGAGACCACTGTTCTCTGGGTTGGATGCCATCTAAAGATAGACACCAGTCTGTCAGGCAAGAAAATCGCCTGGAATTTCATTGAGTTGCCATGGCTACATGCTGATGTAACTGAGCTGCTCTGTGCCATTTTGTGGACCAGTCTGGCAGTCAGGTGGAGCTAATCATTCTGTTTTGCAGTGACAGCTTAATTACCTTGAACTTGATTTTTGCATAGCTTATCCAGCTTGTGAAGTTGGGCCTTTGAATCAGACAGCCCTGAGTTGGAATCCTAGTTCTGTCATCTTTTAACTGTGAACCCATATCCCTGACCACAGAGTGGGAAGTGTTAAGGGATAGGCTGCAGTAACCTCTATTCTTGCAGCTAACAGAAGAACTGGGGAGAAAGCCGGTAGCTCCCTGGTTAAGAGAACCCAGTTTCCTGGGCAACTGATGCCTGCATATCTGAGGAGGAGCTAGCTATTCTTATCAATCACCAGTAAGCAATTCCCATTAGCCAAAAATTTGAAATGTTCAAGATTGGGCATGGTGTCACACACTTATAGTCCCAGCTTCTAGAGAGGCTGATGTGGGAGAATTAGGAATTCAAGGCCAATCTGAGACAATATAACAAGACCCCCATCTCAAAAAAATAAAATGGGAATGTTGTGGTTGAGAAGTGGAACTGTAAGGCGAAATATTAACTGTCACAGAGGTTCTGACTGCTGGGTTTGTTTTCCCTTTGGAAAAGTGGTATCTCTGTACACAGCTTCAACCTACTGAAAGTTTTTAACATATTGACCGATCTTTAAGTTATCTTATTTTTATCTATGCAGATCTGGAGCCCATACAAGCAGCCAGGATGTACCGGAGACCTGGATGGCCGAATTGAGGATGATTCCCGCTGCCTCTACACCCATGAAGAGTATATTAGCCTTGTGCTGAACAGCGGGAGTGGCCTGTCACATGACTATGCCAACCAGTCGGTCCAAGAAGACCCCCGGATGATGGCCTTCTTTGACTCCCTAGTACGCCGAGAGATTGAGGGCTGGAGCTCTGATTCAGACAGTGATCTCAGTGAGAGTACCATCCTTCAACTGCACGCAGGGGTCAGTGAGCGCTCAGGCTACACTGACTCTGAGTCCTCAGCTTCACTGCCCCGCTCCCCACCTCCCACAGTAGATGAGTCTGCTGACAATGCCTTCCACCTGGGGCCCCTGCGGGTCACCACTACAAATGCAGTGGCATCAACCCCACCAACGCCCACATGTGAGGATGCAGCTTCTCGCCAACAGCGCCTGTCTGCTCTGCGTCGTTACCAGGACAAACGCCTCCTGGCTCTGTCTAATGAGTCTGATTCTGAAGAGAATGCCTGTGAGGTTGAACTGGACACAGACCTCTTCCCCCGGCCACGGTCACCTAGTCCTGAAGAGGAATCCAGCAGCTCCAGCAGCTCCAGCAGCTCTGAGGATGAGGAGGAGCTGAATGAACGCCGAGCCTCCACCCGGCAGCGGAATGCCATGCGGCGGCGACAGAAGATACCCCGAGAAGAGAGGCCCAGTGCCCCAACCAAGCCCACCAACACCTACATTGGAGAAGACAACTATGATTACCCCCAGATCAAAGTGGATGACCTTTCCTCTTCCCCTACCTCCTCCCCTGAGCGGAGCACTTCCACTCTGGAGATTCAGCCAAGCCGGGCATCACCAACTTCTGACATAGAATCAGTCGAGCGAAAGATTTATAAAGCTTACAAATGGCTTCGCTACTCCTATATCTCCTACTCAAATAACAAAGATGGAGAGACTTCCCTGGTAACAGGAGAGGCAGATGAAGGAAGAGCGGGAACCAGCCACAAAGATAGCCCAGCACCTTCATCCAGTAAGGAAGCCTGCCTAAACACAGCAATGGTCCCAAGGAACCAGGACCTGCCACCTGAAGGCTGTAGTAAGGATGCTTTTAAAGAAGGGACTTCCACTAGAAATCCCAGCAGTGGCCCAGGCCATGAGCATAGCACCCAACCTTGGACCGAGGTGCCAGAGGGTACCTCTCAAGATACTAACAATGCTGGCTCTGTAGAACACTCTTTTGAAACCAAGAAGCTCAATGGAAAGGCCCTAAACAAAGCCCTGAGCAGCCGGGCTGAGGAACCACCCTCTCCTCCTGTACCCAAGGCATCTGGCTCCACTCTCAACAGCGGGTCTGGAAACTGTCCGAGGACCCAGTCTGATGACAGTGAGGAGAGGAGCCTTGAAACCATCTGTGCCAACCACAACAATGGACGCTTGCATCCCCGGCCCCCTCATCCCCACAACAATGGGCAGAACTATGGGGAGCTAGAGGTAGTGGCCTACTCTTCCCCAGGACACTCAGACACTGACCATGATAACTCGTCCCTGACAGGGACACTCCTACACAAAGATTGTTGTGGGTCTGAAATGACCTGTGAGACTCACAATGCTGGAACAAGAGAGGACCCCACTGACACCACAGACAGCAGCAGGGCTGTTCATGGCCACAGTGGCTTCAAAAGGCACCGAGTTGAATTGGAAGACACAGATTCAGAGAATTGCTCCTCAGAGAAGAAATTAAAAACATGATAAATACAAAGGGAAAAAAGCTACAAAAAGTAGCCTTACCAAAAAAAAAAAAAAAAAAAAAAAATTCTTGTTTAGTGAACACAGAGGAAAGGGAAAAAAGTATTAAAGGCACATAAAACCAGGGCCTGAAATTTCGTTTCTGCTGCTGCTCCCTTCTATTCAACATTCAACAATGGGTCTGAATGTCTAACTGGCCATTGGCTTGTGCTGTGTAAAGAAAGGTGGGGAAATCCAAGTAATTCCTTTTCTAGCGAGATGTGAGCATAGTGTACCTGTGCGAGGTTCTGTGAAAGTGAATCCTTGTTGGGGTGTTTGACTTGTGTGTGTGTGCACTCTGGTGTGTGTGAGCTCATTGTCTAATGAGACCTTTCTCTTTGTGATCCATCAACAAGGACCTGTGGGTCTATATGGTTTGCCATCTCACCCTGTTCATGTGTCGTGAGTGTTCTGGTCTCAATGAGGAGCGCCTGTTCAATCAGATTGTGCTGCCAGTGAGTTGCAGACTTGAGCTGAGAGCATGGAGAGGAGAGTGAAACAGGCCTGCAGCCCACTGGCTGTGCTGGAAAGGAAAGCATGGTTCCTTTCTTAAAGAAATCTTCCATGTTTTCTCTAAGTAACACTTCTTCATTGAGCATTTAATGTGGACATAAAAAAAGTGGAACATTTTTAATGCTAATGGAGGTTAGCACTTAAGATCTGATTCAAGAGCATATAGATCCCTGATAAATGTCACTGCAAATCGAGTGATGCTGCAATATGTACTGTATGGAGGCCATAAAATATGATTAGTCATGGATAACACATTACCCAGTTAGGTGCTAGTTTCTAAGAGGCACTCAAAAGGCCAGCAGGTGCTTCCTTAGCTCCATGTGATGGAGTTAAGACATATTGAAGGAAGGGGAGGAGACAGCTATCAAGAGCTTTGTGCTCAAACTACTAAAGTGGATGTTAGAGGTGTGTAAATGAAGAAGTGTAGTGAAGAGCAGAATGCGGTACTATGCTCTTTTAATTCAACCTAAAACTATTCATCAAAATTGGTGGGACTGGCATTTTCCCCCAGACTTGCCCTTGACAAAGACTGTGGTGTTCTGACTGAATGTCACCACGCAGCAGGTATCTCAAGGTGATAGATTGAGCAGGTCCATTGGGAGGCAGAGGGTATGGGGAGAGGAGCCTCTGGTTTGGCAACTGGCTTCTGGAAGAGACTGAGTTCCATGGAGGCAGATAATGATTGAGAGAGAAAAAGTCCAAGAGATTTTCAGCGTTGTGGCGGTTCTAGTCACTCAGTTATCAAGGTAGGCTTGTGTGAGACAGGAAGACCTAGGAATGACCAAACGTTAGCATATATGTCACGAAGGGTAGAATGCTAGCAAGAAACGAGGGAGAAGGAACAGCGCAACTTTCTTGAGCACTAGGAGCCAGCTGGGATTGGCATAAGGACCTAACTGGAGACTAATGTGGCCCCACTGCCCAGCATTCCTCTTAGATGAGGACCTGTCCTGATGAAACTGGGGCCAAGGGGAAGCCACCTGTGGAGGCTGAAGACTTGGATGAAAGCAGGCTCTGGGGGAGATGGTTCTTCAGAAAAGGAAAATGGTTGGCAAGTCGAGAGGAGATGACATGTCACTAAACTCCGCAGAAGGGCAGATGTGCCTAATACATGTGTGACGTGACTGGGGTCCACCCTAGCACTGTTTTAGGAGAGGGAGGTGGAGTGTGAGCAGAGTGAGGATGCATATGATTCAACAACCGGACTCTTACTGGGGACGCGGGACAGTGATTCTGTAACCAACATTAGAATTACTTTGGATTTGTAATCAAAATGGTTCTATGATTTGTCTTTGACTATTCACAGATAATTGTAAATTCTGGTTTTATAAGCCCAAGTCATTTTACATTTGCTTTTCCAAAATGTATTAAATTGAAAATTTTTAATCCTTTATATACAAAAAAAAAAAAAAGATATAAGCACTCAGTGTGTGTTTCTCTTCCCCTTCTTAGTACACCCAGCCCTTATTTTTGTTTGATTTTAATCTAATCAGCAGGTAGCCTGTTCTGACTTCTCTAAAGACAATCCACATATCTTCCTGGAGAAAAAGAAATAAAATCCCCTTGGGAACTAGCTATGGGTAGTTATAGTTGCAGAACTTGGTCTTTCATATTAAAAGCCTTTATTTCATTTGGGAACTCAGAAGAGAAGTCAAAATTCATTTTGGTTAATATTAGAAGCTAAGACAGATCATTTTTAGAAGGATGACTTCCCTCCTTGGGAGAGACTTCCCAGCATTGCAGGTTCAGACAAGACAGGCCCCATGACGTAGCCACTGGAGCAGGCTAAGAAATGGATGTTTCTGTGGCCACTCCATCCTTACTTCCAGGGATCTTGTAGGTGTGGTTGTGATCCTAGAAACCTGGCAGGAACTACTTCTTGGTTCTCTTTGCCTAAAGTGTTGTAGAATTGAGGCCCCAGATTTAGAGGTGCATTTAATCCCCAAATTCTTCCACAATGGTATTTTTACTAGCAGAGCAGATAGCACTGATTAGATTAAGAGCTATGTGAAAGTACCTCTTGGGTTTTTTTCTGCATCTTGTACATAAAGTTTTAAGTGGCAGGTCCAAATATGTAAAACTGTCTCTCCACTTTATTTCCCATCTGGTTTTGTAAATGATTCTTGAGGACAGTTGGTAAATGGGTTAAATGAGTTGTTGGCTTGGGGCAAATGAAATTTGCAACTGTGCTTGATTTAATGAGCTGAGAGTCTCTCTTGTTGTCTGTCAAGGTGCCTTCCTCTGCTGAAGCCTTACCTCCTCACAGCCCTGCCTCTTTTCACCCAGCAACGTTAACTCTTCTCTTGTGTATATGCAAATAAACCTGTTACTCACTTCTCTTGTCTTCCTCTTCTCTTCCTGGGAAGACTTGGTTGCTTAGACACCCCTATTCCTTTAATTCTTGTTTTAATTTTTACCCCGTTGGAAAATTGATCCAAAGCCTTGCTGAGGACTAAAAGACAAACTCCATATCCATGACAATGGTCATTGTCACTTCTAGGTATTGGGACAAAGGTCATATCTGAGGAGAAAATGTAGGATAGGAAGGTGGTATCTATTTGGTTTCCTTTATCATGCTAACCAGGACTTTGGATGGTGAAATCCTGAACAACTGACTTTTCTTTTTTCTTTTTTCTTTTTTTTTTTTTTTTTGGGTACTGGGGATTTTTTGGTAGTTCAGTGATAGAGCACTACATCCCCAGCTTTTTACACTTGTATTAGTTGGAACTTAGGGAGCATCACAGTAAAGTGACATAACAAACACCTCACCCCATTTATGGTTTCTTTTCTTTTCTTTTCTTTTCTTTAATATTTTTTTAGTTGTAGATGGACACAATGTCTTTATTTTATTGTTGTGTATGTGGTGCTGAGGATCGAACCCAGGGCCTCACGCATGCGAGGCAAGCGCTCTACCGCTGAGCTACAATCCCAGCCCCATTTATGGTTTCTGATGTTTCCAAATATCAAATTGCCTTCCCTGACCTGTCTTAGGCATACATTGTGAACTTTTCTCCTTTTTTTTTTTTCCTTTTTTTGCAGTACTGAAAATTGAACGCAGGGCCTTGCATGTGCTATGCAAGCGCTTTACCACTGAACTACATCCCCAGCCGACAGACTTTTTTTCCTTTAAAAAATGGCAAGATTCATATGCCCTACCTATAAAGTGGTTTACTGCAGTTAACCAAAAAGTTCTTACCGACTAATACTTTTGTCAGGAAAACAGACACTTCCAAAGGAAAATCGTCCTTCCCTTATGATCTAAGCAAGGCCTTGTGATAGGGTGGAAACAACCAAGGTGAACTGAGGCTTAGTGAGTCCCAGACTTGCCCCCAGTAGCAGGATTATGGCTTTGAGCAAGTGGTTCTCTCAGGTGGGGTATTCTAGTCAGAGTGCTCATTTTTTTGAGCCCCCATGCTGGACTGAAATGACATGAATTCAAATAAAAGTAATTTTGAATTTATTACAAGAATCAGTGCTTCTTATGTAGATTGTAAATGAGCAATCTGATCCATCCGCACCCTAATTGCTCTTATTATTAATACAAAGGTAGTAAGATGTTTCTCAGGATGGAGGTTCAGAGGCAAAGGTAAGCTTCAGAGGGCCCTGCACTAATATAGTCCGGGACAAGCAGGGGGATCAATTCACAACATAGTTTACTTGGGCTGTACACAACAGTCATGCAGGGCTATGATACCATGTTGTAAGAAAATATTCAAAATTACTGAAGTTGGAAAATTACTCCTTTCATGGGCCCAAAGCCATGAGCTCATAGACTCTGGAGAGAAGTACAGAATGCCAACTTCAAGTCTGCCTTTATCTGCCTCTGCAGCACCCCGCCAAAACTAGGGAAAGAGTAAAACACTAAGGTCCTCGGATGCCCTCATAGTGTCCTCAGCCATGAGATAAGTTCTTGTGGTATAGGAAAGTTAAGAGGGAAGACATTTAGGGAGAAGGTGATTAAGAAGACTAATGGAAGAAATGAAGAGCTGAGTGGGTTTAAGAGTTTCCTGGAGCCGGACGCGGTGGCTCAAGCCTGTAATCCCAGCACTTAGGGAGGCTGAGACAGGAGAATCGCGAGTTCAAAGCCAGCCTCAGCAACGGCGAGGCACTAAGCAACTCAGTGAGACCCTGTCTCTACATAAAACACAAAATAGGGCTGAGGATGTGTCTCAGTGGTCGAGTGCCCCTGAGTTCAATCTCCAGTACCAAAAAAAAAAAGTTTCCTGGGTTCATATTAACTAGCATTTAGCACACCATGAGACTGGCATGGTCTAAAACACGTGGTCATCGAGATTCTCCAACCAAAATCCCAAGTATAACGCTTAATTTATAATGGAGGCCAAAAAAGGCAGTATTGGTTTGGGAGTAATTATCTGTAGACCTCTTTGCTGAGGTGCACAAATACCATAGGGGAGGCGGGAGAGTGTATAAGGACCCAGACAGCATACTTAAACACGCACCAAGAACAGGTGAGTATGTGGTGGTTGGTGATTGGCATAGACTTTCATAGGGTAACATACATCTTCCTATTTGATTATTCCTAGGCTGATCAGTGACAAAATTTGGGAGCTTGCCCCAATCTCCTTTTTCCACTTATTGTCTCTTTATGTCTCAGAGGCAATATTTTCTAAGACCCCACCTAAAATAGTTAAGGTTAACTTCTTTTCCTAAGAGACTTGTAAATATAGTGGGAATGGCACTGAACTAACAAGAGAATTCTAGACTTGGTTTTCAGTGAATTGATCTGCATGGGCCTTGGGCAAGTCAGCCAACCTTTTGGGAACTGAAACATCCCTCTCAGTTCTACAATCTGACTTCTTCCATTATAATCCCTGGAATCAAAGTGTTCTCTACATCCCACTCTGATGCGTTCTCATTTTGGATGGGGGTGGATACTGAGGGGTTGAACCCAGGGGCACTTAACCACTGAGCCACATCCTCAGCCCTTTTTATTTTTAACTTTGAGACAGGGTCTTGCCAAGTTGCTTAGGTCCTCGCTAAATTGCTGAGGCTGGCTTTGAACTTGCAATCCTCCTACCTCAGCCTCCCAAGCCTCTAGGATTATAGGCATTCCGCTACACCCAGCGAGTTCTCATTCTTGAAACATCTGTCTAGTGCCCGCCAGAGTCAATTGGCAAACCAAGATCTTTAGCAAGTGTACAACTGCTCAGAGTTGCAAACTTACCTGTAAAATGGGGAGAGTGCCTACACCAGGAACATATTGTCAGAGGATTGAGTGAAGATAAACTCTATATAAAACCAACATAGCAGGACGCAGTGGCACGCCCCTGTTGACCCAGCTACTGAGAAGCTGGGGTGGGAGAATCACTTGAGCCCAGGAGTTTGAGGATAGCCTGGCAACATCGTGAGAACCCATCTCAAAAAAAAAAGCAGGCTGGGGCTGTGGCTCAGTGGTAGAGCGCTTGCCTTGCATGCGTGAGGCACTGGGTTCGATCCTCAGCACCACATAAAAATAATAAAAATATTGTGTCCATCTACAACCAAAAAAAAAAAAGGCTGTATGTAATATTTGAAACTATATGTAATTTAATAGCTTAGAAAAATCCCTGATATATAAAAAGCGCTGAAGGGCTTGCTGTCATTAACACATCCTTTTTCACTCTTGTTGCTTTTGCTACCTATGTACCTCCCACACAGCAGGCTTTTTGGATGGAGTCTGTCAAGGAACATGGAAAGTAAGCTGTTCAGAGAAAAGAGAACTATTTTGCAGCAAGTCTTCCACAGAAAAAGAGTAAATTATCTTCTTTATAATGGAGCTGACAAAGCTGAATTTGGGGCCTTTGGCACCTCCCTTGACTTAGGAAGCCAACTCCATCTGAGAGCTGGGAGATTTAAGAACAAAAAAGCCAGGCCTGACTAACAGGCTTCATCAATCCTTGCTTATGACAGCAAATCTACAGGGGTTGGGGTGAGAGTCGACAGATTTTACTAAACTCTAGTCTTAATATGGTGGTGCTGGAGATGACCAGACCTTAGCGGCTGGAACACCAGACTTCTCTGGCCTTCACTCTAACCTGGCCCATAGCCAGTCTTAAGAGAACCAGGAAAGGGGTAAGCCACGGAAAAGTTCTGTGTGTGCCAAAGGAGAGTGTTGACCGGAGTTTTCCACGCAGGCTTGGTGTGTGTGTGTATAATACTCTACATCTGATTCTAGAAGAAGCTGAACTATAAAAAGCCAACAGGGAAGTCTGACTAAGCCAAGGGTGGGGGGAAGGATCAGAGTTCAGTGCTAGCCCCCTAACCCTCAGGACGACTGGGGGTCCAGGAACACAAGCGTGGCACTTGGAGAGGGCAGGCAGAGAAATGTGAGAAGGAAGGGGTTTGCATTGCTGGTGGAAAAGAA
Organism: Xerus rutilus; assembly: GCA_028644305.1. Taxonomy (NCBI): domain Eukaryota; kingdom Metazoa; phylum Chordata; class Mammalia; order Rodentia; family Sciuridae; genus Xerus; species Xerus rutilus. Next base: position 29,566,558 of record CM053401.1, read on the forward strand.
GCAATGGAATTATACTTAGGAGGAAAGCTTTTCAAATAAAACACGTGGGCCAGAAAAGAAGCCAGCACATGGCGGGGGAAGCAGAGAAGGCATAGAAGAGTCAAGGCCTGAAGAAGTACTTTTGAGCTCACCCAGAAAGGGGGCGGGTGTTAACTCATCATCTGGTTCCATTCCTTCAATTTGGAGATGGAAAGTCCAGGGCCAGTTAGTGGGGGGCCTGGCCTCTGAGGCTAGTGCTCTCCTCACAGCTGGCTTCCTGGATGTGGTTCCTCCTAGAGGAAGGTGCTTACCTGATCTCCCCACCCACAAACAGTGTGACTGTAGCTGGGGCTTTGATTACAACATGCAGCAATAGCAAGAGATTAAAAATGGCACGTGAAGAGTCAGGTTGAATTGGGTAGAGCCTTTGGCAAATGAAAGAGAGTCAACCAGCCGGGCACGGTGGCGCACGCTTGTAACCCAGCAATTTGGGAGGCTGAGACAGGAGAATCGCGAGTTCAAAGCCAGCTTCAGCAATGGCGAGGCGCTAAGCAACTCAGTGAGACACTGTCTCTACATAAAACACAAAATAGGGCTGGGGATGGGGCTCAGTGGTCAAGTGCCCCTGAGTTCAATCCCTGGTACCAAAAAAAAAAAAAGTCAGCTAAGCTGGTACCACCCACCCTTTCCCTAGAAAGCCCATGCAAGGGCTTACGCTCAGGTCCTGTACCTCTGTGGGGTCTGACCACTTTGGGTTGCTAAATGCTGTTCTGGTGTTTCAGCATCTAGGAGATGTTAATAAATCCTTTGGATGACTTTCAGAGAAGAGCAATAAACATGCTGGAGGACTGGAAGAAAAGAGGAAAGGCATCAGAGGGTAGAAGCTGAATTCTTTAGGTTTTAGGTATGCAGAAGCATAAGAATGAAAGATCTTTCAAGTTGTTAAAAAAAAAAAAAAAAAAAAAAGGAAGGACAAGTTTAAAATAGAATCTGCCAACTGCAGGCCCAAAAAGACTGGTTCAGATCGATATTCTCTTCTTGACTGCTGGGTCCTGGTAAGATCTTTTTCCTAAACTCCTGTGATAGCAATTTATAGTTCGTACTCCTTTATTATCCCAGTGTTAACTATCCCTACTCAGTGGGAACTGCAGAGCTTTGTTCTTGGAGCGGTTGTCTGGGTTGGGATTCCATAGGCAGGAGCTGGTCAAGTTTAGCCTTAGTGGGAAGGTAGGTTAGCACCCATAGGTGAACATTCAGGTCTGGCTGACTGTGGAGGCAAGAGCGGGCACAAAGGCCAGTGTCCATATCCCAAACTCCCCAGGTGGTTCTCCTATGCAGAGACCCATGGTCATGTCCCAGGCCTTGGCCTCCCCTGAATCAGGGTACTCCTTGTATTTCTCAGGAGGCCTCTTGAGTGTAGTCAGCAGCTCCATTCAACCTACTGACTCTCCTTCCCCTAATTTGGGGTGCAGTAGGCAAACATTTCCTAAGACCAGCAGATAGTTTTTTATCCCTGAGGTGTGAATGTTCGGCCCTTCTGCCTGCTAAACACTACATTTATGCCTCTTCACCATCCAGGCTAATATACATGAAGTGACGAATTCAGGACAAGGTGAGTTCTTGAGTTCCACTTGGAAGGAAGGAAAGGTTTGGAAGGCTGATCCTGATGTTAGTGCACTGGGTGATGGAGGAGAGGCGAGGTGGGAGAAGGAATGGGAGCCTCTGAAAGCCAAAGGACCAAAGGTGAGTGTGCCTCTAGGGTCTCCTTCAAAAAGAAGTCAAACTTATGGGGCAAAGTGGAATTGCAGAGGCAGTAGGCATGATGTATCTGCATTTAAGATGATAGCTCATATGTGTCAAATGAGATCATTTAGACTTTCTATTCTAGTTGGAATTGGCTCTTGTGATTGCTAATTCAGTGAAAGATCAAAGACTCTGCCCTGGTTGTCTTTGCGGCTAGGATAATGTCTTGATAGACAGGATGGAGATCCCTGGCCAGGTCCTTACCTTGAGTGCCTGACCTCACAACAGACAGAAAGCAGCCTGTTCAGTTCCTAGAGTTCTGGTGCCAGATCTTCACTTCTTTCAAGCTCCAGTGTGCCCACCTTCAAAATCTAGGATAACAGGAAGCCTCTAAGGTGACCTCTAGGCACAGAGGGCAGGACTGGCATGTGCTTCTCCAGTCTGTGTAGTTCCTAAGCCCAGGGGCTGCTACTCACTGTGGTCCTCCTAGAGCTGCAGGAGGCACAACCTGCCCCCCTGGCTGCCCCAGTTCTGCAAAGTGCATAAGTGGGCACCAGTGCAGAAAAGAGTTCTGCCATTGTCCCCTCGGTGCCCGTGCTAAGTGCTCCGCACCCTAGGTTCTTCCCAGAGTATGCACACCATCCATTAAGCCTTTCGTGCTTCCTCTCTTCTAGCCCCACGACCAGACAGCTCAAGAGCTGTTAGAAGACTGAGGTGGAGGGAAACCTGTCGGGCCCACATTTCAGGGACTTTCTTTCTCTTAGCCCTCAATGTGACTTTAGGGCTCAGGGGAGTCAGCTGCTCAATTTCCTAGGCTGCTTCTGCTGTTAAAACTTCCTGCCCTGAGCAAACACTGTGGGCCCTACTCTGAGGGGCAACAAGATCAGAGAGCAAGATTTGAGAAGTGGCTTCTGCACCATGCCTGGACCTTGTGCCCCAAATCCTCTGTGCCCATTTCTAGGCATGGATCTCTAGCTTCTCCTGCTCCTTAGTCCCAGGGTAGGGGTGGGAAGGACTAACAAGCTTATTCCAACTCTCTACACTGTTCCTTGATCCCTGAGCTCCTTCCTGGTTTCAAGAAACCTTCTTCCCTCATGCTTGGAGTCACAGCCCGTCTGCCTCAGAAGAACAGTAGAGTGGTGGAGAGACAAGGGTCTGGGAGGGGTGGAAAGTGGTGAGGGGCCCAAATAGAATGAGGTGGTAGAAAGAATATGGCCTTGAAAGCCAGAGAGGGACTGGGGTGTAGCTCAGTGATAGGGCACGTGTTTAACAGGTGCAAGGCCCTGGATTCAATCTGCAAAATAAAGGCAGAGAGACTTAAATAAACTCTTTCTGCTTTATGACATGAGCCAAGTCCTTTAACTCTTCTGAATCTGAATTTCCTCACACAAAAGTTGAGATGAAGCTTACCTTTCAATGTTATTGTTTGCATTTGTGAACACAAACAGATAAAGCACCTTGTACACTGCCTGACATTTAGAAGGTGCTAGATAAAGAGCTGCTATTAGGCTGGGCATGGTGGCACATGCCTGTAATCCCAGCTAAGGATGAAGGCAGAGGCAGGAGGATCACAAGTTTGAGGTAAGGCTAACCTGAGCAACTTAGTAAGACCCTGTCTCAAAATAAAAAGGGCTGGGGATGTATGTAGCTCGGTGGTAGAGCACTCCTGGTTTCAGTCCCCAGGACAGGGGAAAAGTCTGCTATTATTGTTATCATAATCACGTCTTCTTTCCAGTCCAATGATTTTTGGCTCCACTGTTCATGATACTGCTATTAAGCAAAATGTAGGGGACAAATAGAGATAGGCGATCCTGGTGACTTTTCCAAAGACGTCATCTCCTCCTCCTCATCTATTTTATCTCAGCATTTATGAGAAAATACATAAAAATGCAGCTAGTATTATGAAATGCAGGGTTCCCTTTTTGACCTAAATACTTCTAAGTAAAGCCAGCCACAGAAGCTTCTCTGCAGAGCTAGAGTTTGAAAACTAGAAGCTGGGGAGAGGAACAAAGGGACAGCAGCTGGAGGGAGCAGTAAGCAGTCATTGTCACTGCTTCCCCTCCACCACCAGCCAGTCCTCCCAGTGACAGTACCGACACTGTCCAGGCACTGCCCAGGTCACTCTTAGCTTTGGTCTGTTGAGTAGGAGTATGGCTCTCACTTTAAGAAAAGCCATATAATGCTGGGAGCAGTGGCACACTTGGGAGGCTGAGATAAGAGGATCACAAGTTCAAAGCCATCCTCAAGCAAATTTACCCTGTCTCAAACAAAAAATTAAAAGGACTAGGGGTGGGGGGAAGAACTGGGGAGAGGGCTGGGGATGTTCAGTGGTAAAGTGCTTGCCTGGCATGCATGAGGCCCCCTGGGTTCAATTCCCAGCACCAAATAAATAAATAGGGCTGGGGAGGTAGCTCAGTGGTAAAGCCTCCCTGGTTCAATTCTCAGTACAACAACAGCAACTTTACTTAATAAGACCAGAACGTTTAAAGAAAATCAATGTTCTAGACATTTGGCAAATGCTGTGAGACATGAAATGAAAAGAGGAGTTTGTCTCTTACTTTCAGCAGGCAGCAAGCACCTCTGAACTGAGGTCCTGAAGCTTCATGAAGAGTGTGTCTTAGCTATTACTTCTGTGTGGGAAAAGATGAAAACTGCAATTTCTTCTCCTTGTGTCCCCAGTCTTGTTGCCTGCCAGCAGGGCAAAGAGTGTTCCCATGCCAGCACTACTCAGAGGAAGTGCGCACATTCTATGAATCAGCAAGAAGCCATGCCTGGACACACGTGCTAGGCTTTGCCACCAGGGTCCTGGAGTGGACATGTGCTAGGATGTCTGTGAGCGGTAGCAGGGAGTTGGAGACAAGATCTTCATCCCCATGGAAACAGATAGTGCAAAATGTGGTGTAGCCCACCCCTGGGGGCCACATAGCTGTTGGAATTCATGATCAGAGGTATTCCATGGATGGATCCTAAAAACACAGTGCTGAGGGAAAGCAGGAAGAGAGAAGAACTAGGGCTGGGGTTGTGGCTCAGTGGTAGAGCGCTTCCCTCGCATGCGTGAGGCCCTGGGTTTGATCCTCAGCACCACATACAAAGCAATAAAATAAAGACATTGTGTCCATCTACAACTAAAAAAATATTTAAAAAAAAAAAGAAGAACTAAAACACAGTATTGTGAATGTATACGAAAAACGCACACACACAAAAGAACATATTTTTCATAAACACAAAAGGCGTGTTTTACTACTTACACCAGAGCTATCACCTATGGAGAAAGACAGGGGTAAACACAGAAATCAGAGAAGAGGAAGCCACACAATAACTTGCATATGAATGGATGTTCATAGCAGAATTATTCAGACTACCCAGAAAGTGGATAATAGCCCGAAGTGTTTATCAACTAATGAACAGATAACCAATGTGGTCTATGCATACAATGGGATACTAATTAGCCATAAAAAGGAATGAAATACTGATTCCTGCTACAATGTAGATGAACTTTGAAGACATTACACTAACTGAAAGAAGCCAGTTATAAAAGGCTATTTAGTATATGGTTCCATTTCTATGAAGTGTCCAGAATAGGTAAATCTATGAAGACCGAGTAGATTGTTCGCTAGGGTGGGAAAGGGAATTTGGGGGAAGAGTGGAGAGTGAGGACCACTGAGTGTGGGATTTGTTTGGGAGATGATGAAAATGTTCTAAACTTGGATTGTAGCAATGTTTACACAACTGAGGAAATAAACTAAAAACCAATGAATTGTATACATTAGATGATCCACCTGGATTTTATGATACACAAATTATATCTCAGTAAAGATGGTTAAAAAGAAGGGGAGAGAATGTTCACATGGGTTATCTTGGGTGCTTCCTCTTTATGCTTCTGGTTTCATACAGGAACTAGGTAAGGTTCACCTACCTTGACCCTGCCCATAGCCCATTGCCCTCAAATGGCATATACTTGCCTCTGGCCCTTCAGATTTGAAAACTCAGCACTGGCCCAGGGTTCCCTGGAACTGACTCAGAGCTGAGTCTACATGAGATGTTCTTTCTGCCAGTCTCCAGACCGCTTTCTCTACCATCTGAAGACAACTACCACCAGGCTGCAACTGAGACATTCTTTACAGTGGAAGTTGGGAGGGATATTCAGGCCCTTTGGGGTTCTGTTATCTGACCAGAGGTTTATTATCAAAGACATGTGTTTTCTTCCTAACTTTGTCATGTTAGCTGTGCAACTTTAAAATGCTACCTAATCTCTCTTAGCCTGTTTCTCTGTCTAGAAAGTACCTGTAAACTTAACTTGAGCAGTTTTGGCTAATAAAGGATGATATATATATATATGAAAATTTATAGTATTGTACCTAAATAGGTAGTACCTGGTGGAATGTTTGCTGAATCCCAGAATTCTAACCTGTTCCAGAGAACCAAAAATGCTAATACAGTCATGAGTTTGGGGAGGTTGGTAAAAGGGTTCGTGGGAAGTACAGTCATAATTCTGATTGAAATTCTGCTACGTGCCAGACAGTGTTGGGTGCTGGGAAACGAATGAATAAAGTGATCTTATGAGTCAGCTCTCTTGGGTGCAAGGGACAGAAACCCAATTTAAATTGGCAGCAGTTGACAGAGGACACAGAGGCCCACTAGCTGAGTTGAGCGGGCACGACTCTCCTCGTCATTTGCACTGTTCTCTGTGGCTGGGCTTTTGCCATGTGGCCTAGGAAAGTTCCCATGGTCCTTAGCTTACTGACATCAACGGGAAATGAGAAGACTCTCCAAACCAATCCCCTGTTTTCCTTCCTGTGGCAACAGAACGGGTGTGTCCACAGTGAGCCTGAGCCGTACAGGGTGTGACTGCAGTCAGTGCATGAAAATGACAGGAGGCAATTTCCCATCAGAAGCTCTAGCACTTCGAAGCCTGAAAAAAGTCTCAGGAAATAGGGAGACTGGTGGTGACAAGTGACAGGAAATGCAACTCAAACTGCATGAAACAGCCATGGGGACTTACTGGCTGCCTGTAGAACTAGAAAGTGCCATGATGAGGTGGCCACACGATTTCTGGGGGCTCTGTCTCTTTCTGTGCAGTTCTCTGGGCTCTGCTGTCCAAGTGTGTCGCTTTATCTCAGGCTGGCTTCCTGCCAGGTGTTGTGGTTGTCACCGTCACTCAGGACAACATGCTGCCTTGTTCTCATTTGGACATAAGGCAAGAAAAGCTTCCTGCAGTCCCTGAAGGAAAGCCTGAAGGGTGGCTCTGCCTGGACCACCACAGCCAGGACAAGGCCTACAAGTCCTGAAGCCATGGAGGCAGGATTCATGGTGCTGGGCCGATGGCTTTGATCCGTCAGAGCCCACCTGAAGGTCACGCCTGCCTCACAATGGGGGAAGATGGATAGAGAACAGGAGCTGAGAACAGGAGCTCGACGTGCACCACAGGATAATAAAGCTCATTTTCAGGTGAGGACACTGGGCCTAAGGAGCACCCAACGTCCAAAATCTAGTTTATTGCAAATCAAAGACCAGCTATCTGCAGTCTTGGCGGAAGGTCAGTTGGCTGCCTTTGAATCAGTAATGATATAGAAGGCCTTGACGGAAACCAACACCCCACCCCTGGGGAGCCTGAGGACGGCGTGATGGCATCATGGCTATAAAAGGAAGGTCCACACTGATCTCCAGGGGAGAACTGAGGCCCCTAACGCGGTATCCCATAGAGACCATGGAGATGAACCCACTAATCCCCAGATGGGCCCCACGGTGAGGCAGGGTGGGCTCGTCCTATCCACTTCTCTTGGATTTGTCATTTCCTGAGAGAAGCTCTGGCTTTCCCTCTGCTCTCTCCTCCCTGCCTTGCCCCAGGCTGACATGGACAAGCAAGAGCTGGTAATTGTGTTAGTTTGGTTTCCTCCTGGGCCCTGCCCTCCCTATAATCTGATTTCCAAGGGATGAGGGATGGCAGGGTCCAGGCTCAGGAAGAAATCTGTTCCCTTGTGTCTATTGAACCTGCTAATTTGATAGAACTACTGGCTGAGCTTCCACAGAACTCCCATTAGAAACAGATTTCATCTGGTTCCCAGCCCTGGCCCCAGAGAGCTCTCCTGGTCTCAGCCTAGAAGGAAATTCAGTTTCCAATTCAATTTCTACATAAGCAAGTTAAGTCTTCATTATAATAGCAACCAGTGATGGAGCACCTACTATGTGTCACACTGCATGCTAGATACCTTAATATCCAGGGATGCACTGGGTATGCTATCACGGGTGCTCCAGGCCAGGTAGGCCTGGGACCGTTCCCCTTGGCTGATGGTTCCCTTTTCACAGTATACTCCCTCTATTTGAATGGATGTATCCTTGGGCAGGAGAACTCCAGCCAGCTTTTGTGTGGTCCTCAAGAGTGGCTATGTTCTAGGGCAAGACACTGCCCAACGTCCCCTCCTACCCAAGGACGCCCAGTGTCTATAGCCACTTAGTACACCTGTTGGAGCTCTTCTCCACCATTCTGCCTTATTGCAGCAACAACTGCCCGTGGCTACAAAGGCATCCTAAAGCTCAGCCTGCCCAGGCTCCTGGAAGGTAGGAGGGCAGAAAGAAAGTCAGAGGCTCCTCAAGAGAAGCAGCTTTGCCCTCTATTAGTCATGTGACTTTGGGCAAGTTACCTAAACCCTGAGCTGAGGCGTCCTCATCTGGAAAATGGGGATAATATAATCTACCCTACAGAGCAGTTAAGAATTACTTAAGGCTGGGGGTGTAGCTCAGTGGTAGAGAGTTTGCCTAGCATGCTCCAGGCTGTGGATTCAATCCCCAGCAACACACACACACACACACACACACACACACACACACACACAAAACCTCCAAACACCAAAACACTTCAATTAAAAAAAAAAAAAGAATTACTTAAAAATTAAGTAAAACCAGGCATGGTAGTGCACACTTGTAATCCCAGTGGCTCAGGATGCTGAGGCAGGAGGATTGTGAGTTCAAACCCAGCCTCAGCAATTTAGTGAAGCCCTAAGCAACTCAGTGAGACCTTGTCTCCAAGTAAAATACAAAACAGGGCTGGTGATGTGCTTTAAGTGTCCCTGAGTTCAATCCTTGGTACCAAAAAAAAAAAAAGAATATGTAACTGAAACTCTAGTCTCACTCCCCCTGCCACATATATCACCCCTGCCCCCCTCCATACTGGAGACTGAATTCAGGGCACTCTACCACCGAGCTACATTCTAAGGCTTTTTTATTTTTTGTTTTGACACAGAGTCTTGCTAAGTTGCTAAGGCTGGCCTTGAACTTGAGCTCCTCCTGACTCAGCCTCTCACATCACTGGGATTATAGGTGAGTACCATTACACCTGGCTAGCCTCAGTCTGAGGTAAAACTCATGACTCACCCCTGGTTCCAGTGTTTTTCCAGAGTCTGAACCACACCTGTGCCTGGTTGTCACCAGCTCCCCCTGGACTTCCTTCTTGGGAACCTCAGGGTACTCACAGTGCAGGGCAGTGGGGTGGACTTGCCAGCTAGCTCCCCACATGCACTGGAGCCACCTACTTGCTCCTTGAGGGTCCCTGTCCTCAAGCAGCTCATGTTCTCAACACACAGACAATGAATGAATGAATGAATGAATGAATGTGTGAAGTAACATGTAGCCACATATGCTCTGTCCCAGCTGTGTAGGAGGCTACTGGACACTGAGCTAAGGTGCTGATCACTGCCACTCCAGAGAAGTGACCAGTGATTTCCTTGCGCCACTCCACCAGACAGTATGCACCCACTTCCCCAGGCAGCCAGCCTGCTACCAGAATCAACTGGGGTGCCCCAAGATACAGCTGGATTATCCCCTATCCTGGAGAAGTCCCTTATCTCTGGCTGCTTCTGATGGACAGGCCTGGGCCCAGCTCCTATTCCCCCCACTCTGAGCACAGGTTCAGACCAGCACCCATGGGCACTAGTGCAGAAACACCCCCTCTCCAAGAGCTCCAAGCCTGGCTCTCCTAGACTTGCTGCCCTGCCTCATTCAAATCTGTCCACATATCATCTCTCCAGGAGGACTTCTCTGCCCATCTCACTAAATTAGCCAGCCCCACACTTGACCACACCCATTTTCTCCATCCTGATGGCCTCTACTTTAGCCTGCTTGGTTTGTGGAGCACACACTACTACATGGTGCTTTACAGGTTTCCCAATTTTTTTCTTTTTAGAAATTAATTTGATTTAAAATGCAAGCAGGTCGCGGTGGCTCATAGCCAGGCACGGTGGCTCAAGCCTGTAATCCCAGCACTTAGGGAGGCTGAGACAGGAGAATCGCAAGTTCAAAGCCAGCCTCAGCAATGGCGAGGTGCTAAGCAACTCAGTGAGACCCTGTCTCTACATAAAACACAAAATAGGGCTGGGGCTGGGGCTCAGTGGTCGAGTGCCCCTGAGTTCAATCCCCAGTACCCAAAAAAAATGCAGTTTCCCCAATTTCTTTGTTTTTGTCTCCCCATGTCATGAGAATGTGAGATCCACGTGGATAGGGCCTTGCACTTCTCATGGTCTCAAACACACCATGAGCATTCAATGTAGGCATGTTGAATGAATGAATGAATGAATGGACATATTAATGAATGAATAAAAATATTGTTTTTCATCATTTTCTAGATAATTTTTAAGTTTAGTTTGATTTCCTCTCCTATCATTAATTTCTGTATCCAAGGGTTCTACATCCTCTGATTCAACCAATGGCAGATAAAAAATATTTTTCAAAACATTGCTTCTATACTAAATACATAGCAGACATTTTTTCTTGTCATCATGCCCTAAACAATACAATATAACAACTATTTACATAGAATTTACACTGTATTAAGTATTTTAAGTAATCTGCAGATTATCTAAACTATATAAGATAGCTAGGCATGGTGGTGCATGCCTATAATTCCAGCCACTCGTGAGGCTGAGGCAGAGGATCCCAAATTCAAGGTCAGCCTCAGCAATTTAGGGAGACTTGTCTCAAATTTAAAAAAGAAAGAAGAAAAAAAAAGGACTGAGGATATAACCCAGTGGCAGACTCCCCTGGGTTCAATCCCCAGTAGTGCAAAAATAAATAAGATTTTAAAAATAAACTACAGCCGGGCATGGTGGTGCATGCAGTTAATACTAGCGGCTTGGGAGGCTGAGGCGGGAGGATTGTGAGTTCAAAACCAGCCTCAGCAAAAGTGAGGCACTAAGCAATTCAGTGAGACCCTGTCTCTAAATAAAATATAAAATAGGGCTGGGAATGTGGCTCAGTGGCTGAATGCCCCTGAGTTCAATCCCTGGTGGTCCCCACCCCAAAAAAATTCCTAGAAGAATGTCCATAGATATGTGCACATACCACACCATTTTATATAAGGACTCTGAGCACCTGTGAATTTTGGCATCTGAAGACATCCTAGAACTAGTCCCCGGAGGATACTGAGGGACAACTATAATTAGAATTTTGAGAATCGGGCTGGGTGAGGTGGCACCTGCCTGCAGTCCCAGCAACTTGGGAAGCTGAGGAGGGAAAATTGCAAGTTTGAGGTTGGCTGTAGAAACTTACGGAGACCCTGTCTCAAAATAAAAATAATAATTTAAAAAAGGGCTGGAGGTCAGTGGGAGAGTACCCTTGGGTTAAATCCTCATTACTACAAAAAACAAATAAGTAAATAAATAGAAATAAAAAGAACAGGAGTTGTAGCTCAATAATAGAAGGCTTCTGGGTTTGATCCCCAGCACCAAGTGGGAAGAAAAGGGATTTTGGAATCATATTTGTGTCTAATTTTATTGGATCATGATCAGAGAATATGGCCCATTAAATTTCAGCTTTTAAGTTCTTCTGAAGGTTTTCTTTTTATTCATGTTCTTTTTCTTTCTTTCTTTTTAAAATTTTAAAAACATTTATACTGGGATAGTTCTACCATGCACAAGAGAAGAGAATAATGACATGAAGCTTCAGGCACCATCACCTGGCTGCCATGATCATCAACTCGTGGTCAGTCTTGTTTCTCTAATACCCCTCCCCTTATTTTGAAGTAAATCCCAAACAGGATTGATTTTTTTTTTTTTGGTACTGGGGATTGTACTCAGGGGCACTCAACCACTGAGCCACATCCCCAGCCCTATTTTGTGTTTTATGTAGGGACAGAGTCTCACTGAGTTGCTTAGCACCTCGCCATTGCTGAGGCTGGCTTTGAACTCGTGATTCTCCTGTCTCAGCCTCCCTAAGTGCTGGGATTACAGGCTTGAGCCACCGCGCCCGGCTCAAGATTGATTTTTTGAAAATGCCTCATGATCACAGGGAAAAATATATTCTATTCAGTAGATGAAAAATTGTATATGTTTTAACTGCATCATTCAAACCCATTATAATTCTTTTCTTTAAAAGAACTAGTCAGTTCTGCTAATAATGAAAGAGGAAAACTAAAACATCGTTTTTTATAAACTTCGGCTTGCATTTTCAACAGTTTTTGCTGTCTATAATTAGCTACTATTTGGTGCACACAGGTTTATGGCTGCTTGCAAACTAGTATTTATTGAGCACTTTGGTTAAAAATAGGTCCAGAGAGAGAACCATTCAGTTCTCAGAACTACTAATGAAAGTCCCCTTCCTATTTACATTTAGGATGGGAACAACACAGCCTGAATGGTAATGATCTCAAAATTACCAGCCCATGAAAATGAAGGTGGAGAATGAAAACGATATTTGAGCCCATGCTGGAAAGAATTAAATTCCAAAACCCTGCATCCGAGTTCCACAATGAATGACAGTAAAACTGGGTTACAGGCAGCTAAGGTCACCTGGGAAGGCTCCCTGCAGATTTTAGGTCCCACAGATCTCCCTCAACACAGATGGTTCTTTTTTTTCTTTTTCTTTCTCTCTCTCTCTTTTTTTTTTTTTTTTGGTACCAGGGATTGAACTCAGGGGCACTCGACCGCTGAACCACATCCCCAGCCCTAGTTTGTGTTTTATGTAGAGGGTCTCCCTAAGTTGCTTAGCACATTGCTGAGGCTGGTTTTGAACTTGTGATTCTCCTGTCTCAGCCTCCCTAAGTGCTGGGATTACAGGTGTGCGCCACTGCGCCTGGCTTAGAAACTTCACTCTTGACCTACTTCTCTGAGAGTCCCTTAACCTTTGGGGCCCTTGGATTTCTCATCATGAAAGACAAATAATACCTATCTTATGGTATGACTGAAATAGTATATGAGAAGAGTGTGGCATATTCTGTGGTACATGTTCTTAAATGTTGGTTTCCTTTCACAGATGTTCATCTGGTCAATTTATAGGGGTAGATATTTACCACCAATGTGGTTAGGACATTCTTTTATTTTGATTTTTATTTGTACTGGGGATTGAATCCAGGGGTATTCTGCCACTGATACATCCTCGGTACTTTTAAAAATTATTTTTAAATTTTGAGACAGGGCCTCACCAAGTCATTCAAGGTCTCACTAAGTTGTTGAGGCTGGCCTCAAACTTGCAATCCTTCTGCCTCAGCCTCCCAAGTTGCTAGGATTATAGCAATACAGAATTATAGAAATCTACCAAACTCAATATCACAAATGGTACACCACACTTGGCTAGTTACAACATTTTACCTGCCTACTAGCCTTACATCTGTGCCAACACTCATATTATTGGTATTTTTAATTGAGTTATTCTAGTGAGTGGGTAGTGGTATTTCCTTGTATTTCCCTGATGGATGGTGATACTGAGCATCTTTTAATATGCTCATTTATCATTTATCTTCTTAAAAAGTCTTTACTCGTTTTTTAAAAAAGTAAGTTATTTGCCTTCTTAGTGTTGAGATGTAAGAATTCTTCATATATTTTGGATTCAAATCCTCTTGAAGACATATGTGTTACAAATATTTCCTTTCAGACTGTAGCTTGTCTTTTCTTTTTTTTTTTTTCTTATGACCTGGGGATTGAACCCAGGAGGTCCTTGTGCATGTGAGGCTAGCACTCATTTTCATGACACTCTTTTTCAAAGAATAAAATGTTTAAATTCTGATGAGGTCTATCACCTTTTCATTTATGATCTGCTGAGGGGTATTTTGTTTGTTTGTTTTTTGGTTCCAGGGATTGAACTCAGGGGTGCTTAACCCACTGAGCCACATTCCCAGCCCTTTTTCATATTTTATCTAGAGATAGGGTCTCACTGAGTTGCTCAGTAGCTCACTAAATTGCTGAGGCTGGCTTTGCACTCATGATCCTCCTGCCTCTGCCTCCCGAGCCACTGGGATTAGAGGTGTGTGCCACTGCACCAGGCTTGATCTGCAGTTTTTTAGTTCAATCTAAGAAATCTACCAAACTCAGTATCACAGGCTGGAAACCAAGCCTTTACCACATGGGTCTTGGGGGACAGTCTACAGCCAAACTATAGCAGGTATCTGCTAAAATGAAGCGGTAAAGGCAGATATTTTTTTCCCTTTTCCCAATCTTTGGGGGAATATATTAGGTATTATGTTATATATATATATCCCTAATCAAATTAAGAAAGTTTGCTAAATGACTTTTGAATTCTGTCAAACACTTTTTATAACTCTAAGAAGATAATCATATAGTTTGTAAAAAATTGTTATAATAGTGAATTCATTGATTGGCTGTCAAGTGGTAAACAAACCTTTCATTTCTGGAATAAACCTGATTTGGTCATGCCTTATTTCCCTTTTTATCTATTGTTAGATTTGATTTGCTAAAATTTTGTTAAGCATCTATGTGTCTATGTTCATTAGGGATTCATTTCTTTTCTTGTAATCTTATAATCAAATCTTTTGTCTAATTTGAATATACTTGGTAAGGTTGGCCTCAAAAATGAGCTTAGAAGTGGCACTTTTTCTTTCATTTCTCTGAAGGAATTGGTGAGAATTGATCCTCTTTCTTTCCTTAATGTTAGGTGGAATTTACCACTGAAGCCTGGATATGGAGTTTTCTTTGTGGAAAGATTTTTTTAAAATCCAATTTACTTCAATATTTTTTATTGAAATAAATATTACATAACATAAAATTCACCATTTTAACCCTTTTGAAGTGCACACAGTTCAGAAGTTTTTACTGTAGTTACGATGTGGTGCAACCATTCCTATTATTAATTGCAGAACATTTCCATTGTACTGCCCAATTCTTCCTTCCTAATTCTCTATTAACCACTAATCTACTTTCTGTCTATGTGGATTAGCCTATGGAAAGTTCATATAAATGAAATAATACACTCTGTGGTCTGGTATCTTTCACTTAGCATAGTTTATTTAAGGTTGATCCATGTCTCATGTATCAATACTTCATTCCCTTTATTGCTACTATTCTATTGTATGAATACCCCATGTGTTCATCCATTCATCAGTTGATGAAAAGTGAGCTGTTTTGGTTTTTGGCTATAAATAATGCTGCTATGATCATTCATGTACATTTGTTCATGATCATCAACATACATTTTCCATCTCTTAGTTGTATACCTAAGAATGGAATTGCTAGATCATATGGTAACTCAGTTTAACTTTTTGAGAAACTGCCAGATTGTTTTCCAAAGTTGCTGCACCATTTTACACACCCACCAGCAACACATGAGGCTTCCAATTACTCCATACCTTTGCCATCACTTTTATTATTTTCCATTTTCTTTCTTTCTTTAAAAAATATTATAATCATGCCACTGGGTATGAAGCAGTATCTCATTTTTTTAAAATATTTTGTTTAGTTGTAGATGGACACAATATCTTTATTTATTTTATGTGGTGCTGAGGATCGAACCCAGTGCCTCACGTACGCGAGGCAAGCGCTCAACCGCTGAACCATAACCCCAGCCCCAAGCAGTATCTCATTTAGTATTTCCTTAATGATTGATGACTTTGAGCATCTTTCATGTGCTTATTGGACCTTTTTATGGAGAAACATTCATTTACATGCTGTTTTCAATTTTAAATTTGATTGCCTTTTATTGTTGAATTGTAAGAGTTCTTTATATGTTCTGGATACTAGAGCCTTATCAGATATGTGATTTGATCCCCCATCCCTACCCAGATATATGATTTATAAATACTTTATCCAGTTCCATGAGTTTTTGTTATTCTGTTCTTTGACATACAATGGGCCATAACTTTTTTTCTTCAGTTACTTGTGTTTCGGTGTCATGATTAAGAAATGATTGCAGCCGGATGCGGTGATGCACGCCTATAATCCCAGCACTTTGGGAGGCTGAGACAGAAGGATTGCGAGTTCAAAGCCAGCCTCAGCAACGGCGAGGCGCTAAACAACTCAGTGAGACCCTGTCTCTACATAAAACACAAAATAGGGCTGGGGATGTGGCTCAGTGGTCGAGTACCCCCACCCCCAAAGTGATTGCCCAGCCAAGGTTACAAAGATATATGTAATTATGTTTGCTATGAAGAGTTTTATAGTTTTAGCTTCTCCATGCAGGTCTTCAATCCTTTTTTTTTTTTTTTTTTTTTTTGGTACCAGGGATTGAACTCAGAGGCACTCAACC
>CM053401.1:29582842-29607977 GCA_028644305.1 Xerus rutilus
TTTGAGTTAATATTTGTATATGATGTAAGGTAGGGGTCCAACTTCATTCCTTTGCCTGTGGATGTCCAGTTGTCTCAGCACCATTTGTTGTAAAGACTCCTCTTTATCCATTGACTACACTTGCCAACTTTATTGAAAATCAGTTGAGCATATATGTATGAGTTTATTTCCGGACACTCAGTTCTATTCTATTGGTCTAAATATCTATCCTTATGTCAATACCACACTATTTTGGTTATAGTAACTTTGTACTAAATTTTGAAATCAAAATATTAGTCCTCCAACTTTGAAGTTATTTTCAAAATTGTTTTGGCTTTTCTGGGTCCCTTGAATTTCTAATGAAAATTTAGGATTGTCTTGTCCTGAATTTCTTTAGAAAGGACTATTTAAATTTTGATAGAAATTGCATTGAGGGGGCTGGGGTTGTGGCTCAGTGGTAGAGCACTTGCCTAGCATGTGTGAGGCACTGGGTTTGATCCTTGGCACCACATAAAAATAAATAAATAAAATAAAAGTATTGTGTTCATCTACAACTAAAAAAATTTTTTTTAAATAAATTGCATTGAGGGGCTAGAATTGTGGCTCAGTGGTAGAGTGCTTGCCTAGCACATATGAAGCACTGAGTTCAATCCCCATCACCACATAAAAATAAATTAATCAATTAAATAAAGGTTAAAAAAAGAATGCTTAAAAAAAAGAAATTGCATTGAAACTTAGATCAACTTGAAGAGTATTTTGAACTTAATATTAACTCTTCCTATCAATGAACATGGGATATCATTTCCATTTATTTTACTCTTCTCTAGTTTATTTTTTAATATTTTTTTAGTTGTTAATGGACCTTTATTTTATTCATTTATTTATATGTGGTGCTGAGAATCGAACCCAGTGCCTCATACATGCTAGGCAAGTGCTCTGCCACTGAGCCACAACCCCAGCCCTAATTTCTTTTTTTTTTAACCTCTTCTTTAATTTCTTTTTTCTTTTTTTTTTTTTTGGTACTGGGGATTGAACTCAGGGGCACTCAACCACTGAGCCACATCCCCAGCCCTATTTTGTGTTTTATGTAGAGACAGGGTCTCACTGAGTTGCTTAGCGCCTCACCGTTGTTGAGGCTGGCTTTGAACTCGCGATTCTCCTGTCTCAGCCTCCCTAAGTGCTGGGATTACAAGCGTGAGCCACCGCGCCCGGCTTCTTCTTTAATTTCATTGAACAATATCTTGAGGTTTTCAAAGTGCAAGTCTTGTGCTTCTTCAGAAAGACCTTTTTTTTGGCTCTGCCTCAGTCTAGCCCTATGATCTACAGCATGGCAGCAAGTGCTCTCAGACTTTGGTTCTCTCCTTGAATGGAAAGCTTGTATTCCATGCCATCCAAGTCTTTCCAAAACTGACACTCTACGGGTATTCTTCATATTTATATATATTTGTACTGTGGATTGAACCCAGGGGCACTTAACCACCGAGACACATCCCCAGTCTTTTTTATATTTTATTTAGAGACAGGGTCTCGCTGAGTTACTTAAGGCCTTGCTAAGTTGCTGAGGCTGGCTTTGAACTTGTGCTCCTCCTGCCTCAGCCTCCTGATTGCTGGGTCACAGGTGTGCACCACTGCGCCTGGTCACATCTATATTTGACCAGTCACTGAGGCTTGGTGAAATCTCCAACCCTCTCCTTCTGCATTCCTCACTGCCAATACATGTGTAATAACAGTGGGCTTCTCCCTTTCTATTTATTTATTTGTTTATTTATTTATTTTTGTGGGTGTGTGTGGTACTATGGATTGAAACCAGTACCTCATGCATGCTAGGCAAGCACTCTACCACTGAGCTGTACTCCCAGCTCTTTTAAAATTCCTTTCTTTCTTTCTTTCTTTTTTTTTTTTGGTACTAGGGATTGAGTTTAGGGGCACTCGACCACTGAGCCACATCCCCAGCCCTATTTTGTGTTTTATGTAGAGACAGGGTCTCACTGAGTTGCTTAGCGCCTCGCCATTGCTGAGGCTGGCTTTGAACTCGCGATTCTCCTGTCTCCGCCTCTCAAAGTGCTGGAATTACAGATTTGCACCACCATGCCCGGCTTAAAATTTCATTTTGAGACAGAGTTCCACTAAGTTGCCCAGGCTGTGCTTGAACTTGTGATCCTCTTGCCTCAGTCTCCCAAATAGCTGCAATTACAGACACTTAGCTTGCAGAAAGATTTTTTAAAAATATTTTTTAGTTGTAGATAGACACAATACTTCTATTTTATTTATTTATTTTTACATGGTACTGAGGATCGAACCCAGTGCCTCACACATGCTAGGCAAGCGATCTCCCACTGAGCTACAACCTCAGCCCTGCAGAAAGATTTTTCACCACAGATTTGATTTCTTTCATAGGTATTAGGCTGTCTAAATGTTGTGTTTCTTGGGTAAGCTTTGATATTTTGTGTATTGCAAAGAATTTGTGCATGGCATCTATTGACATAAAGGTATTTATAGTATTCGTTTATTTTCTTTTTAATGTCTGTAGCATCTGCATTGATGTCTTTAATTTTATTTTTGATATTTGTGATTTTTGTCTTTATTCTTTTTTCTTGACCAGTCTATCTAGATATTAGTTAATCGTATTCATTTCTTCAAAGATTCAGCTTTTGATTTCATTGGTTTTTTTCTATCGTTTGTCCATTTCCTATTTTATCAATTTCCACATTTTTATTTCCTTCTTTCTACTTACTTTGGTTAGTTTGCTTCCCCCGCCCCCATTTTTAGTTTCATAAATTAAATTTAGTTCATTGATTTGAGATCTTTTTATATTTCTAATAGAAGCATGTGGTGCTCTGAACTGCCTATTAAACATTGCCTTAACTGAACTCCACAAATTTTGATAAGTTGCTTTAATTTTCATTGAGTTCAAAACATTTTATAATGTCTTTCAGTTTCATTTTTTGGCCCACGGGTTAAGTGTGGTAATTTCCAAATATTTGAAGATTTCCCCAGAAATTTTCCTGGTATTGGTTTCAGTTTAATTCTGTTGCAGGGTGGCTGGGGACAAGGCCCAGGGGTAGAGTGCTTGCCTGGCATTCATAAGGCCCTGGGTTTGATTCTCAGCACTACAAAAAGATAAAAATATGTAAGTCTCTTGTAGTAAGAGAATGTGCTCTGGTTAATTTCAATCACTTTACATTTACTTAGAATGTTTTATGGCCCAGAATGTGGTCCATTTTCATATTCTGTTTCATGTGCATTTAGAAATAACATATATCATGCTGCTGTTAAAGTAGAGTGTATTACAAATATCACAAAGGTCACATTTTTCTATATTTCAACTGATTTTTTGTTGTTGCTGTTTAGTTATTTCATCAATTATTGAGAGAAATGTTGAAGTATTGATAGCTATCAATTTTTCTGTTTTCCTTCTTTGCGATATGTGTTTTGAAAGTATTAGGATTGTTAAATCTTCTTATGAATTAACCTCTCATCATCTTGAAATGTTTGTCATTACCCCCGATAATTGTTATTATTCTAAAGTTTACTGTCTCTGACATTACAATAGCCATACCACTTTTGTTTTGTTTTGATTTGTAATAGACAGGATCTCATTGTGTTGCCTGGGCTGGCCTGAAACTCCTGTGTTCAAGTTATCCTCCTGCCTCAGCCTCCTGAGTAGCTGGAACTAGAGGTCTTGCCACCATACCCAGCGGTGTTCTTTCTTTCTTTTTTTTTTTTAAGCTTTCTTTTTGTTAAACTGCTTTACTGAGGTATAATAAATTGCATATATTTAGAGTACACATTTGGTCATAAGTTTTAACATATGTACCATCATCATGATCCATTTTTCTTCTTTTTTAATTTTATTTATTTATTTATTTATTTTAAAATAATTTTTTAGTTGTAAATGGACACAATATCTTTATTTTGTTTTATTTGTATGTGGTGCTGAGGATCGAACCCAGTGCCTCACGCAAGCGAGGCAAGCGCTCTACCACTGAGCCACAATCCCGGCCCCATTCTTTTAATTTTTGTGTGTGGCACTAGGGATTGAACTCAAGGTCTTCACATGCTGTGCTCTGACTATATCCCCAGTCCTTTTTCATTTTGAGACAGGGTCTTGCTAAATTGATGAGGCTGGCCTTGAACTTGTAATCCTCCTGCCTCAGCTTCCTGAGTCTGGGATTACAGGTGTGCATCACTGTGCCCAGCTATAATAGCTATTTTAATGCCTTTATCTGTTAATTCTATCATTTCTGTCATTTCTGGATATGTTTTTATGACCTAATTCTTCTCCGCATTATTGGTCACTTTTTCCTGCTTTCTACATATATATGGTACTTTTTAAATTACATTTCAGATATAATGCATTTTACATTGTTGAGTGTTGGATTTTGTTTTGTTCCTTTAAAGAGTGATGGACTCTTCCTGGAAGGCAGTTAAATCACACGCAGATGAATTTAATCTCTTTAAGCTCTTTTAGGGATGAACTAGAGTAGCCTTTATTCCAGGGCTAATTTAGCTACACTTCAAAGACGCAATTCTTCTGGGGTCTCAACTAAATGCCTTTGTATTGGTTTAGACAGAAGTTCCTCTGCTTTGGTTTAGACAAAAGTTTAGCCATTCCAGGTTTTTTTTTTTTTTAATTTTTTTTTTTTTTAGTTGTAGATGGATACAATATCTTTTATTTATTTTTATGTGGTGCTGAGGATCGAACTCAGTTACTCATGCATGTGAGGCAAGCGCTCCACCACTGAGCCACAATCCCAGCCCCGCCATTCCAGGTTTTAAATGAGCTCTAAGAATTGTTTTATTTGCAGCTCCCCAATACAGTAGAAAATATTTTCACAATCCCAGAGTAGGTAAAGATTTCTTAAGCAGGGCACAGAAAGAAGTAAGCATAAAAGAATTAAATTTTCCTCTTCTGGGTGGGTCCCGGGTCTTCCTCTGTGGGTACAGGCCCTGCTGCAGCTCCTGACACCCCCATGCTCATGCAGAATCCTCAGCCTGGACTCTCATCACCATGTCCCCCCAACAGAGAGGCTGCAGGTGTCATTTGCACAATTTTTATTGTAATTTATCCAGTGTTTCCATTCAAAGCAACTCGCTCCTTTTTTTTTTTTTTGGTACTGGGGATTGAACTCAGGGGCACTCGACCACTGAGCCACATCCCAGCCCTATTTTGTGTTCTATGTAGAGACAGGGTCTCACTGAGTTGCTTAGCACCTCGCCATTGCTGAGGCTGGCTTTGAACTCGCGATTCTCCTGTCTCAGCCTCCCACAGTGCTGGGATTACAGGTGTGCGCCACCACGCCTGGCTAACTCACTCCTTTTTACTTAAACTCTGTCCTGTCTACTTAAGCATTATCCTAAACAATCATTGCTGTAAAATTCCTAGCTTGATAGGCTTGTTGTTTTTCTCTATTATATATTAAAATAAATTCCTATTAAAATTTTTTTAAATGCGCATGATCAGCCTAAAAGGATTTCACGTCTTGCACTCTGGGTTTTCACCGGTTCTTGGTATTATGTGTATGAGCGTGTGGGTGAGGGTAGGTGTAAAGTGTGTGTGAGTGTGAGTGTCTGTGTGGCTGATGAGCATGCATGTGTGTGGCGGGGTGTGCCAGCGGGTGGAGACTGAGCGCAGTGTGGGGCAGGCTGGAAGAGACTGTGCTGCCCACACAATGAAGCGTCCCCTTGGGGCTGAGCCCCCTCTGGCTAGAGCCACATGCGCCAGAAACCAGGCAGAGTAGAGAAGAGGCATGTGGGCCAAAGACCCTCCAGCCACTTCCTTGCTTGTTTAGAGGCCCTCAGAGGAGGGAAGGCTCCTTGGCCAAGAGAGCACCTAGTTACAGTCCGCATCCTGGTAACCATCGCCAGGGACTGGGAGTGCTTCTGGGAACAGCAGGAGCCAACAAGCGGGGGCAGATCCTTCGTTGCTATATTTGCAGGTCTGGATTTAGCACAGGACCTTGAGAAGAGGGACTGTGCTCCCAAGTTTTCA
The DNA here is from genome assembly GCA_028644305.1 of Xerus rutilus. Taxonomy (NCBI): domain Eukaryota; kingdom Metazoa; phylum Chordata; class Mammalia; order Rodentia; family Sciuridae; genus Xerus; species Xerus rutilus. Next base: position 29,588,814 of record CM053401.1, read on the forward strand.
ATACATTTATCCCCCAGGCAACATTGTGCAAGGGAGATTTTAACAGGAGTTCAGAGAGGCTAAGGAAGTTGTTCAAGGTCACACAGCCAGGACATTCAGAGCCAGAACAGGACCCAAGTCTTCTGGTTTTAAGGTCAAAGGCTTTTCTGATATAGCGCAGGCAGCCCAACATCCCCCCTAAACACGGTGACAGCCACTACCTGTATGTGAGAACAGGCCAGCGTGCCAGGTGCCACCTGATTCCATATGCTGTTCCCACATATGTGGTCTCAGTTAAGTGGTTTTGATGCCTATTACCATGCCAAAACCCTCAGTCAGGAAGCAGCTGCTCTTCTGGGCACAGAGGACCCACCAACACAGGTGGTACTCCACATAGCAGGTGGCACCCAAGGGCACGGACCAAATAGCTGACTTCAGTTTGAGGGACTGGAGCAGGGTCCTGGAGGTGGGGTCTCCCCAGAGAGGACCAGGAGCAGCTGGAGCATTAGAGCATTGGGGGCACTTGGAGGAGCTTAGACTATGGCTACTGACCCAGGAGAAGGGAAGCCTTTCAATATTTAAATCATTCTAGCACATTCTGGCTGCTTGTCAGCCTTGCCCGAGGGATCCTGTTTTTCACTCTTCTCAGAGGCAGAAGATGAGGAAGTTCCTCCCTCTGGCCCTTCTTCTTTCCCTCCGTCCCTTGTGTTTGTACTGAGCCCTTCATTGTGTGGCACAATGGTCGTGACTGAAGATATGAGGGTGATAAAATCCAGCTCCCTGGAGGAGCTCCTGGCTACTTTCCTAAGAGATTCTCTTTCAGAAATCTGGCCCCAACCCTAGGCTGTAGAGGTGCCAGGTTGGTCTAGGTGGAGGGTCAGTGTGCTCAGAGTCCAAGGCAGACTTATCATACACACAGGGAACCCAGCCCTGGCCCCAAATGTGGCTTCCCCACTGTCTTGTTTAGACCTCACAGTGGCAACTCTATCTGTGAACTACTGTGGCTCAAGAGGCTTCACTTTAAAGAGAGTGGAATCCATGCTGCAGCAATAGGACTGTCCCAGCTCAGGTTGGCTGGCCACTGGAAAGGCCCCACATGTCTGCGTCAGGACCTGCCTTCCTCTGGCTTGGTGGTTCTTTAGGGAACATAGAATCACTCTAAGGCATCAATAAGTATTTATTTTAATATGTAATGGAGAATGTCTTTTTTTAAATACTTATTTTTTTGTTGTAGGTGAACAGAATAACTTTATTTTATTTTTATGCGGTGCTGAGGATCGAACCCAGTGCCTCACGCGTGCTAGGCAAGCACGCCACCACTGAGCCATAGTCCCAGCCCCTGGAGAATATCTTAGTCTGTTTTCTGTTGATATGACAAAATACCTGATACTGGGAAATTTATAAAGAAAAAAGGTAGGGCTGGGGTATAGCTCAGTTGGTAGAGTGCTTGGCCCTGGGTTCAATCCCTAGCACCACACACACACAAAAAAAGGTATATTTAGCTTATAGTTCTGGAGGTCTGAGAACATGATGCTGACATCTGCTTGGCAGTTTGGGCTGCATCGATTCACAACAGAAAAGCATGTGGAGAAGAACATGTGTGTGAGTGTCAGGAGGTCCCAGGCTCACTTTATAACGATCCATTTTTTTAAAATATTTTTTTAGTTGTTGATGGACCTTAATTTTATTGATTTATTTATATGTGGTGCTGAGAATCGAACCCAGGGCCTCACACATGCTAGGCAAGTGCTCGGCCACTGAACCACAACCCCAGCCCAATGATCCACTCTTGAGATAACTACTCTAGTCTCATGAGAGCTAGAATTCACTTCTGCATTAAGAAAAGCATTAATCCAGCTGGTAGTGTGGTGCACGCCTGTAATCCCAGCACTTTGGGAGGCTGAGACAGGAGAATCGCGAGTTCAAAGCCAGCCTCAGCAACGGCGAGGCGCTAAGCAACTCAGTGAGACCCTGTCTCTACATAAAACACAAAATAGGGCTGGGGATGTGGCTCAGTGGTCGAGTGCCCCTGAGTTCAATCCCTGGTACCAAAAAAAAAAAAAAAAAAGGAAAGAAAGAAAAGAAAGAAAGAAAAGCATTAATCCATTCATGAAGATGGATCCCTGGGGGCCTAAACACCTCTAAGTCCCACTATCTCTCAACATTGTTACACTGGGGTCCATGTCTCAGCATGAGTTTGGTGATGACAAACCATATTCAAAGCATGTCAGAGACAAATGACAAACCTGTCAAATGAGGGGCTTCACCCACTCTCCATGGCTGCTCAGAACTTAGAGTCCTGGGAAAGGGAGCTGGAATAACAACTGAAGGGGAGACCAGGGAGAGAAAGAAGCCCCTAAAAATGAAATCTTTGTGCTGCTTTCTTAAAAAGGCATACTATATGCTGGGTTGACAAATAACAAACATCCCCCCAACTGGTTTAGGAGGGTACTGGGGACGAAGTACCCACTCAGGGACCAAGGAGACCTGGGTTAAGACCCAGCACTGGCACATCTGGCTCTGGAACCATAAACAGCCACCACTAAAAATCCTACTAGCCGGGTGCGGTGGGGCATGCCTGTAATCCCAGCACTTTGGGAGGCTGAGACAGGAGAATCACGAGTTCAAAGCCAGCTTCAGCAACGGCAAGGCATTAAGCAACTCAGTGAGACCCTGTCTCTACATAAAACACAAAATAGGGCTGGGGATGTGGCTCAGTGGTCAAGTGCCCCTGAGTTCAATCCCCAGTATCAAAAAAAAAAAAAAAATCATTTAAAATGTTTATGTTTTTTGTGTTTTTCTATTACTTCCACTTCTTCAGGGGTGAATTCTTTCATACTTAGTTGCTTTTGTCTTTATTGACAAAAACCATGGTGGTTTCAAAAAAAAAAAAAAAGAACCATCTTGTGGTTCATTTCCCTGTGTAGTTTATAATTTTGGTTTGAGAACTTATCTTTAGTGGGGTCGTTTTTTTGCTGTGGAATGTCTGTGGGCCCCAAGTTGTGAGAATGCCATTAGAGTACTTTGGTTTTTGCTTCTGTCAGAAGCCAAGGTCCTGCACTAATTTTTATGTTAACTTTTTGGCACAAGAGTCCTGGGACCAATGACCCGTATTATGGTTTAGATGTGAGGTGTCCCCCAAAAGCTCATGTGTGAGAATGCAAGAAGATTTGGAGGTGAAATGATTGGGTTATGAGAGCCTTAACCTAATCGGTGCATTAATCCCCTAATAGGGATTAACTGGGCGGTGACTATAGGCATGTAGTGTGTGGCTGGGTGGGTCCCTGGGGTATGCCTTTGGGGTGGGGTATATATTTTGTGAGCTGAGCTTAGCCTCTTTGCTTCTTGGTAGCCATGTCTACACCTGCTTTCCTCTGTCACACTCTTCAGCCATGATGTTCTGCCTTACCTTGGGCCCAGAGCCATGGAGCCAGATATCTGTGGCCTCAAACCATGAGCCCCCAAATAAACTTTTCCTCTTCTAGTTGTTCTGTCAGGTCTTTTGGTTGTAGCAGTGAAGAAGCTGACTAAAACAACATGCCAGAGGATTGCAAAGAAAACAGTCCACCTCTCCTCCCTGTGGGGAAGGCCTGGTCTCTCCATCTTTCACAGAAATTTTTCTCCCACCCAAGCCTTAGACAATGAGATAGCTGCTTCTTCTGCAGGCCTGTTTGGTAGTTTTTCCAGCTTCCTTTCCCTGACTCTTGAAGGCCCTAAGCTTTATTCAGAGAAATGAGTTCCAGTTTCCCTGATTCAAACAGCTGGGGCTGCCTCTCTCTAAAAGGGCTTCAGGCCTTCATCTAGGCAAAACCTCACAAACCCCAGGCACAGCCTTACTTCTGTTTTCTGGCTTGGAGTTTTTGCTCTCTCTGGAACCTGGGGATTTTCCTTCACTTTCATTTGAGCTCAGCTGTGCGTCTTCAAGTGTTTTTCTTGTATTTTCTGCAGCATTTCTCTAAAGTAGGAAGAGAGGGACTGTCGGAAACAGCTCAGCCTAGATGGCACGGTGGCGCAAGCCTGCAATCCCAGCACTTAGGGAAGCTGAGACAGGAGAATCACGAATTCAAAGCCAGCCTCAGCAATGGCAAGGCACTAAGCAACTCAGTGAGACCCTGTTTCTACATAAAGCACAAAATAGGGCTGAGGGTGTGGCTCAGTGGTCGAGTGCCCCTGAGTTCAATCCTCAGTACCAAAAAGAAAGAAAGAACGAAACAGCTCAGCCTGGTGCACTGATTTGTGATTTTCCCTGTAGGATCAGCCCCTCCTCTACACTATAAACTCCATGAGGCAGGGACTGGGTTAGTTTTGCTGAATGACCATCATCCAAAGGGACTGAGCATACAGTGGGGACTCAATAAATATTTTGAATGAATGAATGAAGATACTCTCTCTGAGGACGTGAATACCGAATTCTGAAGGCCTTTGAGAGAATACAGCAAGAGAATATGAAACATGTTTGGTTATGGTGAGGGTTGAGAAAAGCTAGCTCTTGTAATAATTTTGTGTATTAAAACAAGGGCTCCGTGCCAGGGCGCAGTGGCACACGTCTGTAATCCCAGCACTTTGGGAGGCTGAGGCAGGAGGATCGTGAGTTCAAAGCCAGCCTCAGCAACGGCGAGGCGCTAAGAGACTCAGTGAGACCCTGTCTCTACATAAAAAACACAAAACAGGGCTGGGAATGTGGCTCAGTGGTTGAGTGCCCCTGAGTTCAATCCCCAGTACCAAAAAAACAAAAACAAAACAAAAAACAAAAAATCATACAAAGTTTCTGACCTGGGGCTGTAGCTCAGTGGCAGAGAGCTTGCTTAGCATGTGTAAGGCACCGGGTTTGATCCTTAACATCACATAAAAATAAACAAATAAAATAAAGTCATTTGTCCACCTACAACTACAAAAAAATAAATTTAAAAACAAACAAAAAGGCTCCACCATGAGGCCTTCTCTGTGATTCAGCTTCTCCCTGACCTGAGACCAGAACCTTGACATACCTAGAATGGAGGCACATTGCGGGTGTGGCCTCCTGCCTTCTCCCCAGAGCACAAGTCAGTTCTTCCTACCAGAACAGTCACAGTATCTTGGTTTTATTTATTTATTTATTTTTTTAAATTTTTTTTTTTAGTTGTTGATGGATCTTTATTTTATTCATTTATTATTTATATGTGGTGCTGAGGATCGAACCCAGTGCCTCACGCATGCTAGGCAAGCGCTCTACCACTGAGCTACAGCCCCAGCCCCAGTATCTTGGTTTTAAGCAGAGCCTGGTATCTGAAGATGAACCACCCTCTAGTTGACCCTGTCCTGCCGGTGGCCCCTGCCCATGCTATGAACAGTGATCCCTTGTACTGCCAGGATATTTTTCTCTAGAAATCATATACTTCATAAGTTTGTTGAGAAAAACAAATGCATGTAATAAGTAATAATTGATTTATTTTTGCATGTTAGTTAATCAGACATTCAGCTGCCAGAGCTTCCAATCAGCATGATGTCAAATAATTTTAGCCCAAAGCAAGAAAATGTGACATTTTAATCAGGCGGTGCAGTTTTTGCTGGGTGAATACGTTATAGACCTCTCCACACTCCTTTCCCAGGGATCCCAGGACTCCAAAGAAGAAAATCCTGCCCTGCAGAATCCTCCAGCAAGTGGGATCCAAGGGTGACACAAAGGGGGTTCTAAGATGAGATTACCCAGGGACAGCCTCATAAACAGTACAATCCCAAGAAACTAGTCAGCAGTGGTGGCAGGTAAGAGGTAAGAGCAGATCTGACAAGGCTTGGATCTATTTATTTATTTATCTGTTTGTCTATCTATCTATTAATTATTTGGTACCAGAGATTGAATCCAGGGGCACGTAACTACTGAGCCACATCCTCATTCCTTTTTTTGTATTTTATTTAGAGTCAGGGTCTCACTGAGTTGGTTTCTGAGGCTGGCCTTGAACTCAATAATCCTCCTGCCTCAGCCTTCCAAGCTGCTAGGATTACAAATGTGCGCCACCACACTCAGTAAGGCTTGGATTTAGATAACCTCAGGAAACAGTATTGAACATGGTGTGTGTGTGTGTGTGTGTGTATGTGTGTGTGTGTGTGTGTGTGTGAGAGAGAGAGAGAGAGAGAGAGAGAGAGAGTATATGTGTGTGTGTGTTATAACATCTTGGACATGTTGGAAAGAGATCCAGTCAATGAGGGACTTTGAGCTATAGACCGTAATAATGATAACACATAAGAAATGACTATTGTAGCCAGACATGGTAGTGCATGTCTTTAATCCCGGAGGCTCAGGAGGCTGAGGCAGGAGGATTGCAAGTTCAAAGTCAGCCTCACCAATTTAATGAGGTCCTGTCTCAAAAATTTTTTTAAAAAAAGGGGTGATGGTGGTGGTGCTGGGGATGTTGTTCAGTGGTTAGGCACTCTTGGGTTCAATCCCTAGTACTAACAAAGAAAGAAAGATGCCTATTGTATGTCAGGAACCCTATTTAACTTCATGCTTTTCTTTAAAACCCAACTGTAGGAGCTGGGGTTGTGGCTCACTGGTAAAGCACTTGCCTACCACGTGTGAGGCACTGGGTTCGATTCTCAGCACCACATATAAATAAAAAAAACAAAGGTCTATCAACAACTAATAAAAATTTTTTTTAAAAAAAGCCCAACTGTAAGGTGGATGCCATCCCCCTCCTTACGAATGAGGAAACCAAATCTGAACAACCTTAAGAATCTTGACTCACCCCTGCCTGCAAGTAGATAGTAGGTCAAGAGCTAGTCTCATCTGACTTGCAAGCCTAGTTTCTAGCAGCCAAACAATTGCCTTCTAGCTCATGACTCATGAGCTTTGAGCCCTGGTTCCCAATTTTCCTGGCTGGAATCTCCTGGAGAGATTTTAAAAAATGCAAATGCCTTTGGGTGGTTTAAATCTATAATCCCAGGGATTCAGGAGGCTGAGGCAAGAGGATCACAAGTTTGAGGCCAGCCTCAACAGTTTAAAGAGACCCTCTTTTGATAAATAAATAAATAAATAAATAAATAAATAAATAAATAAATAGTATGTAGCTCAGTGGTAAAGCACCCCTGGGTTCTTGTTCCAGTATGAAACAAACAAACAAAAAAGCCAATGCAGCCCGGCATGGTGGCACAAGCCTGTAATCCCAGCACTTAGGGAGGCTGAGACAGGAGAATCGCAAGTTCAAAGCCAGCCTCAGCAATGGCAAGGTGCTAAGCAACTCAGTGAGACCCTGTCTCTACATAAAACACAAAATAGGGCTGGGGATGTGGCTCAGTGGTCGAGTGCCCCTGAGTTCAATCCCCGGTACCAAAAAAAAAAAGCCAACACACGGGTCCTACTCCTAGAGTTTTAACTTTGGGGTATCAGAATTTTTACCATATTTCACCACATAATCATCACGCCTGTTTTTTTCAGTTAATTCACCATTTAAAGCAACATCTTCACCAGCAGCATATGAATGCCCATTTGTCTTCCCAGGTACTGGAGTCCCAAGCCTGGAATTCTCAGCGCTTGCTCTTGGTCAGTTTCATTTGAAAGCTGACTGGTGTGGTTTGTTTAGAGGGCTGGGACACTGATGGTAAATACATCCCCCTGAGAGTCGGCAGAGGACACCCATCAAATAATAAAACCAATGCTAGCAGCGCAGAATCTTGGGACACAGAAGGTTATATTTTGTAAATCCATACTTCGCAACACTATATTAAATTTTCTCAAGTGTAATATTTGGACTGTATTGCACAAATCAATAACAACTAGTGTGTTAACTTTTTTTTCCAGACCAAACAAACCTTCATTCAATTGTCATGAAGAAACTACATGGGTCAATGTGGACTATTCCATGTTTAAAATATTTTTTTGTTGTCAATGGACCTTTATTTTATTTATTTATATGTGGTGCTGAGAATCAAACCTAGTGCCTCATACTTGTTAGGCAAGCGCTGTACCACTGAGCTAAAACCCCAGCCCCTGGACTATTCGATTTTAACATATATTCAGGACTATTCCATGCATTCTAATCTTGCACCAAAGACAGTTAGTAATAAATGATATTAAGTAATACTGGCACAATTTTTTTAAAAAAAGGAGCCAGGCGTGGTGCCCCATATCTGTAATTACAGTGGCTAGGGAGGCGGAGGTAGGAGAATAACAAGTTCAAGGACCCCTCAGCAATTTAGTGAGGCCCTAAGCAATTCAGTGAGACCCTGTCTCTAAATAAAATACAAAAAGGGCTGAGGATGTGGCTCAGTGGTCGAGTGACCCTGTGTTTAATCCTTGGTACCAAAACAAAAAATGGGGTGGGATCATTATGTGAGGCCTTTTTTCTTTTCTTTTCTTTTTTCTTTTTTTGTGGTTCCAGGGATTGAACTCAGGGGTATTCGACCACTGAGCCACATCCCCAGCCCTATTTTGTGTTCTATGTAGAGACAGGGTCTCACTGAGTTGCTTAGCACCTTGCCGTTGCTGAGGCTGGCTTTGAACTTGGGATTCTCCTGTCTCAGCCTCCCTAAGTGCTGGGATTACAGGCATGCGCCACCATGTCTGGCTTGAACTTGCAATTCTTTTTTCTCAGCCTCCCAAAGTTCTGGGATCACAGGTAAGTGCCACTGCACTGGGCCCACCCCACATTTTTGCAAAAAAATGAGTATAAAACTTGTGAAGATTATGTGGTAAAATGTAAAAACTCCCCAGGAGATTTTTAACATATAAATAAGACTGAGTACCACTGATGGTACAAAGCCCCAAGCCCACCTAAGTCATTTGCTGTAAATGTCATCTATTCCGACTATCCCTAGATTAGGAAAAGGCCCAAAGAAGCCCAGAGGAGTATCCCAAACTCTAAATCTAAGATCTGTAACTGGGCCTGGCCGTGAGCCAAGCTGGGAAACAGGCAGCAATAACAGCAACACCATGAACCACAACAGTTGGAACAGTAATTTGACTGTTTATTTCAATGGGACAGGTTGTCTGCATCCTGTTTTATTCGTTCTCACAACAACACCCCTAGATAGGTGCAATAGTAAATCTCTCCATTTTATAGATGAGGACACCAAGACACAGATTTATTAAGGGGCCAGTCCAGAGCCACTCAGCTAGGCTGGCTGACAGTGCTCTGGACCACCAGATTTTCTATACTGCCTCTCCAATCCCAAGCCACTTCCAACACTGCAGCCTCTGGGTAGCCTCAGGATCCCCCACCACTCACAGTTCCCTACTGCCTAATTTACTGAGTGCCTGCTCTGCCCTGGGGAGGTGGGTCAGGCAATAAATGTGGGTAAGATGGGCATCCTTCCTTGCTCTTACTGAATCTCAAGGTCAGGGAGAGATCAGGCCAGAACAGGTGAAATGAGACTCTGGGCTGGTGGTATTGGGGTCCACCCTGAGCTCCCAGTTGATGGAAGGATCCTAACTCCTGGTCAGTAAGCTCCCAAGGTCCCCACAGTCCTCAGGAGGCAAACCTGGGCCTGGATACTAGAGCCCTGTTTCTGCTCTTGGAGGGAGGACCTTGTTGAGATTGGTTACAACTGAGTTCAAGGCCAAGAGCACCTCAACTCTATGGACCTCATTTTCTCATCCATAATAACCACTTCTCACAGTTTCTCTAGAAAGATCGGGCAAGCCCAGACATGGTCAGAGCGTGGAGCGGGCCTGGCAGTGTGGACGCCCACTCGCCCACTCGCCTGCAGCCCTCGCTCCCCTCCCCTGCTCTCATCACTGGCGCCCAGCCTGGCTGCAAACCACTTCCCAGCACTGGCTTCCATGGGGAATGGAAACTCTGAGACAAACCATTTCTCTTTGTATTTCCCCAGCAACCAGCAGAGGCCTGGCCAGGGCTCCTAGGGAAAGGCCTGCCTGACTGAATTGTTCACAGCTGGCAGTCCCGTGGAGTGACTCACCTTCCCCGGAAGATGCCCGTCCACATCAACCCAGCCCCTCACCAGGTCAATGCCTGGTAAGTCAGGGGCTCTCAACTCTGACTGCAAGGCAGGATCAACAGGAAGAGAACTGGGGGAGGGGGAGGCCTTTAAAATTCTGATGCCCAAGACACACCCAGAACAGACAACTCAAAGTCCCTGAGGGTGAGCCTGGGCATAACCGTTTCTTACAGTCTCATCTCATCATTTCAGTGTCATCTGAGGGTCTTTTTTTTTTTTTTTTTTGGTACCGGGGATTGAACTCAGGGTCACTCAGCCACTGAGCCACATCCCCAGCCCTATTTTGTATTTTATTTAGAGACAGGGTCTCACTGAGTTGCTCAGTGCCTTGTTTTTGCTGAGGCTGGCTTTGAACTCGTGATCCTTCTGCCTCAGCCTCCTGAGCTGCTGGGATTACAGGCCTGTGCCACCACACCTGGCTATCTGAGGGTCTTTTACGTGAGAAGACCAGCATGTTTGATTAAAATGCAGACTCCAGGTGTAGGCCCAAAGCAGATGGATCAGGCTCTGGAGATGGTTTTTAGAATCCAGACCCTTAACCTCCTTCCCTAGAAATTTTCCCTTCTTTTCTCTTTCCTTTCCTTTTCTTTCCTTTCCTTGCCTTTCCTTTCTTTTCCTTTCCTTTCTCTCTTTCTTTTTTCTTTCACAGTACGTTTTAGGAATCTCTGCTATTTGAAGGACTTCAATGTGAGGAGTTAACAGGTCCAGCTGCCCACGGATTCATTGTTCACTGGAGGAGATGAGAGGGTTTGCCTGGCCCTGAGGCGGTTGGGGAAGTGAGGGCTGGAGGCAAGAGAGAAACCTTAGCTGAAGGAGGTGCCATTCTGGGGGCTCAGGGAAGCTGGGTCTGAAAGGCTTCCTGCAGGAGAGAGAGATGCGTTCCTCTCATTCATTCCTTCAGGGTGAATTTCTAAGGGTAGGATTTCAAGGGTAGTAAATAAAAAGGGCAGGTGGAACATCTATTTATTTATTTATATATTTATTTCCCTTAGTCCACTCCAGGGTTAAACTGTTCACTGTACTTCAGCTGGAGCCCCCAAGGTGGGGGGTGCTAGTCTACCTAGGCTGTCATTTTACAAGATACCATAGCCTGGTCCCTGAGGTACTGGGGATTGGCCCCAGGAGTGCTCTACTGTTACGCCACATCCTAAGCCCTTTTATTTGTTTTTTATTTTGAAACAGGGTCTCACAAATTGCCGAGGCTGGCCTCAAACTTGTGAACTTCCTGCCTCAGCCTCCGGAGTCTCTGGGATTATAAGTATACTCACCATGCCTGGCCAGGCTGGGTCCTTACATAACCTAAATTTACATGTCATAGTTTGGGAGGCTGGGAGTCCAAGATGGAGATGCCAGCAAGGTAAGTTTCATTCTGAGGCCACCTCTCTTGGCTTGTAGGCAGCAGCCATCTTGCTGTGTGCCTGCATGGCCTCTTCTGTGAGGAAGAGGGAGAGGAGAAAGCCGTGAGGAAAAGAAGGAGAGGGGGACAGAGTAGGAACAACCACACTGCTCCCTTGTGTGTCTCTCACTAACCCTACGGGATCAGGATCCCCACCCTTAACAGTCTCTCTTAACTACCTATATCCTTAAAGGGCCTGTGTCCAAATACAGCTGTATTGAGGATTAGGACGTCAACATAGGAATTCAGGGGACACAATTCAGTCTGTAGCACTGGGCTTCAGCTTCTCAGCTGAGAGGACCATGCAGGGGCTTACATGTTTACCCAGGGAAACTGGGCCAAGTGGCGGGGGTGTAGAGCAGCCTGTCAGTCACCCTACTGGATCCCTGGATCTCTGCTCATAGTTCAGGGCTTTGAACTGGGGGAGGCAGAGGGAGCCCTGCTTCTTTTTTTTTTTTTTTTTTTTTTTAAATATTTTTTTAGTTGTAGATGGACACAATGTCTTTATTTTATTGCTTTGTATGTGGTGCTGAGGATCAAACCCAGGGCCTCACGCATGCAAGGCAAGCGCTCTACCGCTGAGCCACAATCCCAGCTCCGGAGCCCTGCTTCTTATCTTAGGCCTCTGGAGGCCCAGGAATAGCAATAAAGGAGACTGGTGTCCAAGGGCCTGCCCAAAGGGGTCCCTAGGCATCAGGCAAAGAGAAACAACAATGACTCAGGTGACCATGGACTCAATGCAGCCCCCTCCCCAGAGCAGCTTTGAGAGGCGCAAGTGGCCCAGGCATCTCCCTCCCAGCGGTTCACTCGCTCTCTGCCCTATCCGTGTGTCAGGCACTGTGTGGGGCTCTGGAGGTTGGCTGTGGATGAGGCAGAGGAGCCCCGCTGTCATGCAGTTCACACCTGAGTGAGTCGGGCAGCAGCCAACAGAGCAATAAAGAAGTGGATAAGTAACAGTCAAGGCTACTGGTTGGTCAGGAGGAAGTATGCAGCAAGTTAGAGAGGAGAGAGTAGTGGCCATGCAAGGAGGTGAGCTATTTTTGCTCTGGACTCAGGGAAGTCCTCTGAGGAGAAGACACTGAGCAGAGCGAGGCCTGAATGCAGGAAGGAAGTAGGGCATGTAAGGGGAAGAACATTTCAAAGAAGGAACAGCAAGCACGGTGGTCCTGAGGCCAGAAGGAACTTGGCGTGTGTGAGACATAACAAGGTCAAAGGGCCTGAGTGGTCAGAGCAAGGAGAGGGCCATGGTGAGTGGGGCTGAGGGGGCTGCAGAGCTGGATTACAGGGGCCGGTGGGGTCCACCTTCTTCTCTGTGTCTGACAGATTTATAAGGACTGCTCTGCTGCTCTGTGGAAATGGACTGCTTGGGAGCAAGTGGGGAGCAGGGACAGTCAGGAGCCACTGCCGTAGGTCAGGAGAAGGAGACAACAGCCAGGGAATTTGCCAGGTGGCTGCAAGGGATGGATCAAGAGCCGCACATTGTACTTTGAAAGTTGAGCTGAGGGTGGAATGGCGGTGCCCTGTCAGGGGCAAGGTGTCAAGTTCAACTCCTAAGTCACTGGCCTGAGCTTCTGAGTGGATGGTAGTTGCTAGGGGGGATTCAGAATTCTGTTGGGACCTGTGAAGTTCAAAGTGCCTGTAACCACCCCAGCACAGGTGCTGAGTATGAGTCTGGAGCTGAGGAAAGACGAGGTGGCTGATCAGGTCAGAGAATCACATTTCATCTGCTTCCAGGTGGGACCAACTTCAGGGGAGAGATGGGATCCCTGAAGAAACAGACCGCGGGGGAAGAGGTTGGAGGACCTCCAACATGGAGAGGTCAGAAAGAGGAACGCGAACCAGCCCAAGAGACCAAAGAGCCACCATGGCGCCAGGTACACACAGAGGACAGCTCAAGTGTTCATGAGTGAGACGATGACGGGCTCAGAGATGCACAAACAGCCTGGCTCTCGGAGCCTGGAGGGTTGAAGACCAGGGCTGCTCAGGAGGTGGGAGGGACCAAGGCCTGAGAAGAGCCTGCGTGGGAATGGGACAGGAGGAGATGGAGAGGCAGGACATGCAAATTAGTTGGGGGATTTTGCTGTAAAAGGCAACAAGAAGTGAAGCCAGGCACCAACTAGCTGAGCATGCGAGGACCAGCAGGTTGGCACCCAGGTGGTTACCAATGGCCTCACTGTGAGTTTCAGAGCTGCAGAGCAGCCTGTGGGATGCTGTGCTGGTCAGCAGTAGGTGTGTCCTCCCTGAGAGAGGACTTAAAGGCGTAAAGGTATCAAGGACTTGGTAGGGGATAGTGGGCCTCTGCCAGAACTCTTTTTCGGGGAGGAGGGTACCAGGGATTGAACTCAGGGGCACTCAACCACTGAGCCACATCCCCAGCCCTGTTTTGTGTTTTATGTAGAGACAGGGTCTCACTGAGTTGCTTAGTGCCTTGCCGTTGCTGAGGCTGCTTTGAACTCGCGATTCTCCTGTCTCAGCCTCCCTAAGTGCTGGGATTACAGACGTGCACCACCGCACCCGGCTACCATCACTGTTTTTGTCAGCTGGATTTTTAGAATCACGGAGACTGGAAGTGTAACTCGGGAGTAGAGTGCTTGCCTCACATGCACAAGGCCCTGGGTTCAATTCCCAGCACCATGGGAAAAAAAGAAAAAAAAAATCATGGAGAATAGCACCTTGAAAAAAATAAAAAATAAAGAACAACCTACCTGAAGTCCTACCCCTGATCGCCAGCTCAGTGCAACCGAAGTGACAGCTGGGGATAGCAGGACCCAAAAGTAAGGATGAGCTCTAGGCAGGGCCCCTGTGGCCTGTGGCTGAAGAGCCTAGGCATCGAATCAGAAAATATGGCCTCCCTGAAGGGGCAAACGGGCAGGACACAGGGTGTTGGCAAACAGTCTGAGGCCTCATGACCAGGGGCTTGACTTTCTGCCAACTAATGTATCAATTTACAAACCCATTGGCTGTCATTGGGGACTGGTGACACAAGGCAGCTAGTGGACCTTTGTCAGGAAGGAGCCTTTCTGGCTGTCTCTGTAGGATGATGACTCCCTCCACCCTGTATGTAAATATGAGGGTGACCTTTGCATTCAGGAAGAGGATGTCTTAGTTAGAACATCTCCAGCCAAAGTCACAGTGACCCTCGATAGTCAAAATGTGATCTCTGGATGGCTAGCATGAACTATATTGTTAGCGGAGAAAGAAAACTTCCAGAGGTTCCCTTGGTTCTCATTGAGAAGACAGGTCACCGTTAGCTGCAAGGGAGTCTGAGAAAGTGAACTTATGGCCTTTCCATTTTCTATCATAGAAAACAACACATGGACAAGGAACCTAGAAAGGGCTATTGAGCAGCCAGTCATCAGTGGGTGCCATAAAATGCCTACACGAGAGGGAAATGTGCATGTGGCAAACTTGACAAATTATTAATCAGTTAACTGTTTTTTTTTCTTTTTTTTTTTTAATTTTTTTTAAGTTGTAGATGGACACAATATCTTTATTTATTTATTTTTTTATGTGGTGCTGAGGATCGAACCCAGGGCCTCACGCATGTGAGGCAAGCGCTCTACCACTGAGCTACAATCCCAGCCCCTCAGTTAACTGTTTAATAGAGGAAACAGGAAAGATCAGGATATGCTATTAATTTTCTGTTGTTAGTTGATTTTTTAAAAAATTTTTTTAGTTGTAGGTGAACACAATATCTTTATTTATTTATTTTTTATGTGGTGCAGAGGATCGAACCCAGTGCCTCACGCATGCAAGAAAGCGCTCTACCACTGAGCCACAATCCCAGCCCTGTTAGTTGATTTTGACCTATTATTTTCCCAGTTAATTGATTTGTTTCATGTCTGTTTAGATAAAAAAAGTCCAAAGATTTTCTCTGAAGTCTGATTTGCATTTGAATATAAATTTTGTGTATTGTTCCTAGGTCAACATTGCAAAACTCAGTAAAGGCATAGGTGAAGAGACCAAAGAGCAAGATTGTAGATCACGTTTATAAATGCTTTTCAAATTAATAAATGTAGCTGGGCACCATGGTGCATGCCTATAATCTCAGCAGCTTGGGAGGCTGAGGCAGGAGGATCCGCAAGTTCAAAGTCAGCCTTAGCAATTTAGTGAGGCCCTAAGCAACTTAGTGAAACCCTGTTTCAAAATAAAAATTAAAAAGGGCTAGAGATGTGGCTCAATGCTTAAGTGCCCCTGGGTTTAATCCCTGGCCCCTCAAAATGAAATGAAATAGCTGGGCATGGTGGCGCACACCTGTACTCCCAGCACTTTGGGAGGCTCACACAGGAGAATCACTAGTTCAAAGCCCGCCACAGCAATGGCGAGGTGCTAAGCAACTCAGTGAAACCCTGTTTCTATATAAAACATAAAATAGGGCTGGGGATGTGGCTCAGTGTTCGAGTGCTCCTGAGTTCAATCCCCAATACCAAAAAAGAAATGGAATAAAGCAAATTAATAAATGTACTGTCCAAAGTTGCTGCATATAAAAACTAAACACAGAAATTCTGCTCTTGGGAATTAGTTCTCAGGAAATAATCATGAATGTATTTCCGAAGCAGTCATTGTCTAGCTGCTTAGAAATGAATTGGAAACAGGGCTGGGGTTGTAGCTCAGTGGCAGAGTGCTTGCCTCGCATGCGTGAGGCACTGGATTCGATCCTCAGCACCACATATAAATAAATAAAAAATAAAGATATTGTGCCCATCTACAACTAAAAATAATATTTAAAAAAAAAAAAAGAATTGGAAACAACCGAAATGGCCAATGACAGGATTGGTTGGATGATACAGTCATATAATGGAATGCTATACAACCATAAAAATAATAGTTTTCAATGATATTTACTATCATGAGAAAATGTTCAAAATATATTATTAAGTAAAATAATTACATACCTGTAATCCTAGCAAATTGGGAGACTATAAGGCTGGAGGATTCTAAGTTCAAGCCCACACTCAGCAACCTAGCGAGAATCTATCTCAAGAAAAAAAAAAGCAATGCATAAGGTAGTATATAGTGTAGTTACATTTTTATTGTTTAAGCGTTTTTTGTTGTTGTTTTTCAGGGTTTTTTTTGTTTTGTTTTTGTTTTTTGTTTTGTTTTTGGTACTAGGGATTGAACTCAAGAGCACTCTATTACTGAGCTATATACCTCCAGACCTTTTTTTTTTTTAGTTGTAGATGGACACAATATCTTTATTTTATTTATTTATTTTTATGTGGTGCTGAGAATAAAACCCAGTGCCTCACATGAGCTAGGCAAGCACTCTACCACTGAGCTACAACCCAGCCCAGACCTTTCTATTTTATTTTGAGACAGGTTCTTACTAAATTTCTGAGACTGGACTTGAACTTGGAATCTTCCTGCCTCAGCCTCCCAAGTTGCTTGGATTGCTGGCATATGCCACCAAGCCCAGTTCTTTTTTTTTTTGGTACTGGAGATTGAACTCAAGGGCACTCAACCACTGAGCCACACCTCCAGCCCTATTTTGTGTTTTATGTAGAGACAGGGTCTCACTGAGTTGCTTAGCGCCTCGCCATTGCTGAGGCTGGCTTTGAACTCGCGATTCTCCTGTCTCAGCCTCCCTAAGTGCTGGGATTACAGGCATGCGCCACTACACCCAGCTTGTTTTGTTTTGATAAAGCTCATTCATATTTTATTCTGTGGGAGTGAGATAGAGTATTAATAGACACACAATGAAAGTCTTCCCCTATTCTAATAAATAGGGCCAATAAATAAAGGCCACTCATCCTTTATTCATTTGAAAAAAATTTAAAGCAATGTACTTGTTTATTTGGAACATTTTTTTCTGTATTTTTTATTGGCTATTATAATTATGCATAATAGTGGAATTTTATTATAGTTATATGTTTTTATATGTAAAACATATAATAGTTATATATTTTTATATGTAAAATATATAATAGTTATATGTTTTTATATGTAAAATATATAATAGTTATATGTTTTTACATGTACTTAATTTAACAATATAATTTGGCCAGTATCATTCTCCTGTAAGATTTTAGTGTTTCTACTTTTTTTAGCAGTGCTGAGGATTGAACCCAGGGGCCTCATGCGTGCTAGGTAAGTGCTCTACCACCAAGTTAACCCCCAGCCCTATGTTTATAAAACTCGGATTAAGATCCAGGCTTTCCTTTCTCCCCCTTTTCCCCACCCAAACCCACTCCCTACTCCCAGGTTAAGCAAGAAGTGTCTAGGGAAACATTCTCTCTCAGAGTGTTTGCCCAGGCTTCTGGAGACCCAGCTCACTTGGCCAAGTTTCTGTTTCAGTGGAAACTCTCAGTGTTTCCATTGTCTGACTTGAGAGTCTTCAAATTACTCTTCTTAATTAAGTGGCCTGGGTGTTATTTTGACAGAGCCTCAGCCGAGATATTTTCTTCACCTCTGTGTTTTAGAAGCCAAAAATGAAAGGGGTTTAGAGGGAGGGCAGATTGAGGGCCTTGCTGTGGGTACATCTGAAAGGCAGCCATTCTGCTGGCAGAAATAATAGCTGGCCACGAGGCAGGCCTGACTTCCCACACAGCGGTTCCTTAGAGTCTTGAAGGCCAGCAAGAACTGTTTGCAGAAGCAGCTGCCTGGGTTTCAAGGTGAGTCAAATAACATCTCTTGCCTAAGTACCAGGGGGTGGTTTCACAAGTAGACATTTGTCCTCTCAACTAAGACATGCAATCTTGCTGCGTGCCCAGGGCTGGGGGTAGAGAACAGGCTATAAGGCCCTCCCTCAGGGGACTTATGATGGATTTGGGGGAGACAGAACAAATTAGTGAACCAATAATTGAACAAAGAATGGTAGGTGCAAGAGAGAAAATGAGGCAGGATAAAATGAAAGGCAGTGGCGTAGGGGAGGGAACGGATCTAGACAGGTGGCCATTTGGAGATGGTGACATTGGAACTGAGACCTCACCCAACAGCTTCTGTGGTTTGAGTGGCCCCCCATGGTCCATGCGTTGGAGGCCTGGTCTTCAGGGTGATGGTATTGGAAGTAGTGGAACCTTTAAGAGGTTGGAGGTCTTTTGATTATTAGGGGTACTGCCCTCCAAAGGGATTAAGGTAGTTTTCCTGTAACCTCCTTGGTAGTTCTCTGTGGAAGATTATTATAAAGAGAACAAGTCTGACCCTGCCCTCTCTCTGCTTCCTGATTTGAGATGTGATCACCACATCTTATTTCTGTATAGGCCTCCACTGTGATGTGATGTCAAGTGGCTCATCCAGGCTTGAACTTTTTTTTTTTGGTACTGGGGGGTTGAACCCAGGGCTCTACCAGAGTTGCATCCCCAGCTCTTTTATTTATTTATTTATTTATTTATTTATTTATTTTGGGGGGTACTGGAGATTGAACTCAGGGGCATTCAACCACTGAGCCACATCCCCAGCCCTATTTTGTGTTTTATGTAGAGGCAGGGTCTCACTGAGTTGCTTAGTGCCTCGCCATTGCCTGAGGCTGGCTTTCAACTTGTTATTCTCCTGTTTCAGCCTCCCTAAGTGCTGGGGGATTATAGGCATGCACCACCATGCCCGGCTTTTTTATTCTTTTTTGGCGGGGCAAGGGAGATGGGGAGGTACTGAAGATTGAACCCAGGAGTGCTATACCACTGAGCTACATCCCCAGCCTTTTTTATTTTTATTTTATTTTATTTTTTTTTATTTTTTATTTTTTATTTTTTGGTACTGGGGATTGAACTCAGGGGCACTCGACCACTGAGCCACATCCCCAGCCCTATTTTGTGTTTTATGTAGAGACAGGGTCTCACTGAGTTGCTTAGTGCCTCGCCATTGCTGAGGCTGGCTTTGAACTCACGATTCTCCTGTCTCAGCCTCCCTAAGTGCTGGGATTA
>CM053401.1:29608477-29622592 GCA_028644305.1 Xerus rutilus
AAAAAAAAAAAAAAAACAGGAGAGAAAGAAACTCAAACGTATTTTCAAAATGTAGGCCTGGGTATCGTGGGCCTGGTCTTGGCCCACAGGAGCCTTGATTAGAGTAGCAAGGGGCTATCCCAGACAGTTCAGGAAATGGGTTCATTCCTGTCCTGTATCTTATGAGAAACAGACAACTTCTTGCTCAGAGATGGCAAACACTTCCAGAAATCCATCGTTAGCCCTTCTTTGTTCCAAAGCAAATACTTCCTTGGCCCCTGTTCTCACACCCAGACAAGCTGTGTGGGTGTGGAGATGGCAGAGCCAAGCACCTGGATGGATGTCATGACTGTGGGTGAGTGTGACCAAGGAGCAGAGAAGGGGAGAAGCTGGTTCCATAATGACATTCCAGACTTATGCATCCAAATAAGCACTTCTAAATAGCCACCTTAGTGTGCCTGGGTTGACTTTAAGGTAGAAGCTCAATTGCTAGCCCTCTTCTCCAGCTGGGCTAGTTAATGATGATGCTCTCATAGGGAGTGAGATCCACAGATGTTAACGGATGACATGAACACATGCTGGCCACCTCTGGTTCTTTTTTTTTTTTTTGGTGGTGCTGGGTATTGAACCCAGCATCTAGTGCATACAAGGCAAGCACTCTACCAACTGAACTACATACCCAGCCTCATCATTTCCTTTTCACACAATTGAAAATGCCTTGGAACCCGCATTATTCCATTTGATTGTAAATCTACAACATTCTTTTATTTTAGTTTACTTTTTGTGTTATATATAAATTATTTTATTGGTGCATTATAGTTGTACATAATGATGACATTTGTTGCTGCCTGTTCAAACATGCACAAGATATAACAACATAATGTGGCCAATATCGCTCCCCAGCACCCTCCCTTCCCGACTTTCCATCCCCTGGTCCCTTTCCTTTACTGATCTCTGGTTTTCATGAGGTCTGCCCTGACCTTTCTTTTCCTTTTTCCTCTCTAGCTTCCACATATGAGAGAAAACATATGTCCCTTGACTTTCTAAGTTTGACTTATTTCTTTAAACATGATGGTTTCTAGTTCCATCCATTTTTCTGCAAATGACATAATTGCAGTTTTCTTTATGGCTAAGTAAAACTCCATTGTGTATGTATACCACATTTTCTTTATCTATTCATCCATTATGGACACGTAGTCTTGTTCCATAGTTTGGCTCTTGTGAATTGTGCTGCTATAAACATGGGTAATCATGTACCTCTGAGTATGGTGATTTCAGTTCTTCAGGAAAACTACACACCATCATTTTAGACAGAAGACTGCTGTATCTCCTCATCTCTTTGTACATTCCTCTTCCACTCCAGATAATCTCCTCCTGTCTGCAGGTTTATTTCTGAAACATGACAAGAAAAGGTGTTTGGCCCATATACTTTGATCTGCTGTCTTTCCCAAAATGTTTTGGAAATTCTTTGCAGGAGGGGGTAGGTTAGTTTCTTTCTGGCCAGAAACTGGGTAGTTTTGTTATGATAGTAAACATACCCTGTTTTTAATTTTATTTTTGGTACTGAGGAGTAAACCAGTGGTACTCTACCACAAGCTACACCCCTACTCTTTTTTTTATTTTTTATTCTGAGACAGGGTCTCACTAAGTTGCTGAGGTTGGCCTCGAACTTGTGGTCGTCCTGCCTTAGCCTCCAGAGTCACTGGGATTACAGTCAGTGGCACATGGCCACTTCTCCTGGACTGTATTCTGATTTTAGATGGTGGAAAGAAAGAAAAAAAACTGAGCACGTAATCTCAGCACTTTGGGAGGCTGAGACAGGAGAATCGCGAGTTCAAAGCCAGCCTCAGCAACAGTGAGGTGCTAAGCAACTCAGTGAGACCCTGTCTCTACATAAAACACAAAATAGGGCTGGGGATGTGGCTCAGTGGTCGAGTGCCCCTGAGTTCAATCCCCAGTAGCAAAGAAAGAAAGAAAGAAAGAAAGAAAGAAAGAAACCAATAACAATACCCAGCAGCTAAGTTTGTATGTGTATTAATGGCAATAATTTTGTAGAGACAGCTTATATTTGCAAATAACACAAATGCACCAGGAATAGGGGAACCAACAATTGCAGCAAGCCACATACCAGCTACAAGATTACATGTACCCATCTTTTCCATTCTTAGTGTTTGAAATCATGTGCACGTTCACTGTTAGCAATTCTTTCTTGTTTCTGTGAAGAAATATGTCAGTGAAGGGACCAGGAGGGTAGACTGCCAAGGAAGATAGGAGGACCTTTGAGACCCCAACACCTTGATCCATGAGGCTCCTCCTCAGGGCAGTTCTCAGCAAAGACCTGTGAACATGGTGGCCGACATAGGTTACAGGGAGCGTGAAGGAGGGCTTTCCAGAAGGCAGGAGCGTGGAAGAGGGACTTGAAGAAAAGGTGTGTGGGAGGGTGTGTCAGGAGGGCCATGAGGTAATGTTCCCAGAGTACTTTGAGCCTCTAGTTAAAGGACCATTTATCCATGAGTTGTTATTCTGGCTGTTACTTGTGTCTGTAATAACAGCCATGACAATGAATGTGGCAGGGGTCAACCCTGGGGCTCCTGTTGCCTAATGCATTCATTAAGAGCTGGAGGCGGAAATGAGTTGATGAAGTTTGCTGTTGATCCAAACACGTTTCAGCTGGCCGAGGCGGTGGAGGCCTATGAGAAACCCCAGATGGAGTTAATCTTCTCTGGGCCCCAGGCAAGGATGGCGGCTTAAAATCTAACTTGAACACATACAAGGTAAGGTATGCAGAGCTCATCTCAGCATCTTTTGTGAGATGTAGGGCTCAGGGTGGAGCCCTGAGAGACAAGGACCAGCCACAGTGAGAAGGCACTCACTTCAATCAGCAGAGCACACAGTGTGCCTGATGGAGGAGGGCTCTGGACTCTTCTCCTGAACACTTCCTGGACCTCCAGAGGTCAGGGCTGTCCTTTTCTGTCAGGAGTGGTCCCAAATCCCACCTGGCATTTCTTGGTGGGATTGTAGTAGTTCTGCCTTTTCATGCTACATGAGGAAAGGGAAGCCCTTAGAGGTGGAGAGATCTGTCCAAGTTCACCCAACTCCATGGAGGCCAAGCTTTGGCCAGCCTTGGCTTCCAGTTGGAGAATCTCCACTCTGCCTCATCTGCAGTCCCCTCACCCACTCTGAGGCAGGCAAATAGCAGCCTCATAGCCCCCAGCTGTGGGGGATAGGAAACCCAGACACCACCCAGTTCACAATCACCCCAGTTGTGCCTTCCAGCAAATGCTTTTTGAGTACTTATTACATTTCATGTGCTGTCATGCATGGGGGAGAAGAGTCAGACCTTAGTCACTTAATCCCTCAGAGCCTTGATTTCCTCATCTGGAAGAATGTGCCTAAGCTGGGCACAGTGGCTCAAGCCTGTAATCCCAGCATTTAGGGAGGCTGAGACAGGAGAATCACAAGTTCAAAGCCAGCCTCAGCAACGGCGCGGCGCTAAGCAACTCAGTGAGACCCTGTCTCTACATAAAACACAAAATAGGGCTGGGATGTGGCTCAGTGGTCGAGTGCCCCTGAGTTCAATCCCCCAGTACCCCCCCCCCAAAAAAAAAGAATGTGCCTAACATATATAGTGAGTACACCTTGAAAGGCGGCTGGACAAGATGAGCCTGGCCCTCAAGAAGGTCATGTTCCTCACGGAAGCTGGATTCATGAACAAAGACACACAGTGGGTCTGACCAAAGTGGCTTTGGAACAGAGGAAGGAATAACTAACTCTAACTAAGATGTACCAGTGTTTGCTCTGTCACTTACCAGCTG
Source organism: Xerus rutilus (assembly GCA_028644305.1). Taxonomy (NCBI): domain Eukaryota; kingdom Metazoa; phylum Chordata; class Mammalia; order Rodentia; family Sciuridae; genus Xerus; species Xerus rutilus. The sequence continues at coordinate 29,612,272 of CM053401.1, forward strand.
GATGACCATAAACCAGTTTCTCAACCTCTCTAGAGGAGCTAGAATTTTCGTATTTATAACCTGGAATGATGTAAGTAGCACCTAAATGCAGGATTATGCATTCATGATTGGAGATAATAAGAAACATTTGAGGGCTGGGATTGTAGCTCAGGGGTAGAGCGCTTGCCTCGCATGTGTGAGGCCCTGGGTTCGATCCTCGGCACCACATACAAAGCAATAAAATAAAGACATTGTGTCCATCTACAACTAAAAAATTATTTAAAAAAAAACATTTGACACTCAGTGGGCATCAGTAAAATATTATTTTGGAAGGTGAAGTCAAAGAAATCACAGAAGAGGTGACACTTGAATTGGTTTTAAGGGATGAGCAGAGCCCACTGGGCATGGTGGCACATGCCTCTAATCCCAGCAGCTCAGGAGGCTGAGGCAGGAGGGTCTTAAGTTCAAAGCCAGCCTCAGCAACTTAGCGGGACCTTGTCTTAAAATTAAAAATAAAAGGGCTGGGGATGTGAGTCAGGGATTGAGCGCCCCTGGGTTCAATCCTTGATACCAAAACAAAACAAAAGCTGAGCACAGTGGCAGAAACCTGTAATCCCAGCACTTTGGGAGGCTGAGACAGGAGAATCGTGAGCTCAAAGCCAGCCTCAGCAACGGGGAGGCGCTAAGCAACTCAGTGAGACCCTGTCTCTACATAAAACACAAAATAGGGCTGGGGATGTGGCTCAGTGGTCAAGTGCCCCTGAGTTCAATCCCCGGTACCAAAAAAAAAAAAAAAAAAAAAGAGAGAGAGAGAGAGAGAGAGAGCGATGAGCAGAGTTTTAAAGGGAAATGACAGGAGGACAAAGGCAAGGAGACACAGAAGGATGAAATGTTTACAGAATAGTGGCTTGGAGGTTCTAGAGCAGGACTGTAAGTGGAGTGGTAGAGAGGAGACTGGAGCTGGCACAATGGGCCTTGTGCCCAGTGCAAATAAATTTGGACAATAGGGCTATTGGGGGCTTTTTTTTTTGTACTAAGGATTGAACCCAGAAGTTCTTCACCACTGAGCCATATCACCAGCTCTTTTTTATATTTTATTTAGAAATAGGGTCTTGCTGAGTTGCTACAAGCCTCACTAAGTTGCTGAGGCTGGCTTTGAACTAGGGATCCTCCTGCCTTAGCCTCCCAAACTGCTGGGATTACAGGTGTGTGCCACTGTGCCTGGGCATTGCGGGCTTTTAAGCTTAGTTTGGACAGGATCATATTGGCATTTATAAGATAAGCTTCATTAGCACTCTCATGGCTGAATTTTATTTCTGTTTTGTCAAGAACCATATTATAAGTCGCAATATAATGGCAATAAACTTCTGAGTATCTGTCAGAACTTTGTCAGTTGTGACAGAAAACCAAAGTCAGATTAGATATGGTGATTTTAAAATAGAACCACAAATTCTTTGATACTTCTTCCCACAAGGGATGGAGCCTCATTCCCTTTCCCTTGAGTGTAGGCTGGACTCACTTCTAACAAATAAGTGGAGGTGACAATGTGTAACTTCAGACCAGGTCACAGAAGGCACTGAGCCTTCTTCGCTTGCCCTGTCTTGGATGGCTCACCTTGGGGGAAGTCAGTGCCATGTCATGAGGCCACTCAATCAGCTAAGGAGAGCCCATGTGACAAGGAGCGGAAGCCTCTTTGCTAACAGGCGGGTGGAAGGCCCAGTCTTCGTTGTTCTTGCTAACATCCTGGCTGAAATCATGGAAGACCCTGTGCCAGAAGCGTTTGGCTTAGGGTGCTCCCAATCCTTGACCTACAGAAACTGAAATGTTGGTTCTTTTAAGCTGCTAAATTTTTCAGTAGTTTATTAAGCAGGAATAGATAACTAATACATCAATTTATGCAAAAAGGGAATCACTAGTGCACATAACTGAGAAGTCTTGGGTGCAAGGGACCAAAAGATGTCCCGTGGACTTGGTTTCTCTTCTCTTTTGTATTCCTCTGTTGTGGCTTTTCTCAAGCTTCCATGTAACCATTCCTGAAAGTTCCAGGTACATCTTCACAGCTGCGATCTTCAGGGAAAAGACTGTGCGCCCCCCACCCCCCATCCCCGTGCCAGCTAGAGTCTCATTGTGTGTCCTTCATTCTCATTGGGTCCCATGCCCATTCATAAACCAATCGTTGTGCTCTGATTGGTCAGCTGCCACTTGCCCTAGTGCTTAGGGGTGGGGTCAACTCTACCTGACACACAGAGACTGGCGCAGGGAGGTGCCTCCCCGGAGGAATATCAAGGCACGGTTGCCAGGAGGGGGAAATGGTTGCTGGGCAGCCAAACAACAGGTATCTATTATACCAGCATTTGTATTGTACTTTTCAGTGTGTGCCTGGGGCACATTATTCCAGCAAGCCACTGTGACCTCCTGGCTATTCCTGGAATGCTTTAGCTTCCTCATCTCATTCAGGTCTTAAGTATCATCCTCCCTGAACACCCATTTAGATAATGGAATCTCCTACTTCTCCGCATACTATTTCCCTTCCTTGCGTTGTTTTTCCTTAGAGTTAGCATATATTATTTTACTTATTTGTTTTCGTATTAGTCTCTCTTACTGAAGTGTAAGCTCCAGCTGCAAGTGGTGGTGCTCACCTGAACCCCAGGCAACTAGAGAGAACAAGACAGGAGAATCACAAAGTTGAGACCAGTCTCAGCAAATTAGGAGGACCCTGTCCCAAAATTAAAAAAGAAATAAAAAGGGCTGTGGGTGTAGCTCAATGGTAAAACACCCCTGGGTTCAATCCCCAGTACCACCACACACAAAAAAAGCAAAAGGAGGAGAGAGACAGCGATCATGGGGCAGGAACTTTTTTTCATTCTGGCCCTTGCTACATCTTTTCTACCCAAAACAGTGCCTGGCACGTAGTAGGTACTCAATAAATGATTCAATGAATGAGAGTGCACAGCCATCCTATGAAGTAGGTAGGATGAATGCAACTCTCCTGTTAGAGAAAAGGACCCTGAGACTTGAAAGAAAGATCCTGTTGGCACAAAGATTTAAAAAAGAACTTTTAAAACTCTAATTGTTAAGTGTTAATGAGAAAACAACAGAGGGGAACTTTGTGCATTATAGTGTGTTCCCACCAAGTGAAGGTTAAATGATGCTCTGATACAGTGGTTCAAATAGAGAAAGTGGTAGGAGACTTGAGTCATTGCTGGCATGCGGTAGTATAAGCATCCCAGTGCAAAAGAACCACCTGCTCCACCACAGTGAGACCTAAATCATGCTGGGAGTAGCAATTTAGTTTCAGCGAATAGTAACAGTCACATTTAAATTAATGTGGCTAATTTGAATCTTACTGGTTTTATAGTTTCTTTTAAAAAGAATCTGTAAGCTTGTTTTGATTTTATTGTTGATGGTAAGCCTAAAACCTTAAGTTTGCATCTAGTTTTGCATTTGTATACATTTAAGGAACATTAAAACCAAAATTAAGTACCTGTGAGGATTTGTATCCATTATAAAGAAACTTAGTAATGGAGATGGCAAAACATTTGCCAAAGATTCCAACCTTGTGGTTACTAGAGGTATAAAGGAGTCTAAGACGGGTATTCTTAGGTGACTGCCCAGAACTTCATGGCGGAGAGTCCAGCCTCTCACTTTGCAGATGAGTGCACCTGGCCTGGAAGCTCGGGTCTCCCAACCCCAGGGCTCTTTCCCTGACCTTATCTTGTCTCCCATATTAGAACACCTGTCTCCCAATTCTGTCCTATCATTTCCCTCGAAGTGACCTGGGCAGGCCGCTAAGCACTGAGCATCCATGGTAGGCCAGGCAACCCAGCCTCTCCCTTCCCCAGCCTGGAATCTGCCTGCCAGGGTCCCAAGGGGAGGGAGTGTTTCTCAGCAGGAATTTCCCAGCTGTGATGTGAGCATTTGCTTTGGTCTTTGGTGGTAGTTAGAGATAGCTGGGGGAGAGCTCCCAGCCTGCCTTGGGTCTCAGGCAGGGCAGCTGTCAAGCACAGCTATCTCTGCTCTCAGAGATTACCTCAAGGTTGTGACCTGAGGTGGAGATTTCTTTCTTTTTTTCTTTTTTCTTTTTTGGTATTGGGGATTGAACTCAGGGGCACTTGACCACTGAGCCACATCCCCAGCCCTATTTTGTGTTTTATGTAGAGACAGGGTCTCGCTGAGTTGCTTAGCGCCTTGCCGTTGCTGAGGCTGGCTTTGAACCCTCAATCTCCTGTCTCAGCCTCCCAAAGTGCTGGGACTACAGGCGTGTGCCACCACGTCCAGCTGAGGTGGAGATTTCTGAGGGTGCTGCTTCAGTTTTACCCCTAGAATTTGGGAAAGAGGTATAAACATGATCACTGGGGAAAGAGGGTACAGATGTTCCATCACCTGAGACCAGAGAATTGGGCATCAAAGAAACAGGCATCCTAATGCTTCCTTCTTTCTCAGGGAGGTTGGGTCATCTACCCCAGAGTGAGATTCTTTTAACAACAAAGCACCTGTGGGTCTCTGAGTGACTCACTGAAGCAGCTGCCCAGAGTGTGGGTGATGGATGAGGCAGGCATCTGAGCTGCTGTGGAGAAGCAGGGAGTGAGGTGGGGGTGGGAATGGGGGGGTGGTTTTCTCTTCCTTGAGCAGCTCCACAGAAAGGCCCCAGCTGGTGGAAGAGAGACTTCAACCTCCTCTTCCTCACCACTGCCCTGAGGGAGCTTCTTGAGTCTCCATTCACACCCACTGGTGTGTGTAATGGCAAGAACCCTGGCCACAATCCAAGTTCCTTTGTGATTGTGTTCAGAGAAATCCAAAGAATGGATGATAAAAGGACACCGAAGGCTGGGCCTCTGGAAGGAAGGAGTCAGTCTCGTTTCCTAGGTAAGTCTTCCTACTAGGCAGACTTTCCATCTTACCTTGCTCCACTTTGCACTTTGGCTGTACATGTAAACGCAGGGATTTTTTTTCTTGCATTGCTAGTGATTGAACCCAGGGCCTCCTGCATGCTGGGCAAGTGCTCTACCACTGAGCTATATCCCTAGCTCAAAAGAAAAAAGGAAAAAAATTATTTATTTATTCATATATTTTTAAGATGGATTCTTGTTATGTTGCCCAGGCTGGTCTTGCCTCAACCTCCTGAGTAGCTAGAATTACAGGCAACCCACCACACCCAGCCAGGGTTTTTTTTTTTTTTTTTTTTTTTTTTAAGAGCTGTTTTTCTTTCTTTTGTTTTGTTTTTGTTTTTTGGTACGGGGGATTGAACTCAGGGGCACTCGACCACTGAGCCACATCCCCAGCCCTATTTTGTGTTTTATGTAGAGACAGGGTCTCACTGAGTTGCTTAGCACCTCACCGTTGCTGAGGCTGGCTTTGAACTCGCAATTCTCCTGTCTCAGCCTCCCTAAGTGCTGGGATTATAAGCGTGAGCCACCGCGCCCGGCTTAAGAGCTGTTTTTCTTAAGCTTTTTATTGAAAAGTCATCTGAAAGCTGAGCATGGTGGTACATGCCTATAATCCCAGCAGTTTGGGGGCAGGATGAGGCAGAAGGATCACAAGTTCAAAGCCAACCTCAGCAAAAGCGAGGTGCTAAGCAACTCAGTGAGACCCTGTCTCTAAATAAATCACAAAAAAGAACTGTGAGGATGTGGCTCAGTGGTTAAGCACTCCTGGTTAATTGCTGCTACCAATAAACAAATAAACAAACAAACAAAAGTCACCTAAAATATATTTGCTCTAGCTTCCCACCAAAGCAAAGCAAACCAAAACAGTTCCCATCAGGGCCAAACAGCCTATCCCAACAATCATCCGTTGAATAGTTATTAAGCATATATTTTTGTGTGTGTCTGTGTGGTGCTGGGGATTGAACACAGGACCTTGTGCAAGTGAAGCAAGCACTCTACCAACTGAGCTATATCCCTAGCTCAAAAGAAAAAACTTAAATCTTTTCATATGCTTTTTGGTCATCTGAATATATAACACGCATCCCTGCTGTCGTTGATTCATGGCTTTGTTCTCTGCTTGAGGGAGAGACAACATGCATATTTTATTACTTCCCTAAATTTCATTCAGTCATTTTGTTCATTCAACAAATATTTATCATGTCACTGCTCTGTGCCCTGCACAGTGCTGGAAGTGAAGATAGGATACAAGAGCAGGGGTCTAGCCAGATGGGGTGGCACATGCTTATAATCCCAGAGGCTCGGTAGGCTGAGGTAGGAGGATTGCAAGTTCCAAGCCAGCCTCAACAAAAGCGAGGTGCCAAGCAACTCAGTGAAACCCTGTCTGTAAATAAAATACAAAACATAGGGCTGGGATATGGCTCAGTGATGGAGTGCAATCCCCAGTACCAAAAAGAAAATAGAAGCCAGGCGCAGTGGCACAAGCCTGTAATCCCAGCACTTAGGGAGGCTGAGACAGGAGAATCGTGAGTTCAAAGCCAGCCTCAGCAACAGTGAGGCGCTAAGCAACTCAGTGAGATCCTGTCTCTACATAAAACACAAAATAGGGTTGGAGATGTGGCTCAGTGGTCGAGTGCCCCTGAGTTCAATCTCCAGTACCAAAAAAAAAAAAAAAGATTTAAGCCATAAAAAGAGACCACTATTCATCCACTATAATGGCTCAGTTGTTTGTTTTATTTTGGTGTTTTTGTTTGTTTGTTTTTGTTTTTAATTAACAGTACCAGGTGGAAGGAGGATCTAGAGTAAATCCTCATACCATGCTGCTAGGAGAGTAAGTTGTTACAGCCAATTTGAAAAACTGGCAATATTTACTAAAGTAAAACATATGCCTACCCAATGACCCTGGCAACTCCATTCTTAGGTATATGCTCAAGAGAAATGAATGCATATGTTCATAAAAATACACAAAAATGTTCACAGTAGCTTTATTCATAGCAGCTCCAAACTGTAAGCAGTGCACATGCTCATCAACTTAGGACATATTCATGCAACAAAACAAACAAACCAAAACAAAAACCCACAACAAAAAAACTACTGATGTAAACCACAATGTAAATGAATCTCAGACATTTAATTGAGCTAAAAAAAAATCCAGAAACCAGAGTTTACATATTTATATAAAGTTCAAAAACAAAATAAAAATAATTATTTGTGATACAAAGTCAGAATGATGGGTACTTGTGTGGATTGAGAGGATGGATTGGAAGGGACATGAGAACCTGAGGTGCTGGAAATGCTTTGGATCTCCATCTGAGTGGAGGTAACATGGATGCAGACACGTGTACAATTTTATGGAGTTATGTGCTTAAGATTAGTGCATATGATTAATGCATTTTATTTTATGTTATGCACTAACTTAAAAAAAGAAGAATAGATGTTATAAACATACCTTAACATCCCTACAAAAAAATTGAACATTTTTAGTGACCATGTTTCCTGTATAGAACGTGGTATCAAAGCAGGACTAGTATGACCAGTGTCACATCACTTGTGTGATTCTGCTAGTAAGAGAGTGGTCAGTTCATCCATTCACCAGCTTTGGCCCATTAGGGCCTCCTCCCTTATTGAGAAGATCAAGACCCTCAGTTATGTTTTCACTCACTTCCTGACCCTCTTCCCACACACTATCCTTACATCCTCACCAATTCTTATTCCCCTTTTCTTTTCTTAAGACCAGGGTCTTTTTTCTTATTCATGGCCCTTTCTTGTTTTTTTTTTTAATCGTACCAAGGATTGAACTCAGGGGTACTCGACCACTGAGCCACATCTCCAGCCCTATTTTGTATATTATTTAGAGACAGGGTCTCACTGAGTTGCTTAGCGCCTCGCTGTTGCTGAGGCTGGCTTTGAACTCGTAATTCTTCTGTCTCAGCCTCCTTAAGTGCTGGGATTATAGGCATGCGCCACCATGCCCGACTCTTTTATTTTATTTTATTTTTTAATATTTATTTAGTTGTAGATGGACACAATACCTTTATTTATTTAATTTTGTGGTGCTGAGGATTGAACCCAGTGTCTCACACTTGCTAGGCGAAAGCTCTATCACTGAGCCACAACCCCAGTTCCTGTTTTTTCCCCCTTCTATATTCACTGTCTTCATTATTTCACCTCCTAGTTCGTTTTTCTTTCCTTCCTTCCTTCCTTCTTTCTCTCTCTCTATTTCTTTTTCTTCTTCTCCTTCTCCTTCTTCTTCTTTATGGTACCAGGATTGAACCCTGGGGTGCTTAACCACTGAGCCACATCCCCAGCCCTTTTTGAAACAGGGTCTTGCTAAATTGCTAAGGCTGGCTTTGAACTTGAAATCCTCCTGCCTCAGCCTCCTGAGTCACTGGGATTATAAGCATGTCCCACCATGTCTATCTCTCCTAGTGCTTCTTAAATTCACAGCTTCAGCCACTCTACTAAAATCCACAGGCCAACATCACCAGTGAATTTTTTCACTGTCATATCCAAAGAATACTTTTTAGGCTTTTCCAGACTTTTCTGATATAGCTGATATTGCTGGTTACTCTCACTTTGAAACCTAATTCCCTTGACTTGCTCAACACAATAAGTTCCAGACTCTTCTAGTTCCTGGATGATCATTTCCTCTCTGTCTTTTTCAGGGGTTGGCTCTCTAAGTATTGCAGGTGAGGATTCTGCCATGGTTCTCTTCTCATCCCTATGTGGGCATGCTTCATGAGTAGCTCATGGTATCAATACCGCCCGTGGGCAGATGCCTCTCACATCTGTTTCCCTTGAGGTCAGGGCTTATGCAGTCAACTGCTTGCTGGGCAACTGAACGTGGACATTCTAAGGGCACTTCAAGTTCAGTGTGTTTTAACTCAATTCAAGATTCTGCTCCCAAACCTTGTCTTCTGTTCTGTCTCAGTTGATTGTGCTTCCACCATTCCTCAGATCACCTGAACTATAAACCTCTGGTTAAAGCAGAGTTTCTCAACCTCAGCACGATATTGATATTTGGGGCCAGCAAATTCTCTGTTGTGGGAAGTCTGTTCTATCCATTGTAGGATGTTTAGCAGCATCCCTGACCTCCATCCACCTGATGTCAATAATAACCCATCTGTTGTGGCAATCAAAAATGATTACAACATTGAGCCAGGTGCAGTGGTGCACACCTGTAATCCCAGCAGCTCTGGAGGCCGAGGCAGGAGGATTGTGAGATCAAAGTCAGCCACAGCAACTTTGCAAGGCCCTAAGCAACTCAGTAAGACCCAGTCTCTAAATAAAACATAAAAAAGGGCTGGAGATGTGGCTCATTGGGTAAACACTCTGGGTTCAATTCCCTATATCAAAACCTCTCCCTAAAACAAAAAAATGATTGCACATTGATAAATATCCCATGGGGGCAGGTGTCTGAATATTCTGTGGTTGAGAATCACTGGATTAAAGGCATGGGTCTAGGAATCCCTGTGCAAATTTGGACTACCTACCTGAACCTTTGTTTGTTTTCTCTTTTAGAAGGCTCTTAAACAAGATAACACACTGTAGGTAAAGTACATTGTCTTCCCATATTGGATCTCAATGAAAACTCCTGTCTCTTCCATATATCCAATAAAATTCCTAGGTGTCTCAGTTTTACCTCTTGAGTGTTTTGTCTACCCACCTTCTCTGTTGCTACCAGGATTATTGTAACAGCTCTGTGACTGGCAAACCAGCCTCGTTCCCCTTAGACCCACACCCGACACAGCACATGAGCCCACCACTGCAGCTCGGCCTCCTACTCCCACCCTCCTGGCCTTGTTCCAGTCTAGTCATGTTGGGATGTGAGGCATTCCTCTGCATACCCTGCTGGTTCCTGTCCCTGTTAGCTCACGCTGTTCCTTCTGCCTGGAAGAAGCTCCCACACTCTATCCACTCGCACTCCTTAAGGCGCACTGAAGTTTCACCTCCTCCAAAAGGATAAACATGAGGCCTCCCTTCCCATGCAGCTTTGTGCTCCTCTGTGTGCCTACAGAACCCCCTCAGATCTCTTCCTGCATCCTCTCACTGCATCACAGTTTTGTTTCTGCATCTGTCCTTGCTGAGCCGTGTGGGGCAGGGATTGTGTCTTTTTCATCTTTATGTACACATTGTCTAGCACATTTCCTAACAGACAATGCTCAGAAATATTTATTGAGTGAATAAATAGATATAGCACCATCATTACCCTCTATGTTAGGTTTAGAGCCATAGTTTAGAAGTGGTTATAAAATAGTTCATAAGCCGGGCGCGGTGGCTCAAGCCTGTAATCCCAGCACTTAGGGAGGCTGAGACAGGAGAATCGCGAGTTCAAAGCCAGCCTCAGCAATGGTGAGGCGCTAAGCAACTCAGTGAGACCCTGTCTCTACATAAAACACAAAATAGGGCTGGGGATGTGGCTCAGTGGTCGAGTGCCCCTGAGTTCAATCCCCAGTACC
>CM053401.1:29622692-29738324 GCA_028644305.1 Xerus rutilus
TAAAATAGTTCATAAATCCACTGTCTCTGTGGCCCAGAAGCAGTGCTTCCTTGGCCAGCAGCTTGTGGAAGGCACAGTGCTGGTGGTGACACTTGCATAAACGTGTGTGGGTGACTAATGATGCGTGGACCAACACTGCCAATATCTGCTTACAACAGCATCAGCTGGCTTCTCCAAGAATCAGAGGCACTTTCTTTGCCTTTTCCATACATGGCCTCTCAAGTATTTTAATTCAGGGACCTTCCTGTCAGTGAATGTATTCTTCTAACTCACCTCTGGATTGACATTCGCATGTGTGGGCATGTGTGTTTGTGTTTTGCAGTTGACCCAGCCATTCATTCCACAAATACAGTTATCCCTCCATTTCTGTGCTTCTGAATCGGCTATTCAACCAACCAGATTGAAAATATCCTGGGGGAAAATTGCTGAATGTATACACTTACATTTCTTGTCATTATTCCCTACACAATACAGTATAACAACTCTTTACATAGCATTTACTTGTATTAGGTATTATAACCCAGAGATGATTCAAAGTACACCAGGAGGATGTATGTAGGTTTTACATAATATTATGCCATTTTATGTAACAGACTTGAGCATCTGCACATTTTGGTATCTGCAGGGGTCTTGGAACCAATCCCCCTGAATAGGAAGGATGACTATATAAATTAAGCCCTACCAGGCTAGGCATTGGGGTGCAAGACTCACACCTCTGCTGTCCACATCAGAACCACCTATTGAAGCAATTACTACTCATGTCCAGACTCACCATCCCACAGAGAAGCCCACCTGGATATGAGCCCTGCCTCTCCCTGGGATCTATCGTGGCTGGACTAATAGGTTTCATCCTCCTTAAGTCTGAGAAAGTCCATCTATGTACCAAGCCGCAGTATCATCAATCTTGCTCTCCTTCTTCATCCAACAGCAAGGCTTTGTTTATCGGGCATAAGGTTACAGTATTGGTCTTCGGAGACCCGAGCCTGCTAAAACTTGTCCAGCTCAGCTTTTGGAGCCTTAGTTTCCTCATCAGTCAGGTGTGTGTATGTGGCAAGGAGCTATGCTGTTGGGCCTTTCTTCCCAGTTTTTAGGGTGGTGCTGGGGGGTCTGTGTGAAGGGGGCCACCCGAAGATAGTTACAGCCGCAACGCTTGCCCACGGGGATACTGGGGAACCAGGCGACGCAGCCGCCACCCAGAAAGCCCGCGGCGGAGCAGTCCCTGAGTCTAATCGCCGGCCCGAGAGGACCCTGTATCGAGGCGGGAACGCTCGGTGGCCTCAGAGAACCGTTCATAGGCGAGAAGTCTGGCTCCCACAGGGCAGGGATCAGCCAGGTCTCGCAGGGAGGGGCGGAGGTGGTGGTGGAGTCAGGAAATTCCCAGGAAATTCCTTTCCCCTGCGGGGCCCTTCCCCGCCCCCTTTCCTAGGGTGCCGACTTGTCCAGAGCAGATTCCCAGAGAAGGAAAAAATAAAATGCTCCTCCGGTTTCTCCGCGCTTCTCCAGCCCCCGCCGGGCCGGGGGTTTGAAGCGCGCGTGGGAGCGCAAAACGCCGGTGCGCCCAAGTTCGGGGCCTTCTCTCGGGCGGGGAACGGGTCCAATTCCTGGCGGCTCCCGGGGTTCCCGAGCGTGCTGTCGCTCGGTCCCCGAGCTCTGGAGGAGTCCCCCGGCTTCGGTCCTGTTCAGCTTAAGCTGGTGTCACATGAGCTGCGGGGGAGTGGGAACCCGGAGAGTGGGCGGAGGCGTGCGCGCCGGGAGGGGGCCGCCCTAGTCCACCTATATGCACAGCAGCCCGCCTGACGGATGCCAGGAATTCCCAATGAGAGGCGATGGGGGGAAGTTTGGGCAACTCGGTCTGGCCAATGGAGAACCTCGGGAGGGCTCGGCCCCTTTCCCCCGCCCCCGCCCGCCTCGGCTCCCGCAGCGCGAGCGTGTCCGCCTCGCTCAGTGTGCGTGGAGATTAGGTCCGAGCGCCCGCCCGGAGGCAGGCAGTCCGCGAGCTCCAGCCGCCCCTGTCTCAGCTAGCAGCCGCAGCCTCCGCGAGCAGCGCCGCGGCGGAACCTGGCGCAGGGGAGCTAGCCCGGCCCTGCCAGCCCAGCCCAGCCCGGCCGACTCCCTCCCCACGCCGGGGCAGTCGCCGCCGTCGCCCGTAGAGAAGGTGGAGGAAGCAATTCAGCCCCTAGCACGCGCACACCATCATGGACCATTATGATTCACAGCAAACCAATGACTATATGCAGCCCGAAGAGGATTGGGACCGGGACCTGCTTCTGGACCCGGCCTGGGAGAAGCAGCAGAGAAAGGTTGGCCGCCCTCGCCCTGCCGCTGCAGCCCCCAGCCTCCAGCCCCTAGCCGGGACCAGCTCCGCCTGCCGCGCTTCGGGCTCTGGGATCGGAACGGGTTCCGGGCGCGCACGGGCGGGGGCGGGGACTGCGCGGCCACAGCGAGGTGGGGTGTTGGGTTACAGGCTCGAGGCGGAAGCCGGGAGCGCCCCTGCCCCAGAGCCCGCGAACGGCGAGCTCCAGCACTGTTAGGTGGCGCCGCCGGCGGGCAGGTCGCCTTAAGGCGGGTGATCCAGGCCACCCGGCTACTGCCGCAACCATCCCCGCGTAGGCAGGGGGCGGAGGCGGTGCTCTGAGGTTGGGGCTGAGACCCCAGCTCTGTGGCTGCCTACTTGGAATCGTTTTCCCTTCCCTTCCCCGCCCCCTGGTCGCCTCCATATGGCGTGCTGTGGCAGCGCGCTTCCTGGGCCGCCCAGGGCTCAGTACCTGAGGGGCTATCTGCCCCCGTCTCTGTGCTCCCCAGCTCCAGCACGCAGCCGGTCGGGAGAGCTAGCGCTGGAGGGCTTGGCGGCAGTCTCCGCATCTGCCTGGAGGTGGACCTGCTGGAGTGCGGCTGGGGCCGAGAAAACCCGGGGGGCGGCCGCTGGCTTTCCAGCGGGCCCTGTGGGGGCGGGGTCAGGACCGCGAACCGTTTTATTGCTTAACTCAGTGGGTTGGTAGCTGCAGGCTTTGCGTCTGCGTCCTGCTCTTCCGATCCCTGCTCTTTCCCTGGAAAGGCGGTAATTTGGGCACCCTGATTCGAATTGAGGGGCTTTAGGATGAGGAACGGTCTCCGGAGATATCTGGAGTCAGAGGAGATCCCTGCTTAACCACGGAGCTGCGTCCCAGGCGCGATGTGAATAGTACACGCTGCGCCACTGGGGCTTGGGGCTGGGAAGCTGGCGATGGGACCCGGGCATAGTGGCTAGTGGTAGGAAGAGGTCAGAAACCACTCTTGTTGGAGGAGGGCGCACCAACCCCGCTGCTGCTTCCTGCCTGCTCCGTGAGCCCTTGCCCCAGGCAGCCACGTACCCTGAACCCCACCCCCCCAGCTACCCGCTCCCATCCGGTCCCTCCCGGTTTCATACCCCCACACCCCGCTGATCTGGGAATGGGGGGGACAGGATGGCGCGTCCCTCTGGATAGTGCGGTTAGGGCTGGGCTTGAGGGAGATTGCTCATGTCCAAAAATGGTAACATTCATTCCCTTTTTTAAACTTAAAAGGGGGGGGAGTTTAGAGAGCCTACTGAAGTTTTTTTTTTTTTTTTTTTTTTATAGCCAAAGGCATCCTGTATTAGCTCACTCAGGAATCCTAAGCCCTGAAACCGTTCCCTTTTACTTACTTCATCAGACAAGCAGAGGTAATTTAAAACACACCAGAGTGGGTTTCCTCAGAGTGGCGACCTGGGTCCCCTGTGCCTGGGCTTCTTGCTGGGCCTGGCACTATTAGGACATTGACCTAGGAAGGTCCCCTGGCTTTGAACTGACTTCTTTGTAATTTAACAGTTGCTTAAACACACTCTCCTCCTCTTCCTGTCAGCTTCCTACAGGAGAGCTGGGGGCTGAGGGGCTGTTGTCAGGCCCCCTGTCACTTAGCTTATTTCCTGGGACCATTGAGCTGTTGTTGGAACTGAAGATTGAGTGAGCAATTTGGAGATGTCCTTGAGGGAAAAGGCTGGAGTGGGATGCCTTTTTTTTTTTTTTTTTAATTAATTTCAAGGTACAGCCTTGAAAAAAAATTTTCTAATCAATTAATTAATTAATTGGTACTGGAGATTGAACTCAGCGGCACTCGACCACTGAGCCACATCCCCAGCCCTATTTTGTGTTTTATGTAGAGACAGGGTCTCACTGAGTTGCTTAGTGCCTTGCCGTTGCTGAGGCTGGCTTTGAGCTTGTGATTCTCCTGTCTCAGCCTCCCAAAGTGCTGGGATCACAGGCTTGCGCCACTGTGCCCCGGCTATAATTTTAAATTGAAATCTAAATGGATTTTAAATTTAAATTGGACAGGAGAGGAAAGATTAGGATGATGGATATCTTGGGATCCTTCATGGGGAGTAATAGAGAAGTCCCTGCTTGAAGCACTAACTTGTACCTGGGAAGGTAGGAGTGATAGAGCTTTCTAGGAACCTGGTCTCTGTAAGGGCTGTGAGACCCTGTTCCTGGGAGACAGCCCCTTGCACTACACATAGCATTCAGTATTATCAAGTGAATGAATGAATGAACATTAATTTCCAGGATTCTGACCTGGTAGAAGCAGGTCATCTGGGAAATTTGGTCATCTAGGACGCAAAGACAGCAGTGTCAGGAGCTGCATGGGCTGCTGTGTGCCAGGCACTGTTCTAATCATGTCACCTAGATTGTCCCGGTTATTCCCAACAGCTCTGTGAGCCAGGCATACATGAGGATGAGGAAATGGGCCAGTGAGGGGAAGTAGCCAGTCCTGAGCCCAGCTTCCCCTCACTTGCCCCTCCTTTGGGAGGAGGGAGGCAGCATAGCTGGGCCTGGCGTCCAGAGACAGAGGATCTCTGGACCAGGGCTCTCACCTGCTTTGTTAGGGTTCTTGGCTGGGAGTGCCTAACCATTGGGCCACACTCCTAGCGCCCTTTAAAAATTTCTTTTTTTCATTTTTTGAGACAGGGTCTCACTAAGTTGCTGAGGCTTGCCTTGAATTTGTGATCCTCTTGTTTTAGCCTCCTGAATTGCCGTGATTACAGATGACACTCCCCATGCCCAGCAAAAAAAATTTTTTTTTTCTTTGGTACTGGGGATTGAAGCCAGGAACAGTCTACTGTTGAGCTACATCTCTAGACCTTTTTTCTTTTTTAGGGGGCAGGGGTTGAACTCAGGGGTACTTGACCATTGAGCCACATCCCCAGCCCTATTTTGTGTTTATTTAGAGTCAGAGTCTCACTGAGTTGCTTAGCGCCTCCTCATTGCTGAAGCTGGTTTTGAACTCGCGATTCTCCTGTCTCAGCCTCCCAAAGTGCTGGAATTACAGGTGTGCGCCACCGTGCCCAGCTCTCTTTTTACTTTTTATTTTGAGATGGGGTCTGATTTGCTGAAGTTCTCACTAAGTTGCTGAGGCTGGCCTCGATTTTAAGATTCTCCTGCCTTAGCCTCCCAAGTTGCAGGGATTAGAAGTATGTGCCACTGTATCTGGTTTGGCCTAAGGTTCTTTTTAAAATTTTCTCTGCCAGTTAATTCTCTGTTACCTTTTGTGGGCCTCAGTTACCTTTTTGGGAGAACTTCCTTGCTGCATGTATCTCAGCATGGTGATAGAGATATAAGGAGGTGGTATTATGTAAGACTAAAAGCTACTTCTAGCTTTTGACACTCCCTACTGACCACAGGATGGGAGGGGGTTGTGCAGGACCAGGGCCCACAAGTGGACAGAGACCAGCCTTTGGAGAGGGAGGCAGAGGAGGTATGGGAGGCAGGACACAGTACTTTGGAATTCCAAGGTCACTAGGTGGGAGACTGAAGACCCTGTTTTTAGCCCTGGGGCAACCATGGCTATTTGTGAGACTTTGGGCAAGCCACTTACTTACCTGAAATTTTATTAGATTGTTCCACAAATGGCTTTGTGAGCACTGACTCTGAGTTCTAGGTGCTGGGCACAGGGCACTGAGCCAAGACAGACCACGCCCCTGTTTTGAGGGCTTTCATTATTTTTACTCATCTGTAAACAGGCTTCATTCCTGCCCTGACAACCATCCAGGGCTCTTGTGGAAGGCTACCCCCACTCTCATACTGGAGATTGAACTCAGGGGTACTTGACTACTGAGCCACACCCCCAGCCCTATTTTGTGTTTTATTTAGAGACAGAGTCTCACTGATTTGCTTAGCGCCTCTTTGCTGAGGCTGGCTTTGAACTCGCGATTCTCCTGTCTCAGCCTTCCTAAGTGCTGATTATGGGCATGCGCCATCGCGCCCGGCAGGTTTTGATTAAACAGTGCAGTTGGAAATGCATTGTTGATGGAGTTAAGACCTGGTACAGATGCAGGTGGGAGTCTGAGCAGGCAGAGGCAAAACTCAAGGAGCTGCATGGGGGTGGTATGGCTTGTCCCTTCAAAGAATGTTTTAGTTCAGAGTTGTTCAGGCTGGTCTCCATACTTCCAGACCCAGATTGCAGTGATCTGGAAACAGAGTATGTGGAGCAGAGGAGATACTTACACTCGACGAGCTTTCAGAGTTTTCCTGATCTTCCAGACTGTTCTAAATTCATCTTTCCTAGGAGCAGTTCTTCTGTGATCCTGGCTCGCTCTCTCATGGATCTTGACTGTGCCTATATGTGTATGTATGTACACGCAGGTGTCAGGCAGGCAGAGAGAACGTGGACTAAGAGCAGGAGCCTGGCTCTATACTTTCAGACTTGTGACCCTGGGCAAGTTCTTCTCAGAACCTTCATGTCCTTATGTATAAAAATGACCTGATGTACAATGATTTGAGAAGATGTGTAAAATGGCAGCTTGTGCTGTAAAATTGCATTCTCCCTCTTGCCTCTGAAGTCCTGGAGATTCTGGTTGAACGTGTATTCCCACAGGTGCCAGCCTCAGGGCTTTTTTATATGGAGAAGCTTAATCAATATTTGTAGAGTGAATGGATGTTGAAACAGAGAAGCGGCCTTGGCAGATGAATGAAGATGGCTGTGGATTAGGCCAAGACCTTAATTCTGAATCCACGCCAACCCAGGTCACAGGGCAATAGGCTGCATATTTTTTTTTAAAGAGAAAACATTTAGAAGCTCTAATTTTTCATTTAGAAGCTTCAATTTTTAGACTTACTTTTGTTATACTTATATTCTAGTTATCTTCTGTTGTGCAATAAATTTTAAAA
Source organism: Xerus rutilus (assembly GCA_028644305.1). Lineage (NCBI taxonomy): Eukaryota > Metazoa > Chordata > Mammalia > Rodentia > Sciuridae > Xerus > Xerus rutilus. Next base: position 29,629,850 of record CM053401.1, read on the forward strand.
CTAAGTGGCTTAAAACAACAACCTTTTTTAGAAAATATTTTTTAGTTGTAAATAGACACAATGCCTTTATTTTATTTATTTTTATGTGGTGCTGAGAATCGAACCCAGTGCTTCAAACGTGTGAGGCAAGCACTCTACCACTGAGCCACAACCCTAGCCCCAACAACCTTTTTTTTTTTTTTTGGTACTGGAGATTGAACTCAGGGGTACTCGACCACTGAGCCACATCCCCAGCCCTATTTTGTGTTTTATGTAGAGACAGGGTCTCACTGAGTTGCTTAGCGCCTCACTGTTGCTGAGGCTGGCTTTGAACTCGCGATTCTCCTGTCTCAGCCTCCCTAAGTGCTGGGATTACAGGCTTGAGCCACCGTGCCCAGCTCCAACAACCTTTTTTTTTTAAAAAAAGTTTTTTAGTTGTAGATAGACACAATACCTTTATTTATTTTTATATGGTGCTCAGAATCAAACCCAGTGCCTCACATGTGCTAGGCAAGCACACTACCACTGCCCCATCACCCCAGCCCTGTATCTCTGTTCTGTGGGTCAGCAATCAGAGCTCAGGACAGCAGTTGTCTGTATTCCATATGGAATTGATAGAAACTACTCGATAGGATTCAGCTGGGAGATGGGCTGATCAGGAGAGCCTGGGATGAGGCCTCTTGGTTTACGCTCACTTCTGGACAGGAGACCGTTGCAGGACCTAAACCAAGGACACGAGTCAAGGTGGGAGGACTGCAGAGAGGAAGGCCTTCTATGGCTGGGTTTACCTGGGGAAGGACAGGACAACCCAAACCAGGGTAATGCCTGGTGGAAATGAAGCCTGAAAGAGGAAAGAACTGGCTTTCCTGTCTTCAGACCCCTCACTCTTCTCCACTCCTGTCTGCCTCACACCATGCCAGTGTCCATGGCACCAAGGGACCCAGCCTGTCCTGTTCTCTCCTGAATTCCTAGTGCCTGACACAAGGGCAGGACTGTTGCAGGTGGCCTGGTTAAGAAGTATCACTGAAAAACTGGGTAAATGGCATCATTCTTGGTTCCCAATCCCAGGCTGGGGACTGGGAATAGAAGTGAAATGCTTTATATTCCAGATGAACTACCCTATCCTGGGGCTGTATCCTGATAGCAGCCTCCTCAGATAAATGTGCTGTGGGTACACTGGGGAATCCAAATCTTGGCTATTCCATTAATCGGCTGTGCTACATTGGGCAAGACACTTACCTCTCTGTGCCTGATGATACTCTTGGAGAAATGGGTATAATAGTTCCTGCCTGATAGTTTTGGTAGAGGTTTAAATGAAGCTGTGTTTGTAGGGGAGTTAGCATAGCACCTAGCATATAGTGAGTGCTCAATAAATGTTAATTCTGTGGAGTAACCAGAGTTCCTATGCCTTTACCCAATAGCAAGACATAGAATATAAACCCATCTTTGAACAAGCCAGGGTTGGCTTGGAGTGGATGGGCATTGTGTTGTCCTTCGTCTGTGATCCTAAGTTCAGCTCTGGTTCATTTCAAGTCACTAAACTCCTCTGTACGGTCTCTCCACTCGGGGAATGAGGTAGACTCTCTTGCTTGCCCTTTCCTTCTTGAGTGTTCAGAATGAAGGGGTGGATGTTAAAAGTGCTTAAAAATCATGTCCAGGGCCGGGGTGGTGGCACATACCTGTAATCCCAGTGGCTCAGGAGGCTGAGGCAGGAGGATCATGAGTTCAAAGCCAGCCTCAGCAATTTAGCGAGGCCCAAGCAACTCAGTGAGACCCTATCTCTAAATAAAATGCAGAAAAGGGGTGGGATGTGGCTCAGTGGTTAAGCACCCCTGGGTTCAATCCCTGGTACCAAAAAAAAAAAAAAAAAATCACACCTGTTTGTCATGGTATAGGAAAAATGACTATATAGAATAAATGACCTCTGTATGCCAGTTAGCCCAGGAGTATGTAGCTGAGGGCATTCTTTGGGTCTTGCCCACACTTTCCAGCAGCTTGTCCAGTCCCACTTTGCCCAGGACTTGATGCAACAACTCCGTTCTCCCCAAACCCTGTTCCACATGGGTGTGCTGAGAACAGGTGCCCCACTGGTTGACGAAGTGACTGGGAGGGTCAGAGGCTGGATCATCAGGCTTCTGGGCTAGCTGGGTGAGGCAGGTAGCAGATCACTGTGCACCAGATTTTACAGTTTTGAGGAATGGCAGCCCTTGAGGGGCCCCAGCGTTGCTGGGCACTGGAGTCGGGTGTGTGGGAGGGAGGCTGGCAGGCTCCTGCAGGCTGTGTGGTCACTGCATGGCCTTCTGAGGAAGAAAAGGAAGAAACTTGTTTGCTTGAGTCTGACTTCTTGAGGAGGTGCTGCAAGGCCACCTCTCTTTCCATCTTCTGAGGGAAGGCCTGGGGCTGGGCACTTGGCCAGTGACCACAAATCATAAATCTGGCTTGAGGACTTGTCACACAAGACATGGTCCCTCCTGTGGGCCTGGAGCCAGGGTGGGGCAGCCTGGGATGTGACCTGGTCATGGCCATGCTACTGTGTGGCTCGAGGAAAGAGCCTATCCAGCTCTTTCCTAGTGCAAGGACATCGGCCATTCCTCCTGCAGAGTTGGCTAGTGGGTGTCAATTGAACACACACCAGGTGCTCTGCTTTCTGTGTGGGGTCATGGAATTCACTGTTCAGGTGGAGAGGGGACCAGAAAAACCCAGAGGAGTGACCAAGACAGATGCATTGGCTGTGGAGGGCAGGAGCCAGCATTTTGTCCTGGGGTGGTGGTAAAGGCAAAGGTGCCTGTTTGAGCAGCATCTCAGGGTGTACAGGATGTAAGGAGGCTCTGCTGGGAAGCCATATTCCCTGGGTGTGTGTGTGTGCATGAGGGAGAATAGAGCAGAGAAGGGGAGAGGGAGGAAGCCTGGAAGGGCAGAGAAGAGCCACAGTGAGTCATCAGCTGGGGAAACCCCCTTCCATTGTTCTCCCTCTTTGTGCTTCTTTCTCATTCTTTTTTTTTGGGGGGGGTACCAGGGATTGAACTCAGGAGCACTCGACCACTGAGCCACATCTCCAGCCCTATTTTGTGTTTTATGTAGAGACAGGGTCTCACTGAGTTGCTTAGCGCCTCGCCATTGCTGAGGCTGGCTTTGAACTCGCGATTCTCCTGTCTTAGCTTCCCCACTGGGGAAGCTTCTTTCTCATTTTTCTGACCCCTCCCAGAGCTGACCTCTCACCTTGTTGAGGCCAGGCTGTCTGAGCAGGTCACTGGCCCGGCTGTTAATGCCTATACCTCTGTGCAGGTATTGGGGTCATCCCAGCCAGTTAGCCCCACTGAGCTGTCCCCACAGTGTAATTGTCTGGTGTGGAGCCGAGGGGCACCTTCCCTGACCATCCTGTCTCTATCCTCTCTTGACAGTGGTCAGTGGGCCACTTTTCTGCAGGAGGGGTCACACAAGCTAGGCAGAGTTTCTCATCAAGGACAGTGATGGGTGGCTGGCCTGCAGGTCCCTGGAGAGGTCGTGGCCAAGAGGCTATAGGCGGAGGAAACCCCCTTAACCTATTTCTCTGGTTCTATTCAGACAGGTCAGCCCTAGTTTTACTCATTCTTCAGCACAGGGTTCTGTCCCCATTGGTGGAGGTGCCAGCATCCTACTAAGTACTACTTACCCAAACTGGCCCTGACTGAGGCCAAGAGCTCTGGGAGCAGGGAGTTGGCACGGGACCCAGCAAACCAGGGTGCAGAGTCACCCTGAGAGCCCACCTTCCTTCTTCTCCATGGACAACCAAGAGTTCCCACCTGTTCCCTAGCTAGTAGGCATCAGGCCAGAGCCTCCCTGAGTCCTTCCTCCCCAGCAGGTGGGGATGAGCCACCGGAGAGGGTTAGTCAGGCTCCATCTTCCCTGCTCCATGGGGTTGTCCTATCAGGAGGTTATCTGGTAGGATTTGGGTGAGTGGGGCATTGCGAGGCCAGCCTAATGATATAAAGGCCTCAAAGCCAGGTATGGCAATGTCCGTGGTCCCAACCTGCCCCTCTGTGTGTTCCACTCAGCTACCCCACATGGTATGAATTGCAGCAGCTAGGAGTTGGTCCAGATCCAGCCCCCTCCTGGACCAATGAGTAGAAACTGTTTGTCCCCAGTAGCTGGAGCAGGGTCATCTCCACAGACCTGACATGGGTAGGAATGAGTTTAAAGTTTTAAGAAAATTCTCTTGATTATAATGACTCACTCTTTCTAAGATATGCACGTATGAGCCCATCTGACCCTGTGAGGTGGGCACAACTGCTCCCCCATTTTGCAGATGGGGGAATTGGCTAAGCAGCACAGGGCATTTCTAGGGTCACTCAGCCAGCCAGCAGTGGCACTGGGATTTGAAGCAGGGTGGCCCTGGCCTGGTGTTGGCACTCTTCACGACTTTGCTTTGCTGCTTATGAAACGAATGCTTGCGTGTGTAGGAACATTTAACCAAAGACAAATGTATACAAACAAAACCCCAGTGAGGGTGATGTTCTGGAATTAGATAGCGGTGATGGTTGCACAACCTCGTGAATATATTTAAAACTGCTGAATTCTGCTCCTCAAAATGGTGGCGCTGATGGTATAGGAATTAGATCTCAACTTTGAGAAACCCAAGAAGAGACTAAGTAACATAAAGAGGAAAATGATAGTTGCCTGTCATTTACCTCCCAGAGGTGACACTGTCACAGGAGTTCTTTTCTATTTTCTTTTGATTTTTTTTGGAGTGCTGGGGTTGGAACCCAGGGCCTTGCACATGCTAGCCAAGTGCTTGACCACAGTTACAGCCCTAGCCCCTGTCACAGAGGTTCTGATGGTATCTGCCATCCTCATCCCTTGTTTTTCTGTGTGTGTCTCTTGTCTGCCTTGCTTACTGTTGACTCTAGGGCCAAGGATCTGGGTTTATGGGGAAAGAGGAGAAGAAAATTATCAGGAAGGGCAGCTTTCATAAAAAGCATGGTGTCTGATGTGGCCCCTTTCTTGGAAACTGCCTAAGAATAGATGACAGATAGTCACAGGGAAACAGAAGGCTGGGGAGGGTGCGGGAGGCCCTCCTGATTTCCCAGCCCTTGGGGAAAGTCCCACCCTACCTGCAAGTCTGAGCCCTGATGGGCCTGGATTGCTGCTTTCCTGCCATCCCCAGGGTTAACAGGGTACGAGGTGCAGGGTGAGGGGCAGGTGGGGAGGCAGTGCCACCTCTCCAGGGAGGTTGCCTAGCAATAGCAGGGAAGGTGACTTAGCCCACTATGGAGGTGGGAGGAGAATAAAAGTCAGAGGATGGGAACTGGGCGTAGATACGGAGGATGCCGTTCCCCTGGAAACTGCCTGCTTGGTCCTTGGCTACCGTGGGCCACTTCTGGGGCTGGGAGATTCTCTCCACTGAGGGAGTGGGCTCCTCTCCAGGCCCATCACCCACAGGGTGGGGGCTGGGGTAGAGAAAGCCTTCCTGCACGTGGACTGTGTGCCACACACGTCTGTCAGTGGTCTTGTTTCACATTCGCAGCAGCTTGGTGAAGGATGTAGAATACTAATTCTTCATAGATGAAGATCCTGAGCCAGAGCTGTGAAGGGTCAGTGCTAGTACCCTCGGCACTTAAAGGCAACCGGGCATTTCACAAGCCCAAGATGCTGAGAGGTTGATGTTACTAAACACCGTCCACCACCTGGGAAGGGAAGAGAAGATGGGGGAAGAGAGGCCGGAAAGAGTTGCCTATTTTATATCAACTAGCCAATCAGTATTTATTAACAGTGTCTCTGTTTGCCAAGTAAGTAAAGGCTATTAGTTGATACTGATTGAAGGTTAAATGGTTTGGATTACCTCGGTCTGTCCAGCAACCCTTTGAGGAAGGGACTGTTAGTTTTCTTACTACCTACAGGGAAATTGAGGCCCAGAGGAGTTAACTTATCTAAGAGTGACCAGCTCATAAGCCAGGTGATGAATGAAGTCGGGAAGATGGACCTTAGAATGCTGTTCTTCACCAAAAGCACACACACACACACATACACCGTTTGCTATTAAGGAATTTCTGTTTTAATTGAGAGACAAGACTTAAATATTAGTGAAATAATACTGAAGATGGCATGTAATTAAGTACTCATGAGATGATTCATGATTTTTAACATTTATGCTTTCACATTAATTGTGAAGTGATTTCTTTCATAAATCATGATGAGCAAACTTTCAAGGTCTTATCCCTATTTTATAGACAGAGAAAGTAAGGCTCATAAAGGTTAAGTGAGACTCTGCTGCAACTTGAATGGGGTAGAGTTGGTTTTGAATCCAAGTCTTTGACTAGAGTCCTGAGACTAGAGGGGACAGGCGTAGGCCTTTCTGAAGTTTTCTTCCACTGCGGTGCTGGGGATCGAACCCAGGGTCTCGTACAAGCTAGGTAAGTGCCCTACCACTCAGTATCCCCAAGCCCTGAAGTTACTTTTGTTGATTGAAAAGATAGTGGGGGATGTTAATTGTATTTTTATGCATTGTTTTAGTAGAAAAAGTAATTGTCAGGAATAGACTTGGGTCTAAGCTGGAGGGCACCCTGTGTCCCTGGTGGCTTCTCTGGTGCTGACCCCCAGTTTTGGGGAACTGGCTTCCTCTGCTTGAAGATTTAGTAGCCCCCTGCTCTTCTCTGCCACCGCCTTTCTGTTTCACCTCTCTGCCTCCTTTGTTTGGAGAGTCTTCCTTTGCAGTCACCACAGGAACCAAACAGGCTTTGAACCAGGTAGCTGGGGCTCGGGTTTGTTTTGATTTTAGAATCTTGTGCATGTGAAACCTACACAGTGTGAAGCTCTGTGTAAGCCCTGAGACTGTTAAGAAAGGGGTGAGGGCAAGTATGGGAACTCGGATTGGCTTTGGTGGAGCTTGGCTGGGTACGAGTGCCAAGAGGACAGTGCCATTTCCTCACCTCCACCTTTGAGCCTTGTGGGGCAGCTGAGGGTCTAAATCAAAATCCCTAAATGGTTCTGCTCAGTGCAGAAGCTGGCGGAGCCTCCTCTCCCTTACCTGCTGTTTCTGTTACTTGGTTGTTGGAGCTTGTGGGGACTGATTGGAGGCCAGGCCAGGGCTTGTAAGGGAGCATTTTTATGGGCCTGAAGATTTATTTTTTAAAAGCCATCTGCAAAGCTGATTATAACTGATGGGAGTAGGGCGGACTGGTGCTGAGCTCTATTTTCAAGTCCTCTGTAGATGAAATGACACGAGAGGAGGGAACTTCGAGGTGGGTGGCCTCCTTCAGGCAGGTCCCCTGTTGGAACTTGGCTTTCCACGTTGGAAGAAAGGCACCAGGCTTGCATGTGGGCAGGAGAGGACTATGGAAACCGGGCTCTATCTATTCTCCTTATGTCTGACGTGGAGATGGCCACTCATCACAGCTTGTGGTTCGGGGATGGAGAGCGAAGTGGAGTTTTTAATCCTTGTCAGCCAAGTCACAGCACCAGGAAGCAGGATCCCTCCCTCCCTTGTGCCTGAGTGCTGGCTTGCCTGTGTGACTGGCTCCCAGAAGCCCCCTCTGTTGTTTTTGGCCACAGCCTTGACTTTGGCAGAGGAGTGGCTCCCTTCAAACTCTGCAGACATCCTCCAGATAGTACATAATGGCCCTTTCCAGTCCAGTTCCCGATATTTCGGAAGGGCCTTTCTTTCCAGGAACCCAAAGTGCTTTTCCAGACTCAGCCCTGGGAGCTGGAAATGGAGGAGGCGGCTCATGAATCGTGTGAGGAAATGGGGCCAGACCCCTGGTTTCCTGCCCTTTATCGAGGTTACTGGTGGCCAGGACTGTTTGGAAGTGTTTCTGCATGTGTGAAGCCCTGAAGGACCTTTTCTTCTGTTGTTTTCTTGTCTTGTTTTGTTTTATAGTGATAGGGATTGAACTCAGAGACTTGTGCATGCTGGGCAAACATTTTACCACTGAGCTATATTCCCACACATTTTCTTCTTTCTTTCATTTTTTTTGGGGGGCAGTACTGGGAATATAGGTCCTCCCTGGGTTGCTGAGGCTGGCCTTGAACTTGCAATCTTCCTGCCTTAGCCTCCTGAGTAGCTGGGATTACCATGCCCAGCTTCTTTTTTATAAAAAGTTAAGCAACAATAAATTCAGAGGTTGATTGTACATAGCTTTTTTCTTTTTCTTTTTAAATTAAGTAATGCCCCATTGGGGTTTTAGTTTGGTGGGCCTGCCTGGCACACCCTGAGTGAGGCTGCTTGGCATGGACAGTGAGGCCACGCTGGTTTCCCAGGGTGCCCAGATGGGGAACACCCTTGATCTTCTCTCCAGGGCCACTGTTTCAGGAGAAGGCCTAGCTGAGGCCTACCTTGCTGGCCCAGGGACTGTCTGGGAATATGGCACTGAGCATCCAGTCCTCCCCTTGTCCACCTCCAACTCCAGCTTAAAACACCCTGGTGCTGTGATGTGTCTTGCAGATGGTCATCCATGAGGCCTGAAGGAGATGGCTGGTGGGCGGGGAAGGTGTTTCCAAAGAACCGAAAGGTTCAGGTCATTACTGCAGGTATTTCTATGTTTTCTGATCTCGAAACTAGTTCACAAAGACTGTGTTGCACTCAGAATTTTTTTGTTTGGCAGGGGACATCCCCAGCCGTATTTTGTGTTTTATGTACAGACAGGGTCTCACTGAGTTGCTTAGCGCCTCACTGTTGCTGAGGCTGGCTTTGAACTTGGCGATCCTCCTGTCTCAGCCTCCCAAAGTGCTGAGATTACAGGCGTGTGCCACTGCGCCCAGCTTGCCCTCAGCTTTTTTAAGGAAAGAATACATTACAGAGCCGAGGCCCCAGTGTTCTTTTCCTGAATCTCCTTCCCCTCCTTTGCTGGAGCCATCCACCGTCCCATGTCCATGTTTCGTTCCTAAGTATCCATTTACATGGTTCCTGCCTGGCTGTATATTTGTGCCTGTTTTAAAACTTTAGATAAGTAGGCCAGGCACAGTGCAGCCCACATGCCTATAATTCTAGCAATTCTGGAGGCTGTGGCAGGAGAATTGCAAGTTCAAAGCCAGCTGCAGCAACTTAGTGAGGCCCTAAGCAACACAGTAAGACCCTGTCTCAAAATAAAAAATGAAAAGGGCTGGGGATGCAGCGTGGTGGTAAAGTGCCTCTGGGTTCAATCCCCAGTACCAAAAAAGGCAAAGAAGACTTTAGGTCAGCAGTGTCACCTGATCATGGCTCTGCATGTTATGCTTTTTGCCTGAACTGTTGAGGTGTCCCTGGTGAGAGCTCTGCATCTCTGTTTCATGGCTGAGACTGCTGAGGCCTAGAGGGCCTATCCAGGCCACTCACCTTCTTGCAGGTGGCAGATGGAACTGGAACCTGGCTTCCCGCCCTTGCGGCTTCCTGTCACCAGTGCTCCTGTCAGAGTTCAAAGACTTGCTGGTGTTTGATGGGGGAGGGCAGAAGTCAGTCTCCATTTCTTATTTTCTTTTGTGCCAGGTGTGTTTTTGGTATCTGGCTCCTGTGCCCTGCGGGTACCTGCTCCCTTGTCTGTGACTCTTTCTGGGGCTTTGACAGGTTCTTAGAGACAGGCACCACCTTGCCATTTTTTCCTCTTCTCAGAGTAGCAGTTATTCTTTCATTCCTTCTTGGTGAAGCAGGTAGTGGCAACAAACGATCGTGAATTTCGGAGTGCTTCTAAATGAATTTATAGTTTGTGTCTCTCAGTGGCATCTTACAGTGTTTGGAAGCCAGTTTAGTCTGCAAGACAAGAGTTTGTGCTCTGGATATGAAGCCTGGAGGAGGGCAGAGGTGGGAGCCATGGTGACCCCCTCTTGCCCAGGCTCCAGGGATAGCCAGTCATGTCATAGTGTCGTTGTCCTTGTCCCTGCCTGGTTTCCTGGCTCTCCCCTCTTCCTCCCCTTCCCTAGTGACTCTAGGCCATGTCTTTCTGCCTTGCCAGTTAGCGCCTGGGAGGGACTGGAGGGCTGGAGAGGACAGATGTGCTGGCAGCCTGCTGGCAGCCCTCGGACACTCTCTTGGGACATTGCTGTGCAACTCTTGGCCCTAAGGACATTTGAAGACTTCTCAGGATGCTGCTGATCTGCATTGACTTGGGGCTTCTTGGATGATGGAAGGTGGGCCTGCAGGGTCTCCTCAGGGCCCCTGGTAAGCATGACTCCTCAGGAGCCTCCCTGACCAGCTTATCCCAGCTCTCCGAAGAGCAAACAGTCAAGAGCTTGCACATAGTAGGTGCTTCTGGCTGGGAGTGTAGGCAGCTACAGTCTAGCAGGCTATGTTTGGCAGATGCTGGTGGCAATGATCTCAGTCATCAAGCACTGCTTTGGTAGTGGCATTGGTTCCTGGGCCCAGGGCAGTGGCCTGGTTGGTGCCTCAGACTCAAGTGTGCTCTAGAGTCATGAGGAGGCCAGAGGCCAGGAAAGCTGGCTTCATGGTGGGGATAGGGTCAGTGGCTTGGATGCTTGCTGCTAGGTGTCCCTACCCTGGTGTCTAATTGTGGGGTTGGGGAGGGGCGCTGGCCTCCCAGCCTTGTTATAGACAGACCAGCTGTGGTTTTCTTCTTGGCCAGCTGCCCACTTCAGATTCCTCTCCTGAGGTGCTAGACATGCCAGCATGCCCCTCTACAGCTGCCCCTTCCTCCCTGGAGGGTGGGGTCATTGCCTGCTGCCGCGGCCCTTGATTCAGTCAATCTTAGGGAGTTTCTGACCCGCCTGTATGGTTTTGGGGACCTCAAAGGAAGTAAAACCTAGGCCTCAGTTTTCCTTCTCCTTGCAGTCTCTTGGCTGGGGGCCAGGGTTCCCTCCTGAGTAGTGGATGGCAGTTAACTGTAGCTACCGCTTCCCAGGGTGTGGATCTACATAGCCCTGTGGTGCCTCCTGCTCACAGGATATGGGGTCTTCCAGGACCTTGGTTCACTGGCCTTCCTTTCTATTGGGACTTTGGGGGTGGCATTTGGGAGAGAAGGTAGGTGTGGAAAGATTGTCCTTTTTGAACTATTAAGCCAGAGAACTGCTTGGTGGAAACCTGTCCTAGCCTCAGGGGATTGCCATAGTGTAGGTGGCCCCCTGATGCTGGGCCCCACCTGTAAAGTAAGGGGGCTGGATTGGAGGAGGGTGGTGGTGGCTCAGTTTTAAAGGCCTTACTTGAATTACCGCATGGAAACCATATCTGGGTTCAGGGCGGTGTCAGTGTTCTGTGTTTCTTCCCTCTTGAGTGGACACTCAGCAGAATCAGTAATTTCTTCAAGTGTCCTTAAGGTTGACCTCCAGGCTGCTGAGCCAGCCAGTGGGGCTAGCTAATTAGCTAACAGTCTTTCAGTTTTAGGAGCCTTCTGTGTCCTCAGCTTTCAGGAATTTGTCCCACCCTCTGGGGAGGGTGTGGATAGGGCAGGTAACTGAGCTTCCCTTCTGGGCAGACCTAGAAGCCAGTGCTCTGGGTCCTGGGCCCTGCTTAGCTCTGACTCTGGAAATGCCTGCTTAGGGTGTGGCCCTGAGTGGGAAGCCAGGTGCCTGGGGAGGAGAGTATGGGGCTGGTGAGGGTGCCTTGGCCCCGTGCCCAGCCTGGGTATCTAGGTATCATGTGGGAGAAACATCTGTACCCCCTTGCAAGGTGGACTGTTCATAATTCGTCTTTTGTGTTGGTTTGCCTGACCCACGGGCCTGGTGTGAAGGTGGCTGTCTGCCCTGTGGGCTCAGTGGGTCTCAGGAACTCTTGCCAGAGTCAGGGAGTAGGACTTTCAGCCTGGAATTTGCCCAAGGGACTGATGTCAATAGGCTGCCTGTCCTTCACTTGTTTACTTTCAGGACTCAGCTCTAACTCTCCTCTTCCCTGCAACATTTTGAAGAAATCCTATCATAGAATACCCAAGCCAAAAGGAACCTACACTGTCATCTAACCTCTCCCCCCTACTTAGAGGAAGAGACTGAGGTCCATAATGGCAATCTGACAAGATTTGTCCAAGGACACTCTGCCATGAGTTTTTCCTTGTGGGGCTGGATTTCTAAGGATTCTTTATTCTGAGTACATACAAACCATCTTTTGAAGTCACCCTTACAGGTTCCTCCAGAACACCTGTGCATAGACATCTACAGGGCCACTGTGCTCTGAAGACACAAAAAGCCACTAGGATTCTGGCCAGTGTGTGGGTGGTCCATTTTAGGTGAATTTTACCTGTTGTGGGTAGTGATTGATAGGTGGGTGGGCCTTTATACACCGACTCTCCTGCACTGACTCTTGAGAACAGAGGTTGCAGTGGTGGTTGTGGTCCTGGTAACCACAGCTCCCATTCACTCCTATGTGTGGAGTCTAGCTCCTACATTCTGTCAGTGAATCACCATAACCATCTTATGAAAAAAAAAAAACAACAAACCTACTTTGATATTTTTATTTTTGCTCTACAAAAGCATCCGAGGCAGCCGGATGTGATGGCGCACACCTGTAACTCCAGCAGCTTGGGAGGCTGAGGCAGGAGGATTGACAGTTCAGTTAGCCTCAGCAACTTAATGAGCCCTAAGCAACTCAGTGAGATCTTGTCTCTAAATCAAACATACAAAGGGTCCAGGGATATGGCTCAATGGTTCAGCTCCCTTGGATTTAATCCCTGGTACCAAAGAAAAAAAAGCACTTGAGGCTTAGAGAGATTAAGTCATTTTCCCCTCTTCACATAGCTCTTGGTGGGAACTGGGTGTTGACCCCAGGGCTGCATGGCCAGAGCCCATACTGCTGACCACTGCCCTGGCTCCTTCCTTTCTGCCAAGCCATCCTTGCTGATGATGAGCAGAGAAGCCCCTTATTAAAGATGGAGCAGTCTCCACACTCTCTGAGCTCCGAATACTTCTCTTCTGATTTGCACATTCCAGCACATTCCTGAGGAAGCAGGAAGTGGCCCTCTGTGGTCATGGAGAGTGAACTCCTGGTGCTGTGTTAAGCAGTGGAGATAGGGTGGCTCAGAGCCGGATGGGGGCTTTTATCCCACCTCTCCAGGCTTCTCTTTGTCCAATTTCTTTCTTCTTGTGTCTGTCCTGTTCTCCCTCCACCCCAGCACCAGCCATATCTAAGAATGGTCTTGGGAGTGAGACGGTGCTGCACCTTGCCCTGGGCAGGGGCAGCCTTTTTGTCTTCCTGAGAGCTCGGTGCTGGCCCTGTGACGGCTGCCGTTCGCCGGCACTTTCCTGGCTATGTTGAGGTGATCCAGGCCTGCACCCTCTGAAATATCTGGGTTGCCCTCTTTACTGCAGGCTCTGTGCCGGCTGTTGCCCACAGTTATTTTGCTTCCTCCCACAACAAGGGAGCAGGTATTGCCCAGTTGACAAGTCTGGGAGTCAAAACCCTGAGAAGAGAAGTGATGCACTGAGGCTAACGTACGGCGCTCGAACTCCTGACACCCAGAGTGAGCAGAAAGTGGCAGCTGGCTTAGAAACCAAACCAAACCAAACCCCAAGACAACAACAGTGCACTTCTCAGCCTGGCTGTGGCATCCTGGGCTGGGAGGGCAGAGCGTGTCCCCGAGGAACATGCATTACCACCTTCTCTGGGGAGAAGTGGCCAGGTAGAAAGCATTTCCCAGGCTGTGGGCCCTCTTACGCATTACATGGGGGCTGGGCCATTGCTCAGGAGAGCTGAGCAAGTGAGTGTAGTGATGCTATGATTGCCAGGAGCCAGTCTGAGCCTGTCCCTTGAATCTGGCCTTGCCTTTGGGATTCTTTCTTTTCAAGTCAAGTTTCGGTGTCCATTGTCACCTGGACCTGTTTATAGGAGCTTGGGAACCTGGTGGATCATGGTACATTTGTGTGCTGCCTATATGATGGTGGTCCAATAAGGTTACAGTGGACCTGAAAAATTCCTGTCACCTAGTGTTTTTTTTGGGAGGGGGTCACCGAGCATTGAACCCAGAGGTGCTTTCCCACTGAGCCACATCCCTAGCCCTTTTTATTTTATTTTTATTTTTATTTTTTTTTGGGGGTACTGGGGACTGAACTCAGGGGCACTCGACCACTGAGCCACATCCCCAGCCCTATTTTGTGTTTTATGTAGAGACAGGGTCTCACTGAGTCGCTTAGTGCCTCGCCATTGCTGAGGCTGGCTTTGAACTCCTGATTCTCCTGTCTCAGCCTCCCTAAGTGCTGGGATTACAGGCTTGAGCCACCGCGCCTGGCTCTTTTTTATTTTTTATTCTGAGACAGGGTCTCACTTATTTGCTGAGGCTGGTCTCAAACTTGTGATCCTTCTGCTTCAGCCTCTCCAGTTGCTGGGATTACAGGCATGCATCACCACACCCAGCTAGCAAGTAATTTAGAGTTTAATAAAGATATCATTTCATGAGGTGGTTGACTCTTCTTTTCTTACCCACGATGCATGGCAGGAAGAATTTTAAAAATTTATTATGGAAAATTCACCCGCAGGCACAGAGAGACTAGTGTTGTGTGCCTGTTAACCCAGCTTAAACAATGAGCAGCAGAACCTGCCTATACTGTTTAACCATCTGGGTTGTTTTATGGACACTGAGGTCAGTGTGCTAGTATGCCCTGCTGGGAATTTCTCAAGTGAGAAAGCAAAAGGGGAGATGGAATAATATTATAGGGTGAATAAAACCTCACCCTCGTGCAGTGCCAGGCGCCGCGCAGGTGCTGAGTTGCACGTGATGACTGGCCGGGTAGTATTGAGCTCCAGCCCTGGGATGGCAGGAGAGTGTCTGAGGGGTGAGTTCAGCGAGGCACATGAAGTTCTCAAACGCTACGTGAGGACCAGAAGCACCATACAGCCAGCCATAGATCTTCCATGTGAAATGTGCAAGAATACGCAGAGAGGAGTAAAACGGACACCCGTGTGCTTGCCACCAGATGTAACAAATGGCCACGTATCACTTAACGACGGGGCTTGGTCTAAAAACTGCATCGTTAGGTGATTGCATCTCTGTGTGAGCCTCAGAGTATGCCTACACAAGCTAAGTGGCTGTGAGTCACTAGGCGATAGGAATTTTTTAACTCCATTATAATCTTAGGGACCATCGGGGCTTACGCAGCCCATCATAGACCAGTTCCTTCCAGGTAACAGCCAGTGCTTGATCTCTGCTTCTGAGCAGGCCAGTGGGCAAGGGAACCAGGATTGTCACTTTTCCTGTCTTGTACAAAGAGGTCACAGTCAGTATAGTGAAGGGAGCACAGAGAGGTAGCCCCAACCCATCCTGGAGGAGGCAGGTAAGACTTCTGGAGGAGGTGATGAATGTGAGCAAAAAGTCAAAACTAGAGTGCTGGGCGTGCTTGGTGGCAGCACGAGGCCCTGGGTTGGATCCCCAGCATAGCAAAATGAAAAATCAAATCTAGAAAATGTAAGAGTGAGTCAGGCACTGGGTGCGGGCAGGGGTGGGTGGTGAAGGGTGCAGGGAGATGGGCCTGGCCAAGAGCATGACCAAAGGCAGGGGGAGGGAGGGGCCGAGATGAGCTTGAGGGAGTGGGCGAGAGCAGCTGGAGTGAAAGATGCCTGGGGGTGGGTGACGGTGCACCGTGGCTAAGTCAGTGGAGGGACAAGCTCTGGCCATCTTCAGGGCAGTAGCATGGGCTTGTCCTGAGAGCCGCTCAGCACATGGCCATCTGACCTGCGCCCACCCGTGGGGAGGACCGAAGACCAGTGTCATCCGTGTGCAGAAGTCCGTGGGTTGGGTGGGGAAGGGTGGAAGGTGTGCAGAGGGCTACTTGTTGGAAGCTGGGCTGCTTCGAGAAAGACCTAGGATGTCATTTGGAAGAGGGGCTGCATTAGTTGAGCCCAAGGGGGAGAAGCAGGACTTGTTGGAAGCCGTGTGGAGAAGGAGTCTAGCTCAGAATAGAATTTCTGATAGTGAACTTGCCAAAGAAGGAATGATCCGGAAGGGCGGGAGTGGCATGTGAATGCACCTGAGTAGACTCAGGGTACTGAAGTCAGGGAGGGGGGCTCTGCGCGGCCTTGTCTTGAAGGCCTCTCCTGTGTTCTGAGGATTCAGGCCAGAGAAAGCGGGTTCAGTGACCGTGGACACCCACAAGTGGCACTCCAAGGAAGGCTGTGGAGGAGGTGCTGGCCCGTTGCCATGGGAACCATCTCTGCTGTGGGTTTCCATTTCCAAGGATACCCTGGAAGGGAGTGAGCTCATTCCACCTGCAAGGTGGTGAGCCGGCCCTGCCTGTCCTGCTAGTCCTCCAAGACCAGGTGGGAATGTGAGCGGCAGACCCTGCCTATATATATATACTCCCTCTTCAGATCACCTAGTACTGCCCTGCCCTGGATGTGGGCTGTTGTCACCAGGCAATAAAGGTGGCTGCTGGCCATTCTGGCAACACTAGTATCTGACTTGAGAAGCCTCTGGCCCAGTTGACCAAA
The DNA here is from genome assembly GCA_028644305.1 of Xerus rutilus. Taxonomy (NCBI): domain Eukaryota; kingdom Metazoa; phylum Chordata; class Mammalia; order Rodentia; family Sciuridae; genus Xerus; species Xerus rutilus. Next base: position 29,646,135 of record CM053401.1, read on the forward strand.
CCTTGGCCCTCAGCAGGCGAGGAGCCATCCACTGTTCTGGTCCCTCAGCTTATGTGGACTGGGCTCACGATCTGGGGCTGGACAGTTAGCTGCTGAGGGTGTGATTTCAGGGGTGCTGAGGCCTGTGAAGGAGAAACACTGGCTGTGGGAGAGTCTGTTGGGCAGGTAGGGGTGGGCTCTGGAGGTGGAGGAGGAGAGCTTTCAGGAGGGAGGAGCATTTGACCTGACACCTGAGGAGCAACCACTTTGGTGACCTAGGCACCTGGAGGTTGGAGTCATGGCCCATGGCTCCTCCTTCAGCACCAGGTCCCCTTTGTGCCTACCCAGTTGAGTGCTCAGCAGAACATTCCAGCAGACAGGGGACTGACTGAAAGAATCTTTTTTTTCTTTGGTATTGGAGATTGAACTCAGGGACACTCGACCACTGAGCCACATTCCCAGCCCTATTTTGTGTTTTATGTAGAGACAGGGTCTCACTGAGTCGCTTAGCGCCTCGCCATTGCTGAGGCTGGCTTTGAACTCGTGATTCTCCTGTCTCAGCCTCCCTAAGTGCTGGGATTACAGGCTTGCGCCACCGCGCCTGGCTTGACTGAAAGAATCTTGAACACTGTGTAATTCAGGGCACCAGGTACCTTCCCCAGGACCCTAAGAAACGCCACTGGGAGCTATCCCCTGAGGATCCAAATGGGCTCCCCTCCCCCACTCCAGTAGCAGCCCCTGAAAGGACATAGGAAAGGCCAGCAGCTCCCTTGCTGGCTTCACCCTCATAGCCTCCCTTTTCTTTGAGAAGATAAATGACTTCAGGGGGAAAATGACTGTCTAATCCTTTCACCTAAACGAAACAGTTTATATTTGCAGAAACCTATTTGTGTTTTTATCTTCATGTCTGCATTATTTTGATAGCGGTAATCATAGTGCATATAAAATTTAGCTTAGCTTTTTTATTTCCCTTCTTGGCATTTTATCAAAACCATTTTTTCTTATATAGTTACAGTGCCTTTATGCTCCTTCCTTGGAGAAAGTAATATCCAAGGGCAGAGATTGTTTCATGAATATATATGTGTATGTGCTTTGCCTGCCTCTTCCCCAAAAGCAGTGGAGGTGGACACATGCGCGATAAGACTCTGCACAGCTGAGTCTTACAGTAGGAAGAACTAGAGCTTTGTCGGAGGGCTGAGAAAATGTTAAAAGAGTCTGGTGTTTTTTTTTTTCCACAGTACACATATGGAGCATAATTTTTCATTTCTCTGGTTGTACACAAGGTAGAGTCACACCATTCATATCTTCATATGCGTACCTAGAGTAATGATGTCCATCTCATTCCGCCATCTTTCCTACCCCCATGTTCCCTCCTCTCCCCTCTCACTTCTTTGCCCTATCCAGAGTTCCTCCATTTCTCCCATGCTCCCCATCCCCACCCCCATTATGGATCAGCATCCACTAATCACAGAAAACATTCGACCTTTGGTTTATTGGGATTGGCTTACTTCACTTAGCATGATACTCTCCAGTTCCATCCATTTATCTGCACATGCCATGATTTTATTCTCTTTAAATGCTGAGTAATATTCCATTGGGTATACATACTACGGTTTCTTTATTCATTCATCTATTGAAGGGCATCTAGGTTGCTTTTCTTTTTCTTTTCTGTTTTTGGTACCAGTGATTGAACTCAGGGGTACTCGACTACTGAGCCACATACCCAGCCCAATTTTGTGTTTTATGTAGGGACAGGGTCTCACTGAGTTGCTTAGTGCCTCGCTTTTGCTGAGGCTGGCTTTGAATTTGCAATTCTCCTGTTTCAGCCTCCCAAAGTGCTGGGATTACAGGCTTGCATTACCACGCCTGGCTTGCTTGTATTCTTTTTTTTAGTTGTTGATGGACCTTTATTTCTTATTTATTTATATGTGGTGCTGAGGATCGAACCCAGTGCATCACGCATGCTAGGCAAGCGCTCTACCACTAAGCCACCACCCTAGCCCCATTGCTTGTATTCTTGATAACTGCCATTCTGACTGGTGTGAGATGAAATCTTAGAGTAGTTTTGTGTGCATTTCTCTAATTACTACAGATGTTGAACATTTTTTCATATATTTGTTGATTGATTGTATTTCTTCTTCTGAGAAGTGTCTGTTCAGTTCCTTAGCCCATTTATTGATTGGGTTGTTTATTTTTTTGTTAAGTTTTTGAGTAAAAGAGGCTAGTTTACAAAAAACCTTTTCCCCCTAAGCTTTTTCTTTTTTTCTTTTTCCTTCAGTATTGGGGATTGAACCCAGGGGTGCTTCACCACTGAACTACATACCCAGCCCTTTTTATTTTTTATTTTAGGACAAGGTCTTATTAAGTTGCTGGGGCTGGTCTAGAACTTGGGATTCTCCTGCTTCAGCCTCCTGAGTCTCTGGGAGGATAAGTGTGTGCCACTACACCTGGTTTCCCCTCAACTTTGTTGAGGTATAATTGACAGTTGAAAATTATATATATTTAAGGTAATATAGTGTGTGATGATCTGATGGACATATATATACATTGTGAAATGATGACCAGAGTCAAGTTAATTAACACATCCATCACCACACATAGTTATCATTGTGCGAGCAAGATAAGGATACTGAGAATTCTTAGCAAATCTCAAGTAAACAAAACAGTGCCATTAACTATAGTCGCCATGCTGTTAGGTCCCTAGAGCTTCTTCATCTGGTAACTGAACGTTGGTACCTTTTGACTGACATCACCCATTTCCCTTACCGTAGTCCTAGTAACTCCTGTTCTACTCTTTCTGTATGTTTGATTTTAGATTTCACATGAGTGGGATCATGCAGTATTTATCTTTCTGAGCCTGCTTTGCTTTATTTAGCCTGATATTAAAAGTGGTTAGTTTTTGTAAGTTAGTATTGACCCTGCTTCTGAGCTTCCTGGCCACCAAAACAAAAAGGGAAATTGGAAATAAACAGTGTTTATTCCTAGTAAAGGGAAGTATACCATTTCATGGGAAAGATACACTTCTGTTAGCACTGAACGCTGAAGCCTGGACCACTTTCAGAAGGGGACGGTGTTGTCAGTTTTTCATGGAACACACAGAAACCTTTTTTATATTCTTGGTCTTTAAGACAACTCCCAGGGCTGGGGTTGTGGCTCAGTGGTAGAGCGCTTGCCTAGCATGTGTGAGGCACTGGGTTTGATTCTCAGCACCACATATTAATAAATTAATTAAATAAAGGTCTATTAACAACCAAAAAATTAAAAAAAAAAAAAAAAAAAAAGACAACTCCCAGTACAATCCAAAGGCCTGTTAAATCTCACTTGTCTGAAGGTGTTTCTGGGGGGACTGAAGTCATGAAACCCAGCTCTGCTGTTTTTGACCTTGGAGCTGATGTTCCTAGCATTTTCCTGGTGCCCCATCCAGCTGGCCATTGACACCAGCTGGGACTGTCAGGCCAAGGTGTCTTCTGGAAGCAGTTTGGGTGGGAGCTGTTCTGTGTGGCTGCAAGGTGCTCCTGGCCTTGGGCCCATTGCCACAGAGCAGGGGCAAGGCTCCAGAGGAAGGAAACAGTGTGGTCAGTTGCTCTGAGCCCATTTCCTTTACCTGCTGCCTCAGGCCATGGCGGGTGGCATGCTGTCCTTTTCATTTCCCCGTGGAGAGCGTATTTTTGTGTTTTCCTGCTTTTTTCCTGCTGTCATATATAATGCCTTGAAGTGTTTTTTTTCTTGTAGACATTTTTCCACATTTCTGGTACTACCCAGGGGCCAGGTTAATAGTCCATGGAAGGGAGGATTGTTTCTAAGTTCTTTTACATATTAATCAGTTGCTTGTAAAAGACCGGCCAGCTTCATGCACTACCAGCAAAATGTACATGTTTTTTCTTAATTAAAAAGGAATATTTTAATATTTATTGTGAAAAGCATAGAAACCACAGTAAAGTATAAAGAAGAAAACAACAATGATTACCAGAATTTCTACCACACAGAGGTGTGCTGCCACCATGAACTAGGGGCCTCTTGTGGCCTTCTTTTGGGGGGGGAGGTACCCGGGATTCAACTTGGGGACACTTGACAACTGAGCCACATCCCCAGCCCTGTTTAGTATTTTATTTAGAGATGAGTATCACTGAGTTGCTTAGGGGCTTGCTTTTGTTGAGTCTGGCTTTGAATTTGGAATCTTCCTATCTCAGCCTCCCGAGCTGCTGGGATTACAGGTGTGTGCTACCATGCCTGGCTCTTATGGTCTCTTGACCTTGGGACAGTCCCCTGTTAGTGGCTTTGCCTAGGTTCCCCCCATTGGAGGGGACTGGTTTTCCTTCATCCCAAACCATCTTCTTGGCGACCGACCTGTCTGGTCCTGGGCTTACATTTCTAAGTCTCCAAAGGCCTTGTTAACATTTTAATCTAGTGCAACCTACATAAAACGTGATTTAGGAAACTCTCAGAATTTAGGTGAGAGGAAAATGTTGTCAGTGTCACCTGCTGGCACCTTAGCAGCTTCCTCAGTGGCTGGTGCTAGGGGCAGGTAGAGGTGCCTAGCTGATGAACTTTGAGGTCCCTGACCATGTTCCCCAAATTCCTGTCTCTGAGGCTCTGAAGAGCCATGGCATTCGGTCAAGCTGTGGGGAGTGGGAGAAGTCATAAACAAGAACCTAAGCCTGCTGTTTCTGGCCTGGGTCTCACTTCCCCTCTTCTCTTCTCTGCGCTAACCATTCCATGGTTTGGGTTCTACTTGCTGATCTGTAGTAGGAAGCTTCAGAGTGGGGGATTACCCCTTCCTGCGCTGGCTAGACGCCTTGCTGAACTCTTGACCCCCACCCTCACTCTCGAGTGTCACTTCCATTACCGAGTAGCTCCACTGTCACCAGAGCCGTCATGTGTCTGACTGAAGTTTCCCAGAAGTTAGAACAGGAAGAAAAAGGTGGTCTGTTCATGGAATTACTTATCCTTAAATAGGAAGTGAGGTCTCAGTCCTTAGGCACTTTAAGAAGTAACCAAAGGGCTGGGATTGTAGCTCAGCGGTAGAGCGCTTGCCTCGCATGCGTGAGGCCCTGGGTTCGATCCTCAGCACCATATACAAAGCAATAAAATAAAGACATTGTGTCCATCTACAACTAAAACAAATATTTAAAAAAAAAAAAAAAAAAAAAAGAAGTAACCAAAGACAACTTCTTAGGTGACCTCAGGGGCTAAAATGGGTGAATATGTTGGTGTGCTTGGTGCTGTGCATGCAGCAGTGACGCATCTGCATGGCCGAGTCTTGTGCATTGCATAGGAGCAGAGGCCCAGAAGGCCCCTGTCCTGCCACTTGGGCCATTGCATGGATCTGGTTGGGATCACAGATGAAGGTCCCTTGGGGGAATAAAAAGATGAAGGCTTAAATGACAGCAAACCCCTGTACCACGTGTAGAACTGGACATGCAACTAGAGGATGCTTGATGTCTCTGTTAGTCAGGTTTTCATCACTGTGACCAAAACACCTGACAAGAACAACTTAGAGGAAGAAAAGTGTATTTTAACGCACAGTTTCAGAGGTTCAGTCTGTGGTTGGCCAACTCCATTGCTTTGGGCCTGAGGTGAGGCAGGACATTATAATGGAAGGGTGTGGTAGGTGAAAGTGGTTCACCTCCTGGCAGACAGGAATCAGAGAGAGAGAGAAGAGAGAAAGGAGCCAGGGAGACAAGATATAATTCCCAGTGGCACACCCCAGGTACCCACGTCCTCCAGCCATACCCCACATGCCTACAGTTACCACTGGACACAGTAGTCCATCCATTGGATTAATCCACTGATGAGTTTACAGCTCGCACAATCTAACATCACCTCTGAACATTGCTGCATTAACAGGAACTTCTGGGGGACACCTCATATCCAAACCCTGGGGCTGCCTCTGCATCCGTCCCCATCACTGTGTATCCTGTGGCCAGCCTATCTGACCCATAGTCTGGAACTGTTTTCCAAGTTCCAAGGGCTAAGGATGATTAGAACTTTGGAACAAGGGATTTGCCAGAGAGCATCTTGGTTTTGGGTTGTTTCCTTGGGGGCAGCGAAGGGGAAGCCACTGGAATGTCTCAGCTGCTGCTCATGTTGTTTGGGTAAAGAGCTCCCACTGGGGCCTCTGGGGCCTCTAGCTTGTGGCCATGTGGACAGGCTGGGATTGATTTGTTCTGTCTGGTTTGTTCAACATTGTACCCTCTTTGCCCCTCCCCACCCAGAAAACCACAGTGAGCCACATTGGCTGGTCCAGTGAAGATTCGTGGTGATTGGGAGGCAGAGGCAGCCTCTGGGGCACCGTGACTTCGTGCTGCGGTTGGTGAAGGAACTTTGCAATGAGGACTGGAGGCAGGTTACACAATATAAAGGCCTCCTGCTTCATCCTGTATTAAATGGTCACTTCTTTCAGATGACCACAACTTCCCTGTAGGTGTGCTGGTTCTCATGGGTGTTTCTATCTTCGTTACCCAAGTTTTGCTCCTGGGCTATCTTTCTTAAAGGGTGTTTTTTGGGCCACCTGGGCCTCATCTTGACCTATAAGCCAACTGCTTCAGCCAGAGCCCAGGAATCTGCATTTCTAGCAAGCACTCCAGTTAATTTTTAGATAAATCTAGATAGTTCTGTGGAGGCATATCATTGCTTGAATCGGAATGGGAATAGTCCAGCTAAAACAAATTTTCTTTACTCTTCTTTCTCCCAAGATATTCTTTTTTTTAGTTTTAGATGGACACAATACCTTTATTTTATTTATTCATTTTTATGTGGTGCTGAGGATTGAACCCAGTGCCTCACACATGCTAGGCAAGTGCTCTACCACTGAGCTGCAGCCCCAGCCCCTCTCCCAGGATATTCTAATGAAGCTTTGTTTCCTTGTGACTTAGGCCAGAAATTTACTAGTCACTCTCGAATTGGAATCAGGTGTTTCTTTTGGGCCCTAAATTTCTATTATTCAGCTGGGAGCGGTGGCACATGCCTGTAATCCCAGTGGCTCTGGAGGTTGAGACAGGAGAATTGCGAGTTCAAAGCCAGCCTCAGGAATGGCAAGGTGCTAAGCAACTCTGTGAGACTCTGTCTCTAAATAAAATACAAAATAGGGCTGGGGATGTGGCTCAGTGGTTGAGTGCCCCTGAGTTCAATCCCTGGTACCAAAAAAAAAAATCTTTATTATTTGGAAGGTAAGTAATCTATTACTGCTTTCTTGATTGGCACCTGCCTTTGGCTTTGGAGCAGCTGGGCCTGTTGGCAATCTGCAAGGCTGCTTTAAAGTAATTTGCAGTGATAGCAGGACTATGCTGATGAGTTTCATTCATCCTGGGATTCCAAAGGCTCTTTGCCAGGCAGACAGCCCACCCTGCCCACTAGTCCTCTGCAGCTTGTGCTGCATCGTGGGCCCTCCCCTACCATTGAGCACAAGCATCTGTGTCCTTCACTGACCTGCCAGCTCTGTTGTTTGATTTCCTGTGGAGAAGAGGCTTTTCAACTCTATCCTTCCTTGCTGTAGCTCCCCTCCCAGGCCCACCTTAGTGACCTCTGATCCTGTAGTTTCATTGAGCTAAATTCTGACAGTGGCTGTTGTCTGGGTTCCAGCTCCCATCCCAGCAGTGTGACAGTGGGGGTTTGGGTTGGCCCTGGGCTCTGTGAGCACCTCCCCATTGTCACGAGGCTGAATCGCTTCACCCTGGGGGTCTGCCTGCAGCTGCGCTCTGCTGACACAGACTCCAACTGCCCCCTTAGACAAGCTCAGGCAATGGGAAGCCCAGAAGGCCTGGCGGACTCAGATTAATAGGAGATCCCCTAATGATGTCACACTGCTAGGGGTCTCTTTGGAGGCTCACAGGCTAAGAAACCCTCTGGCTGCTTCTGTGCCTAGTCAAAGCTTCATGGGGAGTTGTGGGATCCCTGAGCAGAACAGGCGTCAGGGGGCTGGGAAACGGAGGGCGGTTAAGGATTGGGGCAGGAAATTGAGTGTGGCGGGGAGGGCACAGGGCAGCTGTTACCAGTCACTGGCATCAGAGTGGACCAGAAGTATGGGAAGGATTGGAGGGGAGGCAGGACTTTGAGCTAAGATATAAGAAAAAGGATCTCTAGAAGGAGATTGAACTCAGGGGCACTCGACCACTGAGCCACATCCCCAGCCCTATTTTGTGTTTTATGTAGAGACAGGGTCTCACTGAGTTGCTTAGCGCCTCGCCGTTGCTGAGGCTGGCTTTGAAATCGCGATTCTCCTGTCTCAGCCTCCCTAAGTGCTGGGATTACAGGCTTTTGCCACCAGGCCTGGCTTCTCTTTTTCTTTCTCCCCTCACTTTCTCCCTCCCTCCCTCTCTTCCTTCTTTCTTTCCTTCCTTAGTACATTATAGTTATAGGGATGTGCTTATTTCTAAAGCATTACAGATCGGAACAGCCTTGGGGTAGTGTCGTGGCTCTTTATACAGCCAAAGCTATGAAATTTACATACCTTTTGGTCCAGTAGTTCCATCCCCCAGGATTGAGGCTCATAGAAATTGACCAACGGAAATAAAGACATGCTTGGAAAAATTCTGCATGGTATCAATAAGAGCAAAAGTGCTTTCATGTCTAACTAACCTAAGGGGGGGATTTAATAAACCATTTTCATACATCGCTGTGGTGGAATATTTTTTCAGTCTTTAACAGTAACTCAGGCCTGGTGCAGTGGTCCTTGCCTGTAATCCCTGTGGCTCTGGAGGTGGAGGCAGGAGGATTGCAAGTTTAAGTCCAGTCTCAGCAACTTATCAAGGCTCTAAACAATTTAGTGAGACCCTGTTTCAAAATAAAAGATAAAAATAGAGGGCTGGAGATGTGGCTCAGTGGTTAAGCACCCTTAGATTTGGTTCCTGATACCAAAATAAATAAATAAATAAATAAATAAAAATAAAAAATTAGCAAAATTGTATGGGAACAAAATAGTCACTAGACTGTTGAAAGCAGGGCAACACCAAATAATATGTATATTATTCTTGAGCACAAGTGTAGCACTAATGTCAGTATGCAAAAATGAAAATGGCTACTTTGTTTTTCTTTGTGATGCTGGGGAATCAAACACATGACCTTGTACATGTTAGGCAAACTCTCTACTACTGAGTTATGTCCCCAGCCCTATGAAAATGGCCCTGTTCAACGGGCTGGGGTTATGGCGCAGTGGTAGCGTGCTCGCCTAGCATGCGTGAGGCACTGGGTTCGATCCTCAGCACCACATAAAAATGAAATAAAGATATTCTGTCTGCCTACAACTAAAAAATAAATATTTAAAAAAAAAAAAAAAAAAAAAAAAAAAGAAAATGGCCCTGTTCAAGATGTAGGATTAAATATTCTAAAAAATTATATTTAAAATTTCTAGCAAATCAGAGGATTTCTATCTGAAGCATCATCCCTCTTTAAATATTTTTCTGCTATCATTTGTTCCTTTTTCTTGATAGCGGCAGCTTGGTAAGATTTAACTTCCCCTTCCGAGGACTCTTGCTGCAGGCTCTCTGGAGCACACAGTATAGGCGTGGTCTCTGAGCCTCAGTGCAGATGGATGGGTGCCTTTGCCGGGTAGACCAGAGGCCCCTGTGCTGGGCAAGCTGATTAAGCTGGTTGCCAAGGTATGGGATTAGGGGTCTTGAGGACTGAGGGTGGAAGGAAGGGTCTGGCCCTTCAGCTGGGGTTGGAAGAATCCATAGGACCAGGAGAGCTTTCAGGATAGGGAACCAACCTACTTATCACTGGGGAAGCCTAAAATGTCCCCCAAAGTCCAGTTCTGGTAAGATGGATTCTTTTGAGGTCATCGTGGTTTTGTATGAGCTCAGTTAAGTAAGATGCCTACTACTCACCCATTTTCTAGACACTGGAAACTGAATTCCAGGGAATGAACCCTTCCAAGAATCTCCAGAAGCCTAGGGGACAGGGGCAGTGTACAGACTGGTTCCCTCTGGGTAGGCTGTGCTCCAGTGACAAGCCCCATCCGCACCACTCCAAGAGGCAAATCCCCGAGTTCTCCCCGATTCCCTGAGGTCATCCTTTCGGTCCCCTTTGGTCTGGTGGCCACACTGGTGTTGGAGAGTCAGTTTCACTTCTGCAGTGACCTCTCATTTCAAATCCATTCCTGCTTGCATGGGTGCCAGGTACTCCCGGGGCCTGCCAGTCACACTTGCTGTTTGGGGGACTTGTGACATTTTGTTTAAGTGGGGATGTGATTGAGGGCGTGCGAGGGTGAGAACCGGAGGCTCTGGCTCTTTAAGGCTGGACCTTCCAGTGAATTTTGGCAGAGGAGATACTGAGCATTTAATTTTAGGGCCAAGGAAGGGGGTTGGGGAGAGTCCCCACCGCATCTGGTTTGTGTTAAGCCTTTCCCTTCAGAAAAGGGCTGTGTTTATGGTTAAAATACTGCAGAGATGGGGGCCGGGAGGGATGCCAGTTCCCCCAATAAGCCATACAACACAGGGACAATGCAAGTAGCTGCCTTCTTGCCCTCTGACCCTGTCCTAAGCCAGATGGCTCCAACTTTGAGAACACTGTGACATCCATTTTATCCCTGAAGTTAAAGCAGGATGTTTGCCTTCAAACTGCCTCCAGCAGCTGGACTTTGCCAGACCAAAGAAGCGTCCCTCGTGCCTCAGAACTCCCTGGAGTTGGCCGACGGTCAGCTCGTTTGTGTGCAGTCTGCAGGGTCCCAGATGGGTCAGTGGCTGCTGGGTCTGAGTGGGGGCTGAGCTCCGACAGGCCTCCCTCTCGTGACCCCAGGATTGAGGGGTCGAGGCAACTCCTACCTTACCTGTGTGGACTGTCAGAGCTGGAGGGCCCTGCGGAGACCAGAGCCAGTGTCCTCTGCCAGATGAAGAAACAGAGGCCCCACGGGCTGAAGAAGCTCCTCCAAGATCATGCACCACGTCCACACAGACTCAGGATACAACCTTGCTTTCCTGGCTCTGGTGTGGTGCTCTTCATGGCTCCACAAGGCTTCCCTTCCGCCTTGCCTGCCCTTTGTGTTACTCTTCCATTCTTCCACGCCTCTTTCTTAAAACTCTGGAAAATCCACCAGGCTGTGACTACCTTAAAGACTGGGCTTGTGCACTGCTGTTCCCTAGACCTCACGGGGACCTCACATAGAGTGGGAGCTTAGAAAATATTAAGTGAGTGAATGACAGGGTGGCTTGGCCTGAGGAGGTAGGTACTGGTATTCCAGTCAGAACCACTGCTGCTGGGAGGGAATGCAGGCAGGAGTCTCTACTTGAAGGAAGTCTTCCCTGGCCATTTCCCAGTCCCAGCACATCACCCAGCTCTTACAGAAACCTAGAGCTTCAGAGCTGCAAGGGGCCTGAGATGTTCCATCCCCTTCAACTTGAGGAAACTGAGGCAAAGCCACACAGTCCGTGGGACTAACAGGAACAGTGCGGCCTCTGCTGGGTTCCAGAGCCCCTCTACATCCCTCCTGGTGTATTTGTTAGGAACAGAGGTAGAAGGAGGGAAGGTCCTGTCCTGTCCATTGTGACATCCCCATCCTGTGTCTTCCTCAGTGGGGTGAGCAGCCTCCTTTCACCCTGTCCTGTCTTGTCCTGGAGGGTGGTGGTGGTAGGGTGTTTGTCACCAGAGCAGGCTGAGTAAAAAGTCGGCCTCTGGGATTGGGCCAAGTCATTCCCTTGTGTCTTTCTCTTCCTAGAAAGGGAAGAAGGCAGACTGGTTCATTTCCTTCCGGGGAAACTTGAGCTTGAGTCACCCTGCAGTCAGGGCCCAGGGAGGGGCCACGAGTTAACCCTTGCCACTGGCCATGGGAGTGGGGACTTCCCTCCTGTTCTAGAAGGGTGGAAGGTCAGGAAAGGGTCTGAGCAGTACACCTGGGCCCCCACCTCAAGTCTGCCTTCACACCTGGCCTAAACTTTTATAATAAAAAAGGACACTAAAACTGGGCCGGTGGCGCATGCCTGTAATCCCAGCACTTAGGGAGACTGAGACAGGAGAATCGCGAGTTCAAAGCCAGCCTCAGCAACGGGGAGGTGCTAAGCAACTCAGTGAGACCCTGTCTCTACATAAAACACAAAATAGGGCTGGGGATGTGGCTCAGTGGTCGAGTACCCCTGAGTTCAATCCCTGGTGCCAAATAAATAAAATAAACATATATACCTTATTATGGTAAAATGTATAGTGACATTGACATTTAACTAGTTTTTTTTGAGTTCACAGTTCAGTTGCATTGGGTACATTGACACTGTTGTGCAGCCATCGCCACCATCCATCTCTTAGAACTTTCTTCATCTTGCAAGATGTACCTGTAAACAATTTTCCATCCCCCTTTGTCCCCAGCCCCTGGTAGAAAGACTTCCTGCTGTGAGTTTAGCTACTCCAGGTACTCATGTAAGAGGAATCACACGGTGTTTCTCCTGTGACTGGCTTATTTCACCTAGCATGGTGTCTTCTAGGTGTAGCACATGTCTTCCTGTTTAAGGCTGAATGCTATTCTGTTGTATTGCCACATTTTGTTTATCTCTTCCTCTGTTAATGGACACGTGGGTGACTTCCACATTTTGGCTATTGTGAATAATCCTGCTGTGAAATAGAGTGTGCAACTGAGTCCCTGCATTTGAGAGTGTGTGGGTGTGTGTGGGTGTGTGTGTGTGCCAGAAGTAGAATTGCTAGATTTTGTGTTTACTGATTGTAAATACACCTCGAGGTCAATCCCCAAGGTGGGATTAACAGTTCAACAGAAGTTGAACTTCCCTCTCTCCTCCTCTTCTGGCTGGCAGAAGTCTGCAGAGGCCGGCAGGCTAGCCATCTTAGTCCCTAAGGACACTGAGTCTTGTGCAGCTGTGGGGAAGTCTGGGACCATGGAGCTAATGGGAAGTTCCGGCATGTTCTGGTGGAGAAGAGCCTCTTGGGGCCAGGTTCCCCTGCCTTCCCTTCCTCCTGACCTTCTTTGGCTTCAGACTCAAGGAAGGGGGCTCCAGCCTTCTGGGCATTCTGAGGAGGAGTGGGGACCCCAGATCTTGCTGACACCTTCCTTCTTCCAGCCCCAGACTGTTTGTTTTGCAAGGACTCTCCCAGAGTTTATGCCCTGTTTTTGGCTAGTGAGTTACAGAGACTAATGCAGAACGTCCTAGCTACCTTTGGGGAAAAGTTCTATCCATTCCTTGCTAATGCCAGGATCCTGTCTGCCTCTCACTGAGCTCGCTGTACCTGGCAGTTGGCCCTTACATCATGTCAGTACCAGATATGGTCCCACCCAGTCTGCCTGCTTTGGGAGTGGGCTCCTCTCTGAGCTGTGTTCTTGGCCTTGGCGGGGATCTGCACCTGGTCTCCTCTTGGGTGGTCTGTGCTATTCTCAGTGACAGTGTGTGTCTATCAGCTTGCAATAGCTCTTGAGAACAGGGCCATTTCTTACTTTTTCTTGGAGCCTGGTAATGGCTGGTTTGGTACCCTATAGATGATGCTCCTCGATTTGTAGGAGTTATATCCTGCTAAACCCATTGTAAGTTGAAAATATCCTAAGTAAAAGACACACTCAGCACACCTAACTTAAGAACATCTTAGCTTAGCAATGTGGTCCACGTAGAGCACTGGTTGTTCCCCCTTGTGAGCTCACGGCCAAGGGACCTGGGGTATCTGCCACTGCCCACATCATGGCGGGACCTCCTGCTGCAGATTGCTAGCCCAGGGAAAGAGCAAAGTGGTTTCTACTGAATGGGCATTGCTTTTTTTCCCCTCACCACTGTAAAGTTGAAAAATTCTTTGGGCTGGGGCTGCAGCTCAGTGGTAGAGCGTTTGCCTAGCACGTGTGAGGCATTGGGTTCGATCCTCAGCACCACATAAAAATAAATATATAAAACAAAGGTATTTGTCCATCTACAACTAAAAATATGTATGTAAAAGAAGAAAAATCCCAGATGGGTGCGGTGACGCACGCCTGTAATCCCAGCACTTTGGTAGGCTGAGACAAGAGCCTCAGCAATGGTGGTGAGGCACTAAGCAGCTGAGTGAGACCCTGTCTCTAAATAAAATACAAAAAAATAGGGCTGGGGATGTAGCTCAATGGTTGAGAACCCCTGAGCTCAATCCCTGGTACCTAAAAAAAGAAAAATCCTAAGTCTGTTCCTGTAAGTCAGAGACGTTTGTACTGAATGGAAACCCAGTGAGAGAGAGAAAGAAAATGATGGGAAGAACTTGAGAGAACTTCTGGTTTTGGTTTGGGGCCAGCTCTTTGCTAGCTGGGTTACTTAACTCTCCTGAGCCTCAGTTTTTCCTTTTTTAAAATGGGAATCAAAGAAACCTACCTCTTAATAAGCTTGCTCTGAAGAGTATGACCTCTCAGTAGAAAGAGCCTCTAGTAAGGAAGTGTCAGCTCTTGTCATTTTTGTGTGTTCCCTTAAGTGGGCGAGGCCTGAGGAGGATTCCCTGCAGGAAGGAGTTTTGGGACCCTGCACACTTTCCCTCTGCTTCTCTCGTCTGTTCCAGGCCAGGCTCCCTGGAGAAGCTGCATGAGAGGAAGAGGAGGCTGGGAGGCTGGGAGGCTGGGAGGCTGGGAGGCAGCAGCTTCCCTTGCAGGAGACCATTGCTTCCTTGTCAGGGAGATGGGAGTTACTGAAGTACTTGTGGGGCTGGCCGCCTGCTCTGAGGAATTATGTGTGAGGGTGAGGAGTCTAGGGTCCCTGGAGCTTCATTCTAGGGACACTGTGTTCTCTGATCATAGGCACCCTTTCTTGCCAGACCCTCTTGGAGTCCCTCATTTCAGCACCAGACATTTTGGCTCAGAATTCCCTGCTGCCCTGGATTGCTACTTGACCGTTTCATAGGTAGGTCCTGCTTCCCAGTCTGTGATGACCTGTCTCTCATATTGGTAGGATGCCCCTTTGTCCTGCAGGGCGATCCTTGTGATCCTTGTCCAGGTTCAGGGCAGTGAGTAGGAGAGCAAGTCCTGTAGCTGCCTGCCAGAGAGTAGGTCTTACAGAGGCGGCAGGGTGTTGGAAAGAGTCTGGCTTTGGAGTCAGGAATGCTGCCATGCTGCTAGCCGTATTTTGAGCAGGACCTTCTTCTGAGCCTTGGTTTCTTTGTCTATAAAAGGAAAAGAGTCTGTCTGACAGGTTCGTTGCCAGGACTGCACAGGGTGATGTATGTAAACCACACAGGTTGGGTCCT
Source organism: Xerus rutilus (assembly GCA_028644305.1). Taxonomy (NCBI): domain Eukaryota; kingdom Metazoa; phylum Chordata; class Mammalia; order Rodentia; family Sciuridae; genus Xerus; species Xerus rutilus. The sequence continues at coordinate 29,661,231 of CM053401.1, forward strand.
GCACCTGGTGGGCTCCCTGGGTATGGACAGCTGTCTGTATTTTGTGTGCAGATGGAGCAAAGAATGCTTTTAGCAAACTCTCCTTTGTCTTCTCTGCACACAAGGTGAGGTGCTTCAGACTTCCTGGGCATTTCTGTAGCCCAGAGCTGCCCAAGCTTGCCTGATGACAGGATCCACCTGGAGTAGTTGTTATAGTACCAGTTGGTGGGCCCCACCCCAGAACTCTTGAGCCAGAATGGCACTTGTCATGGTGGGATCTCTGCTTTTAGCGTTTGATCTAAGCAGGCCAGGAGGGGAAATGCTGCTTCCCTCAGTGTTCCCCCAGTGGCTGTATCACTTGATCTTCACAGCAACCCAGAAATGAGGCAGACATGGCCCCAGAGAGGGTGGGCAGCTTGGTAGGTGGGGAAGCTGGACGGCACTGACCTGAGGCCCCCAGCTCGCTGGTGGTGGAATTAGAACTCAGATCTTCCCGAGATCTCCCCATTGTCCCTGCAAACATTCCACTAAAGCATGGCAGAGGTGGAGCATAGACTGAGTTGGAGCAACAGGATGGAGGTGAGTAATGGTGAGGCTGCAGTGGTGACCTTAGGGGCTTTCGGAGACCAGCCTGAGGGACAGATGGGGAGGTGGGACCCTGACCACACTGGGCACCTCACGCTTGTAATCCCAGCACTTAGGGAGGCTGAGACAGGAGAATCGTGAGTTCAAAGCCAGCCTCAGCAACAGCAAGGTGCTAAGGAACTCAGTGAGACCCTGTCTCTACATAAAACACAAAATAGGGCTGGGGATGTGGCTCAGTGGTCGAGTGCCCCTGAGTTCAATCCCCAGTACCAAAAAAAAAAAAAAGAAAAAGAAAAAGAAAAGAAAACTAGGGTTCAGGTGAGCATGCTGAGTCTTGGAGCCACTGAGAATCAACCGAGGTCAAGGGGAACCAGGTGGGGAAGGCAGGTGTTTGGTAGGAAGCAGGTGGACATAGTGGACCACCTTCCCAGGGCTGTTGGTGAAGTCCAGTGTGTAGGTGGCATTCACTCCCCATCTCCATTTTGGTTGATCTGGGAGCCTTCTAGAAGAATGAGAAGGCCTGACTCCCTCTGCCTTGCCTGCTTGCTTGGTCTGGTACCTGAGAAAACCCTTTAGGTGCTTTTCCAGCTTACCTTAAGAGGCTCTTGGGGTGATTTATCCTCTACCTCCACTCCCCATCCCTGGGCTGTTTGTCAGGCTGGGTGAGGTGGTCTGGTGGGCAGTGAGGGTGGAGGAGCAGCCAGGTGTGTGGCTGGTGCACTGACCTGCTGCCAGGTCCTCAGGAGGGAGCGGGAGGTCTGTGCTGACCCAGCCATGGTGAGCAGCGTGGGCTGTCCCCAGGGTGGGAGTCTGGTGCCTCCACCTGCTGTTTATTGTGACCTTGAGTGACTGTGAGCTTCTCTGAGCCTTAGTTTTCTTATCTGTAACATAAAATTGGTGACAGTACCTCCCTCAGAGAGTGGCTGGGAGGATGAGATGAATGCTGGTGGAGTACTTGGGCTGGGGGGCTGGGGGGGCTGGCATCCTGAGCTCTGAGGTCTCGCTCTGATTTTCCAACTGGACTGTCAGACGGGGTTTTTGGACAGGGAGAGGAGTGGGGGGGGTGGGCAGCTGCATATCATTTATGGCACTTTCCTCTTCATACTCAAGTTCAAAATCTGCGTGTGGCCTCTGACTCCTCCTGTCCTGCCTCCTAGGTACCTCTGAGTTCTGGACAGTGAAAAGCACAGCCACCACTGGGCTGGTCTGAGCCACCTGTCTCCACTTGGCCTCTTTGCTGCCTGTGTCCTTCCCTGTCTGCTCTTCCCGCTGCCATCCCAAGTCTCATTCCAAGATGCAGGTGTGTGCCAACCTACACCTGTCTCCTACACATGCCTCGCCACCCCCTCATTCATTTATTTCAGGTGAAATCAGACACAATCATCAGTGGCCCTCATTGTCTTCTGGGGAAGTAATCACAACATCCTGCAGGCGCTCGGATTCCCCAGTGGCTTGCTGATCCTGGCATCTGGCACTCTCTCTTCTTCCTGCACCAGCCCCAGGGACCATTTTTCAGTTTTTTGAGTGAGCCTCGTGTTCCTCCCTGGGATCTTTGCTTGGGCCGTACCACTCTCCTGGCCATCCCTGTCTCCCACACATGCATAGGTGACATAGGGTGATCTTGCAGTTTGGTTTGTCCCTGGTATCCTGATGTAATTGTTAATAGCGTTTATTTTCAAGTGCCCCAGCCTGGATGAGCAATTACATGGCTCCCGTTCACACTTGTCAACTTTTCTTGTAACCAGCACTCCTCAGTCTTAGGGATGTATATGTCCTCTGAGAAGGGGTCACACCCCCACTCCTACTACCCCCAGAGTCAGGACCAACACCTTCAGGGCCCTGTTTGAACCTCATGCCTTCAGGACTCCCCCCCCCGCCCCCCGTATTGGGGATTGAACCCAGGGGTGCTTGACCACTGAGCTATGTCCCGATACCTTTTTGTTGTTTTATTGGCTGAGGCTGCCTTCAAAACTTGCGATCCTTCTGCCTCAGCCTCCTGAGACACTGGAATTACACATCCAGCTTTCAGGACTTTTTCTGTAGACACCTGGCTCATTGACAGAGTCTGGGGTTACTGTTTGTGTCCCCTGGGACCATGGGCTTCATGACTTAGGGACTGTACCTTCATTTGCCCCTTATGTAGCCCAGCACCTGACAGAAGAGTTAGTGCCCAGTAAGAATTAATTGAATGAATGAATGAACCAGTCTGCCCCCTGCCTGGAGCCTGGGCAAGTCAGTGGCCTGCATGAGGGAGGCTGCTGACCCAGGGCCAGTCCAAGCCCAAACAAGCTGGTTGCGCACTCCCTGGCATCTGCACCACCAGCCTGGCTGCCCCTTTAGTTATTCATTGTCTTTCTCAATGGGCTTTGTGTTCAGAAGCCAAAAGAGACAAGAATTCAAACCCTTTTTCTGCCTCCCCAAAACAGACATAGAAGAAAAACCTGCCCCACCCATTCTGCATCCCCAGGGAGCCCGAGGGTCCAGCCCTTCTCTCCTGGCTGGATGGGAGTGTTGGAGGTGGTTTGGGGCTCAGTGTCCTGGGCTGCCCTTTAGTTACCCTTCCCAGTTCTGGCCCAGAATGGCCTGAGGATAGCTGAATAGGTCCCCATGGGGCTCTGGCAGGGTGCAGGTTAGCGGGCAGAGCTGGGTGGTCCAGCTGAGTTCTGGACAGTGAAAAGGCTCAGGCTTTGACATCCTGCAGACCCCAGTTCAAGTCTCAATTCTGCCTCTTAGTAGCCTTGGTACTATGGAGATCAGATTTTTGAGCAGATTAGCTGAGATGACTCCTGGCTCACTAGTGAGCGAGTTGCTCCAGGATCTTTGAGCAGCTGCAGGATCTGATTCCCTCTCTTCCCCTCCCCTTGGGGCTCCTGGAGGTCCACATTTCCACATTGCTTTTCTTTTTTTTCCAGGACCCAGGACTGAACTCAGGGCCTTGCACGTGCTAGGCAAGCGCTCTGCCACTGAGCTACATCCCCAACCCCCAGCATCCCTGTCTTTAAGCTGTACTTTCAGGCCATGTGTAGTGGTGTACTCCTGTAATCCCAGCGATGGCAGAGGCAGAGGCAGGAGAATCGAGAAAGTTCCAAGCCAGCCTCAGCAGCTTAGTGAGGCCCTAAGCAATTTAGCGAGACCCTGTCTCAAAACAGAAAAACAAAAAGGGCTGGGGATGTGGCTCAGTGGTTAAGGGCTCCTGGGTTCAATCTCTGGCACCTAAAAATAAAACAATTGTATTTTGAAACAAGGCTTGGGGAGGCTGTGGTGGTAGCAGGCCTTCCTGGGGTACAGGAGCCCCCAGTGGTGAAGGGACAGGATCTTTTCGATCTTGGAGGAGGGCTGTGAAGGCACTGACCCACAGGTGACAGCCCCTTGCTCCGCCCTGCCCGGCGGCCCTAGGCTTCCCAGCAGAGTTAGAGGCCTGGCCAGATCTGCCTGCAGCTGTGCTTCTTCCACTCTGGAAGGTTCCACAGACACGTTCCTGTTCCTCAGCTGCTTGCTCCCTGCTGCGGGTCCCCTTGCTGCCCTGTCCCTTGACCCAGGCCTCTTGTGCTGGCTCCTGATACACCCTGCCACTGAGAGGTCTTGGGGATGGGCTGGGAGGGCAGTGAATGCCTTGTGCCATGTCAGCCATGGCAGGGGTGAGGTTTTCTGTGGCCCTAGCACTCCTTAGTGAAGGGGTTTGGAGTTTCTTGTATGTGTGTGTGTGTGTGTGGCACTGGGGATCAAACCCAGGGCTTTGCTCATGCCAGGCAATAGTGCTCTTACCACTGAGCTACATCCCCAACCCTTGTTTTATTTTGCAACAGGGTTTTTTGTTTTATTTTGTTTTTTTGGGTACTAGGGATTGAACCCAGGGGCTCTTAACCACTGAGCCACATCCCCAGTGCTTTTTAAATATTTTATTTAGAGGCAGGGTTTCGCTGAGTTGCTTAGGGCCTTGCTAAGTTGCTGAGGCTGGCTTTGAACTTGCAATCCTCCTGCTGCAGCCTCCAGAATAGCTGAGATTACAGGTGTGTACCATTATGCTGACCCCTCTAAGCTACTTCTTAACGTGCCACTCTGTGTTGGGTGTGCTTTAAGAGAAGAGCTTTTGTTTCCCTGAAGCTCCAGTGAAGAGAATTAAAGTAATTAGGCCCCTAATTTCATGGCCCACTGTTATCTTGGATCCATGCAAGACCCCTGGGCATCTCTCACATTTTCTCCTACATTCTCCCCTTGATGGACATGCAGATCATCCCCAGCCCTTCCCCTGCCGACAGGGATAACGCAGTGCTTAGCATTCTCCTGTGCATCCCCGTATTCAACCAGTTGAGAATGTCCCAGACTGGGGGTTGCTGGGTTGTAGGGTAAGATCACTCTCTACAAGGGCTGTACAGTCCACTCACCCACCCGCCAGGCAGGCATACGGCGCCTGGATCCCTGTCCCTTATCATTACCTGGTGTAATCACCTTTCTAATTATTTGCCAGTCTAGTGTAAAAGGATAAATTATTGTTTTTTTTTTTTTAGTTGTAGATGGATACAATCTTTATGTATTTTTATGTGGTGCTGAGGATCGAACCCAGTGCCTCACGCATGCAAGGCAAGCGCTCTACCGCTGAGCCACAATCCCAGCCCCAAATTAATTGTTTCAATAGGCAACTGAGGAGGAAGTCTTAAAGTGCCAAGCATCTCTGTTGCCTTCTCTCCTGGAACCCAGAAACTTCTTGTTAGTCATGAGATAATGGCTTGTCATAGTTAAGAATCATGGTGATCCTCTGTAGAAAACCCCTGCTCCCCAGGGATAGGCAATTTATAAAGTTTTTAATGCCTTGGTCTGCTAAGGGGTGTCTGCCACAGTTCTACCCCTGGAGCACGAATCACTGGTGCATTTTGTGGTGGCTTGGAATGCTGAACTTGGGACCCAGCCCCTCCTTTCTGGTTGAGGTGTCTCTGGCATCCTGAGGGCTCTGGATTTTCTGGAGCTTTGAGCTTTTCCTCAGGAGGTCATGTAGCTGCTGGGTGGTAATTCCTCAGAAAGGAAATGAGTGGCACTGTGGCATTGGCTTAGAGTCTGGGCTGGATGTGTGCTGATATGTGCCCTTGACTGGGTCAGGGAGGCTAGGGCACAGTGCATGCTAGAGGTTGCTGGCCCAGATGCAGACATTCACTGGGCACGGAGGTGTCCTTTATGACCCTCTTCCCTGGTGCCAGGGACCATTTAGTATGTGAGAGCAATTCCATGGTCCCTGGAGTAGTTCCTATTCCATGAGCAACTTCCTTCTTTTCTTTCTTGTACTTGAGTGTGTGTGCAGTGCTGGGGATTGCACCTAGGGGTGCTTTACCACTGAGCTACATCCCCAGGCTTTTTAATTTTTATTTAAAAAAATATTTTTTTTGAGACAAGGTCTCAGCAAGTTTGCTGAGGTTGGTCTCAACTTTCTGATCCACCTGCTCCAGCCTACTGAGTATCTGGGATTATAGGTGTATGCCACTGTGCCTGGCTTCTTTCTTGTACTTTAGTTAGGAACTCTAGATTTTATTAACTACTTAACAATGTGGTAGGCCTTTTGCATAGATCAGTTAATTGGAAACCATTCATAACTCAGAAGGTTATTCCCATTTTACAGATAAGAAAACCGAGGCTCAGAAAGGTCAAGAACTTGCACAAGTCTTGAATGAACCAAGTCCCTTGTGCTCACACCTGTCCTCTTAGCCTGAGGTCCTCAGAGTGTGGTCCCCAGACCAGGAACATTGGCATCACCTAGATATAAGAAATGTAATTTCTCCATCTGTCTAGAACTTTGGAGTCAAATTCTGCTGGTGGGACCCAAGCCTTCCAGTGGTTCTGATGCAGGTTCAAGGGGAGGTTCATTGCACTGAGTTATTGTGCTATTCTTTTTTTTTTTTCCTGCTTCTCGTCTGTCATTGGGCTGGTCAGTGTGAACCTAGACTTTGGGCCCTTGCTGCTCTCTGGTGCTTCATACCCATGAGAAAGAAGTACAGTGGTCTCTCCCCATTGGATCTGTGGCCTCCGGAACTCTTCCTAGGTAACCAAAAGGTGTTCGTGAGCTGATCCTCTAGCCTCTGCCCTGGAGGTCAGAGTTCTTAGGAGCTGCCTGGATGACCAAGAATGAACTGCGGGACAGGCCTGAACAGAAGCTATAGTGTTGGAGGTTATTTTAGGGGCACAGAGGAGAGACCTGAGCAGTTTGTTGTTGTTGTTGTTGTTCATGTAATATCTTTTATTCTTTCTTGCAAATTTATCATCAGTAATTTGACTCTTGGAGAGAGCTTTCATACAGGGGGCTCAGAATCTAAGCAGCCTCCTCATTCCTGGTCAGAAAAGCACATTCAGCAGATTAAAACTGTGTTTCACTTTATTTTGGGTTTTTCTAGGGGGGCCTATTATAAGTCAAATTCTGTTTTATTTAATTCTTTCTACACCTGCAGGAGAGCTGGATGTGATCATTCCCATTTCACAGGTGAGACCATCAGGGCTCAATGTCACACCTCAGCTACGTGAAGGAGTCATGTTAGGGGCTAGAGTCAGTCAGACTCAGAGCCCCATGTTGGATGATTACCAGGCTGGGCTGAATCTTTTGTCATCTTGGGAAGTTCTCTGTGGAATTGGGTGACCTGTAGCTCTTAGCAGTGGTGCCAGAAAACCCAAATGACCTCATTTTTGGGTGGCTTTTCCTTCTTTGGGGAAGGAATGTGCAGGCCATTCCTGTGGGCCATCGCCTGCAGAGGTCTGTGTGTTGTCAGATCTGCAAGGGTCACAACCAGACTCCAGATGTGGGAGGCCAATCTCAGGGACAGCAGCAGAGAGCAGGCTGTCCCCACACTGACCTCCTGGAGCTGGGTGCCACTTTGCTTTGAGAAGACCAGCTCCTCCTGCCTTGGAGTCCTCAGCCTGCTTACCTGCTGCCAAGTGCAGGGCTGGCTCAGTCTTTTCCTCCCGCCCTCGGGAGTGAAGGCCCAGGGTCTGTCTTAGAGACTGGCTTCTTGCCAGTGGGCCAAGAATGGGCCAAATGGATTTAAAAAAAAAAAAAAAAGATAAATCTTAATATAAAAAACTTAGGTTCTGGAACATTTTCATTTTTATTTTTTGAAATTATTTTGGTACTGGGGATTGAACCTAGGGGCACTTAACCACTGAGCCACATCCCCAGCCCCCTTTTTATACTTTATTTAGAGACAGGGTCTTGCTGAGTTGTTTAGTCCCTCACTTTTGCTGAGGCTGGCTTTGAACTCTTGATCCTCCTGCCTCAGCCTCTTGAACAATTTGGGATTATAGGCGTGTACCACTGCACCCACATATTTTTGTTTTTAATTTGCATATTTTTATTAGCAGCTTTATGGAAACATAATTCTACAACCTAACAGTTTTCAGGATATACACACATCTGAGCAACCGTGCTATAGTCAACTTCAGAACGTTGAAGACAGATAAAGGTCATAACCCTTAACTGTCACTCCTCTCTTCTGCCCCCAGCTATAAGTGGCCACGGGTCTACTTCCTGCAGGGGATCTACTTCCTGCAGGCTGGTTGGGTTTTAGCATCTAGGGAGCACTTCTTGTGTCTGGTACTGGATGGAGCCCATTGCACTGGCTCACACAGTGGCCCTCACACCACCCCGTGGAATAGAGGCTCATTTTTGTCTTTGTTTTACTGGTGCGGGGATCAAGGCTCAGTAAGGCCAAGCATCAAGTCTGGAGTTCAAGAGTCCATAACTGACTGCTCATGGCGACTGGGCAGTTGCTCAATTTATGGGAGCTCTTTGGTTTCTGGGAAAGGGGAGGTTATGGAGGGAGCAGCTGACTCTGAGAGGCCAGTAGCTAAGAGGACAGACCTCATTTTCTTTACTGGGATCATGTGTCCATCTGACTTTGAAAATGGCTCTGCCTTCTCCAGGGGCCCACAGGTTCCACCTGCAAGGGACAGGAGGGCTTCACGGTGGGCCCAGAAGCCTCTCAGAGCAAGGTATGCTTGTTAGGTCAAATAGCTCCCAGAATGAGCTTCAGGTCCCCTGCTCCTTGGCCCTGGTGACCCTCTGGGTGTCTGGCATGGCAACTCCTGAAATGGGCTGTACCTGGGCATAAACCAGGAAATGCAGGCCCACTGTCCCTCCCAGACTCATCAGTGGGAAAAAAATAAGAACTCTTTCTTGCCAGTGTATGGAGCTCTGTGAATGATTAACTTTGATTAAACAGAGGATGGGAAATGGCAACAGAGGTTTATTGGGTTTCTGCTGTAACCAGGACATCTTACTGGCCCTCTTTCTTCCATTGTCCTTGTCTTGACAACAGCCCTGCTGAGAAGTGGTGTTGTTTATTCTGATTTGTCAGATGAGGCTCTTGAGTCCTGGACAGGTTAACTAAGGTCACTCAGACTGTGGGTGGCAAGGACCAGCTGAATTAACATTTTTAAGTGCTTGCTGTGGACATAGCACTGGACCAGATCTTTTAAGTCCACGGGTCCCCTTCTGTGCTTTTGTAGGTCTTATTACCCCCATTTTACAGATGGGCATCCTGAGGCCAAGTTTAGAATGCTGTCCAAGAAGCCTGGGGCTGCTGGGCTCAGAGTCCAGCCCCCTTGGGCACCCAGCCATCTGCACACTGACTTTTCAGGACCTCAGCATTCCCCCGGGGGGCACTGCAAGCTGTGAGAGAGCGGAGGAGACTGCCTGGTGGTTGTCACCTTCTTCAGCAGCCACCCCCAGGTGGGTGGAAAGTCAGTAGATCTGGGTGGAGATGTTCCGGAGTAGTCTGCTTTTCATCTGAGTGAACCAGCTGCCTGCCGGCTTGCTTTGAAAGGCTGGCAGTTGGCCCTTGATAAGTTAACCAGATACTCCTGTTTATGTTACCAGAACATTGGGCATCTGAGATCACTTCTTGGGCTGGTCTTTGCTTAGACAAACCACCCAGGGCCCACACCCTGACCAGACCGGCCACATGTGGGCAGAGCTCTGAAGGACTCAGGGTGTCCCAAGGGGAGAGAGCAGTGTCCCTTGGTTATTCTGCAATTACCTTCCCAACATCAGCCACGCAGAGAACTTGACCCTGGGCACACATCTTGGCCTAATATGCACACACCACTGTAAGGGTTTGGCTCTAATCAGTAGCCTCCGAAGTCTCTGGCAGCAGGGTGCTCCTGGGAGATGAAGTAGCACTGTGGGAGCCACTGAGTTGGTTTTGACTCTGAGCCTGGATCAGAGTCCTCATTGCTCTGTCCCAGGAAGAGGAAGACCCCTGGAGGAGAAGCCAGCTTCTACAGGAAATTCTGCACTGCCTTCAGGAGATTTAGAGGCACCTTACAGAGTTTTCTGGGGCTACAAAAAGCCAGTGCACTGCCTGTGTCTCTTCCCAGTTAAAAATTGCCATCTCTGCTGTGTTGGGGGCAAGGGTGCATGTGTTGATCTCTGGTTTATCCTCACCTCCTTAACTGTGTCCATAATTATGACTTTATCATATTTCATGCTGATGAGGCATTTCCAAGTCCTCAAGAGTCCTTTCTCTTCTATTCATTCTCTTATTATTTTAGATAGATGGAGTCAGGTACTACTGCAGAGGCTGAGGCAGGAGGATCGCAAGTTCCAGGCCAGTATGGGCAGCTTGGCCAGACCTTGTCTCAAAATAAAATGAATAGCATTGGAGGTGTTGCTCAGTGGCAGAACACCCCTGGTTCAATCCCCAATACCACCCACACATGCACACATATTGAGTGATTTTTTTTTCCTTTTTCATTTTTTTCCCAGTTCTTTATTTTAGAAACATCCCTCTCTTCCCTCTAATTCATGAGCACTGACGCCCTCCTTCCTTAAATAATCCTAGAGAAATGGTGAGCCCCTCCCGTCCCAGCTCAGAATGAAATGCACACACTTCCAGACATACTTTGCTTACATTTGCATAGTTATTTTTTAAAATAGGTATTGACAACACATGGGACAAAATTCAGAAGAAACAAAAGAGTACTTTGTGAAAAGCCAACATCCTTCCCTCCCCTGTCTGAAGCCTCCTGGCCTCCCTGCATGGAGGCAGGCACTGTTTCCAGGTCCTTGTGTGTCCTTCAGAGATATTCTGGCATCAAGTTTTAAGGATATCTAGTAAACTAATCATAGGTGTCTGCTGGGTTGGGAGGGTCTGGAGCTGCAGTCTTGAGGCTGAGATGCTGCTTGTGCTTTTGAGTTCATTGAGATGAAACTGTCCCTGTGGAATTTATTGGCATCCTTTGACATGGAATAGTACCTACAGATTGGTATAAACCCTGTACAGGCATAAAAGATTGTTCTGGCTGGGTGCGATGGCACACGCCTGTAATCCCAACTGCTCTGGAGGTTGAGGCAGGAGGCCTGCAAGTTCAAAGCCAGCCTCAGCAACTCAGCAAGACCCTGAATAAAATATAAAATATAAAAATGGGCTGGGGATGTGGTTCAGGGGTTAAGCGCTCTGGATTCAATCCCTGGTACAAAAAAAAGATTGTCCTGGTTGTGTGTTTTAGGTGTATTGTGATGGGAAAAGTTGCTGGGCTCTAGCTGTCGAAGTATAAAGGACTCATTTGGGGTTACAGAGCTGGAAAGGGTTAATTTATCTGTAGTCACATGTCTAGCTGAGCCAGGGCAGGGCCCAGGTTTCCTGACCCCTGTCCTTTGAACAATAACTCCCCTGGAGTGAACCAGCTGGTGTCCTTGATTCCAGGAGAGGGGGGGTGGCCCCGAAGAGTTGTGGCAGCACGTGAGGCTGTGGCCACCAGGCTTGTGAGGTGACCCTGCTGTCCCATCACTACTGAGCCAGTCTCATTTGGCTGCAGGTGGATTATCTTGTTTATCCACACCTTTGTCAGCCGAGGCTTCTCCTGGGAGATCAGCCAGGAGCAGACTGTCTGGATTGTGGGCATGTAAACATCCTAGAGAGCTGTAGCAGCAGGAAGGCAGGGGCAACTGCCGGGGCAGACCAGGCGCATTTGCAGGAGACCAGGCTAGGACGGAGGCTAAGGATCCTAGCCCAATCAGTGACTGGAGCACAAGCATTGTTTGTGTTTGGATGCGTTTGGTTTTTAGTCATTTTTGTCATGTTTGTGAGATTGCTCAGAGTTTTAAACCTGTAGTATGCATCACTTGGTATCCCAATTTATTTTGTTAATTATATGTAAGCATTCTTCCCCTTGATAGCGGACCTTCCGAACCCATTATTTTGGCCACATCCATTCCATCCAGTGAATAAACCATAATTTACTGAACTAATACCTTAATATGATTTGGAACTATTTCTAATGTTTTCCTCTCAAATAAGGCCAACAAAAATGTTGTCATGCTTATAGCCTTTCCTTTATTTAGCATTATTTACCCAGGATGGAGTCCCAGAATTTGGGTCAGGGCTTAGACCTCTCTAGTTCACTTTGGCAAGTTGTTCTCTGGAGTTGGACCAAATCAGCCTGCTCATAGTGACAGACTTTGGACTTTCTGTCCTACCCACTCTAACAATGGGAATTAGCAGAAGCTTACTTTCCAAAAATAATAGGTGACATATACTCTTGTTTGAGTTCACAAGGCATGGCGGTATGTGTGTGGCACATCTAATTGTAGTCCCATGTGAAACTGGTTGTTGGTCAAGCCTAAGTGAAAGGGGTGCCCTTTACTCTCACAGGAAGTTCTTTCTACTCACAGGAAGTCCCCAGATGGCTCTTGCTATCACGTTCCCAGATGGTTAATGGCACCAATGTCATCTGTGGTCAGCACAGGCGTGTCTGCTAGGTATTTGTTTTAATGTGCGTGCACACACACCATGTGTTATTGTGTGTGTAACTTACTTGTTAAGAGACTATAAAAGACTCCATGTTTTCCCACAGTGGAACCAGAAACCCAATGAGTCTTTTTGCGTGTGTGTGTGTGTGTGTGTGTCAGGGATTAAATCCAGAGACACTTGATTACTGAGCAACAGCTCTTTTTATTTTTTATTTGAGACGGGGTCTTGTTAAGTTGCTTAGGGCCTCACTAAATTGCTGAGGCTGGCCTTGAACTTGCAGTCCTCCTGCCTCAGCCTCTTGAGTCACTGGGATTATAGGCATGCACCACCAAGCCATCCAGTGAGAATTAATTCAGAGTTAACCTGCTGACATACTTCTCCTTATTTGGAGGTGGTGATCTGTAGAATGTTTTATATTTCAAATTGTAGCAGCATTTAAAAATTGAGGGATCCACATAATCCCCATTTCTGGCTCCTCATTATTGGAGGTGACAGTGAGGGCCTTGTTCACATGTAGAGGCAGAGGGGGCTATTCCTTTAACCTAGCTACCTCCTGCTCTGGCACTGAGGCTCTGTTCTAGTTGCCATTTAGTAGCCCAAATACACTGCTGTACATATGCAAGTACTTCTCTGCAGCCATGTTATCTCGTGGGTAAAAAACACACAAAAACTAAAGGATAGCCTGAGAGCACTAGTGTTTAAAAAAAAAGGCATAATAAACTGTGGAACCCACCTAGATGCCCTTCAATAGGTGAATGGATAAGAAACTGTGGCATATATACACAATGGAATATTACTCAGCATTAAAAGAGAATAAAATTATGGCATTTGCAGATAAATGGATGGAGTTGGAGAACATCATGCTAAGGGAAGTAAGCCACTCCCAAAAAACCAAAGGCCAAATGTTCTCTCTGATAAGTGGATGCTGATCCATAATGTGAGAGGGGGCATGGAAAGAATGGAGGACCTTTGGTCAAAGGGGAGGGAAAGGAGGGGATGGGACATGGGGTTAGGAAAGATGGTGGAATGTGATGGACATCAATGCCCTAGGTTCATGTATGACTGCACATAAGGTGTAATTCTATATTGTGCACAACCAGAGAAATGAAAAGTTGTGTTCCATTTGTGTACAATGAATCAAAATGCATTCTGCTGTTATGTAAACCTAATTAGGATAAATAAAAAATTTAAAAAAAATTTTAAAAAGCATAAGAATACATGGAGGTAAGGACTAACCTGTCCTACTTTTCTTCCACATGGCTTCTTTTGCTCATTTACTAAATCCCTTTGAGCCTTAGTTTCCTCACCTGTACAATGGGGAGAAGAATAGTACTTGCCCCATCATGTCCTAGTGAAGAGTCAGTGAATTAAGGGAGGTAAAGCACAGGAGGCTCTAGCCCCCTGAAAGTCCTCGGTACGCACAGCTGCTGTTTTAATTATGATGCTCCATGGTATGTGTTTGTCACCTCCAGACCGGGTTTTCAACGGGTGTGTATGTGATTTTGGATATCATAGGTTTGGATGGCGGTGTTACTGGCATGTGGTAAGTGGGGCCCGGGGATGTTGCTCCAGTTCCTGTTTGCATGAGACAGCCCTTCTCCTTACTAAAGAATTTTCTGATCCCAAATTCCAAAAGTACTGAGACTTAGACAAGGAAGCATCTGACTGAACTCTTCAGATAAATCTCTAAACAACCTTTTCCAGGGCTGCCTGGACTCCCATAGAAACAGAATTATAGGCACCTTCCCCTGGGGCTGCTGGAATTCCTCCCCAGCACTCTCCCCAAGCCCTCCTGTTAAGTGGCAGGTAATGCACTGCACATCTGGCTTTGGGTCTTTTCTTTATTTCACATTTTACAGAGGTGAGACAGAGGCTCACAGAAGCTTGTGTGGCTAAAGGCAGTTCTAGTGCTGCTGAACCAGGAGGCAGAGAGGGTGTATTCTCAATATATTGACGTGATAGTTGTAAAGATACAGTGGGAAGATGTGGGAGGTCTGTAAAAGCAAGACCAAGGCCTGTGGAGAAGGTAGATTAAGGTGCTTCTCCCTCTCCATGGCTAACCTGGGCCTGGGCTGGAGCCCTGAACTGCAGAGCTGGACAAGTATACTTATCACCTCCTCAAGCCACCTTTGTGCCATTAGACACAGGTGGGTGCTTCCAGGTCAGTGAGAGGTTGAGCGGGGCCTAGTTGTGCCCCACCAGCCCTCTGCTGGGGCCTCAGAGGCTGAGCAGCTGAGAAGTGGGGAGATGGGGGCAGTGCAGAGCGGGGCTGCCCAGAAGGGAACTAGTCCTTGCTGTGGCTCTGTGAGCATGTCCCGGCCTGGTCCTGGGCCCCAAGCACTTTTCCTGAGACCTTGGGGCATCCCGGAACTCACAGAGCAGAGTGGATCAGCTGTGGTTTCCTTCTGTCTCCTTAGGCTGTGAGCCTGAGCATGGCCTCCAGGATGTGACTGGAAAGACTCCTGGGGAAAGGAGGGATCAGATAGAACAGGGCCTGCCCAGGGCCAAGGCAGTCCAGTAGCCCTTTGCACTTCCTGTGAGGAAGGCTGGATGGTCATGGTGGGGAAGCACTGGGCATCCAGGCGGGAGACTGTGTGGCCATGGGTGTTGCTTGTGGCTGCTGGCTTTTCCTCCTTGCTGGACTCCTGGGACGCTGCTAAGGGTGGGTGTCCTCCTCCATCGTGCTGTGGAAGTACAGGAGCTGGGACCTGGAGACCAGAGGGGAGAGTGTGGGCGTGTGGGCATGTGGCGAGCTGGGATGTCAAGAACTGCTGTCAAAATCTCCTCTTTTCTGGTCCCACACCACATTTTAGCCCTCTCTCGTTCCCTTAGCACCGGTTCCAAAAACAGAGTCCTTAGGCTTACAAGCTGCTATCTTGGAAAGAGGGTGTAGCTGTTGGAGGATGGGGCTATGGATGGGGAGTTTATTTTATTTTTATTTTTTATTTTATTTTTGGTACTGAGGATTGAACACAGGGGCACTCTACCACTGAGCTATATCCCCAGCCTTTTTTTATTTTTTATTTTATTGCTGAGACTGGCCCTGAAGTTGTGATCCTCATTGATTTGAGGCAGAGTAACTCAGAGGTAACATTAAACCCCGTTGACACCTTTGTTTATTAAATCCTTTCCCACTGGGTAGCTAAGGGAGACAGAGTACAGAGGCATGGTATCATTGTTTTGGGTGATCCTCCTGCCTCAGTCTTCTGAGATTGCTGGGATTACAGGCGTGGGCTACAGGCATGCCACTGTGCCCAGCAGGGAGTTTACAGAAGGAGCTCTTCCAGGCCCAGCCACAGGCGTGTTTTGGAGGAGCTTGCCTTTTCTTTCTGTTTATTGAGCACTTATTAAGTGGCAGGTACTTTGTAAATAGTCTTTAGTTAATCCTCTTGATTTTTATGAAGTGCTGTGACTACCTCCATTTTACTGCTAGGGGAACTGGCTTTTAGGGAGGTTAATCCAAAGGTCACAACCAGTAAATAGTGGACGTGAGACTTGCGCCCAGATGTAGTACCTCCCAGAGCGCATGCTCTTAACTACAGAATTACTGCCACCATTTCCTCCCTGCTCCAGAACTGGGTGATGTGCTGCTTGTTGGGGATACTTTAATGTTTGGGAGGGGCTGCAGGGGGTCATTTGACGGCTGTAAGCTGTGGGGCACAGGCTGGGGGTTTTAATAAAGCTTAGTTCCTGAGTCTCAGCACCAGGACTTTCTCCAGAGACCAGAGAGGAGCAAACACAGGTGTGTTTTGTCTCCTGCAGCTTCCCCAGGAAATGGAGCCACAGCTTTCAACAGGACTTTTCCTCTTTCACCAGCAGTGACTTTTTACAAAAGAGAGCAGAGCCTCCTCCCTCCTCCCCTCCCTCCCATCACCATCCTCAAGACCTGTTAGTAAACATAGCTCCCAGCAGGGTGCACAAGGCAGCTCCCACCAGGACCCCAGCCAGCTGCACTGGACCTGAAACAGTCCCTTTGACAAAGTTGCTGGGGCTGAGGGTTCCTTCAAGGTGGCAGAAAGCCTTTAGCTGAGGCTGATGAGAACAAGATGCTGGGAACTATAAGATGGTGACCAATGAAAAGAGTGCCCGCTCACCATGTGATCATATAACGTGACAGTCCTGGGAAAAAGTGACATATGACAGACGATGGCAGGGATAAAATTCGCAAAACCAAAATAAATCATATTTATTTTAATGACATAAAAATTCTTTCTAGTTTTTATACCATCAAAAAAGGTTAGCTGGGCCTGGTGGCTCGCACATGTAATCTCAGCAGCTCTGGAGGCTGAGATAGGAGGATCCTCAAGTTCAAAGCAAGCCTCAGCAAAAGCAAGGTGCTAAGCAATTCAGTGAGACCTAGTCTCTAAATAAAATACAAAATAGGGCTGGGGGTGTGGCTCAGTGGCCAACTGCCCTTGAGTTCAATACCTGGTACCCTCCCCCCCAAAAAAAAGGGTTAGCAGGCACAGTGGCTCATGCCTAAAATCCCAGCAGCTCTGGAGGCTGATGCAGGAAGATTGTGAGTTCAAAGCCAGCCTCAGCAGTTTAGCAAGGCCCTAAGCAACTCAGTGAGACCCTGTCTCTAAATGAAATACAGACAGGGCTGGGGATGTGGCTCAGTGGTTGAGTGTCCCTGAGTTCAATTCTCAGTACCAAAAAAAAAAACGTCTAAATCCTTGCCAGTTCGTAAAGCAAAAACTAGAGGAAGGATACCCAGCACTTCTACCCTGAGGCAG
The DNA here is from genome assembly GCA_028644305.1 of Xerus rutilus. Lineage (NCBI taxonomy): Eukaryota > Metazoa > Chordata > Mammalia > Rodentia > Sciuridae > Xerus > Xerus rutilus. The sequence goes on from CM053401.1 coordinate 29,678,257, forward strand.
CCCCTGCCCTCTGAGCTGTTCTCTGTCCAGACTAATCCTTGCACAAGAGCAGGGGCTTTTGCTGTTTTGTTCACTGCTCTAGCCCTGACTGTGCCTGGGGACTCTGGGATGCGAAGGTGGACATTGAGGCCTGACCTGTAGGAGTTCCCGGTCTGGCAGTGCTGGAGTGAATGCAGGGTGCTGTGGGCTCTGCCCCCAATCCAGGGAGGCCTCCTGGAGAAAGTGATGTCTTCGTCCAATTTTGAAAGATGACTGTGAGTTAGCCAAGCCAGACACAGAGGACATTCCTGACTGAGGAATCCCTCTGTGCCCCTGCCTGCCTCCTGATTGATTGCTGTCAGTCTAACCAAAGTCCCGTATACACCCCATTCTGTCATGGGAGCACCCTGGTCTACGAGTGCAGGTGTGTTTGTAAGGCGAGGAAGGTGTACTCTTTTGGAAAGTTACTAATGAGACAGGATTTAAAGATGAGACCCAAAGTTGAGTGGTGTCGTGGGCTGTCCCTCCCCACCTCTCCCATCTCTACCCCTTCTCTTCCTGTGCATAGGCTTCTCCCTGTAAATCTAGGTAGCCAAGTCTTTCCCCTATAGTCACCAGTGCTGTGCTGCTGGCCCTTGTCATTTCACTTTGTAGCTCCCCAGGGCAGGAGGAGGTCAGGGGCACGATGACCTTCCCTAGGAGCATGCTGCTGCTTTTACAATAAATACTACACTGCCTACCCTCGGGACTTTGCGGGGCAGGTAGGATAAGAGCTGAATGGCCCTGCTGGAGGGTGAGCGTCACATCAGCTCTTGAGACTGTGACGTTTGGTGCAAGGGAAGTCTAGGGTTGACAAAAAAATGAGTTGACCAAGAGAACTCTTCTCTCTGGTTTCTACAGACCGTGCCGGCTGCAGAGAGACAGGTCAGGTTTTATGGACAAGTGAAATCCAAGTGCACATGTGTTGCTTCTTTTTGAGTCACCCTGTTCCTTGGGTGAGCCACCGGGTGGTGCAATCAACACAGGACAGCTTGGTGGGCATCCTCTCTATGACCTGTTTAATAGAGAAGTAGCTACCAAGTTTTGTACTTGACCTTCTTAGTTTCTCTTTCTGAAATTCTTCATGCTTCTTTTGTAGGTCAGGGTACCTCCACCTCAAACTGACACCATACCTCTGAGCTCTGTCCCCAACAGAACGTGTTAATCCTTACGCTTTGCTACTGAGTGGGAGAGGACTTAATAAACTGATTTACTGGAAGGCGTCAAGGCGGTTTAGTATTACCTCTGAGTTACTCAGTGTTAAAACTGTGAAGATTGAAACTGATGTACCTAAGAGGGAAATTGCCGATAATGGAACTGTGGTGCTTCTAAATGTGGGTGGGGATAGTGTTTGTGGAAGAGGGTTGGGAGGCAGAGCGTTACGTGAGGGTGCTGCTTCAGCTGCCCCATGGGTGCTCCACAGGGCCGTGGGCTCCATGGAGGGCACTTTAGCAGCTGTCCTTGAGGAGCTCACTGCTTGGTTGATGAGGTAGATAGATGAAGGAGACCTGTCTGAGACAACCGTGCTGAGAAAGTCTGTGGCCTCTACTGAGCAGCCGTCCACCCTCCTGGCCCTGTTAGATGGCTCATCCAATAAGAGGGACCTCCCCAGCCTCCCCAGTACCTTATACATAACAACTGGAAAGCCGTCACAAGGCAGCCGGTCCTGAGGAGCCATCAAAGCCCTGTCCTGAGCCTCAGGCACCATGTGACTTGTGGAGGAGATTGACCGCTTGCTCTTTCTCTTTGTGGCCAGACGTTCACAGCATGGTGCAACTCCCACCTCCGGAAGGCGGGCACGCAGATCGAGAACATTGAGGAGGACTTCCGGGATGGCCTGAAGCTCATGCTGCTGCTGGAGGTTATCTCAGGTAAGGTGGCCCCAGCCCAGGATGAGGTGGTGTCATCTAGGTACTCTCCTGGCCCCCTGCTTCTGCTCTGCCCATGACCATAGCAGGCTTCAGGTCTCTTGAACCAAGATGGAGATGAGGTGTATGAAATCTGAACAGGAAACTAGGTCTTAGTTTGGGTCTTGCTGCTGACTAGCTGGGTATCTTGAACACCTTTCTATTTCAACATCCTCAATTACAAAAGTAGATTTTTGTTTGTTTTTGATGCAGGGCTCTGAACCTAGGGGTACTTTAAAAGTAAGGGTTTTGAAGTAAAGGTTTTGAAGGAATCTCTGAGATTCCTTCTCCAAATTGCCAGAATTCAATGGCCAAGAATATAACTATCGGGGATCATCCCCAAACCTTGGGTCCTGTACTACCTAACTACCTTATCCAGATAACACAGGCAATTATGCAGTTCCCAGGTTGTCCTGATGTCTGGAAGGGCAGCTCCACTTGAGTACATCTCAGCTTTTCTGTGAGTGCTTATCCTCCACTATCTTTGAAGTCAATGGTCCCTGAGCATCTGGTCTTGGTTTAGACACTGAACAATCTAACTACTTTCTTCAGCCATCCCATCCTTCATGCCACTAAGTCCTAGATCTAGTCTTACCTATGAATTCTCCTTTCCCTTGAGCCCTATCTTAAAATACTCAACCTGTTGGGTATATTGGTTCATTTTGCGCTGCTATAACAAAATGCCTGAGGCTGGATAATTTAAAAGACATTTGTTTAGACTATAGTTTTTTTTGTTTGTTTGTTTTGTTTTGTTTTTGGTACTGGAGATTGAACTCGAGAACTCGAGTACTCGACCCCTGAGCCACATCCCAAGCCCTATTTTGTGTTTTATGTAGAGACAGGGTCTCACTGAGTTGCTTAGTGCTTCGCCATTGCTGAGGCTGGCTTTGAACTGGTGATCCTCTTGCCTCAGCCTCCCAAGCCGCTGGGATTACATGCGTACGCCACTGTGCCCCGCTGGTCCTACCACTTCTTTTTTTTAGTTGTTGATGGACCTTTATTTTTTATTTATTTATATGTGGTGCTGAGGATCGAACCCAGTGCCTCATGCATGCTAGGCAAGCACTCTACCACCGAGCCACCACCCCAGCCCGGTCCTACCACTTCTTAACGTGACCACACTGGGGACCGAGCACCCAATACTTGAGCCCTTGGGGAATAAAACATACCCAAATTATAGCATTGGGCATGTCCCCCAGCGTCCTGGCATGCCCAAATTGTACTGACCACTCCTGGTGCTAGCAACCTCTTTTCCTCCTGGGGCCTCCATCTTGTTCTCCTTAGCCTGATCTGGGAATCATAGCTCTGTTTCTGCTTTTCTTTCCAACTTACATTCATGTCCTGATCAGCTGTTTCCTTCTTCGGGATTCTACTGTTAACCAGATACTGGTGTCTGTGTGGGCCCGTCTCTGCTCCGCCCAGATGATAGCATGGAAGGTGCAGACCCTCCCCACCTCCCCGCACCCCATCCCCTAGGCCACAGCTGCAGCTCAGGGATCGTCCGGCAGGCCAAATATGGTCATGCTGTTCCCTGTTCAAAAGCCCTGCTGCCTCCCCAGAGCTTTGAGCCCAAGTCCACATTCCTCGGCTAGCTTGCAGGATCCTTGGTGAGCTGGCACCTGTTTTCTTTTCATCCAACTATTCCCAAAAAGGTAGCAGACCTCAAGCGCTCTGCTGCACTGGGAGAAGACTCGTCTCCCCAGATGACATGCACCCCCTCTTCCCGAGCCTTTGCACAGGCTCTGATGACCCTTTTTTCTTTCTTCCTTTATTTTAAATTCTTTTTTGTACTTCCTTTTCAGGTAAAAACCTTTATGAAGTGCTTTTGGTTTTATGTGTGTGCGTTAAATCATACACAGCCTAACGTCTACCACTTAGCCATTTTGGCACGAACTGTTCCGTGGCATGACCAGCACTCACACTGCTGGGCACCACACCACCATCCATGTCGCCATTAGATACAAGCTCCCCACACTCTCCTGCCCCCAGCTCTTGGCAGCACCTTTCTATGTTTTGCCTCTATGAATTTGCCTATTCTAGGCATCTTGTACAAGTGGAATCACACACAATATTTGTCCTTTTGCGACTGGATAGTTTCACTGAGTGTAATGTTTTTAAGGTTCATTCATGTAGGATGGGTCAGAATTTTTGTCCTGTTGACGACTGAATAATATTCCATTGGGTGTATTAGTGCATTTTGCTTATCTATTCAAGATCCTCAAGGATCTATGGTCCGATGAATAGATAAGCAGATGAATAAGGCTGCTGTGAACATGGGTATAGAAATAAGAATTTTTTGAGCCCCTGCTTGTAACTCTTTTGGTTGTACACCCGGAAGTAGAATTGCTGGATTATATGGTAATTCTGTTTATTTATTGACTTTTTTTGGTACCAGGGGTTGAATTCAGGGGAACTCAACTTTTGAGCCACATCCTCAGCACTATTTTCTTGTTTTATGTAGAGACAGGGTCTCACTGAGTTGCTTAGCGCCTCCCTGTTGCTGAGGCTGGCTTTGAACTCACGATTCTCCTGTCTCAGCCTCCTAAAGTGCTGGGATTACAGGCGTGAGCCACCGCACCCGGCTAATTCTGTTTAATTTTTAAGGAAACATCATACCATTTTGTTCTGCTTTTTGGAATGTTCTTTCTTATCTCTCCCCCAAAATTCCCCAGTTGAAAACCAACTAACCAACTGGGCATTACTCCTCTTCATTTCTCACAGTGCAGCTTGGTTTGGGGGCGTCTCCCAGGAAGGCTTCCCAGACATCTTACCCCAGAAGGCAACTCCCCCAACCCTCCCCAGTGCCAGTAGCACTCACCATTTCCTCTGTTGGGGCTCACTTGTTTTCTTTCCCACTCCACGTTGTCTCCTTGAGGGTAAGCACTATCTCATTTCTGTGTCCCAGGTGCTTAAAAACTGTGGCAAGCAGATGACATCTGGAAATATTTTTTTTTTTTTTAGGTACCGGGGATTGAACTCAGGGGTACTCGACCACTGAGCCACATCCTCAGCCCTATTTTGTGATTTATGTAGAGATAGGGTCTCACTGAGTTGCTTAGTGCCTCGCTGTTGTTGAGGCTGGCTTTGAACTCGCGATTCTCCTGTCTCAGCCTCCCTAAGTGCTGGGATTATAGGCGTGAGCCACCGCGCCCGGCTAATATTTTTTTTTTATGTGGTGCTGAGGATTGAACCCAGTGCCTCACGCATGCAAGGCAAGCGCTCTACCGCTGAGCCACAATCCCAGGCCGGCAGGTGACACCTGGAAATATTACGATGACTAGATGGATGCCCAGAGACGAACTTGTGTACATGACCTCAGTTGTCCCACCAAACAGGTCAGGCTGTGCCCATAGTGAGCCCAGGCCCTTCTGCGAAGCTTGTGGATCTCTCTCTCCAAGCGGGAGGAGGTCTGATCAGTGACACACTGCTTTCCTCCTGTGTCTTTGGTGGTGGGTTAACTGCCAGGGATGAGGAGAAGACAAGGGGAATGCTTTCTAAAAAGCTTCTCAAAGTGTGGTCCCTGGACTGTCCTCACCAGAATCATCAGGGCTGCTTGTTAAAATACAGATGCCCAGATCCCAACCCAGATCTCCTAAACCAGCCACTTGGAGGTGGTGGGGTTCGGGGGACTGGAGATCTAAATAGCAAGTTCCCTGGGGATTTTGTGCAGACTAAAGTTTGAGAACTGCTGGTATAAGCTTAGGAAGCTCTTCCCATCCTCCAGTGTTTAACCCTGGCCTTCTCCACCATCCTCTTGGGTGCAGAAAATGTGCACAGCAGGTGAATGGCTGGGGGCTCAGGCATGGCAGGACCCCAGGGCTGGGCATTAGCAGGAGAAGACTTCCAGGGAGGGAGATGGTGCTGTCTCCACCCTTCCTGTGGGTTGGGAGCCTTCCTAGAGCAGGCAATGGCAGGACCCTGTGCTGAGCAGTGGCCAAGGCCTAAGGAGAGCCCCAAGTGAGAAACCTTGATTTAATAAGACAGCAGCTGTGCGTTCCTAGGAGTAGACAGCTCAGTCACATCTCGACAGGAAGTCTGTCTCTTCTGGAAGCTGGCTGGCAGTTGCCGACAGGGTGAGCCTGGCTCAGTGTCACAGCTGCAGCCCCTGTGTCCTTAGCCAGAGCTGCTGTACTGGGCTGGGGCCACCGCATGCAGCGGGGGCCGGGGTTTCAGGCTCTAGGATAGTGATCTCAGCGTGTGGGGTCCTTGACCCCTCAGGAATTCTGAAAACTATGTCCCCTTTCCCTAGGTATGGCTGTGCATGTGCTTACATATTTTTCCAGATCCTTTCTGGAGGTTCTGGGGATTAAAGTGTTCTTAATGGGGTATCTACAGAATGCATTCTCATTTCCCTGCGGCTTCTGACCTGGAACCCAGAGCAGAAGAAACTCCTGAGTGGAGGCTGGGGAAGAAGAGGGGGAGTGGTGGGGAAGGAGGGTGGGCTTTTGATTGGCAGCTGAGCCCCAGGTGCTCACAGGGAGGCGGTGTCCTCAAACGGGCAGGGGGATACTGTGCTGTAGGTAGCTCCGTTTCATCACCTGGGGACTTTCTCTAAGTACTCTAGCAGTAGCCTCAGAGTTCAAGGCCTCTGCTTGTGCTTTCCTTCTCCCTTGATCACCATTCCCTGCAGTGTTGGCCTGGTCACAGAGACTCAGGCCTCCCCTGACCATTGCCCAGTTCCTCCTCTTTGGAAGAGCACCGATCCTTCTTGGTATTTGTCCGTAGTGTGTTTTTCTCTGTGTATTTCTTTCTTTAAGGCCTGTCTGTCCTGCTGGACTACAATTATATAAAGGCAAGAAACTGTTGTGCTTGCCCCCATATTCCCAGTACTCCATCCAACTGCTTGATTATATTTGGGGCTTAGTAAATAGATGTTGAGTGAATGAATACTGTTGCCATGTGAGTAGTGGATGGGATGAGAGCAGAGGCAGGTGGCCTCTCCCTCTCCCTCCCTGCCAGGTGGCATCCCCCAGCTGCTCAGAGGCATGAGCGCACGCACACATACGCCTTGTACACCTGCGCTTCAGGTGAGGGTGTTACGAGGTAGCCCTGGGTGTTGGATAATTGCATCTCACCTCTCTTCTTTCCTCTTGATCCAATCAGGTGAACGCTTGGCCAAGCCAGAGAGGGGCAAGATGCGAGTCCACAAGATCTCCAATGTCAACAAGGCCCTGGATTTCATAGCAAGCAAAGGGGTCAAGCTGGTATCCATTGGCGCTGAGGGTGAGTAAGGCTTGCCTTCAGCTGTTCTGGGAAGCCTGATGTTCTGTGCACCCCGATGCCATTGGTCTTTTCTGCCCTGACTCCCAAGTATCACTTGACCTTTGGGAGCAGGTCCTCTAGCACCTCTATCTGGCCAGCCTGGAATTCTTCATATAAGGACAGCACTTTTTTTCAGTCTCAGCCCCGCCCCATGCCAAGGACTCACACCCCCTTCTGTTCACTTCTGTTCCTGCAGCCCCTCTGCCAAATCCTTGTACCCGGAGTCCTGCAAGGTGGAAAGCTGCCTCCCTTATCTTTCAGCCTCACCACACTTTTTTTTTTTTGGTACTGGGGATTGAACTCAGGGGCACTCGACCACTGAGCCACATCCCCAGCCCTATTTTGTGTTTTATGTAGGGACAGGGTCTCACTGAGTTGCTTAGCACCTCGCTGTTGCTGAGGCTGGTTTTGAACTTGTGGTTCTCCTGTCTCAGCCTCCCTAAGTGCTGGGATTACAGGCTTGAGCCACTGCACCCGGCTAGCCTCACCACACTTTGCTGCCTGCAGTGTGTGGCTGGGGGAAGCTGGTGGGGGCCATGAGCCCTGGCCCCGGGGAGACTGCTCTTCCTGAAAACACTTCTTTTCTTTTGTGTGTGTGTGGTGCTGGGGATTGAACCCGAGGCCTTGTGCATGCAAGGCGAGCACTCTACCAACTGAGCTATATCTCCAGCCCTGAAAACACATTTTAAATAGCATTTCCTTGCAGTGTAGCTTCTTGGCTCTTTTGCCATCACTTTTAAAAAAAACCTTTTTATCCCTCCAAGCTTTTAAACTACTGTGAGCATGTTATTGACAATTAAAAGAAGGTAGCATGCCTCCTGGTGTGCATGGCCATGGCTCTGAGGGATTTGGAGTAGGCTGAGGCGGTCAGAATATGCTAACCAGGGCCCTTTGTTCATGTGCCCCATGGACTCAGCAAGTATGTATTAGGTATGTGATGCAGAGATCTAAAGATGGATGCAGCATGGTTTCATTCATTCGTTCATTCATGATGCAGCTGCAGCTGAGAGCTGAACACTCATGATGTGGAAAGTCTAGTGTTGAAGTCCTTTAACCAGCGATCCCACTTAGTCCCCACAGCGACCCTCCGAGGTAGCTCGAGTTATTATTCCCTTTTTACAATAAGAAAATGTGCGCACAGAGATTACATTGCATTTCGTAAGTTACCAAGCCAGAACGCAAATCCGGGTCTGCCTGACACCAGAGAAGGGCCTCAGAGAGTGACCAGTCCTTGGACAAAGTGGGAGTCTCGCTCCTGGTAAACCCATAGGAGCAGATCTTTCCTGGGTGATGTTCAGAGTCCCTTTCCTTCTGGAATGGAGAGCTCTTATGCTGATACATCAAATCAAGAAACTTCAAGATGGATCAGCACTCTAGTGCATGGGGCTGAGTCTGGCTGACATGGGTTTTTGTAAATATTGGAATGGAGCCACTGTATACGTGTCATCTGTGGCTGCTCTCGGGCCACAGTGGCAGAGTTGAGTAGTTGCTACTGAGACCATATGGCCAGCAAAGCAAAAATATTTCCTATCAAGTTCTTTACAGAAAACATTTGCCAGTCTCTGCTGTACTCCGAATCAGGCTAGGGCTAGCAGCCACTGGCTGTGCCTGGTGGACCCCCAGAATCCCCACCGATGGTAGAGGGCTCAGTAAATTTTCAAAGCACTTGCACATAGCAGAATGCTCTTTTTTGTGATTGGGAAACTATTCTTGGCCGTTTAATAAGAACAAAGGAATTTGCTGGAGGAATAAAAACTTGGCAGAAGCTGGTTTAGCTAACGGTGCACGGAAAGCCATGCAGAATGCACTTAGTGGTCTGGTGCCAGTTCAGATGCCCCCCCACCGTGGCCCCCCAGCAGGGAGGTAGAGGATGTGTGAGGTGAGCTGGGGTGAGTGGTAGGGATGGGTGGGGACTGTGGTGAACTTGAGAGAGCAGGGCAGATGCCACATAGATCTAACCAGTCATGGCTGTGTTGGGAATCCAGGTCCAGCACTGCAGGCTCCTCTAGCTTTTCAAAAGAAGCCAGAAATAACTGATTTTTAGAGAGGAAAAATTGGCAACTAACTGGGAAAAGAAAAAAAAAATTTTTTTTAAAAAGACTGTATGAGGAGAGGACAGAAGGGGGGAGGTGGAAGAGAAGAGCACTTTCTAGTACCTGTGCCTGGCTGGGCAGACACCTTCCTTGAGTTAGCGCCTTCTATTATAACAGCATGTAGGATGGATAAGACCAGCTGCATTTTAGTTGAGGTAACTGAGCTCAGAAAAATTGCTAGAGAGGATGAGTATAGTCTCTTGGGCGCAGGCTCAGACCCAAACTGCTTGTAGATGGCGGAGCTGGGCTCAGTCTGGGTGAGTGGGCTCATGGCTTGAGGTCTTAACTCCCCATCACTGCCAGGCATTGCTGTGTCCTTGAGGGGGCCCAGGACCCAACCTGTAGTTCTGATTTACCTCATTAATGAAAGGGCAGGGCAGGTCCCAGCAGAGTGAGGAGGAGCTGAGACACGCCCTGGTGTGGACTCTGATCTCACCACCTCTCCTCTGCTGCGGAAGTCCCTTCCCCTGGCTGGCCTCGGTGTTCCAGTTCCTTTGACACAGGCCTAACATGAGATGCTCTTTATCTTCTCACTGCCCTGGGGAGCCAGTGTGTCTAGCTGAGGCTTCCTGGTTTGAAATCATCTATTCATTTCAAGCTGAGCCTGAAGACCCTGCTGGAATGGCTGCTCTGCCAAAGCAGGAAGCTAGATTAGCCACCTAGGGGGTTTGTTTTTTAATGAAATGGGGTTGGCTGCTGTAGAGTGTGAAGTAAAAGGCAGTGGATGAGATGGCCTGGAATGAGCTCTCCTGGGGGTGGTGTGAGGAATATTGTCAGTCCTCCTGATGGGGGAGCATCCAGGGCTAGGAGCAGCCCAGTCATCTAGTGCAAGAATTAGACTCTCTGGTCCATCCTGAAGGGAGACCCTAGGGACAGGCACACTCTGGACAATATGCTTAGCCTTGGGGAATGGAACTAGTGCTCCTGGAATGCCATTCGATCTGTGTCCCTGAAGGTGTCCAAATAGAGGCCAGAGGTATAACACAGAAGTTAGATGCCTAAGATTTCTTCCACTGTTCTCTCTCTCTCTCTCTCTTTTTTTTTTTTTTGGTGGGGGTGGGTATTGGGTATTGAATTCAGGGGCACTCAACCACTGAGCCAATCCCCAGCCCTATTTTGCATTTTATTTAGAGACAGGGTCTCACTGAGTTGCTTAGTGCCTTGCTTTTGCTGAGGTTGGCTTTGAACTCGCAATCCTCCTGCCTCAGCCTCCCAAGCCTCTGGGATTACAGGCATATGCCACCGCACCCAACTTCTTCTACTTTGATTCTAGAATCAAGGTTGGCTCCAGCAGCCAACCTTGATTCTAGAATGTTTGGACTTCATGAGATTGATACGTGGCCTGGTTGAACAGTTGGAATTTAACCAGGGAAAGGAACCAGAGAAAACATTTTATTTTAAGATCTTTGGGCAGAGAAAGCTTAATGGTTGGGGTGCTGAGAGTTTGCGCATGGTCTTGATGATTTAGCATCTTTCAGAAGCGGGGGGGCTATGGGTGCAATAGCAAAAGCATTGGTCTGAAAACAACAACAACAACAAAAGTATTGGTCTGAAAGGTGGTGGCCCTGGGGTCCTGTACTCTGCGGGATTTCAGCAGCATGATTCATTCTGCTCTCTGAAGGTGGGTAGGTGATTGCATCCCTGTTGTGGGGAGACAGAAATGATATGGAGAGACAGAACATGAGCAGCTTGGTAGCTCACCCTAGGCCAGGAGTGACAGACACACGGGCCGGCCGCTACTTCTCCCTCACGGGGGGCAGGCATGGAGAATCCCTCATGTGGTTTTTCCTGCCGTGCCCAGCTATGGTTTTGGAACTCTCTGGGTCCAGCATTTCAAGAAGCCTCCTGACGGAAAGCGCCTGTGAGGTGGGTCACCACTGATGCCAACAGAGAGAGGCCTCGAAAAAGGATCTTCCTTGCTGAGGGGTGGAAAGGGGAGCCTTCTGGGGAGAGTTATGCCCTGCTGGGACATGGGACAGGAGCCAGGTGGAACTGGGCTGGAGTGGGCTCTTAATTGAACTTACCTCACTCTCTGTTCATCCCCTGAGCCTCTGTTTTCTGGTGAAAGGACTTCTTTGGTACGAATGAGGATTTGGTAAACAAAGATCTAGGGGGACTCTGAAGAAGGAGGAGAGGAGTAATTAGGATCCCTAAAAGAAGCTGCCTGACCCCCTTGGTGCTGGGAGAGCCCTGGGGAGGACAAATCTGCAGTCCCTGAGCTCAAGGCCAGTGGGAGGCCAGGGTATTTGACCTTCCATCAGGGGGACAAAAGGGAGGAGATCACAGGGAGTGGGGAGCCAGCACTATAGCCCCCACCCCTAGAAAGGCCAAGCTGCAGGATTACCATGTTTTCTGAGCACGAAACAAACAAACTAAAACTACTCATATTTGATGAAATGCTATCCATACCATTTCATTATCAAGATTTTTCCAAGTCATTAAAAACTCATGAATGTAATGTTTAAACGCTGCTTTAATCATCTGTTTGAGCACAGCTGTGCTCCTTCCCACACCTGGGACCTGCCCTGGAAGAGACTGTTTTGTTCTCAGGGGGCCCAATGACAGGAATGTATCATCTATTCCCGCTGCCCACTGTGGCTGGTGTCTGTCCCCCCATCTATTCATCAACAGATGGAGGGCTTTCTCAGTGCCAGGCACTGTACTAGGCTCTCCGGTAGTGATGGATGCAAAATGGGAAAGAATCCTGACCCTGTGGAACTTGCATTCTAGAAGGGGAGAGAAAATGCACACATGTGACTGTCAGCTGGAGAAAAATGAAGCAGAGAGGAAAGTGGGTGGTCCAGGAAGGTGTCAGTGAGCTGATCTGGGAGGCAGGGGACAAACAATTGGACATCCAAGGAGGGGGAGGGGCGAGAGGCCCAGCAGCCAGACCCTCCACCCTGTGAGGGGTGCCTTGGAGCAGAGTGCTGGGCTCTGGGGATTTCTGAGTTAGTCTTTGTACTTTGTACATTCACAGGGCTTCCAATTTGGGGCCGAGATAAATAACCGAATAGCAATTGTATTTAGACAGAAGCCTTACCCTGCCTTTCAGGTCATGGGCCAGGGAGAGATTCCTAGAGATAGAATTTCACTGCCCAAAAGTTGAACAATTCTAAGATGTTTGCATCTTGTGGCCAAATAATTTCCCAGCAATTGTTTTTTGTTTTTTGTTTTTAAGCCAATTTACACATCTAGCTGAAATGTGATAGCCTTGTTTGTACCAAGGCCTGTGCCTGTTTTTTAAGTTTGTTTTTTAACTTTGCTAATTTAATAGCTGGGAATATGATGTTTTATTTGTTTAAGTCCAAGTGAGATTGGACATTCTTATGAATTGGTTATTTGTATTTTGTGTTTCATGACGTGTCTGTTTGTCTTTTACCTGTTTTACCTATGGAGAGTTGAGGCTTTTTCTTATCAGTTTAAATTCTTTAAATGTTACAGATGTTAAACAATTGGAAAGTGATTTTTTTCCTCCAGGACTGGGAATTGAACCCAGGGAACTCTACCACTGAACTACATACCCAGTCCTTTTTATTTCTAATTTGAGACAGAGCCTTGCTAAGTTGCCCAGGCTGGCCTCTAGCTTGCGATCCTCTACCTTAGCCTCCCAAGTACCTGGAATTACAGGTGTGCACCACCATGCCCAGCAGAAAGTCCATTTTTTAACAACATCAAAGCTTTATGAACTGATGTGCTCTGTCAAACGCTGGCTGACTGTGCTGCTTGTTCATGAACAGTGGCACACTTGCTGCTCTCTCTCTAACCCAGAGCTTTGAACCCAGCATCTGGGCTCTGTTAACAGGAAGGGGCCTAGCACCCTGAGCAGACCCCCAGGGTTGCCCACCCCTTAACATCCAATGGCCAGCCATTGCTCTGAGCTCTGTGTCTTGGTGGTCACGAAGCAGTGTATGGCGCTGACCTTGCCTTTGAGGAAGAGGCTAAGAGAGTGGAGCTTTCTTGGTGGGAATGTAAGTAAGGAGTTTATGGAACACAAACCCTAGTGGACATGGGCAGAGGGAATGGCCCCTTTTCATGGTTCTATTGTCTTTCCTAAAACTTAACTGAGTGTACCTTGCCATGGGCCAGGTTATTGCACCTGTGCGGCTTATTTATGCTTGTATGTCCTGCCTTTAGGCATGGTGAGGGGGAGAAAGAGAGAGCAAGGGAGGGAAGAACGAATAAGCTTAATAGAATCTATACCATCTAAAAGTCTAAAAAAGGTTACTTAGAGTAAATTTAGCGACTTATCTCTGTGTTGAGATCTCAAAGCTACCACATGATTTATAAACAAAAATCTACTGTAATAACCAGCTAATGGCATTGTAAAATTGATTTTTGAGTCAGTAGATCATTCAAATGGCAGTGAGGATGTCTATTTTGAGAGCTGTGATTGCTTAGAGACCCCCAGCTTACAGGGCTGCTGGGACATCTGTGACAGCTTAGAAACCCAGCCCCTCTTTATCAGGCCAGTGGCGCAGTGCAGGGCTCAAGGCACCTCCAGTTCTCTGTGGCCTTTTCTGATGCCGGATCCACTGTCCCCAAGTAGAATCGCCTACACCTTCCTTGTGCCTCAAATAGACTTGTCTCCTGGCACCTGTTGTGGTCAGTTGTGCTAACTTTAAAGAAAAACAAAACAAAACTTCCTATGAAGACTAGAAGATTAGAAGAAGGGAACTCTGGGGAGGGAGAAGGGGAGAGAAATTGACCAAATTACCTTATGTGTGAGGCTGAGACAGGAGAATCACGAGTTCAAAGCCAGCCTCAGCAACGGCGAGGCGCTGAGCAACTCAGTGAGACCCTGTCTCTACATAAAACACAAAATAGGGCTGGGGATGTGGCTCAGTGGTCGAGTGCCCCTGAGTTCAATCCCGGGTACCAAAACAAAAACAAAAAAATTACGTTATGTGCACGTACAAATACATCACAATGAATCCCACTAATATGTGTAATTATAATGCACCCAAACCAAACCAAACCTCCTATTAGGGACTGGGGTGCAGCTCAGAAGTACAGCATGTGCTTAGCCGGTGAGAGGCTCTGGGTTCAATCCTCAGCACCAAATAAATCAATAAAAACGCCCTTTTCCCTCTAGAAGTAGGGCTCTGTGGTCTTTGATTCCTAGCGTGGTGCACAGAGTGACCCAGGAGCTCCAGGAATGTGAGTTCTGCCCTGCTACAACCCGTCCTCATGTGTTTTGCTGCTCTTTCTCTAGAAATCGTGGATGGGAATGTGAAAATGACCCTGGGCATGATCTGGACCATCATCCTTCGCTTTGCCATCCAGGACATCTCTGTGGAAGGTTGGTTTCTGCCTCGTCGCCAAGTTTGCCCCTTTCCCCTTCCTACGCCATCTTGTCCTCCTTCCTGGGCTCAGCCAGGAGAATCCCCACCACCACCACAGTGACACTGGATCACAGGCCGTGTCCTGGGCTTCTTACCCATTTCTGGGTATCTGCCAGAAAAGTATGAACTAATTGAGGTGCTGATTCCTGTGGGTGTGTTTAGCCAAAGCTTATGGGATATAGCAAAAGCTGTTCAAAAGGGAAGTTTATAGCAGTAAACATGTGCATCAAATAAGCAACCCATAGGCCTGTGGGCCCCATGGAAACTCCCCACTTTGGAGAGCCCAAGTCTGCTGTGGGGAAGCCTATTGGAAGCCCTGTCTGGTCCTTGAGTGGGAAAAGATGAGGACTTGGGTTTCCACTTTACTCCCACAGCACCCTCTGGTGGCCTCTTTGCAGAAATTCAGGGCCTACCATGATCAGGGGCAGTGATCCCTCTAAATTTTGACTGCACATTCCAGCAGTTTTTGAGCTTTATGTCTGATATACATGTGTTTATTTTGCAACATTTGTGCATTGCCATGCACATGATAAAACACATGCACCAAAAGAAATTTTTAAAAGGTGATATGGAGGGGCTGGATTGTAGCTCAGCGGTAGAGCGCTTGCCTCGCATGTGTGAGGCCCTGGGTTCGATCCTCAGCACCACATACAGAGCAATAAAGTAAAGACATTGTGTCCATCTACAACTAAAAAAATTTAAAAAAAAAAAAGGTGATATAGAGATAATATTTCTAAAATACTTTTAATTCATTTTTATGGCATAGAAATCTTAAAACATTTTTATTCAAAGGAATTTCTTCTTTTTTTAAAATATTTATTTTTTAGTTGTAGGTGGACACAATATCTTTTTATTTTATTTTTATGTGGTGCTGAGGATCGAACCCAGTGCCTCCCGCGTGCTAGGCGGGCATGCTACCACTGCACCATAACCCCAGCCGCTCAAAGGAATTTCTTAATGAAAACAATGTGGATTGAGTTGCTTTGTTATGCAAATCTTGGTTTGACACTATATCTAAGTTCCATTTGTATACAGTGTAAAGGGCTAGAGTGGGTGAATTGCATTACTTGTTAATGATAGTGGCTGTAAATCTGTTTTCCAGATAGCCTTCTTCATGCTTTTTATTCCTTTTTTTTTTGGTACTGGAGATTGAACTCAGGGGCACTCAACCACTGAGCCACATCCCCAGCCCTATTTTGTGTTTTATGTAGAGACAAGGTCTCACTGAGTTGCTTAGTGCCTCGCCATTGCTGAGGCTGGCTTTGAACTCAAGATTCTTCTGTCTCAGCCTCTCAAAGTGCTGGGATTACAGGCATGCGCCACCGTGCCCAACTGCTTTTTATTCTTTTGAGTGGACTTTTGTTGATTCTAATTGAATCATTATTTTAATCTTACTATATAGTAAAAAATAGTTTGAACTAAAAAGCATTCACTTTGCTAATATTTTCATCCTTGTTTTTGCCTGAATTATAATCTTTCTAGGAACACTTTATCATCATTTTGAAGTCCATTTTGTGAGTTGAAAGTAAATGAAGTTAACCATGACCCATTTCACTAAATACCATAACCTGCAATTCACAGATGTGAACACATGGAGGCAGTGTGCAGCCTGCAGCCTTTCAGGTGTTAGGAGCTCCCTGGGTCTCAGACGCCTGCTTTAACTTAGACCGAGGTGACCTCTTCACATGCAGAGCTGCAGAGGGCAACAGTGCCAATCTATGCAGTAAATACAAAGAAAACCTTGGTTTTTTAGATGGAGAAAACAAACGAACAAACAAACCTGAGTAAGAATCCTCAGGCTTTCTTTTCTTTTCTTTTCTTTTGGTACTAGAGATTGAACTCAGGGGCACTCAACCACTGAGCCACATCCCCAGCCCTATTTTGTGTTTTATGTAGAGACAAGGTCTCACTGAGTTGCTTAGTGCCTCGCCGTTGCTGAGGCTGGCTTTGAACTCGTGATTCTCCTGTCTCAGCCTCCCTAAGTGCTGGGATTACAGCCACCAAGCCTGGCCTCAGGCTTTCTTCTTACTCTGCAGTCCTCATGATTCTGTCTGGAGGTTCCTGGTCCTTTAGATTTTTTGGACTAATCCAACACCTCCCAAAGTGACTGCCTGACAGAGGATGCTGTCTTTTCTTGTATCGCTACCACTTCTTTGAATAAATGGGAGTGGGGGACATGCCTCTGAACGTGAGAGGCTGCTTCCAGTGGCTAGTGGCTAGCTTGCTTCCTGTCTCACTCTTTTGTTTCTCACATAACTTTTCAAATTTGTCAAGGAGAGAAGTGATGGCTGGTGCTTCTTCCCTCCTTGGTAGCAGCAAGGTTAGAATCTAGAGGTTGCAGTGGGGCCTCCTGGAAGCCAGCGCCCCTCCCTCGCCTGGATCAACCCATTGATTTCTCTGCTCATCCCCTTCCCCACAGAGACCTCAGCCAAGGAAGGGCTGCTCCTGTGGTGTCAGAGGAAGACAGCCCCTTACAAAAATGTCAACATCCAAAACTTCCACATCAGGTAGGTGCCAGGGGCTAAGGCTCCTACACAAGCTGGGCTGCTTCCATGAAGGCCTTGTGGGGCTAGGGCTCTAGCTTACTGGCAGAGAGCTGGCCTAGCACATGTGAGGCACTAGGTTAAATCCTTAGCGCCGCATAAAAATAAATAAAATAAAGGCACACTGTCTACCTACAACTACAAAAAATCTTTAAAAAAAGATCTTTTAGGCCCCCTTAGCCACTCAATCTCAGCTCTGGAACAGCTGAGGCCCTTGGAGAAGAAGGAGCTTTCCTCAGAAAGGGGGTGTTGCTGTCCCCTTGAATCCCTTCCCCCTTCCCTGAAGGGCCTTGGACACCATTCGTTGTTGTGCGTTACTAGGAAGATCCCCAAGGAAAATGTCCAGGAAGTCTCAGTCTGGGGGTCCAGACCAGCACACTCGGGCCATGGACCTCAGTGAAGGGAAGGGATACGTGTGACTGGTTTATCTCAACATGCCAACCCCCACCAAGGCTTGGCTCCCAAGTGCCTGGGATAATGGCAGAAGTCTCTCTGGCCTGTCTTGTCTTATGTTTTGAAGAGTTACATATTCATCATGCATAAAGGAGGCTCCTGTTGGTGCTCTGCCCTGGGGTAGTGCTTGGTGGCTCCATTTGGCCACACTCTGCAGACACCTTACTTACCAGCTTGCCCCCTCATCTCTCCCCCGGCAGCTGGAAGGACGGCCTTGGCTTCTGTGCCTTGATCCACCGACACCGGCCTGAGCTGATTGACTACGGGAAGCTGCGGAAGGTACATAGGCTCACCTTACTTCATGCCACCAGCTCTGGCCCCCCAACCCCCAACAGCTAGGGACAAGGCTGAGGAATGGCAGGATAGGGACTCTGCTCTGAGAGCCCAGGCTGAGGAATGTGGCCCTGTATACTAGCCAGACAGAGCCCATCTAGAGGAGAGCAGAAAACCACTCTTCCTGAATCTTGCTGTCCAAGAACCACCATGGTGGTTAAAGGACACCAGTCGTGATTTTGGTGAGGCCTGTCATGAGCATATTGGGAAAGGCCACCTTGAGAGCTCTCCTCAAGCCTCTGGTTGGTGATCTGGAATAGAATTGGAATGTCACCTATCTGTGCTTAAATCTCTTGGCAAGGGGGCTATAGGAACGATGGCCTTATGTTTTTCCATTTCACCTCAACACCGAGAAGGCATAGTGTTCAATAAAGACCTCGCCTTACCTGAACCCCAGGAAGGGCCTCTGGCTAACCAGTGGCCAAGCAAGGCTTGACATTGCTCTGGTAACTCGTGGTGGCAGCAGGCCCTCTGTTCTGGGGGTGTAGGTGAGCAAGCTACCTGAGGGGATCTGTGAGGGAGGAAAGAGGAGATTCCCATTTTCCATTTGCCTGCAGGGTCTCTGCCCACCTGGAAGGGCCCATCTGCTGAAGGCCATTGGCCTGGCTGTGTACACCTGTATAGCAGCCCTTCCCAAGCTAACCTTTTGAGGAGAAGGTAGATCGCAGCTCACTAGATCAGCTGCTTTGAAAGGGAAAGAAAATCCACTTGAGAATCCCCCGACTTGCCTGGTAATTGTGTGACCAAATCAATTAGGGCCAGAGTGGGAAATCCTAGCGTTGGCAATGTTTTCTTTTTTTTTTTTTTTGGTACTGGGGATTGAACTTGGGTACTCGACCACTGAGTCACATCCCCAGCCCTCTTTTGTGTTTTATGTAGAGACAGGGTCTCACTGAGTTGCTTAGCGCCTCGTCGTTGCTGAGGCTGGCTTTGAACTCACGATTCTCCTGTCTCAGCCTACCAAACAGGTGTGCGCCACGTGCTCGGCTAATGTTTTCTTTTGAAGGCACCATCCACACCTGCTTCCTGTTGTGCTGATGCATTTTGGTGACAGGTGTGTGTGTGCCTGTGTCCCTGCATGGGTGTGCAGGTGGCAGCAGTCAAGTGAATACACAGCTGTTGCCCGCTGTTGTATAGAGCAAGGTCTGTGCTGACCGTGGCTCTGAAGTCCCATCCCTGTCCCAGAGGCTCCTGAGCTGTGGCTCTTGGCAAGTCAAGTCCAGGGACATCGACTGGTACCCAGGTAGTACTCTCCCCATCCTCTGTCCCGCTCCGGGTCTGTTTGTCTGTCCTTGAACATTCTTTCCTGTTTGGCCTCCCCTTCTCTTTAGCTCAGTGCCATCACTGAAGTCCAGCCCGGGTCCCAGCACAGAGCCAGGCCCGGGGAACATGAGCGCTTTCTGGAATACACACAGGTGGCCGGAGCCTATTGGCTCTTGGGAACCAGGGACAGAGAATCGAGGGGCTCTAGCTGGGAGGCTCTTTTTTCTTGGACTGGCTATGAGAAGGCCCCTTGGTCGTCCCTGGGACCCACATGGGGCATTTGGGGCACACCTAAGCCTGTGTGCTCGCAGCCGCTGTGCCATGCCTGGGGTGGAAATGACCTTCACTGTTTGGCTGTGTTTTTTATCATCCTGGCTGCTGTCAGAGACTTTCCCAGAAGGACTCCACCTGCTCTATTTTGAGCAATTTCCTCCTGAAAACTTCCGAAGTGAACGTATTTATCTCTTTGTTGCTTGTAATTCTCTTTTGAGCAAACAGGGAAACTGAATCTTGGGCTGGCAGTAGCTAGGTCAGTCTGAGGGACCAACTGGGGAGTGGGAGGTGCAGCAGGGACTCTCCTCACTAAGTTTGTATTTTTTTTACCCCCACATTAAAGTTCTTAAAAGAGAAAAAAAAACATGCTGGGTGTGGTGGTGCATGCTTATAATCCCAGTGCCTCAGGAGGCCGAGGCAGGAGGATTGTGAGTTTGAAGCCAACCTTAGCAACTTAACTAAGCTATAAGTAGTTTAGCAAGACTCTGTCTCTCAATTTTAAACAAACAAACAAACAAACAAAAAGGGCTGGGGATGTGGCTCAGTGGTTGAGCGCCCCTGGGTTCAATTCTAGTACCAAAAAGAAAAAACCCAAAAAACAAATCAAAACAAAAACTTTTGGTAAAATAAGTGTATAACATTTTTTAAAAAAACTGTTTTTAAGCATGCAGTTCAGTGGCCTTGTATTCATTCACGTTGTTCTGCAAACATCACGACCATCTACATTCACAACTCCTTATGTTGCAAAATTGAAATACTGTGCCCCCTCACTCTTGCTAGCCCCTTGCAACTTTCTCCATGAATTCGACTGTCTAGATACTTCAAAAAAGTAGCATCCTATAGTGTTTTTCCTTAGCACAATGTCCTCAAGGTTCATTATGTTGGAACACATATCAGGATCTCCCTCCTTTTTAAGGCTGAGTAATATTCCATTTTGTGTCTGAATGGCATTCCACTTACCCATTCCTCTGCTGATGGACTCTTGGCTTCCACCTTTTGGCTATTGTGAATAATGCTGCTGAGAATGTGAGTGTACCCATATCTCGCCGAGATCCTACTGTCTGCTCTTTGAGTTGTACACTCAGAAGTGGAATCACTGGATTGTATAGTTGTGCCATATGGCAGCTTATCTTCTTATTATTCCCACTACGATTACATTATATTCCAGAGCACAAGGATCCCAGTTTCTCTACATCCTTGCTCAGTTTTCTTGAGAAGTTAGCAGAGGCAGGAATAGTTAAAAAGCTGTGGCTCTCTGAAGGAAGATTTCATGAATTCCAAGATTTCATGGAATAGGAGCATGAAAGGGCTCCTCTTCTAATCCCTAACTAGCCATAGTTGAGGGCTCCTAGCCCAACTCTGGAGTTACAGATGGAGAAACTGAGTCCAGGTCGCTTACCCATGAGTCCCTCTGGCTGGTGGCAGAGCTGAAGCCAGAAGCCAGCACAGGTGGTACTCTGCCCCCAGCATGCACTTCAGCAATTCTTTCCTACCCTAGCTTGGCCTGCAGGCCAGTACTCTTCACCCTGCTTTCCTAGAAAAGAAACTGAAGCTCAAGGAGGAGAGTCTGTTTTAAACCCCAAGCCAGTGATCCCTGGTGATGAGGCCAGCCTTGTCCACCCCGGGCTGTGCCCTGAGGTTGGAGCCTGGGAGAGGCTGCTAGAAGGCCCTTTTGCCCCCCAGTTTTGGTGACCACCAGCTGGGGTAGCCTGTGACTTCTCATGACTTCCTTTCTCATTGTTTTCCTTTTCTAATCCCTCTAGGACGATCCACTCACAAACCTGAACACAGCCTTCGATGTGGCAGAGAAGTATCTGGACATCCCCAAGATGCTTGATGCTGAAGGTAACAGTGCTTTCTCTTCTTTGGGGCCTCCAGCCCTTTCCAGCTGCCCCCCAGGGGTTAAGAGGGACCCCAGCAGCCTGCAGTGGGAAGGCCTGGCCTACTGGGACCTCACTTGAGGAGCCTGAGAGTTGCCTGCCTGTGAGAGATTCCATGGCTCCCTGAGGCTCAGAGGGAGAGGTGCTAGTCTGGCCACCTGGGTGGGGACAGGTTCAGGGTTTCACACAAGAACATCTTTATCACAAACATGGTCTTGGGGCTGGAAACTCAGTGCTTCCTGGCCACTAAACTCAGCTTTATGCCTCATACCATGCCGAGCAGCTCTGAGAGTAGAGTGGGAGCGCAGAAGTTGACAGGTGAGGGGAAGCACTGGGCTAGCAGGCTCAAGGCTGGAATCCATCTAGGTCTTCTTGTCCCTGCTTCTGCATTTGACGCAATGGCCACTTTGCGTCTGTGCCCTCCCTTGGCCCACATGCTCAGACGCCATCTTGAAAGTGTCTGCTTCATGTCGAGAGGCTGGAAAGGAGCTGTGAAGGTTGTCCCCTTCCCCTGTTCCCTGCCCCCAACCACCAGTGGCATTTTAAATTAAAATGTTGCGGGCTGGGGTTGTAGCTTAGTGGTAGAGTACCTGCCTTGCACGTGTGAGGCCCTGGGTTCAATCCTCAGCACCACGTAAAGATAAATAAATAAAATAAAGGTATAAAAAATTAAAATAGTTAAAACATCGTTAGGAGAAATTTCAGACATCTACAGAAACAAAGAATATAATGAACTGCTCTATATCCATCCTCCAGATATAGTGATTATTAAGATTTTGTCACTTTATTTTTCTCTTTTTTGTCCCGTTTTCTTTGTTGAAATATATTAAGTTCTCACATATTGCATAATTTCACCACTACCTCAGAATACATACCTGAAAAATGTGGATATTTTCTAAGGTAACCGTAAAGCAATTTTCTTTCTTTCTTTTTTTTTTTATATAGTTTAGTGATTCACTTTTTTTTTTTTTAAATATTTTTTTAGCTGTAGATGGACATAATGTCTTTATTTTATTGCTTTGTATGGGGTGCTGAGGATCGAACCCAGGGCCTCACGCATGCGAGGCAAGCGCTCTACCGCTGAGCTACAATCCCAGCCCAGCAATTTTCATATCTAGCAAATCGACAATAATTCCTTAACATAACTGTTACCCAGTTCATAATCAGATTTTCCTAATTGTTTAAAAAATGTCTTTGAAGGGTTAAGGATGTAGCTCAGGGGCAGAGCGCTTGCCTAGCATTCACAGGGCCCTGGGTCCAATCCCTGAACTGTAAAACCAAGAACGAAAAGATGCGTTTGAGAGTTGTTTAGTTTTAACCTGGAGGCAGACAAGGGTCATGGATGGCCTTTGGCTCTACAATCCGGATGTCTCTTCTCCCCTCATCTCCTGTCATTCCTGCCGTTGAACCAGTGGAGATGGGGGCCTGCCGTCCTATGGAATGTTCTTTATCCTGGATTGTCTGTTGCTGTGGCTTCCCTTGGTCCCCTGCCTCTCCCATTCTGTTCAGGGGGAGGCGGCTGGGTTCTGGCTGGGCATTTTGGTGAGAAGGCTTTATGGTGCCATGGGCTTCTGTTTGTGTCTTATTGGGATGTGTGCCATGTGTGTACCTGCTGGCGTTTTGTTTGTTTGTTTTTGATGTTCTTTTTAGTTATGCCTGACAGTAGACTGTATTTTGACATACCATACACACATGGGGTATAACTTCCCATTCTTGTGGTTGTACTTGATGTGGAGGTACACGGGTTGTGTATCATATGTGAACACAGGAAAGTTATGTCTGATTCATTCTACTGTCTTTCCCATTCCCATCCCCCTTCCTTTCCCTTCATTCCCCTTTGTCTAATCCATAAAATTCTATCCATACCCCCCCCACCGCTGCCCTTATTGTGAATCAGCATCTGCATATTAAAGAGAACATCTGGCTTTTTATTTTTGGGGATTGGCTTATTTCATTTAGCATGATAGTCTCCAGTTCCATCCATTTACCAGCAAATGCCATGATTTCATTCTTCTTTGTGGCTGAATTATACCCCATTGTGTGTATATACCACATTTTCTTTATCCATTCCTCGATTGAAAGGCACCTAAGTTGATTCCATAGCTTAGCTATTGTGAATTGAGCTGCTATAAACATTGATGTGGCTGTGTCACTATAGTCTTCTGATTTTAAGTCTTTTGGGTATACCTCAAGGAGTGAGATAACTATCACCCGCTGGCTTTTAACTCCAGATTTTTCTTGACAGATATCGTTGGAACTGCTCGGCCAGATGAAAAAGCCATCATGACTTATGTGTCCAGCTTTTACCATGCCTTCTCTGGAGCCCAGAAGGTACTTGGGGTCCCTGCTCTTTCCATGCCCAGCACACCTCATGCCGGACCCCAAACCCTGCCCTCCTGCCTCTCCTGCCCGCCTGCCCCATCCAGGTGCCTGGATGGCCTCGTCTCGTGGGTAGAGTTAGTCCTGGCTCTCAGGTGGCGTGTTCTTTTTGCCTGGCTCCTCTCCCACCCTGCACCTCTTCTCTCTCTCCCTCCCCTCTCCCTCTTCCTCTCCTGTTACTGAGAAACTTAAGCAAGAGCTTCTGGGCCTTCTGGGACCAGCCAACTGGTGTAGGCAGAAGAGCTGCGTGTGTGACATCGGTCACCTGAGTGGTCCTGGGTCTGGAGTGGTGGAGTGGAGTAGGCTGCAGCCCCTTCGAGTCCCGCTGTGTTCTTGATAGGGGAAGGACTTCTTTGAAGACTCAGTTCTGTCCACAGCACCTTTGGCCTCCATGCTTCCTCCTGTATTCTGCCTGGGACTGCCATTTGGGCACTGTGCATTCTGTGTTCCCAGACAGAAGTGAGACCCCTGGGAGAAGGGGGGAGAGAGGAGGTGGGTGGCCGTGAGCCCTTTCAAGTGTCCTGGCCCAGGTTGGCTCAAGGAGGCCTCAGGTTAAAGTTCAGCTGTGCAGGTTTCGCACTACGCAGGGGCGTCACCATGCAAGGGGCCCTTCCGGCACTGAAGATTTGAACATTTCCATTACTGAGCTTGCATAGCAGATGTCCCTCCCCCAGGCCTCCCCCGAAGGCTGGACCCCAGAAGAAGCAATGTCACCCTGACCACAGAACCTTCTGGCTTTGGTCAGTGGGCCTGCCAGGTGTTCTGCATGGCACCGGAGTGACTCGTCTTGCAATGCATGACAGGAGGCCCTTCCCTGCCCTCTGCTCGTGCTCCTCCCTGATCTCCCTCCTGCCCCTTTCTCCTCCCACCTCCCACTGTCTCTTTCTGCTCCTTTGTCCCTGTCTTGTGCTCTCTGTCCGCCATGGCTGTTCGGGTTTGTGCTGCTGCTGCTGCTGCTCTCTCCTCTCAACCTCTTCTCTCTCTGTGCAGATGTGTAGGCACGCTAAGGCTGGATGGGAAGGCCATGTGACCTAGTATTTCACACCTTCCCGGGTGCGCAGAAGGTGAGCTTCCCCTGGGCCTCGCCCGCCCTCCCTCTGTCCTCACTGGACACTCTGGCCGCAGGCCCTGGGGCGAAAGGAGGCTAGAGAAGCCCCTCCTCCTGTTCAGGGACACAGGATGCTCCCTGAACCCTGGCCAGGACACTGAAGATGCCAGAGAAACCCTGCCTCTGCGTGGCCCCCACGTCTCTCTCTGTGCACTGAGTCAGTGGGTCCCACAGACGGGAAAGAAGCTCGTCTCAGCTTCTTTCCTGGACCCAGCACCAGAGCCTATGTCCTGAGCAGCAAAGCTCCTAGCTCTTCCTATAAACACTCAAGCCCCCTTTCCCTTTGTCTCACCCTCCTTGCTTCAGCAAGGTCATCTTCTTAAATTCATCCAGCAGCCAGGGCAGGGAAAAGTCTTCCTGCCATCTCCCTGGTGTTTAGGCCAGAGCCCTGCCCGATACTTCCCAACCAGGCCTGCCCTGGAGCGTTGTATAGATTGCACACTACAAAAGAGTAGCCAGCCTGTGCCATAGACAATGGAGATTTGAATATTTATTCCTAAGAATTATCCTGCAGATTGCAGTAAAAACATCTTCTAACAAAATCAGTGTGACATTTTTCCAATAGAAGTGCTTTGGGGAAGAGGCACCTTTAAAAAATCACACAAAGTAACCAGATAGGCTAATAGCAACCCTGCTGCTTACCTAGATGGGCACCCAAGACCCTCCTCACCTATTGAAGACATACTTGCTTTCTTTCTGTCCCACACACCTCTACTGCTGTCTCCTTGACGACCTCTGACCCCTGTGACCCCCACCCCTTAGCCAGGATCTTGAGCAGCACGTCTGCTTGCTGAGGTCAACCTCCCAGGAGTGCCTGCCCTTATCCCTGCCAGGCTGGCTCTGCTGGGCCTGTCCCTGCTTCCCTCTCTCCTCCTCCTGCCCTTCTTCGGGGATTCTGTCCTGGGCTTCACGCCTGTTGACACCAGCCTCACCTGTCTCTGAAGCCTCTGTGTCCTGGCTGCTGCTGCTCAGAAGGGGCATGTGGTTGTGCGTGGGGGCGGGAGTGTGCATGTGTGTGCCATGGGAGGGGCGTGATGGGTTGTGGTGTAGGTGTGTGTGGCATATGGGAGGGTGGCAGCCTGCTCTCCCTCTGGAATCCTCTAGACCTCCCTCGTGCCCTCCTTCCATTTACCTACCTCTGTTGCAAGCATTTCATGCTGCTTTTGTTCACATCTGAAGACAAGGTCACAAACTAGGGGTGGTAGTGGGGTGCTCCTTCGGTGTCCTGGGTACCCCTAGCCACTTCTGAGGCACCTACGTAGAACTAAGCAGGCAGGGGGCGGGAGTCCTCACCTCTCCTGTGGGGAGGGGCTGAGGGAGGAGCAGGAGGCTTTCTGCCTCAGGCAGCCTTCTCTACTGACCCGAACTCTTCCAAAACCCGTGCCTACCCAGGGCTTTCGTTCCTCTCCTGCCTTTCTCTGGCCAAACTGTGGACAGTGGAACTAGAGAGGCAGCCGTCTAATACATGCGTGTGTTTACACACACACACATGTGCCCAGCACATGTGCCCACACAAGCATATGGTGTGCAAGTTTGTTGATTGACTTTCCTTGTTAGATGGAGACCAGCTTCTGTTGGGCAGGCTGGTTTGGTGCTAATTCTCTCTTGCTCTCCTCCCACTCTGTGCCCTCTCTGGGGATTTGGAATGACTGGAGAGCATTTCAAGGTTTGGTTTAACATAGTTTTTGCTTTGAAGTTCATGGTCTTCTGGGAACTTGTTTCTAAGAATCAGCCTTAGTAGGCAGGAACTTGGTCTGACGTGGGTGTTTCTGGATGCTTTTGAGGGATGGAGGGATCCACGGGTCCGTCGGCATTTGCTCCACTGTTGTGAACTTTCTCGGGGGAAGAACCTCATTCCTGCCCTTGGAATTCATGGTCTGCCTGGGACGGCACTGGACACAGGAGCCATCAAGTCTGAGCAGTGCTCATTCTGCTCCCGATCCGAGCAGGGGAAGCTAGCCGTGAGGCTTTTCCTGAGCGGAAGCATTTGACCTTGGGGCTCTCAGAGTGGAATTGGGGTTCCCACTGGGAAGGAGCAAACACAGGTGGGAAAATGTGGCTGCAGCTTGTGCAGAGACAGAAGCCTGAGAAAGGAGAGGGAGTTCATTGGATCTGGCTGCTGCGGAGCAGGGATTCCTGGAGGAACCAAGGTGCAGCTGGAGAGAGGGGCTCTGCCACCCTCGTGCCAGTTCCTCTCTGTCCCCTGCCCACCCCTGCCCTCTCGTCTTGGGGATGCTCCATGCTAGGGTTGAGGTCTTGGCAGCAGGAGCAGCAGGCTTGGTTGCTGGCTCGAGACAAGGGGACACTGGGCATCAGGCAGGTGTGGGAGGAAGGAAATGGGCAATGCTAGTTTGGGGAATTTTTTTGACCAAAAATGTCACTGATGAGATCCTCATAACATTGATGTGAACCTCTGGGTCGTGAGTGGCAGAGCCATGCTGTCACTTGGCCACATTTGGGTGTTTTATGTCACTCTGAGGACTTTTCCTCTCTAGTGTATACTTGCACCAGGTAATTTGGTGCTGACTGTGAAGGGGACCACTGGCTTGGGTTGTGAAGTACGCCAGAGATGACGGCCCGTGATCTTTTTAAAACTTAGATACAAAACTAAGCATATTGCTGTGTGTTGAGTTGTATGGTAGTACAGATGAAAATAGGTCATAAAAAGACACGAAAATACAAACCACTGGGTGGGGGATATGGCTCAGTTGGTAGAGTGCTTGCCTCACATGCACAAGGCCCTGGGTTCAATCCCCAGCACCCCCCCCCCCCAAACAAAACCTACAGGACAGGAAACACAAATTTCTGGCTGTCTTTTCCCTGACACTTGGAAAGCACCTTGCCTATTTCTGTATTTTCTCAGCCTCTTGCTTATCCGTGCTTATGTCACATGCTCACATACCATCTCTGCTCTCCTCAGAAAGGCCTGGGCATCCTGGTTCTTTGCTTGGGTTCCAGAGCATTCTGCCTCCTCTTGCAAGAACCAGTCTGAAGCGGGGGCTCACCTAGGTTTTCTTTTGAAGTTACTTCCATTTCTGCAGTTCCCCCAGGGAGTGGGTCTCTTCTTCCTTGGACATACTCTCCCTTGGGCTCCTTAACTGATTCAGTCTCTCTGAGATGGTCTGGGTGTGTGTCTCCTAAACCCTCCATGGTGCATGGGCTTCTTGCAGTGATGGGGGAGGGGGAGCTAGAAAGTGATGGCTGGGGTCCTGGACAGGTGCTGCCTCCAGGCCCAGCTGAGCTGGTACTTCCTGGCTGACCTCTTCTTACCTCTTGGGTGGGGGTTGGTGGTAACTGAGCCTGTCCTCCTACGGGACCACTTGAAAGCAAGTTTGACACAAACACTCCAGCAGGCTCCTTTGGGCTGTGAGGAAGTCAGCAGTAGAGGAAGCAGCAAGGTTTCTTGTTTTTCTCTAAAAATCAAGTGTGGGGCTAGGGTTGTATCTCATGGTAGAGCACCCACCTAGCACGGGTGAGGCACTGGGTTTGATTTTCAGCACCACACACACCAAATGAATAAATAAATAAAAGTGATTCTGTCCATCTACAACTAAAAATATTTTTTAAAAAAAATCAAGTCTAGATGCCAGGTTTTTGCTCCCGGAAGGTAACAGTGCTGACCCATGAGGCAACCCCAGAGTTGTTTGCGCATGGTCCCTTCATAAAGAAAGCGTCCTTTTGTTTCCTGTGTGGTACCTCTGTTATTCCCAAAGGCAGGACTACAGTTGTGTTGGTCCTGTTCTCATTCATCCTCTCCTGCTGAGGCCAGCCGGGAGAGGCAGGCCAAGACATGGGCTTGGGAAAGAAGTTGGATTTTTGTGAAAAGTCCCCAGGAGGCCTACGTGGGAATCTCCCCCAGAC
This sequence comes from Xerus rutilus, assembly GCA_028644305.1. Lineage (NCBI taxonomy): Eukaryota > Metazoa > Chordata > Mammalia > Rodentia > Sciuridae > Xerus > Xerus rutilus. The sequence goes on from CM053401.1 coordinate 29,706,972, forward strand.
TTCATCCAAAGATGCTCCATGTGACCCTGGGGAATGGTGAGGCTCTTGAGGCCCACGGACACATCTAAACTACCATAAACTCAGACCCCACTCATTGCATCAGTTTGGTGACTTGACGAATAGTTTAGGGCCGTGGAGCCCAGGATTTCAGCATCCCACCAGGAGGGTAGTGGCGTGCAGGTGGGCTTTCCCTGTGAGAAATCATAGCTGCAGCTGCTGTTCACCTGTGCTGGGTGGTCACGCTGATCCTTTTCTGCTCCTGAGGGCATTTGTGGCAGGGTCCGCAGCCACTTCACCTTCTCGCATAAATTTTAGCCTGGAGTAGAACGCCTCTGCTCTTCCTAGTCCCTGCCCTAGTCCTCAGTGGAGGTGCCCTCAGTGACCTCAGGCAGCTTGCCACCCCAAGCCAGCCTCATGGGCTTGGTTTCCACGACCCTGCTTTCTTTCTGGAACCTCATCTTATGGACAGGCTCCGGGAGAGGAATTTCCCTTCTCGAGGTCTTTTGGGATTCCCCGTTATGAACTCAGTGGTTCTCAAGAGGAATGACATCAATCTGGAGCTCCACTGAGATGGCCATGCAAGCTCCAGGACAGGGGGCAGGGGATGAGGGCCTCAGGATGATGCCTTGCCCCAGTTTCTTAAGACCTGAGACTTGAAGTCCTCATCCAGAGGACTCTTAGGACATCCTCAGGCCGTCTCCACGTGTGGAGTCCCAGCCCACTCAGACGCCTTGCTCTGTAGCGTACAGTCTTGATTTTGCAGTTGAGGGGGCCTTTCGGATGATCTTGTACTGTCTCCTCCCTGATGTATACCCCAGCACACACTCACAAGGCACGTCCGTGGGTGGGCCTGTGCCCTACTTGAGAAGTTCTTCACAGAAAAAGCATTTACATCTTCATTCCTGCCCATTCTGAGTGTCTTCCTTCCCAGGCTCTTCCTTCTGCATGGCCTCAGGTGGCCTTGCTGCAGTTGAAACCCTTTTTGTCTTTGTTCATCAACGGGATGTGAGGTTGTGTCTTCCTTCCTTATAAACCAGGCATCCTGTACTGTTTGCGGTCACTTTTCTCCACCGTCGTAGGATGCATCTCCATCTTCCCCCAGGCATTATCTTTTCCACCTTGGGCTGCCTTCTTTTCTACATGTGGTCCCCAGGGGGCTTTGGGTTCTCTGTCCTTTGGTGCAGAGGCAGAGTATGTACAAGGACACAGCTCCATTCTAAAACCACCTAAGTGAAGTAGATTTAGGAATGTGGGGCCCTCGCTGGTGTTAGGCTGCAGAAGATGGATCTCCGAGGGGACTCCAGGCCTGTGTCTGATTACCAATCTGTTTCCTTTCTTTCCTCTCAAGGCTGAGGCCTGTCTGTGGCCTCTGTGTGCATGACGTGCGTGTGCTTAGCTTTCCCAGCAGTGCCGTGCTGGGTTGATCCTTGGTCCTGCCCTTACTACGCTGAAGGACCCCTTGGTTTCCTCTTGAGCCTAGATTCTTGAGAGGTTCTGCAGAGATCCTTCGAGCTCTTACTATTTCTCAGCTGGCATCTTCTCCCCAGACTCCCAGATTTGAATTCCCACATCTCTAAGATCCTTGCAAGGGCTGGGGTTGTGGCTCAGTGGTAGAGCGCTTGCCTTGCATATGTGAGGTACTGGGTTCAGTCCTCAGCATCACATAAAAATGAATAAAGATATTGTGTGTACATCTATAAAAAAATATTTTAAAAAAATATCCTTGCAAATCCAGACCGGGGCCCTCAACCTTTGCATCCAAGGCCTCCACTTGAAATTCCAGGACAGGTGTGCATTTCTTCACCTCCTCACCTGACCTGAGTGTTGAGTGTAACAGTCATTAGACTGGTTTCTTCCCAACACACATGTTGGCTCTCAGACTTAGGCCCTTCTCCAGGGGACTGAGTCAGCCACTGAGACCTTTATCCAGGTTCCTGTGACCCACGAGACCTGGCCATGGGCCGACAAAGAGGGTAGTGAGGAAGAGGGAGGAGGGATGTGACTTCAGAACCTTGGAGGATCCCTTCCATCCACAGGGAGCTTCAGGTGGAGGAGCTTTGTGGCACAAGTGTGTCCAGGTGCCCCTGCCGCTGGGGCTGGATGCTTATGACTCTGTCTGTCTTGTTGCCAGGCGGAGACAGCTGCCAATCGCATCTGCAAGGTATTGGCCGTCAACCAGGAGAATGAGCAGCTCATGGAAGACTACGAGAAGCTGGCCAGCGATGTGGGTACCCTCTAGGTTTCTCCTGACATGGCCCCAGGAAAGTCCTGCACCTTGTCACCCTGAAGGGAAAGGAGCCCCCAGAATCTATACTTCCAAATCTATCATGGGGACATAGTTCCAGGCTAGGTGTCGTCCATGATCCCACCACAGTTAGCACAGGGCAGCATGGACTCTGCTCTGGCTCTCACAGAAAGTAGAGAGGTGCCATGACTTAAATCCCTGTTCCACCATTCTAGGCAGGTTGCCATGGCCAGTCTCATGACCTGGCTGGGCATTGGTTGCCTCCTCCATGTCAGGGGGTGGTCACAGACTAAACTCACAAGATTCCTGTGATTATTCAGATGAACTAATTCATGGGATGTGCCTGGCACCCTACAGGTATTCTACATACTTTCTACTTTTTCTACTCTTTCTCCATCTTCACCACCACCATCACCTTAACTCAGGAAAAGCAATCCCAACTGTTCCCTGACTGTGTCCCAGGTGGCTCTCTGCCCTAGAAGCCCTTTGGGTCAGGGACCCACATTCTAAACCCCAGAAAATCTGGTGGCAAGGACCTCAGGGAACAGCCTTTAGATCCTCCATCCATGGCATAGACAAACTGAAGCCGTCAGTTAATAGGACCTAGAATTAGAACTCAGGCCTCTGACTGTAGGCCAGCAGCTGCTGGTTCCATGGTTCTTGCCCTGCAGAGTGGGTAGGGTGGGTAAAGCTGGCCATGAATTGACAGGCCCCAGGAGCCAGGCTTCACGCAGCCTCTGGTTCTTAGAGGGAACACCCTGGAGCCTGGCCTCATGGCCTGGGGATGCCCAAGGACGGTAGTAGGGAAGGACTGTGCTGTCGGGAGAGACCCTTCACCCTGCAAAGAGAGGAAACAGTCCCGGCTCCCAGCATCCTCACCCCCACGGCTTCCACTCTCTCCTTCCAGCTGCTGGAGTGGATCCGCCGCACCATCCCCTGGCTGGAGAACCGGGTGCCCGAGAACACCATGCATGCCATGCAGCAGAAGCTGGAGGACTTCCGTGACTACCGGCGCCTACACAAGCCGCCCAAGGTGCAGGAGAAGTGCCAGCTGGAGATCAACTTCAACACGTTGCAGACCAAGCTGCGGCTCAGCAACCGGCCCGCCTTCATGCCCTCTGAGGGCCGGATGGTCTCGGTGAGCACGCCTCCATCCCTGCCTCTTCTGTCAGGACCATGGGTGGGGCGGGTTGTTCTACCCACAATGCTCCAGAAACCATGGCTCCCTTCTAGATTCCCACCCAAGCACAGGGGGACAGCCCCTTCTCCCATGACCATTCCACGTCAGGTTAGCGCTTCCAGAGCCTGAGCATCCACTCCAGACCTCTCTGGCACCACCAGCCCTACCTGCACCCCCCTAAAGCCCCCCCCTCATCATCTTGTAAACAGAAAATGTCCCTGGAAATGTTGAACCAAGGAACAAGTTAATTTTTACTTTTATGAAATTTTAAGAACTTCAAAAAAATGATTAATAAGTAGTAGATTTTTTTTAGGGTGGGATATTTCAAAGATGTAAATAAGTAAAATACAAAAAATAGAAGTTACCACGATCCCTCTACCTATTATCAATATTTTTTTAAAAATTTGGAAAGAATTATTTAGTCGTTATATGTAAATATGTTTTTTAGGGAAATCTTAAAGCATGCTTCATATTAAAAATCTAGCATCAGGAACCAGCATGGCGGTGCATGCCTATGTTCCCAGCAGCTTGGGAGGCTGAGGCAGGATGATTGCAAGTTCAAGGCCAGCCTCAACAACTTAGTGAGACCCTGTCTCAAAATGAAAAGAACTGGGGGTGTAGCTTAGTGGTAAATTGCCCTGGGTTCAATCTTTAATACAAAAACAAAAACAAAAAAACTTTGCTATTATGTGCGGTGTGGAAAACTATAGCCCTCTTTTGTATTCTGAGTCTGATTCAGTAACTTTTAGGTGGCCAGAGCAGCTGTTGGCCTAATTGGGGTGCTCTTGCAAAGTAGAAAAAGTGTCCTTGGGTGGGACAGATGCAGCCTGGCCCTGGGGGCCATGGTACAGAGGATGGGGCATAGGCCAGGTTCAGCCCCAGGTGTGCTCACCTGGGTGTCCTTGCACTAATACTAGGGGTGGCCCCGTCTGAAGGGGTATGTGGGTTTCCTCAGTGGCTGTCCCTCTTAGAACCTTGGGCTGGCTTACCCAGGCTACTACCCAGAGTCCATAGGCCTGAATCCAGGAATGTGGTGGTGGTGGCGGGGTGGCTCCAGTGCCTGCTTGCCTCATTCATTGTTGTTCTGACTGGCCGTGAACACCTCTGTGATTGGCGAGAGTCCTGCAGGAAGCCAAACCTGAGCAGGGAGGGCCTTGGGCTCTTACCTTGCAGGGCTTCATGTTCAGAAGCCCTGTAGCTGTGTGGCTCATGTGGACCAAGACCCCACTCCCTGCCCAGGAGGTGGGGTGGGTGTGGGAGAGATTGGGAAGAGGTTCCTCCTGGAAGGCATGGAGCAGCTGTAGGGGTCCCAGAGGGCTGGGGTCCAGGCCCAAGCCAGGCCCTGACCCTGTCCCTCCCATCCCTGCAGGACATCAACAATGCCTGGGGCTGCCTGGAGCAGGCAGAGAAGGGCTATGAGGAGTGGCTGCTGAATGAAATCCGGAGGCTGGAGCGGCTGGACCACCTGGCAGAGAAGTTCCGGCAGAAGGCCTCCATTCACGAAGCCTGGACGGATGGTAAGGGCCCCCAGTCCCCACCGCCCCAGATGTTCTGGCTTTGCAACTCTCCCACCCAGCCACCAGCCCTGACTTCTCTTGCTGGTCCTGTCTTGTACTAGTTCTCTGGAACTAGGCAAGTTCATTAGCCTTTTGGTTGCCTTGGTTTCCTCCTCTGTAAAGTGGGCATGATAACAGTTCCAACCTCATAGGTTGATGAGAAGTAAATCAACGAGGCCATGGGCTGTACTGAGAGGAGATCCTGACATGGTACAGTGCTATCTAAATGCTGGTTTTTAATTGTTCTTGTCACTGTCATTGTTTCTTCCTCAGTGAGTAGGTTGAACCCTGATTCTGCCCCTTAGAAGAAGCATCAGTTAGAATTGGTGCCTTAACTTTGAGTCTGTTCTCAAATCTGTAAAGTACGAGGATGGGGTGCCTTCCTGTGTTGGCTGCTTTCGCTGCTGTAATGAATCACCACATGCTCGGTGGCTTAAAGCAACAGAAGTTCATCCTCATGGTTCAGGAGGCCAGCAGTCCTACGTCAAAGTGTCAGCCGGGTTGCTTCCTTCTGGAGGCTCCAAAGGGATAGAATGTTCTGTGCTGCTTCCCAGCTTGTGGTGGAGGCCATCCGTCCCTGGCATCCCTTGTCTTATAGCAGCATCCTCTGGTCCTTGCCTGCATCCTCACGTGGCTTCTCTCTGTGTCTCAGAGACTGAATTGCTCTTTTTTCTAGTAAAGACTCTAATTCAGTTTAACCTCATCTTGCTTTGCTTCTAGCTGCACATTTCCTGTTTCCAAATAAGGCCACATTCTGGGGTTCTGAGGTGACATGAGGTTGGGAGGGTGACACTAGTCAACCTGGTGAAGCCTCCTTCTGGGGTGGTTGTGGGGCTCACATGCTAGTTAGTACATTTTCTACCTAGTTCAGTGCCCAGCAGGTAGAATGCGTTCAGTAAAGAGCAGCCCTTGCTATTTCCTGGCCTTCAATACAGGGGACTCCAGGCTTTGCCTTAGAACATGTGTGTCTCCCTTACTTTGACTTTGATGTACTTGGAACCATATCTGGAGTCTGCTTATTAGTGGCTGAGGTTAACTCTGAAGAGAGACAATCATGCATGGAGAAGTCTTTCCTGAGAACCTCTGCCAGGGCTGGAGGGAGGAATGGCTGCCGGCCTCCTGCAGGCCTTATCAGCTGAAGCCCCTGGGGCAGACCAGTTGTCTGGCAGAGCTTAAAGCCCTAAGACTCCCCCTTTCAGCCCTTTTTTTGTGCCTCCAGACTAGAGGTGAATAAGGAGAGCCACACCTTATGGCCATTTGGGAGTAGCCTGGCTTGATGTAGGGGCTGGGAGTGCGTAGACTCAGCTAAGGGACGTGGGTGTACCGTCCTGTGGGAAGCGTGTGCGCAGGTTCAGAGTGGCAGGGGATGGTGGAAAGGGCACTGATTGACCCGCTTCCTGTTAGTATCCTCTCCTGGGCAAAGAAACAGTGCATAGCCACGACATGGGCAAGGTTGGCCCCACTGGCGTGCCAGCACAACCTCTGGGGAAAACACTTTGGCTATCTGCATTCACACCTAAAGATTTGATTGATTGCATTCTAACCTGGGAGTTCCATTTCTTGAGACTAAGGAATGAACCCTAAGCCTGAGGAAATCAGGCCTGGAGGCTTTTGTGATGAAACATCTACCACAGTGCATCTCGCCTGCATGCTTACAGCAGGGCAGTGAGTGGTTCCACATCGGGGTGGGTGGGTGGAGTGGCACAGGCTGCCCTCTGTGGCATGGTTTCTGCATCTGAGGATTCAACCAACTGTGGGTTAAAATGTTGAAAACAAAAAAAGAATTTCATCGGTACTGAACACGTACAGGCTATTGTCATTGTTCCCTAAATGATACAGCATAGCAGCTATTTGCATGGCATTTACATTGTATTAGTTACTATAAGCAATTTGGAGATGATTTTAAATATACAGGAGGAGCTGTGCGCCTGCAATCCCAGCTACTTGGGAGGCTGAGGCAGGAGAATCACAAGCTGGAGGATAGCCTGTGCAACTTAGGGAGACCCTGGCTCGAAATAAAATAAAAGGTCTGGGGATGTAGCTCAGTGGCAGAGTGCTTCTCTAGAGCATGCACCAGGCTCAATCCCGCTCACTACCAAAAACAAACAGAAATAAAAATTTAAAAATTAAAGTGTGCAGGGCTGGGATTGTAGCTCAGCGGTAGAGCGCTTGCCTCGCATGCGCTGGGTTCGATCCTCAGCACCACATACAGAGCAATAAAATAAAGACATTGTGTCCATCTACAGCTAAAAAAAAAATATTTGAAAAAAAAAATTAAAGTGTGCAGGTGGATATATATAGGTTATATGCAAATACCACACCAAGTCCACATAAAGGACTTGAGTATCTGCCAGTTTTGGTGTCTGCAAGCGATCCTGGAACCAATCCCACCTGGACACTGAGGGAAAACTATGGAGCCAAAGGAGAAATTCTGATCATGGGCCGCTAAATATTTTAAAAGCAGAAAACAGTTTATCTCTGTCCAGTATCATAACATAATATCCATATAAGGAAAAACTGAGTCGGAGTAGATAAGCAGGCATCTCAGTCATTCTGAAATACAGGCATCCAGAAAGCTTCGAAACCGAACAAGCATGCATTCATAGAAAGAACGCTGGGAATGGCGAGCTTCCAGCGGCCCTCCCGATACACTTCGTTTCCACCCCGTCAGTATATTCTAATAAGGTGCCACAGGTGCTCTGGCCAGCGGACTTCTAAGAGCAGTTGTGAAACAGCGTCACAGGGTTGACGTTCCCGGTGTCCCCCATAGCCTGCTGCACAGTGGACGCCTCCAGCGGAGTTGCTGGGGCCTGAAGGGTGAATGCCTGGGACCAAGAAGATGCCCCCTACCCACTCACCATCTCTTGCTCAGCTGGGCACCCCTCTCTCTCAACCCAGGCAAAGAGGCCATGCTGCGGCAGAAGGATTACGAGATGGCCACCCTATCTGAGATCAAGGCCCTGCTCAAGAAGCACGAGGCCTTCGAGAGCGACCTGGCTGCTCACCAGGACCGCGTGGAGCAGATAGCAGCCATCGCACAGGAGCTCAAGTAGGCCTGCCCCAGTTACCCCCGCCCTTTTGTGTCCTGAAACAGGATTAAGGCTAGCTTTCTCAGCTATTGCTGGAGTGCAGGGTGGCTGGGGGGAGCGAGGGGTGGGTACAGATGGTGCCTAGGTGTGGTGGGAGTCGAGGCAGAAGACAAGGAATGCCTCTCCTGGTAGGGAAGGAGCCCTGGACTACTCCCTGTGATAGGCCTTTGGTCCTCACCTGTCACTAGTGTGGGACCAGAGGGGGACCCAACCTTGGTCCTGAGTGCTAAGCTGTCTCCTTGGGCCTTGGCGGCTCCCTGCCATGGGGCATTGGGTCAAGGATGGCATCCCCTCCTGCTTTGGTTGGGGCAGGGGCTGCTAGAGAGGAGGACTGGTCTTTGGTCTCCTGCCTCTAGTCTCCTGAGGCCAAGGAAGTGGGAGGGGTGCCTAGAAAGTCTGCAGAGGGTTGCACCCCTGGCTTTCCCAGCACCACTGGTATCCCTAGCCCCAGGAATATAGAGAGCAGGCCCCCAAATTAACCGACCTCACCTGACTTCTTTGTCTCTCCCTCCCAGTGAGCTGGACTATTACGACTCACCCAGTGTCAATGCTCGCTGCCAAAAGATCTGTGACCAGTGGGACAATCTGGGGGCTCTAACTCAGAAGCGGAGGGAAGCTCTTGAGGTAAGGACCTCGGAGGGAGAGCAAGGCCTGCGGCTCTGGGTGTGCCCCTTCCTCCTCCTCGGTTCTCTTTGCTTATATGGCTCTGGTTCCCTGGACTTCTCCGCCCCTGGCCTGACTACAGAAAGCTCACTCTGGCACAGGATTTAGACTTTGCCCCAGTGGAGATGCCTCCTCTCTTGCCCCAGCTCTGTTTCATCTTCCCAGTTGAATGCATGGAACAACCCAACCTCAGCCATTTGAGAATTTTCCTCTTTTGCAGGCCAGATTCTCTGGGGGCCAGGCCAGGTGATTCCAGTGTGAGGTGGTCCATCCACCTGGAAAAGAACCAGTGCCCCAGGGACAGCCTGTTCTTTTTGCCTGGCTCGGTCCAGTGCTTCTAGACTGGGACCCCTTAGCGCTTTCCAGAAAGATCTTGGTGGGGTTGGAGGTATTCCGGGTATCACTTTGCTAAACATTCCCCCAACCCATTTGGCATTCCCAGCGGACAGAAAAGCTGCTGGAGACCATTGACCAGCTATACTTGGAATATGCCAAGCGGGCTGCACCCTTCAACAACTGGATGGAGGGGGCCATGGAGGACCTGCAGGACACCTTCATCGTGCACACCATTGAGGAGATCCAGGTATGCCACACCCTCTTTCCAGAGACCTCTCCCCCAGCTGCTCCTGGCCCATGCTCTGCAGGTCCCACTCCTCAGGCCTGCCCCATAGGGTAGACTAAGGAAGAGCACCCCAGGATTTTATAGATTTGAAATCTTTGTATTTTATTTATTTTCACCAGATAATATGTGTACATGGTATATCATCCAAAGGTAAAAAGGGTGTTTGATAAGCTCTCCCATCTGCCTCCATCCCCTGGCCCCCCATTTCCTCTCCCCAGAGGTAAGCAATATGTCTCTGCATACACAAGCAAGTATATTTATTTACATGTTCTTCTCTACACCAGCCGCTATTCTGCATTTTTGTACACAAAAAGTAGCTTCTAGCCAGGCGTGGTGGTGCACACCTGTAATCACAGCACCTGGGGAGACTGAGGCAGGAGGATCGTAAGTTTGAGGCCAGCCTCGGCAACTTAGTGAGATCCTGTCCCCAAATGAAATAAAAAACAGGGCTGGGATATAGCTTGGAGATAGAGCGTCCTTGGGATAAATCCCAGGTACTACCAAAAAAAAAAAAAGCAGCTTCTATCATATACTTTATCTTGAGCCTTGATTTGTAATATAACATCTTGGAGCTCATTGCATATCAATTAACATCTTCCTCTATCTGCTATGTAACTGCAAAGTATTAGATTCAAAAGGTTTCGTAGAGAGCTGAGGGAGTCATTGTTAGGGGGAGGTCATCTGGAGAGCAGAGCTCAGGGGTCCCCCTTGTCTTTAATCACCAGTCCCTTGGATGCAGCTGTGGCTTTGATGGCTCTGCCGTCCCCTTCCTGTGGCCATCCTGCCTTCCTGGTTCTCAGACACCAAAGTGATTTGATGCCTCCAGGTCTCCCATGGCCCTTCTACCTGCCTCTGTCCTGGGACCTCTAGGGCTCACCTTGCTCATCTTGTCCAAGGGAAGCACCAGCCCCTCTGAGAGTCTGTACTGATCCTGCGTGTGCATGTCTGTCTAGGGACTGACCACAGCCCACGAGCAGTTCAAGGCCACTCTCCCTGATGCTGATAAGGAGCGCCTGGCCATCCTGGGCATCCACAACGAGGTGTCCAAGATCGTCCAGACCTACCATGTCAACATGGCAGGCACCAACCCCTACACAACCATCACGCCTCAGGAGATCAATGGCAAATGGGACCATGTGAGTTGATGGCTGATTGGCTGATTTTCATTGATTTGTTTGCATTGTTACATAGTAAACATTCACTATTTGTCCAAACAGTGAGTGAATTTCTGAAACAGGTGAGCACCTCCGCTGCTGTCCTGGTTCAGACCCACCCCTAAAGTCCCGCCATTGTTTCCACCCCAGGTGCGGCAGCTGGTGCCACGGAGGGACCAGGCTCTGACAGAGGAGCATGCCCGCCAGCAGCACAACGAGAGGCTACGCAAGCAGTTCGGGGCCCAGGCCAACGTCATTGGGCCCTGGATCCAGACCAAGATGGAGGTGGGTCCTGTTGTAAGAAACTGGGGGCTTCCCAGCCCCATCCCTGCCAGCCAGGTTGCCTGCTTCCTGTCGGGCAGGACCCACGGAGGACTAAAGTCAGAGTTCATGATTGTTCTGCTGCCCTGCAGAGGAGTGTAGAGGCCTGATCCCAGTGACTGGTTTGGGAATAAGGGCCCACTGCAGAGCTACATGACAGTCCCATAGGACCACCAGCTCCCAAACACCAGCTTAAGCCCTATGGCTTTCCTCTTTGGATTTATTTGAATGGCATGCGAAGGAGTGAATGTTTAGGTCAGCAACTGACTGTGCAGCCCCTTCCTGAGGCCAATGGGTACCCGAGAGATGAGAGATTTCATCCAATGATAATGCTTGTTACACAACTTTACGCTGCTCTTTCCATACCAAGGAACATGGTGCTACATGTGTCTTAGTGATTACCAGTGCTGGCCTCCCTAGGGCTGGGGTGGAAACCGAAAATCATGCTGATAGTTAATCTCTGGCCTTGGGAACCCAGTCCCTGCCACCTGAGTGAAGGGTGGGCAGGCTGACAAGGTACCTCCTTCTGGATAAACAGGAGATCGGGAGGATCTCCATTGAGATGCATGGGACCCTGGAGGATCAGCTCAGCCACCTGCGACAATATGAGAAAAGCATTGTCAACTACAAGCCAAAGATTGACCAGCTGGAAGGTGACCACCAGCTGATCCAGGAGGCTCTCATCTTTGACAACAAGCACACCAACTACACCATGGAGGTGGGTGAGGCAGGCCTTGCTTCTGCAAGGAGCTGCAGGTCTCCTCCTGTCTTCCACCTGGGCTGGGGTGGGATGAGGAGCAGTTACCCCCCTCCCAAGGAGTCTGGTCATACTAGCAGGATAAATGCTCACGTCTCTTTGCCCTTGAAGCTGTCTGTCTTCAGTTTGCAGTGCCTTCTGGATGTCCCAGGGAACTTTTTAGGAGTGCACATTTCTGGGCTTCATCTCCAGAATTTACTTTCTTGAGTTCTGGGTGGAGCTTGGGCATCTACACTTTTAATAAGCACTCCCAGCCATTCTGATGCTGGTGGGCTCCAAGCACTGGTCTGGGCAGCTGCTTCCCAAATGACTGACATTCTGAGAAGCATGTTGTTAGGCGGTTTCCTCTTTGTCTGGACATGATAGAGCATGCTTACACAAACTAAGATGGCTTCACTATGACTAGGTGGCCACTGGGACTGCTATTATGTATTTGGTCTGTCGTTGACCAGAAGGTCCTCCTGTGACACATAAGAGCATTTGCTTTGACTGTGAAGTGTGTTTGCGCATGTGTGTGTGTTTCTCTATGGTGGGGAGGTGAGATGCTCAGGGAGTCACCCATTTTAATCTTTCCATATCATGTCTGCCCTCCTTCCCCAGCCAACCCCCATTGCCAAGTCTGGTCCCCTAACTGTTCCAGACAGAGGCCAACACCATGCCCCCTTCATTCTCTAGAGTCCTGTGACTGGTAGGTTGTCCTTGTCTTAGTTCTTCTCCCTCTGGTGATACTCCAGATAGAAGGTCCCGTTGGATTGCTTTGGCTGTTTTCAACAGTCGAGAGGACGAGTAGGCAGGGGCAGCCTGGAGCCCAGGCCTGGGAGGATCTCCGTTGAGATGCCTGGGACTCTGGGGCCCTTTTGCTGACAAGCCCCTTGCCCTCCCCAGCATATCCGTGTGGGCTGGGAGCAGCTGCTCACCACCACTGCCAGGACCATCAATGAGGTGGAGAACCAGATCCTGACGCGAGATGCCAAGGGCATCAGCCAGGAGCAGATGAATGAGTTCCGGGCCTCTTTCAACCACTTTGACCGGGTGAGAGCCCCACTCTTAGCTCACTTAGAGCTGCCCCCAGCCCCTGACCTAGGGCCCTGGAAGGCACTGCCCAGGGTGTGGGCCACCATGCGGGGCCTGGTTCTTGGGCAGGTGAGGAGGAGGGAGAGGGAGGAGCCTCCGCCAGCCTGCCCCAACTCGGTGCCTCATGGCGGAGCCTGCCTTGGCAAGTCTGTCCTGGCGACGCCTAAGCCTCCCTGCTTTCCTGGAGAGAGTGCTCTTGTTGAGGCTGGGGAGAAGACCTCTGGTCCCTGGCCCTTGCTCTCCTACCGTGAGGAATCAACCCTCGACAGTGAGGCTACCAGAGTCTCAAATGAAGGCCTGCTGCCCCTGGCTATGGGAACTGTCCTTCACCTCTGCCTCAGGGGACAGAGAAGAGACTCCTTCCTGCCCCCACTGCCTTCGGGACCCTCTGCTGGGGATGTTGGAGTCTCTGTGCTGGGTTTTCATCTGAGCGCCAGGACAGGCCGGGTGTTCAGTGGGCTGCCCCTTCCCGGTGCCCTGGGGCTTGGGGCAGCCACAGTGGTGGGGGAAGCATGGGGTCAGTTGCTGTCCACTACCCTGCCTGCTCCCTGCCCTCCAGGCACCTGGGTGGGACGAGCTTGGGGGAGACATGGGTGGCCTGGGGCACTCCTAGAGTAGCTTCTCACTCTCGCAGCTCATCCTGCGCCCCTCCTGCCCTGCTTCACCGAGCAGGGCTGTGTGTGCCGGGGACAGGGTTCCCTCCAGAACGTCACCTGTGTGTCTAACTGTGCGCACTTTTATCTTCCCTCTCCCCCGCCCCTCCCCCCTCCACCCTCTCCATCGCATGCCTTTGTCCCTGTGTCTCCCCACACACCACCCTCCACTGGGGCATGGCCCAACCCCACCCTCACGGCCTTCACCTCCCTGGCACCGCATGGCTGGCTGCCTGGCGCACCGTGGCCCTAGGATCACTCCGGCACGCTGGGTCCTGAGGAGTTCAAAGCCTGCCTCATCAGCTTGGGCTATGACATTGGCAACGACCCCCAGGTACTCGCCTCCTGCATGGAGCACGCTCAGGGGTGGCCTCTGGGGCGAGAAATAATGCGTTTCTCCTTTTTCTCTTCTCTCTCTGTCTGGATCTCCCTGTCCCCCTTCCTGTGGGCCATGGGCCTCGTCCTCTCCTGCTGTCCCTGCCTGCCCTGTGTCGGGCTTCTCTTTCCACTGCTCTGTCCTCTGCCCTTGGTTGTCTTTTGTGGGAACCCGCTGGGGCCTGCATTCATCTCTCCTCACTGCTCTTCATTTTGTGGATGGACTTTTGTATCCCTCTCTGCTTTTCTCTTTTCTATGGACATTTTCTCTGGACATGTTTCTCCTCTCTGTTCCTTCCTGAACCACAAACCATAAACCTCACCCTCCTCTGGCTGTCTGTGCCCTGTCTTCCTGGCCCCTGGCTGGCCCTTCCTTTTCCCACCTGTCTCTGCCTCCTGTATCTTGGTGCCACTGCCCCACAGAAGAAGACAGGCATGATGGACACGGATGATTTCCGCGCCTGCCTTATCTCCATGGGTTACAACATGGTAACGTAAACCCCACCCTCCGTCTGCCAGGTCTCGGCCTGCCCTGGCAGGAGGCAGCCACCTGGCTAGAGAAGCCAAGTCCTAGCAATGCAGGCCTGAGCCCTGAGCCTAAGGCTGTCCTTCTCGGAGGAACCTCAGATTCCTAAGTTCTTGAAAGCAAGGCCCAGCCCTGGAGCCTGTGTATTCCTGGGAGGCCTGGGCCGCCTCTCTGCAGTCTTTTGCACTGGCTTATCTTCTGGTATTTACTGAGGAAACCAGCCTTTTCACTCCTATGGAGGACCAGGCTGATCCCAAGGCAGGCAGGAAGGATCAGTGGTTTGGACATTCTGGGTTTGGGGTTGGCCCTGCTTCATCTCACATGAGTCAGGGAGCTTTCAATTTCTTCCTGTGCCCTGATGATGGCTCCCTTCAGGCCTGCCACCGCTCTGGCATTGTCCCAGGCCCCTCTGTAACCCTAGTGTGCCCTCCCTTGTCTAGGTTTCTAAGCCGGGCAGAGTGCTTCACTGGGCAGTCAGGTAACTCCTGGCCATGGTGCAAAGTACTGAGCCCACGGGCTTCCCAGCAAGGGTGAGGGCTGGGCTAGAAACCATGAACTCGGAAGTAAATCCCTGCTCCTCCATGACCAGCTTGTGGCCTTGGATGAAGTAAGGGAAACCCCGTAGGACTGTTGTAAAGATGAAATGAAGGAACCTAACATAAGTGCTGTGCATGTGTCTGGCACTTAGAAAATAGAGAGTGATAGAGAGGTAGAGAAGGTTGGCTGTTTCCTCTAGCCTGGAATCAGGCTGGCTGAGTTCAAATCCCAGCTCCCCACTCACTGGCTATGTGACTTTAGGCAAGTCACTTGGTCCGTCTGGACCTCAGATTTCTCATCTGTACAATGGACATAATAACATTTTGTATGGTTCTGGTGAGGCTTAAATGAATTAAAATATATAAAGCATTTAGAATAATGCTTGACATATAGTATATGCTCTGTAGAATTAGCCTTTATTAATATTATTGTCATTATAATTAATTCCAGCATTATTTTCTCCATGGGGAACCCAGACACCTGTAGGGGGCGGGAAGCCCTGTGCTGGGTCTCCACTGTTGAGTGTTGAGTCCCTGTCATACCCTCAGTACGACCCAGGCGAGGTCACGTACCCTCCTCTTCCAGCCATAGGCTACTCTGAGCCCCCAGGGGTTTAAGCTCCATCTGATGTATTCTCAGCAGGCCATGGGCTGACAGGCCTGGGTTGGCTGTTTCCTCCAGGGAGAGGCAGAATTTGCCCGCATCATGAGCATCGTGGACCCCAACCGCCTGGGAGTAGTGACATTCCAGGCCTTCATCGACTTCATGTCCCGAGAGACGGCTGACACCGATACGGCAGACCAGGTCATGGCTTCCTTCAAGATCCTGGCAGGAGACAAGGTGGGTCTCCTATGGTGTGGGCACCATGCTGGGTGCCAGGCACTGGCTGGATCTAACCTGGAGGGATGGGGGTGGGATGTGAGTACCTCACTGCCCCTTTCTCCAGGATCACATTAGGCTTCTGGTTGCTTGCACCTCTACCCATTTCTGCAATGCCTGGGGCTTGCCAAAGGTGTTAGGACATGGCATTGGTTTAAAGGGTCTCCTGCCGGGAACACTGCATATCAATCAGTGAGGGAGTCCTGCACACTGGTGATGAAATGATGGAGGATGGCAGGCAGGGAATGGGTTGGGGTAACTGGTTGAACAATGGAATTCCATCTGAGAATCAATCCCTAGTATTTCACCCATATGCCCTGTTGGGCACAGGTATAGGATTTGGATTAGAAGCAAGATAAGGGGATGGGGTGCAGGAGGGAAGCATGCCTCTCATTTTTCCTACTCTGAGCAGTGGCCTGATTCAGGTTTCCAAATCTTCCAGTCCCCTGTCATGCCCTACCTAGCAGTGGAAAAGTGAGAAGCGTACCAAGGGACTATCTGTATGAAGGCTAGAGGCCCAGTCCAGGTCTTGGCCATCATTGGTGAACCCGGATGTCACTTGGACCCACAACCACTTTTAGCCCAGAGAGCTGAAGGGATCTGTTGGAGCCGCAGATCCCTCTAATGTTATAGAAAAGATAGCTCCTGAGCAGACCTCCTACAGGCAAGCAAGAGGAGCAGGGTGAACGCAAAGACCCACACTGAGAGCTGGCTAGAAGATGGTTTTGAAGATGGTTAAGACAGCTAGACAGGCTTTAAATGCTGTCTGGCAGTGATGCCCAAATTGGATGCTCATCTTAGTCTGCTGGAGAGCTCCTTAAAATTAGACTCTCAGGTAGAGACCTCCAGAGAGCGCAACTGAGGGGGTGTGGGATCCCTCCAGACTCTTGGTGTTCTACCAGAGTGCCTGTTGACATTGCTTCAGCATGTGATTACTGCAGACTGGTGTGATACACTGGAGAAGATTATTAGTGTAATTAAAATGTGGAATTAGTTTGGAAAGGGGCTAAAGTAGACATTGAAGTGGAAAATATGAAATGATTTTTAAAATATATTAGGTGTATATGTATATATGTGTGGATGTACGTTTGTATTTATATGCCTAGATCCAAAAGAACTAGGAGTGAAAATGGGGATGGTCCAGGTTACCTAAGGTCACAGGGAAAGCTTACAGCCACAGGGTTTTGCGGCTCTGCTGTGCTGTGCAGCACCGTACTGCTTTACGGCCAACTGGCTTTGCGGCACCTGACCACGCTCTCTCTGCAGAACTACATCACAGTTGACGAACTCCGCCGAGAGCTGCCACCCGACCAGGCCGAGTACTGCATCGCACGAATGGCGCCTTACAACGGCCCTGACGCCGTGCCCGGTGCTCTGGACTATATGTCCTTCTCCACGGCACTGTATGGCGAGAGTGACCTCTAACCCGCCCCGGCCCCCTCGGCCCCCACGCCACGCGCACCCCGCCCTGCACCTCTGCTGTCCCCATCTCCTGCCCAGTTTTGGTTTCAGCTCTCAGCCTCCAACCGAGCAAGCTGGGACCACAGGGCATTGAACCTCCCTGCCCGCGAAGTGACAGTTTACAAAATTATTTTCTGCAAAAAAGAAAAAAAAAGTTACGTTTAAAAAGTTAAAAAAAAAAAAAACCAAAAAACTACATATTTTATTATAGAAAAAGTATTTTTTTTCTCCACCAGACTTAATGGAAAAGAGGAAAAATTAACTATTTGCACCAAAATGTTTCTGTTTTGTTGTGACATAGGAAAATAACCAAGCACAAAGTTATATTCCATTCTTTTACTGATTTTTTTTTCTTCTATCTGTTCCATCTGCTGTATTCATTTCTCCAATCTCATGTCCTCTTGGTGGGGGGTGGGGGTAGGGTGTACTCTTGTCAAAGGCACATTGGTGCATGTGTGTTTGCTAGCTCACTTGTCCATGAAAATATTTTATGATATTAAAGAAAATCTTTTGAAATGGCTGTTTTTTAAGGAAGATAATTTATGTGGCTTCTGATTTTTAAATCTCCTCAGAGGTGTAGCTAGCCTCTTTATCAGTGCATACTTTTTTAAAAAGAATTTAATATTGCTATCAAAAATAGGACAAACTTGGAGATTATGGACAACTTTGATATTGCTTGGCACAGACCATATTAAAACAACGCTCCCATGATGTCTCTTTGTTCCTTGCTTGTTGTTTTCTGGAAGTATGGGGGTGGTCAGAGATGCCGCGGGGCACCTGTACACACCTCTGGTGTGTTCTGCCTTCCTACATTTCAGTTTTTTCATTTTGAAAAGGAAAAGGTGGTTTCCTCACAGAAGTTAAAAATAAGCTCAAGAATGTGTGGGAGACTCCCCACCTTTGTTCATTCTCTATAGCATCACACAGCTCTGTGACATCTGTGACTCCTTTTATTTTTTCCTACAAGGAAGAGCTTGAGTTACCTCAGAATTAACCCTTTTTATTCAAATTGTCCCCCAAAGGGCTAGGGTGTAGCACAGTGGTAGAGCACTTGATTAGCACATGTGAGACCCAGAGTTCAGTCCTCAGCAGGCAAAGGCCCATGGATAGCAGCTGTCTGGGATCACCTGGGAGTTTGTTGGAAATGCAGAATCTCAGGCCCCACCCTGGTCATATTGGATCAAAATCTGCATTTTTAACAAGACTCCCAGATGGTTTGCACTAGCTTCATTTTCTTCTTACCCATCTCCTGGCTGGTGTGGTAGTACATGCCTGTAATCCCAGCAGGTTGGGAGGCTGAGGCAAGAGTATTGCACATTCAAAGCCAGTCTCAGCAACTTAGCGAGGCCCTCAGCAGCTTAGTGAAACCCTGTGTTTTAGTCAGCTGTTTTGCTGCTGTGACTAAAGGATCTGACCAGAACAATTTTAGTGGAGGAAAAGTTTATTTGAGGGCTCATGGTTTCAGAGGTCCCAGCCCATTCTGTTCTATGGCTGGCTCCATTCCTTGGGGCTAGAGTTGAGGCAGAACATGGTAGAAGAGTGTGGCAGAGGGAAACAGCTTCCATTATGATCAGGAAGCAGAGAGGTCTCCACTTGCCTAAAACAAATATATACCCCAAAACCACCCCTCAATTCCCACCTCCTCCAGCCACACCCTATACTTAAATTACCATTCAGTTAATCTCCATCCAAGGATCAATTCACTGATTGGGTCAAAGACTCTTATAACCCAATCATTTCTCCTCTGAACCTTCTTGCATTGTCTCACATGTGACCTTTTGGAGGACACCTCACATCCAAACTGGAACACCTTGTCTCAAAAAAAAGGTCTGGGGATGTATAGTTAAGCACCTCTGGGTTTAATCCCTGGTCCCCCCCACCCCTCCAAAACAACTCCATTTGCAAACTTCATTAAATTCCTTTAAACATTTTAAACCATATTTACATGTTTTAATAATTCTCTCTCCAGGACATCAAACTCTCCACTTGGGCATATTCAAACCCAAGCAGTGAAGTCTTGCTCAGCACAATGTAATTGAAAATGTTATCAATGTAATAAATCAAGTTCCTTTGAGCAAGCTAATGCTGTTCACGAACAATCAATTGCCTTACATCTCCAAAATTAAAATCACATCTTTCAGTTACACAGTTCAGATTAAAGCCACAAAGTTATTATATACCAGATTCCATTATGTGTTTGAGCATCCTCAATCCATAGGTTGTCATGATAGGCACAGAATTGCTGAACACTGATAAAATATTAGTACTAGGAATTTGATTTACTTTATCCACTTATTTATTTTTTAATAGATTTTAAATCCCTTAGTAGTTGGGTGGCTTTGGGGATCAAAAGTTCAGAATGGTGGTCTCTTACCACATGGAGACGGTAAACCATAACAAATTGAGGTGTGTACACTCCCCTGAAACGGGTCCCTGAGCCCATGCCTTTTGTGTGACCTACTTTACTCACCCCTGGACATCCTTTGTATATTATACTTGCCCATTTTTTTAAGGTCACTGTTCCAGCTTACTTTAAATAATTGGGTATATGGGGAGACAGCCAGCATCTCCTTTGGGGGGTTCTTCCTACTGAGGAGGGTGTAAGCCACCTGAAAAATTAAAGTTTAGAGGGGCTGGGATTGTAGCTCAGTGGTAGAGTGCTTGCCTCGCATGCGTGAGGCACTAGGTTCGATCCTCAGCACCACATAAAAATAAATAAAGATATTGTGTCCATCTACAACTAAAAAAAATATTTTAAAAAAATTGAAGTTTAGAACAATTAGTGAAGAACAAAAGACGAAGTCAGAATTATAGTTTCAAAAGCTTTGGAGCCCCTGATAGTTCTAGTCCATGCAGGAGCTGGGCAAGACAAGAGAAGATGACTCCCATGGTTTATTTAAAGGGGTACATCAAAGGCAGGGATAAAGTTTCAAGGGCGGAGTCTTGCTTCATGATGTCTTGCAGTCAGCAGGTTGATTGGCATCTTGGCAGGTCACACCCATCTCAGGGGCTGTGCGGCTACAGCAGGTCAACCCCATCTCTGGTGCTGTGTGGGACCTTTGGCAGAGCTTGAATAGGGCTCACAATGAGTCAAGGCAGTCAACCAGAGGAAATGTCCACTGGTCATTCCCAGACACCAAATTCTCCTATTCAAATGACTACGATGCGTGGCAGTCCACACACACACAGCCCACGGACAGCTCTCTATAGGGTAGATGGAATTTGCTACTCTGACGAAGGTGAAAATTAATTTTCTAATATCAGTGGGATGGATTCACTGCCTCTCTCCCTGCCTATGTGGACCATGCCTTTATTTTGTTTTTTTGTTTTTGGTTTTTGATATTGGAGATTGAACTCAAGGGCACTCCACCACGGAGCCACATCCCCGGCCCTATTTTGTGTTTTATGTAGAGACAGAGTCTCACTGAGTTGCTTAGCGCCTCGTCATTGCTGAGGTTGGCTTTGAACTCGCCATTCTCCTGCCTCAGCCTCCCTAAGTGCTGGGATTACAGGCATGCGCCACCATGCCTGGCTTATTTTGTAGTTTAATCTGCCTCTGACTATACCTCTCTAGCACTTTGTTGACAGCCTCATAAAGGGCAATCTATGAAAACAGTTATTTTTCTGGACTGCCAATGCCTTAGCAAGACCTGAATGGCTGGAGTGAGTACCCAGCCCATCTCGTGTTCTCAGTTGCTGACCAGCTTAGAGCTGTCCTTGGGCACGTGATTATAGGTATTAGTCAGCTTTCCATGTGTGATGGAATACCTGGGATAATTTATAAGGAGAGAATACCCACTTTAGCTCATGACCTCGGAGGTTTCAGTCCTTAGTTGCATGACATATTGCCTTTCAGTCTGTAGGGGGCAGTATATAAAGTGGAGAGTATGTGGTGCAGAGTGCATGGTGAAGGTCTGTTTACCTCGTGACAGCCAGGAGGCAAAGAGAGGGTTAAGGGCCCTCATGCCAATACCCCCTTCAAGAGCATGCCCCAGTGACCTAACTTCCTCCCACCAGGTCATGTTCCCTAAAGGTTCCACCACTTCCCAGCAATGCCACAGGCTGGCAACCAAGCTGTCAATAGATAGGCCTTTGGGGGGACATTTTATATCCAAAACATAACCCTAAGACTGAGAATAGATTAGACTTCCTGAGGTGGTGGAGAGACTGGAGGCTTGGCCAGGGCCTTTGGTGTGTCCACAGGTAATGTGGTGAGGGTACCTCTGAATCTGAGTCTCCAAAGCTTTCCCACACAGCCTGGACTGGGGTCTACCCTGTGTCCCCAGGGAAGAAATGCAACTTCTTGTAACACCACTGCCTGGCAAGGGAAACAAGTGGGTTCAAGTCTTTCTGCCACTTAACAGCTGGGTCATCTTGGGCAAATGACCTTCTCAACTGGGGTTGATAATGCTACTTTATTTCTGTTCCTGGTACATAGCAAACTTTTAATAAGTAACAGTGAGTATTGTTACTTGGTTGCCAGTTTTTTAAAAAAATCAGTTGTGCTATTTTAGATAGTCTTGTTTTTTCATACCAGGGATTGAACCCAGGGGCACCTTACCACGGAGCCACATCCCCAGCCCTTTTTTATTTAGATACAGGGTCTTGCTGAGTTGCTGAGGGCCTCATTAAGTTGCTGAGGCTGGCTTTGAACTTGCAATCCCTCTGCCTCTGCCTCCCCGAGCGGCTGGGATTACAGGTATGTCCCACTGAGCCTGGCTATTCTAGTTATTCTTTAAAAAAAAGACCTGATTATAGAGAAATACCATTAAAAAGATCCCTCCTTTGATCTGTGTGCTCTGTAGTGGGCTGAATAATGGCTCTCACTGGATGTCTATGTCCTAATCCCTGGAACATGTGATGTTGTCAGTTTATATGGCAAAGAGGACTTTGCAGATGTGGATAAGGATCTTGAGAAGGGGAGCTTTTTCTGAGTTATCTGGATGAGCCCTTATGAGAGGGTGCAGGAGCAACAGTGTCAGAGATGATGTGACAGTGGAAGCTGAGGATGGGACGATAAGAAGCCAGAAGCCATGAAATGTGGGCAGCCGCTAGAAGCTAGAAAACCAAGGCAGGGGATTCACCTCCAGAGGAACACAGCCCTGCAGATCCGTATTGGGTTTCTAATCTCCAGAACTAGAAGAAAATAAATTCATGTTGTTTTAAGCCACACATTTGTGGCAATTCGCTGCAGCTGCCACTGGGAACCGATGTGCTCTGTGGTTCATGGCTCGGATCTTGACCAGCCCTGGCGCCAGTAGCTATGTTCTAGGCATGTGGCTTGGGAGAGAAACTGCTCAAGATTCAAAAGCCTAAGTGTGGAATGTTGGCCCTTGTTGCCTTGGGGGCTGGGCCACAGGCCCTATCCCCAGAGAAGGAAGACTGAAGCTACAAAGCTGTGAAGTCCCAGAAGGGGCAGTGGCTGGGCCAGCAGAGGTGGGTGGGTGGGTGGGTTAGCTAAACTGGTTGGTGGCATTGGACTGAGGGACTAAAGGCTGAGGGCTTAATCTTTGAATGGAGTAGGTACCTCACGTGGAGATCTCCTCCAAAGTCACATGCTGCCCCTCCTTTGGCCCCATGAATGGAGACAGAATGAGGGTAACTGAGAAGCAGCAAGACTGAAGGTTTGCTGACCACTGAGAACAGAACCTGAACAACAGCTCTAGAAGTTGATTTCTGATCATTGAGGCTTTCCAAAAGCCTGGAGTGGTAGGGAAGACACTGTCTGAAAAGCAAAGATCTGAGCAAACAGAGCTAAGTTGGTGCAATGGAACCTTTTATCGGTAACGTGGGTCAATTAGCCAGTTCAAAGACACAGGGGAGAGGCTGGGGCTGTAGCTCAGTGGTAGAGCGTTTGCCTAGCATGCATGAGGCACTGGGTTCGATTCTCAGCACCACATGTAAATAATAAATGAACAAAATAAAGATCCATCAACAACTAAAAAAAATTAAAAAAAAAAAAAAGGGGGAAGCCAGACGTGGTGGCATATGCCTGTAATCCCAGCCACTTGGGAGGCTAAAACATGGCAAGTTCAAGGCCAGCCTCGCAACTTAGTGAGACTCTATCCCAAAATAAAAAATGAAAAGGGCTGGGGATGTAGCTAAATCCCTGGGTTCAGTCCCCGGTACCAAAAAGAAAATAAGACTATCTGGGCCCAGGTTGATCCTATGAAGCATCGCTTGATGGTTTGGAGGGGGACAGATTGGTTACCAGGCTCTAAGAAAAGAACAATACAAAGATGTCTCAGTTCATCCTGAAAGCAGCATCTTTTCTCATCCTAGTCGGAACGATGGAGAAAGAGTCCCTGTAGAAGTCTACATGACTGTGAACGTGCTTGCCAGAGTGCTGGTTAATAACTGACAGCTTGCCTGGTTGCTCCTGTCTTGGTCAACATTTTTCCTAATGGCTTGGACCCATCTAATCCACAGTCTTTATGAAGACAATAAGACAAATGAGAGAATTAAGGTCCCAAAAGATCTTAGGTCAAAATAATGGTGGTACTCTCATAAGAGTACATTTCATAAGAATA
This sequence comes from Xerus rutilus, assembly GCA_028644305.1. Classification (NCBI taxonomy): domain Eukaryota; kingdom Metazoa; phylum Chordata; class Mammalia; order Rodentia; family Sciuridae; genus Xerus; species Xerus rutilus. The sequence continues at coordinate 29,730,594 of CM053401.1, forward strand.
AACATAAGCCTGGTATGGTGGCACAAGCTTGTAATCTCAGTGACTCCAGAGATTGAGGCGGGAGGACTTGCAAGTTTGAGGCCACTTTCAGCAACTTTATGAGACCCTCAGCAACTTAGGGAACCCTGTCTCAAACTAAAAAAATAAAAAGGACTGTGGATGTGGCTTAGTGGTTAAGTGTCCCTGAGTTTAATCCCTAACACAAGGGGAAAAAAATGAATGTAAAAGGTTAAAACAGGATCAAAACAAAAATAACCCTCCCCCAAATCCCAACTCCAAGGTGGGAAGATGTGGAAGATCACATGGAAAAAGGACCAAGAGGAGTCTAATCTTTTTTTTAAAATTTATTTATTTATTTATTTGTTTATTTATTTATTCTACTTAGGTATACATGATAGCAGAATGCATACTGATTTTACACAGATGGAGCACAACTTTTCATTTCTCTGGTTGTATGTGATGTAGAATCACATCATATATGCAATCATACATGAAGCTAGAGCTATGATGTCCATCTCATTCCACCATATTTACTGTCCCCATGCCCTCTCCCCCCTCCCATCCCTGTGACCAAATTTCCTCTGCTTTTCCCATGTCCTCCTCGCCCCACCACCATTATGGATCAGCATCCACTTATCAGAGAGAACATTTGGCATGTGTTTTTTTGGGATTGGCTTACTTCACTTAGCATGATATTCTCCAACGAGGAGTCTAATCTTAATGAGTCGACAGTTTTTGAAGCAGTGTAAGTGGGTTAATTTACTCTGGACTGGGCCAGTAGCTTAGAAATGCAGAAGCTGCTGGTGCCTACATTCTCTGCCCCAGTATATCAGCCCAAGTCCATACGGACATTTCCCTTTCCTAATTCAAGTTAGATTTCGAATACTAACCCAAAGTCTTAACCAATAACCAATATAAGAGGATGTACCCTATTTCAGGAGATAAGCATGAGTAATGACACCAATTTATCTGATGGAATCAAGGACTGAGGTTCATTTGAGACTCTGAGGATTAGAATTGGTTGAGATCTCCCCTTGTAACTTCCAGAATCTTTTTTTGTGTTTGGGGTGGAGGAGGGGAGAAGGGGTGCCACCCAGTTCTACTCAGGGAAAGATTCTAGTTTTAAATTGGACCCCACAATGAAAGCAGCATCTAAAGAAGAAAGAAAGGGGGACCCACTGTTATCACAAAGGTAATAGCAGTGGGAAAGGTGAATGAAGGAAAGGTTGGGAATTTCATTGACAGGCCCATATTTATAGGACATCAAGGGGAAGAATGTCCGTAGAAGGTTAGTGTCGCAAGACCTCTGAAGGTGTTGAGCCCAAGCTTTCCATTCAATAGGGAGAGAACCAAGGCCTGGAGTACTAGCTGCTTGCTCTAGTTCAGAGGGGTAGACTGAGGCAGGGCTGGAACCCAGGTCTCCCAACTGATAGCTCAGCGGTCGACAGAATGGCCAAGTTTGAAGTTAAGGTGGGTGGCAGGAGAGAGAGAGAGAGAGAGAGAGATGGAATAGAGTAGAGATATTTTGGCTTCCTGTAAAGTTATGAGATGATTAAATAATAACTCATGAACGTACCCAACCAAGTGTTGTTTGTGGGCAGTGCTCAGTAACTGTTAGTCTGGGTATTGGTTAAGACCCTTCTAGTTGCAAGAGACACAAAATACAACCCAAGCTGGAAAAGCCAGACGGATCATTTACTGGCTCAAATAACTGAAGCATCCAGAAGTAATACTGGCTTCCCAGATGGCTGAGGCATGGGCTCAAGGGATGCCAGCAGGAACTGGTTTCTCTGGCTTGACTCTATTCCCAAATATCTTTTCCTCTGAGCTGGCAAGATAGCTTCCAGCAGCTTCAGTTTCTCCACCCTGCCATTGCAAGTCTAGCAAAGATACTTGAAAAAAGAGTGTCAGGGCTGGGGTGGTGGCTCAGGGGTAGAGCGCTTGCCTAGCATGTGTGAGGCACTGGGTTCGATTCTCAGCACCGCATATAAATAAATAAAATAAAGGCCTATTGACAACTAAAAAAAAAAAAAAAAGAGTGGCATCTGCTTGTGGGATGCAGTGTGGCAGCCTCAGCCAGGGAAAGGGGATCTGCAGGTCAGCTAGGCCTGGCTTGGGTCATGTGCTGCTCCCAGAGTGGAGAGTGCAGCCCACCCGCTGCCCCACAGGGCACCTGGATTCAGTGTGATGTATCAGGACTTTACAAGCAACAGAAATGGACCCTGTTTCCCCAAAACTCCCATAAGGACTGTGCTGCTCCTCCAAATGCTGATGCTAGTCAACAAGCACTACAGACAAGAGGTGGGAAGAAATGGATTCCCACCCAGAAGTGATGGTTTGGATGTGAAATGTTCCCCCAAAACTTGTGTGTGCCAGGCGTGGCGGTGCACGCATGTAATCCCAGCGGCTACGGAGGCTGAGACAGGAGGATCACCAGTTCAAAGCCAGCTTTAGCAACCATGAGGCGCTTAGCAACTCAGTGAGACTGTCTCTAAACAAAATACAAAAATAGGGCTGGGGATGTGGCTCAGTGGTCGAGTGCCCCTGGATTCAATCCCCAGTATCAAAAAAAATCCCCCCAAAACAAAACAATAACAAAAACCAAAAGCTCATGTGTGAGAAAGTTTAGAGGAGAAATGATTGGGTTATGAGAGCCTTAACAGTGAATTAATCCCCTGATGGGATTAGCTGAGTGGTAACCGGGGGTGGGGGGGGTGTGGCTGGAGGAGGTGGGGCATTGGAGGCGTAGCTTTGGGATATACATTTTGTACCTGGCAAGTGGAGTCTCTCTCTCTTTGTTTTCTGATCACCATGTGAGCTGCTTCCCTGTGCCACACTCTTCTGCCATGATGTTCTGCCTCACCTCAAGACCTGAAGAATGGAGCTGACTGTCTATGGACTGAAACTGTGATCCCCTTAATAAACTTTTCCTCCTCTCAAATTGTTCTTGTCAGATTTTTTTCAGTCACAGCAGGAGAAAAGTTGACTCCAATATCAGGCCAGCAGCTGTTGCTGGAGGGAAGGGAAATCAGAGTCCGAGGATGGGTAGCCAGTACCTGAATCAGAGGTGAAGGCAGCCTCTGTCACCACCCCACCTGTACCCTTCCCACCTTCAGTTTGCTCCAGCAAACTTCCACCTGCCAGTACCTGCATCCCTCTGCCTGGGGGCTTTCCAAGAACCACAGGAGGCCACTCTGCCCTTTGAGGTAGAGCAGGCTACCTCAGGGGTGGGTGTATGAGTGCCCCAGAAACCTTGCCCCTTGGATGGGATGATTGTGGGGCATGTGTTGGGGATTCAGTGCAGCTGCTTTCTGTGGTGGCCGAGCTTTTAGTGCTACCTCATTGGCTGCCTGTCCCTCTTAGTATCTCTTACCATGTCCATCCTCTCCCCCTCCCACACAGCCCTCATGTAGGGGATGCTTTGGGGGTAACCCAAATGAAGACCTCAAATGATCACTCAGCACCTGCTTGGGAAGAACGATGTCCCCTGGCAGCCTGTCTAGACCTTGAGATGAGAGCCTTGTTTCCAATCCTCCACTAGTGCTGGAATATATTCCTGCTGCTGCATGCAGGAGATGCCACCTCTCCCTCTGCCTCCTCCATGTTCCTCCACGTGCAGCCCCAGGGTTGGCAGGATGGGGAAATATGGAGGAAGAGGGGTCCTGGTATGCAGGCATGTGACACTGAGCACCTGTAAGAGACCCCACGTTTAGGAACAAATTTTTTATTTTGTAATCAAGGCAATGAGAAAACTGGATTTTTAAGCAAAATCTTTCTATTTAGGGTACATTTTATAGGCTGTATTTAGTATTTTGTATTTTTGGTACTAGAGAATGAATGGCGGGTGGGGGGCCTTAACCATTGATCTACATCCCCAGATCTTTTATTTTATTTTTTATTTTTTATTTTTATTTTTTGTTACTGGGGATTGAACTGAGGGGCACTCGACCACTGAGCCACATCCCCAGTCCTATTTTGTGTTTTATGTAGAGACAGGGTCTCACTGAGTTGCTTAGCGCTTTGCCCTTGCTGAGGCTGGCTTTGAACTCACGATTCTCCTGTCTCAGCCTCCCCAGCTGTTGGGATTACAGGCTTGCGCCACCGCGCCGGGCTTATTTTTTTTTTTATTATGAGACAGGGTCTCCTTAAGTTGCATAGGGTCTCCCTAAGTTGCTGAGACTGGCTTCAAACTTGTGGTCCTCCTGCCTCAGACTCTGCAGTCTCTGGGATAACAGGCATACATCACCACGTTCAGCTATAGCCTGTATTTTTTTTTAAAAGAATAACTTTTAGTATTATAGGTTATAATTCAGACCATATTTTTTTCATGAGCGGCTGCTAAGCAGGGTGCATGTAAATGAAGTACTGGGGTAAAGCAACTTACCCAATGTCCAATAAGCCCCCAGGCAGGATTCTCCCCGCCTTCCTACAACCATGGGTGGAAGCGCTTCTTCATGAAAAGTTATTCTCAAGAATGAGCCCCAGGGGCGCTGTGGCGCACGCCTGAAATCCCAGGGACTAGGGAGGTTGAGGCAGGGATAATCGTAAGTTCGAGGTCAGTCTCAGCAACTCAGCAAGACCTCAGCAATGTAGCAACATCCTTTCTCAAAATAAAAAGGACTGGGGGATGTAGCTCAGTGGTGAAGCGCTCCTGGATTGAGAGGAGAGGTGGATGAGAGGAGGATAGGTGGATGCTGCCCTCCAGTGGCCGATTATGCCGTTACAGTATTTCATGGTGGGAGAGGAACTGGAAGCCAAGCCAAACCCTCGCTTCCTTGACCTGCCCTGGACAGACCTGGCTGGGCTGCTTCCAGGATCTATGACACAGAGGAATAGCAGGAAGCAAACAGGCACATTTCACAGGAGAAAAATAGTGACTGACTGTTTTCCCCCTCTGCGTTGGAGGTTTAATTTAGAACACTTTACCACTGAGCTACATTCTCAGCCCTTGTTATTTTTTGAGACAGTATCTCATTAAGTTGCTGAGGCTGGGCTTGAATTTGTAAATCCTCCTGTCTCAGACTCTCTGAGTGGCTGGGATTACAGGCATGCACCTGTCCCTAGCTAACATGCTAGTGTTTGTTGAGCCCATACTTTGTGTTGGCCTAAGTCTTAAGCAGTTTAAGCATTTAGTCACTACACGTACCATTATTATCTCCATCTTTAAAAAACAGAAAGTCAACGCCTTGAAATCTCAAGTTAGTGACATCCTCAAAACTGGAATTGGAGCCTAGTCTCTCTAATCTACAAAAGCAGTGCTTATACCCCTTATTACCAGTCCTCAAATCTTGCTGTGCCCAAGAATTATTTGGGAAATTTGTTAGAAATGGAGAATCCAGGCCTCTGTCTCCAGAGATTTTGAGTGTAAAAGGGGAAAGGATGAGTGGGAATTTATCTCTTAGACATCTTGGCTGGGATCCGGTAGCCACCTAAACAGGTTCATAGACCATATTTTAAGAAGCATTACATTAAAATCTCATCATTACTAAAAGGGAAATTTTGTCTAGATATTAGCAGGAACTTTTCAATAGTTATATATTCTGATTTAACTAATGTCTACATGCAAGCATTTTGATAAGTATTTTTACATGCACATTCTTCCTTAGTGGCTTTTTTTTTCTTTCCTGTACTGAAGATTGAACCCAAGAGCTGATATGTGCCAGGCAAGCATTGAACCTCTGAGTTATATTCCCAACCCTCCTTGGTGGCTCTTTGAGATGGGTGTTCTCAGTTTGTTGATGTAGACATCAGGATCCGATATCTCTTAGAGAACTAATCTCTCGTTTCTTCTAATTTGGGGTCCTGTACCTGCTTCCATTCATCATTCCATTATGTGTTTGCAGTGGGTTTCCCTCATGAGGATTAAGCATTATTAAGGACCTTTGTGCTTTCTGGCAAGGGTCAGCAATAGTGTCTGTTGAGCTGAAATGCCCACCTGCTGTCAACAGGCTTGAGTGAGGAGGGATTGGTAAACCTATGAAGCAACTGCTCAGGTGTTGCTAGGGTAGCATCAGTCCTGGTATTTAGAGCAGCTAATTCCTGAAGAAAGGTCCTTCAGGGGAGATGAGGGGCTGAGGCCTGGTTGCCATGGAGCTGCTTTCAAGGGGATCCCACAGAGTGCTATCAACTCAGGACATATGCTCTGCAAGGAAAAGATCCTGTGAAGGTAAGTCTAGGGTTCTCCCAGAGCCCCAGAAACCAGAGCAGTGTGAAGACCCTAAGGGAGGCTGGCAGGGAGGAGGCCAGCCATTTCACATGTGGCCCTCCTGCCTCTGCCTACATGGGTGAGCTCCTGGCCAGCCTTCCAGCTGAGTGTGGGCACCAAAAGAATATGGAAAAACCCCTGGGGCAGTGGCGATAGGCCTAATGGCTTCCCAGGCTCAAGACCTTGGGAGACCTTCAGTGCCTCTGCTGGGAGCTTCAGGGATTTGAGAGGTAAACAGGTGAGTACTCCCATGGGGTTGTGGGATAGGGACTGAGCCCTCTCAGCTGTGTGGGGAAACGATTGGCTCCTGCTGCACCTCAGGAGCTGAGAGGAGACCAGCTGCTCCAGGGGCTCTCAGCTTCAGCCTGGAGTGGCCAGTGCCTGACTGGCAGGGTTTCTGTGAGGTGTGTGTGAGAGGGTGAGCAGGCGGGGCAGGGACACCCGCTGCCGGGGGAGGTAGGGGGCTGTTATACTTCTGCCTTACATGGGGTGTGTGGTCTCTGGCAGATAGATGCCAGGTCATGTAAGCTTACCTTGGAGCCTCAGCCCTGGGGACCTGGGATGAATGCTGGGGCCCTGTGGCCCTGGAGGGCAGGGGCTAGGAGGTCAGCAGCTACTTCAGCTGCTCCTGCCAGCAGCTCTGCCTCCATGAGTAGGGGACTTGGCAGCAGGAAATCTGCCTGCTTCCAGGCATGCCTCGCTCCTCGTTCCCCTCAAGGACTAGAACATTCCTCAGGACCCAAGGCCTTCCTTACCTCCACTCCCCAAGCATGTTCCTTTGTTTTAGAGTCCCCTCACAATTTCTTCTTTATAGTATTTTGTATTTGCCTGTTTTTGTTTTGCATGAAGCAAGCTTAGTTTTATAATTATATTTAAAAATCCTTTTCATTTGGAGAAAACTGCAAATTGGATGAGCCTCAGGCAAATAGTCTTTAAAGGAAGAAAAAATGATATCTATCTTAGGTTGAAAGATCAACAAGAGATTTCTAAGAAAACGTCTTGGGCTTCAGTTTGGGGAATTCTCACTTGGACATTTAAAGTCTTTTTCTATTAAAATACCTTTCAAATGTGAAATATCAATATAAATCATGTCTTTAAAAACATGTAAAAGTGCAGGGTGCAGTGGCGCACACTGTAATCCCAGTGGCTCTAGAGGCTGAGGCAGGAGGATTGTGAGTTCAGAGCCAGCCTCAGCAAAAAACACTAAGCAACTCAGTGAGACCCTGTCTCTACATAAAACACAAAATAGGGCTGGGATGTGGCTCAGTAATTGAGTACCCCTGAGTTCAATCCCTGGTACCAAAAAAAAAAAAGAAAAAAGAAAAGAAAGAAACTCACATAAAAGAAGGAGATAGTAAGCAGAGAGTAAGCAAATAAGGCGGAGTGGGGCGTGGGATGGTACTAGGGAATGAGATTGATCAAATCATGTTTGTACAAATATGGCATAATGAACCCCATTGTTATGTATAAATATGCAGTAAATTTTTTTTTTTTTTTTTGGTACTGGGGATTGAACTCAGGGGCAC
>CM053401.1:29738824-29762020 GCA_028644305.1 Xerus rutilus
GTGGCTCAAGCCTGTAATCCCAGCACTTAGGGAGGCTGAGACAGGAGAATCGCGAGTTCAAAGCCAGCCTCAGCAATGGCGAGGTGCTAAAGCAACTCAGTGAGACCCTGTCTCTACATAAAACACAAAATAGGGCTGGGGACCTGGCTCAGGGGTCGAGTGCCCCTGAGTTCAATCCCTGGTACCAAAAAAAAAAAAATAAAATAAAAAATAAAATAAAATAAAATAATTTCTTACTTAAATTCCTGGATGTCAGGTAAAGTGGTGCATGCTTGTAATCCCAATGACTCAGGAGGCTGAGGCAGGAGAATCAAAATTTTGAGGCTAGCCTCAGCAACTTAGCAAGGCCCTATGAGACTTAGCAAGACTATCTCAAAATTTAAAAAAAGAGAAAAGAAAAAAAAAAGGGACTGGGGATGTAGCTCAGTTGTAAAGTGCCTCTGGATTCAATCCTCAGTACTGCAAAAGAAATTATTGAAAGAGTATACATGCTTATAGTAAAAAAAATTTATTGTACAAAGTGTAAGTAAAGTAGTAAAAATTTCCTCCTCCAAGAAGCAACCATTACTAAGTTTCCTGTAAATTCTTCCAGAATTTTACTCTGTGTAGACAACCATGTATGATTATATATGTGCCTTTTATTTAGTGTCGCTTTAATAAGAAGGGGGGGAAGGGCCACGTGGCTTCTCGAAGAGTTGAAGTCTAAGAGACACGGTGAAAGGGTCCCCAGGTTAGACGATATGGGGTCTCTCTGGATGGTGGCGATCTGCAGAGCCAATCTCCCCGGGCCCCGGGGTGTAGGTAAAAATTTGCTTCACCCCAGTGAGATGCAGAAATACCCGGGACAAAAGGGGATACAGCCAGGGTGAGGAGAAGCAAAGAATATCACTTTATTCTAGAAACTATAGAAGCTTAAATACACTCTTGGACCAATCAGATCCAAAGGTCACAAACAAAGGGATGCTCTTTGGCAAGAGCACAGTCTATTAGCATAGAATGGGGAAGGATGGAAGGGAGGGGTGGGAAGGTATGGAAATGCTCCTACATATCCCCCTTTTTACTTTTATTTGAAATGTCAGTGGGGCCTGCATGGCCCATAAGCAAGCATGTTGGAGGGCTCTGTGATAGTCTCCTCATGGGAGAGAATCATTCCACTGGATTTTCCAGACTCCTACATGCTGCATATGACAGAGGGGGGCCGCTAATGAAGCTGTAATCTGTCTTAGGTCGTACTCCTCTGAGTAACTTACCCGTCATCAATTACAGCTTGTGCGCAAGAGAAGGGACAGACAAGACCATGCCTGGCTTAGGTCGTGCTCCTCTGAGCATCTTACCCGTCATTGGCTGCCAGCCTGTATGCACGTGCCTCAAAATGAGCTCTCTCCCAATTGAAGGGGTGATGGGGTTGGGAGGGGTTGAAAGGGAAGGAGTTAAGGTCAGGATCAGTCGAAGCTGTAAAGCCTTGCATCTCCAGCAAAGATGAGGTGGGTGAGCTTCTCATATGTTCTTGAGGGCTGCGATCCACGTGGCAGGATTTTCTTGTGTTCATGTGATTCCTTAATGATATGAACTGAGAGCTTGTTTAGTTTGGCAAAGAAAAGAGCCAGAAGGAGGCTTAGAACTCTGAGCCCAATGATAACCCAATTGGATGGATCTAATAGAGTTGATAATTTACTCCACACCTTTTGAAGAATAGAAGGGTCAAAAGACAATATTAGTTTTGGTTTAGCAACTCACAGAAGGGACTTCATACTTTAGATGGGGCAGGTTGACTTCTCCAGAGAGGCTTGGACGAATATTCCTGGCTGGGATCCAAAGGGGCTTAGACTCTGTGGGGAGTAGGGGGACACAAGCATAGCCTCACCCTTGTGTGAGCAGAGGGTCTGGGCCTTTCCATTGAAGGGTTAAGGGGTCTTTCCATTGCACCGAGGGAAGAGGGGTAGAGAAGGTAAATGGACCCCAGTGTCAGATTGCTGCATTAAGGCCTTATTTGTCAAAAGTGAGGTAGTTAAGGGTAAATAAAGCATCCAACAACCTCAAAGAAGGGTCCTTCTCAGTAGAATCATGTTTTTGAAGCATCTCCTTTAGAGTGCGATTGGGTCTCTCAATGATTGCTTGTCCCTGAAGATTATAGGAAATCCCTTTGGTATGAGAAATTCTCCAGGAAGTTAAAAATTCCTTCAATCTGAGGGGCTGGGGTTGTGGCGCAGTGGTAGCGTGCTCGCCTAGCATGCAGGAGGCACTGGGTTCGATCCTCAGCACCACATAAAAGTAAAATAAAGCTATTGTGTCCACCTACAACTAAAAAATAAAAAAAAAATTCCTTCAATCTGAGGGAGATATAGGCTGGGCCATTGTCTGTTTTGATTGACCATGGGACACCCATGAATAGCATTGCTTACTTTAGACCCTTAATTACATGGATTGTTTTCTCCCCTGTAAGGGCAGTAGCATATACAAGGGAGCAGTATGTGTCAATTATCACATGTACAAATTTACATTTCCCAAAGGTAGGGATATGAGTGACATCCATTTGACAGAGGGAGTTGGGTATTAACCCACGGGGGTTGACTTCCTGTGGTTGGAGTGGACCCAGTGGTAACAATGGACCACAAGAGGAGCATGCATGGATCAGATGTTCTAGTTGAAGGCTCTATATGACCTAAAGCTAGTTGCTCGTGGACAAAGTTCTTTAATGTTGAAAGCTTAGGCTCAAGAATAGGCCATTGCTCCACTTAGGAGGGTAAGGTGCCCAGAGCTGCCGTGAGAGCCAAAATTATTAAGGGTGAAAGAGAGATACCATATGATAACTAGTGGTTTAAACATTGAGGAGAAAACATGGAAAGTATTTACATGGATCAGTTCTTCTATATAACATGAGAAACACTCAAAATCAAATAAAGTTTTACCATCCAGGTGCAAACCCAGTCAAATAAAACAACAACAAAACATTGCAAAAGGTACAGAGAATGTGTGGCTATAGGTAACCTTAGTGTGAATTGCAGTATATAATTTTGCCCATGTAGAATATAAAATTATTTACTGAAGTCAGATATATAATCTAAATGTAGAAACTTTAAAAGACATTAACAGTATTAAGCCAGTGCCATTTAATTGTGCTTCCCTTTTGCTTTTGTTTTAAAAGCTGCTGTTCTGACTCAAGGAAAATCTCTAAGGCCAACATTCTTAAAAGTATCATCATCCTTGTTAGATTTATATTTAGTCTTTAGGAAGTGATTTAGGTTGGCAATGCAGCTCAAAGTAATTCTAGGAGAGGGGTTAAGTTAAGCCGAAATCTGATTTTGAGCCAGTAAGGTTTTTAAACTAAACAGACAGCCAATTTAAGTGAGAGAAATTATTTATCATTCCAATGATAGTTACAGACATAAACATTTTAATGTGTAATTATTTATATCTTATTTCCTATTGACTGGGAAGTATATAATTTGTTCTCCCTAAATAATTATAGAAACCTTGCAAATATGGCTGCATATTGATATTTTTAAAATTTTAGGTATACCTCTGTGTTTGCATGTGTGGCTCTGTAGAAGCTGGAAGGAATACTTGAAGTGTTAACTATACATGCTGAAATAGTTTGCTTTTTTGCATCAGCATTAGGTGATGAACTGTAAATAGATAATTGGTATATCTTCCCTAGTATAAAACTGAATACAAAGTACATGAATTAATAATGATTCCACCATAATGATCAGAAACTTCCTTAGTGGCAGTAATTCGCTTATTGAACTTCTTATCCTGCCATGTGAGCCCTGTTGCCTGCCGAGGTTGCAAGGCAAGGAGGAGAAAGCTGCCATCGGAGGGCGAGCAATTGTGCCATGGGAGGAGTTTGTCCCTAAGGGAACGGTGCTGCAGCCAGGGGGCTGCAACATTGGGCAGGAGTTGGATCCGTGTCCCTTTTGCCTGTAAAATTTCTTTCCCTTAGAGAGTAGGAGGCAGGGAGGAGAAAGGGGAGACAGGTGCCTGTGAGCTATCTTTATTGGTAGGCTTTTCCAGCTGTCCTGGAGCCAGTCGCGGTGGAAATGCGTTTGGCAGGGACTGGCCGCGGGCCTGGGAGCAATTCTCCATAGACCCTGTCTGCTTGCCCTTTGCGCCCAGTGAAGTGTTTCCCCTCTGGCTGGAAGAGAAGGCGGTGGCACAGAGGAGAGGAGTGGGCAGAGGGGTCAGAAGGAACCTGAGGCAGGAGAAGTCTGCCGATTCTGAGAAGGAGGAGGAGAATGTGAGGCAAATCCAGAATAAAAGGAAGCATTTTTTGTGAAAGCCTGATCGGTTGCACTCCTTACGTCTGAGCAGTGAGTGCTGCGGCTGCGCTTACAGGGAGGGACTCCAGCCCGCCTGGAGGTAGGGGGTGTGGCCTCTGCTGGAGGAGGTGCCAGCACGGCAGGCTTGAGAATTTTATCTCTGCAAGCAGAAAAAAAAAATTGTTTGCGCGGGACAGTTCTATTGCAGTGCTTTTGTTCAGTTTTCCCTGGGCAGGCCTGCAGTAGCAAGGAGTTCTCTGCCGAGAGACAGAGAGTTTAGAGCTGAGCAGGCCGGCAGACGCTCGGGCGGCCTAGTGGCGTTGGTGGAACTGCACAGGGTTTAGCAGGCACAGAGGGCCTCTAGCAGGCGGGGCGTGCAGCACCCTGGAAGGGGTAGGGTCTCTTTAAGGATTTGGAACAGTTTTTTGTTAGCCAGCGTGCATTGTCAGCGGTGCCTGCAAATGGACTGCTGGAAGGCCAATGGCAAAGAGGCCTACCTGCGGGCGCTGGGGCTGCGGTGGGCAGTAGGCATGTGCACCTGGGCGGCCAGCCGCGGAGCCGCGGTGAGGCTGGCGGCATGCGTGGGCTGAGCAGAGCCAAGGAGGGGGCCACGGGCATGCGCGAGATAGGCGGAGCTGGAGCTGGAGCCGTGGGGCCTCGACTGCCAGCGAGTGGGCCTGACCAGCCGGGGTGAGTGGAGCCACTACAGGGTGGGCGAGACTAACGCCGCTTGGAACCAGGGCGCTGTGGCTGGCAGGCAGAGCCACAGCAAAAGTGACCCATTTTATTCTTTTGCCTGGTGATTTGCAGGGGAACTAGCAGTGCTCTGTGTGCGGGAGCTTGGGATTGTTGCAGCTGGCTGCAAGGGAGGGGCTGCGTGCTCCTGGGGTGGGGCTTGCGCTTCTGGAGAAGGCAGGTTTGGCAAGCAGAGGCTCTGCTTATTCCGAGAGGCATACCACTTACCCAGCGGTAGCTGGGACCTCTCTGAGGAGCGGGGAGAGAAAGGCTGGGGAGTAGGAGACGGGAGAAGCCCGCTGTAGATAGACAGCCAAAGAAAGGGGAAAGTCTCCCGAAAGTAGGAAGAACTCTAGGGGAGATAAGAACAGAAAAATGGCTAGAAGTAGGGCTGATCAGACCCTTTGCAGCTGTCAGAGAAACCAGGAAGTAGATATTCCCTGAGCTAACTTTATCACACAAAGACAAACACAAAAGACAGTCACAAATGAGCTGGTGTTACCTTCACCAGCAAGACAAACAGGGGAATCGCCACGAAATCTTACCCACCAAGGGAAAAGGAGTCGAGAAGCTAGTCACATCACCATTTGTCACTTTGATAAGGGGGGGGGGTAAGGGCCGCGTGGCTTCTTGATGAGTTGGAGTCCAAGAGACACAGAGAAAGGGTCCCCGGGTTAGACAATATGGAGTCTCTCTGGATGGTGGCAATCTGTGGAGCCAATCTCCCCAGGCCCCGGGGTGTAGGTAAAAATTTGCTTCGCTCCAGCGAGACGCAGAGATACCCGGGACAAAAGGGGATACAGCCAGGGTGAGGAGAAGCAAAGAACACCACTTTATTCTAGAAACTATAGAAGCTTAAATACACTCTTGGACCAATCAGATCCAAAGGTCACAAACAAAGGGGTGCACTCTGGCAAGAGCACAGTCTATTAGCATAGAATAGGGAAGGATGGAAGGGAGGGGAGGGAGGTATGGAGATGCTCCTACAATTTAGTTTTATAGAAGAGAATAAGTTACATATTATCTTTTATGGTCTTTTAAAAAAGCTTTATTGAAGCATAATTTATACACTGTAAAATTCACGGGTTCTAAAAGCACAATTCAGTGATTTTTAAAGTCAACTTATAGAGTTGTGCAAAGATCAGCACAGTTGAGATATGCATCCTGCTGCTTTTTTACTCAGCATCACATCTTGGAGCCGCTCTGCAGCACCAGGTGTGTCCTCTCTTGTTCTTTTCAAGGGCCCTGTGGTTTTCCATCACATGGACACACTGTCATTTGTTCAACCAGTGTCTTGGTGATTCTCAGTCTTTTGGGGCTATTATCTGGGCTGCAGAGGAAATTCCTACACCTAAGTCTTTGCAACCTTGAACATGGATGTGTCTGTAGGGTTTGTGACCAGTAACGGGAATGCTGCATTCATGAGTATGCACCTTCATAACTTAAAACAGCCAAGCACAGTAGCACATGCCTGTAATCCCAGTGACTGGGGAGGCTGAGACAGGAGAATTGCAAGTTCAAGGCCAGCCTTGACAATTTAGTGAGAGCATGTCTCAAAATAAAAAATAGAAAAGGACTGGGGATGTAGCTCAGTGGTACAGCATACATAGGTTTGATCCCCAGTGCCACAAAAATAAGTAGATAAATAATAACATACACTAAAAAGATGAAAGCTGTATAATCTAATTTGATATAAGAAGTGGTAGAGATGTCTTAGTGTCTTTGTGTGTGTTAGGTCAGAGGCAGACGCAGAAAGCCAAACCCACCCGCCGCCACCAAGCCGAACCTGCCCGCCCCGCGGGCACCCTGCCAGAAAGTTAGCTCGGGAAACACTTCCCTCTCGAACATTCATCTCTCTCCCCTTCCCCCTCACCGGCGGGGCCAGACCGCCCACCTTCGCGTGCGACCAATGCAGCACGCATGCGCCGAACACACCAAAATGGCGGCCCCCAGTAGTCTGTGTGGAGAAAATAGCGAACCTCCCATATGAGAATCACCATGGCTCTTGGCTTATCCCGGAAGGAATCTGACCTCACCAGCCCCACCGAACCAATCTCAGAGGACACTGGACTCTAGGTCAACACCTCTTCCTGGCCTCAAGCCTGCCTTTTCCGGATGGGGAAAGGCCTTTATAACCCTATGTAGCACAAGGGACAGAGCCTTTTCTCCGACCTGTTCGAGCCTGGCGACTGGGCGGGGAACTGGTCCGGGAGCATATTTCTCAGAATAAAAGCCTGTTTTGGTCCTGTTTCACTTCCATCTGGTCGTTGGGCTCACAGTGTGTACGTATATAGGAATGAAAAAGATGAGTATCTACCAGTCGTGGTGGCATATACCTATAATCCCAGTGACTGAGAGGGGAGGGTGAGGCAGGTTCAAAACCAGCCTCAGCAACTTAGCGAGGCCCTAAACAATTTAGTGAGACCCTGTCTCAAAATTAAAATTGAAAGTGCTTGGAATGTGGCTCAGTGGTTAAGTGCTCCTGGGTTCAAACCCCAGTACCCACCCCAATGAATATCTTTCCTTACCCATCATAAAGTTCATGGTCAACACCTCAATAACAAAGAGTTAACAAGAGAAAAAGCATAACAAAATGACTTAATCAAAGTTTGATGTGTCACAGAAGGCTTCACTAGTGAAGACTTGAAGACCCAGGGAAACTGTCCATCTTTATGGTTAGGTTGGCTAAAGATCGGAGAGCCCTTAGAAAATGTGCTCGGACAAAGGGTGTGACCTGACGGTCTTAGACTGAGAGGAAGCAGCAAGGGCTACCTGTTCAGATTCTTCTTGGTCTCTTTCTGCAGCAGTCTTTCCTCCTGTCTTCCAGGAAGACGGGAGAAAGTAACCTTTCTGTGGCTTGCTTTGGGGTGGAGGAATTCTGATTTCTACAAATCTCTTTGTAGGGACTAAATGGGCTGGGGAAGACAGGAGGGCAGGTGGGCAGAGAAAAAAAATGCTCTGAGGCAGTTTTAGACTCTTTTAAAAACTTTTTTTAGTTGTAGATGGACAATACCTTTATTTTATTTGTTTATATGGTGCTGGGAATCAAACCCAGTACCCCATGCTTGCAAGGCAACTGCTCCACCACTGAGCCACAACCCCAGCCCCTAGTTTTGGGCTCTTGTAGTTCAAAATATGCAGCATATCAAGATGCTCTACTTTGGGGTATCACTTTCTGAGCCCCAGATGTGTATGCAAATACTGTACATCATTTTTTCTCATGTTTGGAAATTGTGTCTGACATACACCACCCTGGAAATCACAATTTGTGTATGTGAGTCAATGCCTTTGACATCGCTGTTGTCCTGGGGCTTTTAAAATGAGAAACATCAAAGCTGACGGGAGGTTGAATGCTTGGCTTGTGCCTGAGGCCTGTGTCCTGGGTGCACTGTGCACAGGTCTCAATGACACTGCTGGGCCTGTCCTCTCCTGGAGTCCCACAGAAGACCAGCAGGTGGCGCTTGTGCTCTCCAGTGCCATCATTTGTGAAACTGGACTTAATATAGTAACCCAACAGTGCCCTGAGTGTGTAATTTTCAAACCTCCTATTCCACCACAGGGAAAACCTCTGAGGATTTTCTTCTGGGAAGAGCAATTAGCCTAACCTCTTAGGAGGAGAAATTGCATCGCTGAGCTTGTCTGGGAAAGTGAAATATCCTCCCAAGAGCCATCTTAGGGAGGGTGGGTTGAAACCACCAAGGAGCATGTGGAAGGAGAGAGGGGTACTGGGGAGGATGGGCTGGGAACTGCAGCCCAGTTTAGGGCTTAGAGTGGGAGTTGCTTGGGATCTGAGGACACCAAGTCCCAGACCTGTGGGCTCTGGGTTTAGGCTGGAGGGTGTTGGAGAGACTGAGCAGGGGCAAGATTACCTGGGGTTGGCTGAAGGTGTTCTGCTCAGCTCTCCCGGGACCAGGCCAGGTAGGGAGTCCCCTTTCCACTCCACCTACTGTAACTAAATGCCAGGCACTGAAGATACAGCTATGAGAAGACAGGTCTGGTCCCTGTCCTCACAGAGCCTGCAGCTCAGCAGGGAAAGGCAATCTGAGCTGGAGAGGGCAGAGACGGCAGACGTGGAGGTAAAGAGGTGGGAAGGCAAGATGCTCTAGGCCCTTGCTACTCCAGGTGTGGCCTAAGGACCAGCAGCTGCACCTGGGAACTTGTTAGAAATGTAGTCTCAAGCCCCAGACAGACTTATAGACGCAGAATTGTATCCTTCCAAGTCGTCCAGTCCGACTGATTTGTGTGCCTGTGTGAGTTGGAGATGCCGGGCTGTCAGCCCTACCTCATGGGAGTGAACCATAGTGGTGTAGTAAGGGAGAGAAGGCTGGAGATGGGCAATCAGTACACCCCGCACCCCCACATATGTCCACATGCAACCAGGACCCAGTAGTTGCTTACAGGAATTTTTCCCATTTGAAGTAAAACTTATATACAATAACATATATCCTTACTATACCTTTGAGTTTTAATGAATGCTTCTACTAATGTAATTCAGACTCTAATCAAGGTATAAAACATTACCATCAACCCGAAAGTTCCCTCATACCTCTTCCCAATCAATCTCTTCCCCAGTCCCAGAAATATTCTAAATATTAGCCCCTTATTAGATATTTGATTTGCAGATATTTCCTTCCATTGTGTAGGCTGCTTTTTTACTCTGTTGATAGAGTTTTTGGATATACACAATTTTAAAAATTCAGAGTTCAATTTTTCTATATTTCCTTTGGATGTCTTTGCCTTTGGTGACATATCCAGGAAATCATTACCAAACCCAACATCATGAAAATTTTGCCCTACTTTTCTTCTAAGGGTTTTATAGTTTTGGGTCTTACATTTAGGTCTTCAATTCATTTTAAGTTAATTTTTGGTGGTGGGGGGTACTGGGGATTGAACTCAGGGGTACTCGACCACTGAGGCACATCCCCAGACCTATTTTGTGTTTTATGTAGAGACAGGGTCTCACTGAGTTGCTTAGCACCTTGCTGTTGCTGAGGCTGGCTTTAAACTCGTGATTCTCCTGTCTCAGCCTCCCTAAGTGCTGGGACTACAGGCTTGAGCTACCACGCCCGGCCATTTTAAGTTAATTTTTGTAATGTAGTGTTAGGTAAGGGTCCGACTTTATTCTTTTGTGTGTGTACATCTAGTTTCCCCAGCACTGTTTATTGACTTGTTTTCTTCTTTTCTTTGAGTGGTCTTGGCACCTTTGTCAAAAGTCATTTGACATATATTTCAGGATTTATTTCTGGGGTTTCTAGTCTATTCCATTGGCCTATACATCCTATATGTGGTATGACCTGTTTGGAAAAAGGCTCAAGGGGTACGGTGGTGCATACTTATAATCTCAGCAGCTCAGCAGGCTAAGGCAGGAGAATCACGAGTTGAAAGTCAGCCTCAGCAATTTAGCAAGGTACTGAGCAACTCAGTGAGACCCTGTCTCTAGATATAAAAAAAAGGGCAGTATCCCATTATTTGGATTATAGTGGCATTGTAGTAAATTTTCAAATCCAGAAATGTGAGTCCTCCAGCTACATTTTTTTTCAACATAATTTTGACTATTTGTGGTCCCTTGTAATTCCATATGAATTTTAGGAAGGCTTTTTCTATTTCTTTTCTTTTCTTTACTTTTTTTTTTTTTTTTTTGGTACTGGGGATTGAACTCAGGGGCACTTGACCACTGAGCCACATCCCCAGCCCTATTTTGTGTTTTATGTAGAGACAGGATCTCACTGAGTTGCTTAGCGCCTCACTGTTGCTGAGGCTGGCTTTGAACTCACTTTTTATATTTCTGTCAAAAAAAATCATTGATATTTTAATAGAGATTGCATTGAATTTGTAAGCTGATTTACGTACTATTGACATCTTAACAAAATTGAGATTTCTGACTCATGACATGGAATGTGTTCCCATTTATTTATATTTTTCTTAATTTCCTTTAGCAATATATTGTCATTTTCATTGTATAAGACTTTTACCTCCTTGGGTAAACTAATTCCTAAGCATCTTATTCTTTTCCTTGCTATTATAAATGAAAATGTCTTAGTAATTTCCTTTTCAAATTGTTCATTGTTATTGTATAGAAATGCAACTGACTAGCTAGGCATAGTGGCCAACACCTGTAATCCCAGCAATTTGGGAGGCTGAGGGAGGAGGATCCCAAGTTTGAGGCCAGCCTCAGAAATTTAGCAAGGCCCTAAGCAATGTAGGAAAACACTGTCTCAAAATATAAAAAAGGGCTGAGGATGTGGGTCAATGGTTAAGCACCCCTGGGTTCAATCTCCAGTATCATAATTAATAAATTAAAAAATAATAGAAATGCACCTGATTTTTGTGTGTGTTGGCTTTGTATCCTGCTTCTTTGTTGAATTTACTCATTATCTCCAGCAGGCTTTTTTTTTAAATTGCACTTTTAGGATTTTCTGCATGTAAGATCATATCTTCTGTGAACAGAGATGATTTTACTAGGTTTGGGTTTAGTTTTTCCTTCCCTTTCTAATTCTTTGAATTGTAAAGTTAGATTGTTGATTTGAGATCTTTCTTGTCTTTACTAGTGAATGAGTTCAGGGACTTTCACCTCAAAATTCAGAACCCTGGTATGCTGATTACTTTTAAAATGAAAGAGGATTTTCTTATGACATCTCTTTGTCTGCTTAAAGCCTGGACCCACCAGGGAAGAAGATGATTAACCTGTGGCCCCTTCCCTGAGTTTCCATAACTGGACTCATACTGCAGGAAGAGAGGCGGAAGTCTGCTGACCCACGCTGACAGATTTTGTCACACACCATTGTCTTCTCCTTGGCCCCATTCAGTACCCAAAGAGAATCATTTCCAAACTGTTGTCCATTCTGCAGGCCAAACAGACATTGTCCCTGGCCATTGTACATTCTCCAGGCCCACCAAGCATGGAGGGATGTGGGTAATTACACGGTGTGACTACCTCTGTGCATGTGATAAACTTGTATGTGTCCTCTCCTATTTAATTGTTTTTTTTTTTTTAGTTCTGGGGATTGAATCCAGGAGTATTTAACTACTGAGCCACATCCCAGCCCTTTTTTTTGTATTTTATTTAGAGACAGGGTCTTGCTGAGTTTCTTAGGGCCTCACTTAGTTGCTGAGGCTGGCTTTGAACTTGCCATCCTTCTTTCTCAACCTCCTGAGCCGCCGGGATTACAGATTTGAGCCACCGTGCCTGTTTTTAATCTGTCTTTGTTGCTTTGTTCCAGTGAAACTTTAGAGGGCAGAGGGGAAATTTCCTTTCGCCCCTGTGTCACTGCTTATAGCTAGAAGTACTCTCAGCACTGCTTCCTCTATATTTCACAAATTTTGATGTGTTGTTTTCACAGCAACTTCTATGAATTTATATTTTTAAGTATTTTCTAATTTCCTTGTAATTTCTTCTTGAATACATTAGTTGCTTAAGGATGTGTTGTTTAATTTCCACAAATTTGTGTATTTTCCAGTTTTACTTTTGTTATTGATTTCTAACATTCTCCTGTTGTGGGTTGGAGGATGACAGTTATTTTAAATATACAGAGATTCATTCGTATGCCATCTCACACACATATATCTTTCCTATGAGATACATTTATATGAGAGTTATCTTTTTGAATTTATTGAGACCTAGTTTGGGTTTGGCCCCAGGTGGTGTGGAGCTTATGTAGGAAAAGGCCTGGCCTGAGCGGACAGCTAACTTTGGGATGACACCGCTGCCTGGGACTAGGGCCTCCTCCCACACAGGCTGGTGTGGTGACATGCACAGGCGATAACACAGGCAAGGTCCTTTGTAAAGTAGAACAGGATAAGGAGAGGCTTATCACTGATCCTTCTTGCCATGGAGAGGAGGAACAGTCATTCCCTGCCTTTCCCCAACAGTGTAGTCTCTCAGGGGAGCAGGTAACGGGAGAGAAAAAGGTACCCCTTTGGCTGGAGACAGACTCTCTTGTTAAAATCTGGGCAATTAAAGTGGCCTAGGGTTCTCACTTGAGTGGCCCAAGTTCTGCCCATTGCTATCTATTTGCTCTTGAGTAAGCCTTTTCATTTGTAACCAAGAAATGACATCTGCCTCACAGGTTATTATAGTGGAATAACTTACTATTGTTGGTTGTCGTCATTATTGTTCACAGAGAGCTATATCATTGTTCTGCAATACATGGACCTGTTTTTTTGGGGGGTGGGGGTCGGGTACTGGGGATTGAACTCAGGGGTACTCGACCCCTGAGCCACATCTCCAGCCCTATTTTGTATTTTATTTAGAGACAAGGTCTCACTGAGTTGCTTGGCACCTCATTTTTGCTGAGGCTGGCTTTGAACTCGCAATCCTCCTGACTCACCCTCCCGAGTGGCTGGGATTACAGGCGTGTACCACTGCGCCCCGCTAACACAATGACCTTTTGATATAAGTCCTATCACTTTTTTTTAAAGCAAATAGAGAAAAAAGAAGAGACAAAATTGAGAGCAGGCCTTTGGGGTGCATGCCTGTTAGTCCAGTGGCTCGGGAGGCTGAGACAGGAGGATCGCCTGTTCAAGGCTAGCCTCAGCAATTTAGCAAGGCCCTGAGCAACTTAGACCCTATCTCTAAATAAAAAATAAAAAGGGTTGGGGATGTGGCTTAGTGGGAAAGTGCTTCTGGGTTCAATCCCGAGTACCAAAAATAAATAAATGAAAGAAAGAAAAGAGAACTGAGGGTTAGGATTGCAATACTTCTAAGCCCTGTAGGCGGCTGGGGTCGAGCCTGTGCTCGCTCCTGAGTCCTGTCTGTGGGGAGGGGAGGCTCTACGCAGCCTGTGCCAGAAGCTGACACTAGAGGGCGCCCGCATCCTCCTCAGGGACACTGCGGGACCGGAAGGAGTCCTGCCCTAAACACCCCGGCTCCTACAACAGCCATTTGTGGAGCCTACACTGGTCTCTAGCATTTTTTTCCAGGACAGATTGTGGTCTTCAGAAGGTCCCCATTTGGACATAAAGGTTTGTCTGCGAGCAGGATGGAAAAAACATTTGTCCTTGCCCAGGTTCCTGGGACCTTGTGCAGAAATGGGAGGGAGGGCAGTGCTGTTCTGCCCCTCTGTCCCCTTTGAGTTTCCCTCTGGGACGGGCAGCTCAGGCAGGGAATGCACAGGCAAGGGCGGATTCTGTGCACTGCACCCCCTCCCAGAGGCCCTTCAGACCTTCTGTTATCTCAGGGACCACATGACACGGTCACCTCTAACGACTCCCACCTGGGGAGGGGCTTCACCTCTCCCTGCCTGGCTCTGGGATGTAAAGGTTCAGGACACGCCATCCCAGTATGAGTGGGAGACCAGAACATGTGACCCCAAAATAGACTTCCCTGGATATTTTGAGTTGATTATTCTAAGAGCCTGTAGTCCCAGGAGCAGATCTCAGAAGCTGTTGTTTTGTAACAAATTTACGACCATAAAGGAGTTCTCCATTAGTAAAGGGCCTGTATCTGGAAGGGGCTGCTCCAGATGACCTTTTCCATCCAGACACTATCTGCATAACAAGGCAGCCTCTATTCACCTGGCGGTTCCTCCCTGAGCCTCCCATAATTTGTGTTGCCACTCACCCTCCCCAGGTCTCAGTCTCCATTCCTTTCTGGAGTTCAGGGTGCTGTGTAAACTCCAGTGATCTGATTCTCCTTTGAGTCTCATATTTTTGTAGGACTAAGTACTAACATATGTAATTAAATATGACTTTTCTTTGTTAATCTGTCTGCTGTCAGTTTAATTTGTAGCACAGCTAAAAGCTGAGGAGGATGGAAGACATTTTTGCTCCCCTGCATGAGTCTCTTGCCCTGTCCCAAAGTTGAGCAGCATCTGAATGTGTTCTCCTGAGATAATGTGGCCAGCATCTGCCTCTTGCTTACTTCAGAGTTGACCAGGGACTGGATGGGGATGTGAGGAGCTTCTCTGTGTGCCCTTTAACTCATGAGTTTGCTCTTGATTTGGCCCAGTTACTTTCCCTTTGAGCCTTGTAGAAAGTGTTGGGGTGGGCTCACCCCTAAATGCCCCTCCCTCCAGCTTGAAGATTCCTAGATACACAACCCTATATTGAAGGAACAACCTCAGTCCAGATCCCAAGTGGGCCTTACCTCAGAAGGGAGGGGCTCTTGGTCCTCCCTGGCCTTAGCAGTGACCCTTTCTATGGGGAGCCACTTCCATGCCACGTCATACCCATTCCCTCAGATAAACAGGGTCAGGGCACTGACCCCCTAGGGCCCAGTGCCAGTGCACAGGAGTGTTGTCCTGGCCAGGCCTTCCTGCCTTCACAGACCAGCACTTAGGGCCGGTTGGCCACCTAGCTCCACCTCCACCTCCGGCAGAGCCAATGGGTCTCTTTCCTCTCTTTTCCTCCCAGCAGGGGTCAGCAGGTCAATACCAGGTTCCTCTTAAGCAATGGAGCTCTCAAAGACCTGTCAATGATTGACCAGGCCATCGATATGGTCATGGAGTACAGGGTCCCTGAGCCCTCCTGAGTCCCTTTTTCTGGAAACTTCTTTCCAGGGAGAGACCTATGGGAGGCATTCTTCATGATGAGCCAGTACCCCAGTGGGCCACCCAATTCCTCAGAAGCCACATTCCTTTTTCCCTCATAGAGGCCATTGGCCAGAGCAGGGGCTGCTTTTCAGCCACCTTAATTTGTTCACTAGTCCACTTTCTCCTTCACTTAGTCACTCACATGTCCATTCACCCATTCACGGGTCCACTCACCAGCCTAACCACTCATCCACTCACTTATGCTATTTCACTCACTGGTCTAATGACTCATAGTCCGCTGATCTGCTCACTGGTCGCTCACGGAGTCACTCACCTGCTTGGAGGCTGTGGGGAAGGTGGGTGCACTTCTCCACTCACGGATCTACTCGCTCATTCTCTGGTCCTTTCATTCACTCGCCCGCTCCCTTGTCCACTTACTCCCTCCTCCAACCAACCTTTGGATGTTAAGGATCTGGTCCTGGTGCTGAGCACAGTGCACAGTAAAGTTCTAAGTTGGTGTTGAGAATAAGGCCTTTGGAGTGTGAAGAATCAACTGTGAATCCTTACTGTCCTGTTTGCTGGCCACAAGGCAATGGGTGAATTTCTCAAATCTCTCTGAGTCTCATTTTCCTCATCTGTAAGTTGGGAACCCTGTGAACCTTCCTGCTCAGGTGTTTGCAAAGACTTCAGAATTAATGCGTGAAAAATGGTTTTAACAGAGCCCAGAGAATGGAGCTTGTAGTCACGAGATCTCAGTGGCCATATCCTGCCTATGGGGACTGTACTTGGCCTATTTCCCCACTGCCTCCCCATCCGACCCTAGATTGTCCTTGGGACAAGGAGAGACTCATCTCTGCATCTCAACTAGGCTATGCTTCCTGGGCAGATGGCCCCCACACCCAACCCTAAAGTGGAGGATGGTAATCAGCTCCTTCCCACCCATACCTTCCCTCTACCGTCTTCCTGCAGGGCAGGTCGGGGTTTCCTCAGGTCAGCCAAGACACCTGGAGTCAGATCCAGCTTGCTCCCACCCCACTGTGCCCAGGAAGTTGTCCAGGATAGCTGTAGAGGGTGAGAACAGGCCTAGCGGGGTCATTTTCCCTGTACCTGAGGCCCATTCATGGCAGAACCTGGCCAGTCTCCTTCCTATTCCTTTCCTTCTGCAGGTTCAGCCCACGCACTTGGGTCCTGGTGTGGACTGTTCCCTCCAGCTCCTCTGGGAGCTCCCTTGGGGCAGGAAGGGATCCCGGCCCGTGGAATGGCTGGCTGACATGGATCAGGAGGGAGAAAGCTAGAACTGGGTTGGGGCAGAACAGGGGGCTGTGGGTTGGGGGATTTCCTTTCCTCTATACAGGGAGCCTGGCCAGGAGGCTGCATGGTGGAGGGCGTGCTGGGGGCCCCTTTAGGAAAACAAGGACCAGCTGGGCTGGGGGATCTGTTGAACCATGGGTATGGACTTTGGAATGAATCGGACCAGAATTCAAATTCTCACAGGGCTTGCCTTGGGACAGGGAGAGACTCATCTTTGCATCTCAACTAGACTATGCTTGCTTCCCAGGCAGATGGCCCCCACACCCAACTTGCCCTGTGACCTTGGCAAGTCACTGGTGAAATCTTAGTGGTTTAAGAAACATGTATTCAGCATGTGCCTGGCACTTGGAGAGTGCTCGGCCATGGTGGAGGGTGCTGTGGTGATGGCAGTGTATCAGCTGGGGAAGCTCCTGTCATTCAGCTCAGCTCCCACTGCTTCCCAGGCTTATGCACTGGGGCCCTGTTGGGGCTGTGGGGTGTCTTCACCTTCCCATTTCCATGCTGGATAATGTCTCCTGCATCATGAATAGGGGTATAGGTGAGAGGGTCCTCTTAAGGATCCCAAAGCCCCCAGGTCCATGGCGTTGGCCTAATGTACTGAGGAGACCTACTTTGGCAGAGGTAGGTGGAGTGGGGTAGATGGTGGGGTGTGTTGTGGTCTAGAGGTGAGCTCAGCTACAGGGTGCGCGTGAGCATCCACACTCCAGTGCTGCTGCCCAGGGGTTGGGTCCTGCCTCTGATCTCCTTGCCTCTGACCATGTGGCCATTATTAGTTTGGTTCTCTGTATGTCTGTTTATTGCCGTGCTGGGGATGGAGCCCAGCACAGTGATGCACATACTAGGCAAGCATTTCACCCCTGAGCTTCACCCCCGTCCTTGCTGTTTGAAACTCCTAGAGCACAGAGACTGTTGTTATTATTTATTTTTTGGTCTTTTTTTTTTGGTACTGGGGATTAAACCAGGGGTGCTTAACCACTGAGCCACATCCCCAACCCTTTTTGTATTTTATTTAGAGACAGGGTTTCACTGAATTGCTGAGGCTGGCTTTGAACTCACAATCCACCCACAGCATTCTGTCTTGTCCTCCTGTCAGCCTCTCAAACCACTGGGATTACAAGGCATGCGACACAGTGGCTGGCCTTTGGTTGTTTTTTAACCTTTTAATTTCCTAGCAGAGTGATGGACTAGGCAGGTACCGCATACCCAGACCAGTCCATTGGCAGTGCATACTGTGTCTTGCTTGGGTATCAGGTATGCCCACGGGAGCCTCCCCAGGCAGGTGTTGTAGGGTCCTGAGTACTGTTGCCCCTGTGCCCTCCTTCCCTGAGGTCAGGGGTTCCCTGGAAGGACTGTCAGACATTGCCAGTATGAAAGGCACTAAGCTCAGTACTGGGTATCGGCTCTACCCCCAGCATCCACGTTCTGTTCTGGGGTTGCTCGCCCTCTTGGAAATGGAGTCCCTTGAGGGTGGAGTCCATGTGGTGTTTGGTGGAGGAGGGGACTTCATAAATGCCTATTGACTGAGTGGTCCACTTGCTGGGTGAGTCTGGTCAGTCTGCCTGGGTGGCTGGCTGGGGACAGCACTCCTGACCTGGCTTGCCCAGCAGTCTGGCTCTAAGACTGAGTACCTCCCAGCCCATGTGACCCAGCTGTGAGGAAGGGCTTGAACCCTAGGAATACCAAGGCCTGTGGTTGGCCAGTGGCTGGAATTCCCCAGGGAGACAGACTTTGTGGTCAAGCTCTGACCTTGTGTGGAGCTGGGTGACTGGGAAGCCACTTGGCCCATGCCTGGGAGACTGTGCTGTCGAGTGACCTCAGAAGAGATCAGGTCACGGCGCGGGGAGCCAGCATCCACCCACAGCATTCTGTCTTGTCCTGGACAGCTGTGCTCTGAGGGAGCCATCTGGAGCAGGTTTGCATGGTCCACATCTCCAGTGTGGAGTCAGGCTGGCATCAGATTCCTTTTCTGCCATGGATTAGCTGTGACATTTTTACCCAAGTCTGTTTTTTCATCTATAAATGGGGGTGCTTACATACAAGGGACTATCAAGAGCAAGTCCACGTTCCCACGTGCTACCACGGGGGCGAAACTGGAGAACATGAAGCTAAGAAGCCAGGCACCAGAGATCCAGGGGGAAGGTATCCAGACTAGGAGAATCCAGAGGGGCAGGAAGCACAAGGGTGGTTTGCAGGAGTTGGGAGAGCAACTGCCTAATGAGTCCCCCTGTCCTTTTGGAGTAATGAAAATGTTTTGGAACCAGGTAGAGATGGGGCTCACACGACACTGAGAATGTATTACACGCCAGTCAGTTGTCCACTTTAAAACGATAACATTTTATGTTCTGTGAATCTCCTTTCTCCCTCCAAAAAACAATAAAAGATAAAATGAGGTTATCACTGACCTCACTGGGAGAGCTCAGGGAGAAGAAGCTGTGAGGGCCAAGCCTGGAGAGGCATGCCGGTGGACAGCAGGGCGTGGAAACTGTCCTTTCCTTACCTAAGGACGGGTGGGGTGGGGGGTGTCAGTTCCCTGCCTCGCTGAACTGCAGATTTCAGGGATCTATGCAGGAGCTGAGGGGGCATGAGGGCAGTGTTTACCTTGGGTACATCCCTTAGCCAGAACCTGTCCCTTCAACCCCAGCCCCTCCCTCCCTCCCTTCTTTCCTTCCTCCCTCTTCTCTCCTTTTTGAGATAGAACCCAGGGGTGCTTCACTCCTGAGATATATTCACAGCATTTTTCATTTTGAGACAAGGTCTCACTAAGTTACCCAGGCTGGCCTCAAACTTGTGATCCTCCTGCTTCAGCCTCCCAAGTAGCTGGGATTTCAGGCATGCACCACTGCACCTGGCTCCTGGTCCATTTCTTAATCTGCCACACCTCCTCTACCTGCCATGGTACCTGTACTTCTGGGTAGGGTATTGTGAGAAGCCAAGTGCACGTGATGATTCCATTGAACACATGACCCCAGTCACTATCTCTGTACCCTCCTTAGAGAGCTGGCCACTGCCAGGCAACACATGAGTTATCTTCTGGTTCTTGTGTGTGTAGTCTGTTATGCAATCTAGCAAATGCTTGATCTATTTTGTTCATTATTGTATTTCTAGCACCTGGTGCCTGGCACATGGTAGGTGTTCAATAAATTCCTATTTAATGAACAAATGTGTAAATCCTTATTTACATAGCGGGTGCCAGGTTCTGCCTGTACCAAGTGCTATCAGTTAATACCCGTGAGGTTTCTGTTGTCATTATCCTGATTGAGCAGGCTGGGAAGCTGGAGCTGTGGGACATGGAATGGACAGAGGACAGCTGGGATTCTCAGCTGGCAGCCTAGTACAAGTCCTTGTTCCGATCTCGCTGCCTGGGCTGTCTCCTGGCCTCAGGGCTTCTGGCCCAGGGGGCAGCTAGGGACCTGGAGCCTCACTCTGCCACTCAGTCACCCAGCCCCTTCCACTCCCAGGCACCCCCTGATTCTTTCTTCAGGCTTGAGGCTGCTTAGCTGGCTGCCTCTCCTGAGAACCTCCGTCATAAAGAAGGTGAGGCACTGGTCTGGCCTGCCTCTCCACCCCCCGGGCTTTCCTCATCCAAGGGAGCCTTGGTTATAAATATGGGGTCACGCCTTGCGCTTGTATTCAGCACCTTTCATCTGGGGTGCTCCTGGCTGCTGGGAGGCTAATTAGCTGCTCTCTGGGAAGAGTGAGTAAGAGCTGAAGTCCCAGCCTGGGAACCGGCTCACTAGGCATGGGCTGGCCTTCTTGGGGAGAAGCAGGTGAGCCCTCATGTTAGGTGCCCACCCCTCTACATTCTCTTTGCCACAGGACCCCTTCACAAGGTCCCTATTCTCTGGCTTATAAGGAAGGCCAGCATTTACTGAGTGCTTACTATGTGCCAAGGGTTTGCGAAGCTCCTGCAGCCTATTAGATGTACCCATGTATGCAAAGCACTGGAGCTATTGTGAAATAACAACCACTGCTCCCATGATAGAGCCTTACTCCTTGCTGGCTGAGGACCAGAGCTACACATGACCTCATGAGCAGCCCTGACTGCCTGGCATGGACTAAGACTCATTAACTAGTAGTTATTACCATTAGTCTTCAGAATGACCTGATGAGGCAGGTACTATGCTATTTCCATTTTGCAGTTGAAGAAACTGCGGCTCAGAGAGGTTAAGCTGCTTGCTGGAAATCACACAGGATCAGGAACAGAGCTGGACTAGTTTGACTCTAAAGCTGTGAATGGTTTTTCAGCTATTCTTTTCTTTTCCCCCAACCTGGAGTCTATTAAACCTGAAGGTCTTACTTTGCATAATTTTAGAGTTGTGGCAGGGACACTCTTCTTGTCCATTTTCTACCAATGTGCCAGTGGACTAGGTTTGGAGATCATCTAATACCACTAATCCTCAAAACCCTCCCCATTTTTCTTTTTTGGTACCAGAAGTGAACCCAGGGGTGCTTTACCAGTGAGCCACATCCCCAGCCCTTTTTATTTTTTATTTAGAGACAAGAGTCTCGCTACGTTACTTAGGGCCTCACTAAGTTGCTGAGGCTGATTTTGTTTTTTGTTTTTGGTACCTGGGATTGAACTCAGGGGTACTCGACCACTGAGCCACATCCCCAGCCCTATTTTGTGTTTTAGGTAGAGACAGGGTCTCACTGAGTTGCTTAGCGCCTCGCCTGTTGCTGAGGCTGGCTTTGAACTCGCGATTCTCCTGTCTCAGCCTCCCTAAGTGCTGGGATGACAGGCTTGCTCCACCTAGCCTAGCCTGAGGCTGATTTTGAACTTGTGATCCTTCTGCCTCAGCCTCCTGAGTCTCTGGGATTACAGATGTGTGCCATCTCGCCCAGTAATACCCACCCCATTTTTCTGATGAGAAAACTGGGAGGGAAGGGACTGTGCATGGTGACAGGACTAATGAGAAGGTGGCTTCTTGTCAGAACTTGAGAGATAAGCGGACAGTGGTGCTGCTTATCTCACTCCCTTCCATCAAGTTGTCATTGATATCAAGTAACAAGCATCCCCACAATAGAATTCCTGGCTGCTATTTGCCAGCCTGGCCAAGGCCTAGGAGCTGCCCCAGGGCATGAGTGTGGTGTGGGGGTGAATAAGCATGGGTGGTGTGGGCTGGGTAGTTTGGAGGGTGTATTCCACCTACCTCCCCTTCCAGATGCCCGGGACAGTCAGGCAAGGCCAGGGAGGCTCATCTCTTTGTGCAAGCCTCACCTATCACTGTAGTGATGCCAGTGCAGAGCACATAGTAGGTGCTTGAAAATGCTCACTGGAGAAATGGCTGGACCCTGGACCCCAGATGAAATGTCAAATGCAAAAATAGGCAGACAATACCACCATGTTGCATGGTGTCACCATTGCTGGGCAAAGCTGGTGCTGTCACAGAACTCTACTTTAGGCCTTAAAAAGGGGCTTGCCGGGTGTGGTGGCCCACACCTGTCATCCCAGCACTTAGGGAGGCTGAGACAGGAGAATCGCGAGTTCAAAGCCAGCCTCAGCAACGGCGAGGCGCTAAGCAACTCAGTGAGACCCTGTCTCTACATAAAACACAAAATAGGGCTGGGGATGTGGCTCAGTGGCTGAGTGCCCCTGAGTTCAATCCCTGGTACCAAAAAAAAAAAAAAAAAAGGAATGGATTTAAGCAAGTCTAATCAGACACGTGGCTGGGACTCCTGAAGGTAGGTAGGGCATCGTTGTTTGGTCACAAGCTGTCAGTATCCAGGTTATCTTCTCCCTCTGAATGTTGCTCTTCTGACGAGGTAGGTCCCTGGGTACCAGATGCCCAGACCTAGCCTGCCCTGACTCTCTGCCTGCCCCCCCACCTCTCTTCCCTCCAGTCTCTCATCTACATCCAAAGCCTACATCTTGCTACCTGATCTGTCTACAGTCTCCTCTCTGATTCTCCCCAAGACCTCTCCCTTCCTCCTTCTGGCTTCAACTTAAGGATTTCCTCAGAGATGCCTTTTCCAACAGCCTCCCAATCCCATATTTAAATTAGAGATGGTTTTAAGTTTATGATAAAATCATGTCCCCCCCAAAAACCCATCATAGATTAAAAGTATCAGGTAAGTCAAATGTGCATTTTTACTTTAAAACTTTACATAAAGTTTTAAATGTGCATTTAAAACCTTAACCTTCTGAATATCACAGTTTCTAGCCAGCATCTGAATTTTGAAAAGATCAAAAGTCAGACTTCCAGCTTTGGTTTCTACGGAGCATGTGCCTCTTTTACACCATCTTAAAATTGAAAAATCGGAGGTTGGACTATCTCAAGTTGGCCTATCTGTAGTTCCCCATTTCTATATGTTCTCTGAGAACATTATTCTTTCTCTCTTTCTTCTTCCCTCCCTCCTTCTCCCTCCCTCCCTCCCTCCTTCTCCCTCCCTCCCTCCCTCCTTCTCCCTCCCTCCCTCCCTCC
>CM053401.1:29762120-29782619 GCA_028644305.1 Xerus rutilus
GTATTTTATTTAGAGACAGGGTCTCACTGAGTTGCTTAGCACCTCGCCATTGCTGAGGCTGGCTTTGAACCACCATTGCTGAAGCTGGCTTTGAGGATCTTTCTGCCTCAGCCTCCCTGGCTGTTGGGATTCCAGGTGTGTGCCACCACACGGAGTCTTTTTTAAAAGTTTATTTGTTCTAATCAGTTATACATGACAGCAGAATGCTCTTCGGTTCATTGTACACAAATGGAGCACATTTTTTTTTACATCTCTGGTTGAACACAAAATAGGGTCATACCATTCATGCAATCATACATGTACCTAGGGTAATGATGACCATCTCAATCCACCATCATTCCTATCCCCCCTCCCCTCCCACCAATCCAAAATTCCTCTACTCACCCCATGCCCCCCCCCCTTTATGGATTAGCATCCACTTATAGGAGAACACATTTGGTCTTCACTGGCCTTTTTTATTTTTTAATTTGAGACAAGCTCTTGCCAAGTTGCTTAGGGCCTTGCTAAGTTGCTGAGGCAAGCTTTGAACTTGGGATCCTCCTGCCTCAGCCTCCAGAGCCACTGAGATTACAAGCTTTCGCCACTATCCCTGCTTATTCTTTTCTTTCCTTATTCTTTTCTTTCATAGGAATATGAAAACCTTAAATGGAATCTTTTATATATTGATGAGATTATTTTTTTAAACAAGTGTGTCTCCTAATAGACTAAGTTCCACCAGGGTGGGAACTTTGTTATGGTAACATCTTGTCTTTCCCAGCTTTGTAGAATACATCATATATTGAATGAGTGAATGACAGAATCCCTAGTACAGAATGAGTGAACTGAGCCAATAGTCAGTAAGTGTGGTTCTGGGACCAGCAGGCCAGCAGCATCAGCATCAATCTGGAACTCCATAGAAATGTAAATTCTCTGACTTGGGTTGTGTGACCCAGCAGTCCACATTTGAATGAACTGTGCAGGAGCTTCTGGTGCACACTAAGGTTTGAGAACCACTGTAGGAAGCAAATGCCCTGCTGTTGGGTCCATGTGTACCGTGGCCAAGGGCAGCTTTGAAGATCTGTAAGAGGAACCAGGGGTGAGCAACACCACATCTTCAAAAGTAGCCACCAGCTGAGCGTGGATGCTGGGCCGTGACCTCCAAATCAGGCCCACCCGTCCCTGCTCTCGGCAGGCTGGCCACTTGGGGGCAGTGTGACCACATCCATCAAGCCACCTCCAACGGCCTCGGCGGGAAGGGCCCTGGAAGGCCTGGCCGGGAAGACCAGTGAGGCGGCCTCAGCTGGGAGCCAAGAACAGGATCTCGTGCCGGCAGCAGCCCGGTTATCGCCGGCCTCGGCTTTCGGGCCTCAGACGTTGTGAGATGCTAACGGGGCCACCGGGGCCGCACGGCCTCCCTGCCCCCCGTCCAAGGCCCGGCATGGCGTGCGAGTTTGGATCACTTTGGGTCTGGAAGGTTCGAGAGGCCCTGGGACACCGCGGGCGAGGAGGCGCTGTTGGGCCGGCCGGGGCGCAGTGCCAGAGAGGGCGGCGGAACCTTGGCTGCGCGGGGACCAGCGGCCATCTTGGGTCGCTCAGCCCCTCGCGGGCCGCACCCGCCGGCGGGACCGAGACCCCGCACCCGGACCGCACCCGCGGACCCCGCTGGGCGAAGCTTGGCTCGGAGCCGGGCTGCGGGCAGCCCTGGGGTTGGAGACCTAAGTCTCCAAAGCAGTAGGGCAACTTCCCTGGGGGGGCTGGAAATGTCACCCCTTTCGGCCTTGGGAGGGCAGAGCTGGGCTTTTGTGAGTGACTTGTATTTGTTCCGGTCATCTTTTCTTCTCTTTTTTGTGCTGGGGATGGAACCCAGTGTGCTACCACTGAGCTTCACCCCCAGACCCCTCCTCCTTTTTGCTCCATAGTCTAAGAGCTTAAAGTCACAAGGAGTTAAAATAGGTCATAGCGGTTGTCAGGTTTTTGTAGGGCTGCCCGGTGCCAGGGTCCAAGACAAGGAGAATGTCCCAGTGTGGTAGTACCTGTTGCTTGTGGCATAAAGTGTAACTTTGTCACAGGTCACGCCAGCCTCCAAGCCAAGGGTCAAGGACTGGCAGCTCCGGCTGACTGTAAGTGGCCTACTCATTTCTGTCCCCCTCTGCCATTCCGGATACCATGTGAAGAGCCACAGGCCCCTCCTCTTCTGTTGTGTCATATCTAGCTTGGTTTGTTTACACATGGATATTGTCTGTCATTTGGATATTTTTCAGGTTCTAGAATATTCTTACTTAATACCATCGGTTCTTCAAGGTCCAACTTAACTGTCAGCTCTTCCAGGAAGCCTTCCTCAAATCTGCCCCTTTCCTTTCCAGCAGAATCTCTTTCCTCCTCTGTCCACTGAAAGGACCAGGAGGAGAAGCAGCCTGTGGGACTCTATTTTCCTTGCAGTCTCTCATTTCCTCTTCTGCTAAATTGTTAAGAACCCCAAAAGGTAGGGACCTTGTGTGATATTGTTCTTTGTGTCCTTTCCATAGGTCATTCAGGAAAGTGTCCTTGCAGGAGAATCATGAAATCATTGAATGGGTTTTGATCTGGATTTGGTTGTAGAAAGCAAAGTTCCTGAACATTTTGAACTTTGGATGAAGAAACATGTAATGGTGTTTTCTGAAGCCTGTAATGGAATCCTTTTGTGTGTTTAATTGCTCAAAGTTATTTTGAGTGGAAATGTCAGGGTGCCACAGGAACCACAGCCACAGGTCTGAGCCCAACCAAAAAGACTAACCACTGAGCCCCAAGTTTGGGTCTCCAAGTTTGGTGCTCCCTTTCTGTAGCCTAGGGTCAGAGCTGTGGGATGGGATGACAGTCAGGAGGTCAGGTCCCAGGATCAGCCAAGGAAGGAAGGTCTGGGTGCTTTCTAGGTCTCCATGAGATCCCATGAGGAGGCAGAAGGGAAAGTTCATTTAGAGCCTTGGAGAAGGCATAGGCTAGAGGAGAGGGACCTTTTCTTTCCCTTTTAAAAAGAATAAGCCAGAAGTTCCTCCATGAAGTACTCCCGAAAACTCCTTTCATGCCTCACCCACAGATGATTTGCTGAATGCTCATTAAGAGGAAAACAAAGAGGTGGTTTTGTTTATTTATTTAAGAGGAAAAATAAATGAGCTGTGACAAAACAGTTTGAAACCAGGCCCCTCTGAGACCTGGGCTTTCACTTCCTTGATGGGAAGTGAAACAGAGAATCGAATCCCCCTCCAAATAAAAGTGAAGTTAATAATCAGACAGCTAGAGCCCTGGCCACATCCTGTGTCAGCTCCCTCCCTCCGGGGCTCTCTGTTTATAGCTGCTGAGCCCTCCTTCCTAGCCAGCCAGCTTAACCCTTTCTTCTCCTTCCCAGGAAAGCCCAATCCTGCTCAGAGGCCAGAGGCAGGCTCCTCGTGCCCTCTGAGGTGGCCTAGCCCCAGCAAGGGTGGCTCTCCAGAGGTCTGCCCGTGTGGGCCTGTCTCCTATGGGCATCACCTGCCTTTCAGCCTCTGGCTAATGTGTTTCATAGGACCAGCTTGGATTTGAGGGAGGTCCTCTGTTTTTCCTGCAGAAAGTCCAGTGTTCCTTTCCCTCCCCACCTCTTCTGGGAAAAACCAGACAAACTCATTCACATTCTGGGCACCACATAGTGTCAATAACCTGGTGGCTTCTAGCAGCTCCATTCTCATGGATACAGCCACAAATCTTTGGGGTTCCGGGCCTGTGTTGACAGTAGTACTCTGTATATCTCTGGGCTACTTCTGTGAAAGCTTTCCACTTTCTTCAAATGCCTTCCCATGTTGATTTCTTCCAGAACTCATGGGACTAGTAGGTGCATATTCCCACTGAGAAGAGGAGGAACCCTTGCTAAGTTCATTGAGGGCTTTCCAGTGTTCTGAGTGACAACTCTGCTCTGTAGGCTATTGTTATTCCTTGAGGAGGAAGCAGGACTTAAACTTGCAAACAACAGAGTTGGGATTTGAACCCAGGTACTCTGGCTCCAGAGCCTGTGTTCTTAGTTCCTGCACTCAAGGTCTCACAGCCAGAGATTGCCATCTTCTGTGGAGCCAAGAGGCTTTCAGAAGCTTGGGATAATTTCATGAATTCATTTCAGAGGTCCTTAAGCCCAAGGACTTTTTGAGAACTTTCTGGTTTTATTTTGGTCTTTCCTCCTTTTCTTCTGTTTCATCCTAGGGAAGGAGCCACAGAGAAGAGGTGTAGCTCCAGCAGGCTGTCCATCCCATCTCCTCCAGGTTCCCTGGACAGTGGTGTCAGGGAGAGGTTGAGATGTATCTCAAGGTTAGGACGCTTCTTCCCTTCATCTAGTTGGCAGCAGGTCTTAGAGCAAGGACCCAAAGACTTAGCATAGCTGCTCTGTCAGTGGTCCATACTACCTTTACATTCCCTTGTCCCTTCCCATCTTGTCACCTGTGGATCCCTCATCTGAAGCGACAAACACTTCTTCTGGCTGAAGTCTGTCTCACAGGAAGTCACTCATCTAGTGGCCTGAGGCAAGTGGCAAAGACTTATAAACTGGTTGTATAGGCCTCCTGCTTTTGGGGGGGAGGTTGCTTCCTCTGTATACCATGGTCACTTACTGGGAATTGCAAGTTTGAAGTGTAACTTTGGCCAGGTCACATTGCCCAGCCATGTTTCAGGTCCATCATACCTGTAAAGGCATGTTGTGCTGCCTCCGGGTGTCTGGACCACTTGCTTTGGGGAGCTGTTGCTGAGCCCAGCCCCACCCCCAACCCCATCCTTTTAATATGAGCCTTAAACCCTGTCTTTGGGGATGAGTTGAGCTGCCATGGGTCTCCTTTCTCCAGTCACTTTACCATTCAAAGCTGTGACTTTGAGTGGCCAGTGTCCTACTTCTTGTCTTCCAACTCATTCAGCCAAAGAGAAAGCTGCTCCATCCCAGGTGGCCAATTCTTCCTGTGAGCAGGGGCTTGTCTCAGGAGGAAGATGACCCTGGCTTTTCTGGTACCCAGCAGAATGTCTGGCCCAGAGTTTTCAGAGTAATGTGCCTTGATTTTTGTTTTATTTCAGTATTTAAGAAAAGCATCTATAATTCACACAGAGCTTCCAAAATGGGGTGCTCTCTACTGTGGTCCTCAAGAAGCCTCTTATCAGGCTCTGTTTAACATGCTTACTTGCAGTAGGTACTCAGTGCTAATTTGTTTACCTTCACACCCTAGGAAACACCCATTTTCTGGTGGAAGAAAGTGAGGTGAGGAAGATTGAGTGGTTTGCCCACTGTTATAATGGATTTCTGCTAAGGGGAAAAATGTTCATATGGTTTAAAATGCATTGAAACCAATTTAAAAATAATTTTCATTAAACTTCAGAGCAATGTAAAAATGGACTCTTGTCCTTCTGAAGGTTTTTTCCTAACTCAGAAGGCCCTGCTGAGGACCAAGACCCCATTCTTGGTCCTTATAGAGGTGTGGGGAGGGGGCTCAAGGAGC
The DNA here is from genome assembly GCA_028644305.1 of Xerus rutilus. Lineage (NCBI taxonomy): Eukaryota > Metazoa > Chordata > Mammalia > Rodentia > Sciuridae > Xerus > Xerus rutilus. The sequence continues at coordinate 29,767,577 of CM053401.1, forward strand.
TTTCTCAACCCTGACTGGGGGCATCCTGTCTCTGTTCCTCCTGACAGATCTTTCCATGGCCTCATCTTTTGTCTAAGAGCACATGTCTGTAGGAAGTAAATATTGTTGTTGCAAGATCCAATAACACAAGAATCACTGAGTTAAAATTATCTCAGCTTTTATGAATTTAAATCATTTTATTACAGACAATTTTAAACACATTTAAACAAAACCATTTAAAACTATTTTTTAAAAATATTTTTTAGAGCTGAGTGCGGTGGCGCAAGCCTGTAATTCCAGCACTTAGAGGGGCTGAGACAGGAGAATCGCGAGTTCAAAGCCATCCTCAGCAACAGCGAGGCGCTAAGCAACTCAGTGAGACCCTGTCTCTACATAAAAAAACACAAAATAGGGCTGGGGATGTGGCTCAGTGGTCAAGTGCCCCTGAGTTCAATCTCCAGTACCAAAAAGAAAAAAAAATTTTTTTAGTTATACATGGACATAGTGTCTTTATTTTTGTTTTACTTATTTTTGTGTGGTGCTGAGGATCAAACCCAGTGCCTCACATGTGTGAGGCAAGCGCTCTGCCACTGAGCCACAACCTCAACCCCACAAAACAATTTTAAACTATTTTAAATGTGCGGGAGACAGGTTAGAATCCTCCTTCCCTTCATCTAGTTGGTAGTAGTATGTTGACCCCCTGGGACCATCTCCAGCTTCGGTGTCACCAGTTTATAGCCAGGCTTGTTCATTTATTTCATTTATATCACCAGCCACCTCCTGTATAGTTTTTTTTTTTTTTTTTTTTTTAATGTGCGTGCAGTGCTGGGGATGGAACCCAGGGCTTTATGCATGCTAGGTAAGTTCTCTAGTACTGAGCTACATCCCTAGCCCTCTTCCCTGCAGTTTTGAAGTAAATCCTATATATCAGACAGTGTCACTTCATGTCAGTATATTAGTATATATTTTTAAGAAATGGACTTGTCATATTGAACTACATTATCATTATTTCATCTAAAAATCAATTATACCTCCCAAACATCATCAAGATTCAGTTGGTGTTCACATTGCCAGAAAGTTTTGAACTCTTTGCTCTTCCACCTACTCAACAACAACAACAAACAGTCCTGAAATAAGAATTTCTCAGCGCTGGATCACATCCTCACAGAAGAACAGATTTCTGAACTTGGGCAGAAATGCCCAGTTGTGAAGCCTGCAAGGGTAGGGACCACTTGGTAAGCCTAGTCCCACGATAGCTCTGCTAGGCGGCGCCTTGTGCAGCGTAGGTGCTAGGTCAGTTGTGCCAAGTTTCATGTGAGCATGAGCGCATGCAAGGGTGGGGAGCAGCCACGCTGAGCTAATGCAGGGAGACTGGAGTGCAGCCCCCTGTGTCCTCCCACCCACAGACGCCTGGCTGCCAGAGGCTGTCCTTGGCTTTCCCGGCATCCAGTGCTCTACCCGCCAGCTGCCTGGGCCTCCTCTGGGACACTCTTCTCTCTCTTGCTTGGGATACTTGACCATGCTCCAGTGGCTCCATGGAATCCCTCTTTGTGGGGCCTCCAGCCTCCTTGGTTTTGCCAATTGCTGCTTAACATATAACGAAAGTTGACGAGCTTGCTTTTTTTTTTTTTTTTTTTTTGGTGGAGGGCTCCCATCCATCCACAGTGTGCTGAGTGCTTTGTTCATCTGTCCTTACAGCCATCCCAGGAGATTGGTTCTGTGGTTACTGTCATTCACAGAGGAGACCGAGGGAGGGCAGGTAGGACCCTTGTCTGCCCAGAAAGTGGCAGTGCCAGGATTTGAGTGTGGTCAGCCTGGATGTGGAGTTCATTGCAACATATTGATTCCCAAATGTTAAGACTTGTTTAAGAAACTGCTAGGCAACTTGGCCTGGGACCAGGCCCTTTTCCTTTTGAGAACAAATCTTAACAAGTTGAGATCTGCAGTCACCCTGCATGTTGCCTGCCATGTACGTGTCATCCAGAACCAACAGACACAGCATAACTTACACACACCCTTCTTAGGAGATTAGCTCAGTAGAATGGAATAAATTTTAGGTCATTTCGCCTCTAGTTTCCTGGTTTGTCTGTTTTCATGGTTAAATAATAGTTTGAGTCAAGGATTGTAAGATTGACAGGTTTAAAAGTTGACAGGAATAGGAGGAAACTGGGTTGAGAGCATAAGACCACAAAAGAGATATTATCCCTTCTGCATTTTTTGTCACATCTCTCAGTTTTTGGTAGAAGAAAAACGTGTCTTTTGGAATGTACAGTCAGGGTCAAGTACTTAAGCATTCTTGGAGGGAGGGAGATTGGCCTTGATTCTGTTTTCTTTGTCGCAGATGATCAGAGTTCACCCCGTGTGGCTTCCCCTTGGCTGAATATTGGAGGAGCAGTTTGAGGTGGCTTTATGAGCCCCCTGTTCATTTGGGGGCTGCCTCATCTACTGAAGAAAGCCTGGGCATGCCAACGCTAGGCTAAACCAAATGCTCACAGTTTACTTCCTTTGCTTCTGGGTTGTGCCTTGGTTTGCTTCAACTTTCTCCTAGCTCCTGTTACCCTAGGGAAGTGGAAGAGTGAGCAGAGGTGGGTTTGATAAAAAGAAACTGGAAAAACCCAAGCAGACATAGAGGAAAGGCACCCACAGACCCACAAAAGAGAGGCAGCAGAGGTAGAAGGAGGCCCAGCACCAGAGCAAGCACGAGAGCGATGTTTTCTCAAAGTCTTCGTGGGGTCTGTGTACACAAGGCCTTGAGGGTGAATTCCAGAAGCTGTTTGCCAAGTATGCAAGGAGAAAGCCAGGGCTACCTGTAGGCCCCCTGAGGAATGCCTGGAAATTAATTTAAATCCTGTAAGTTGTTTCCAAGGGTTGCATTTGCTGGGATTTCCCTGGCTTTGCCTGGAAGTGGTATGCCAGTCCTCCACGAACCCTGGCTTTTCTAGGTATATTGTGACTGGGTGAGGTAGCCCTCATCCACACAGGTGGCTGGGATAGGCCTTTCTATAGAAGATGCAAAGCTGGTCACACAGTCCCACCTCTCCCAGTACTTCTGGCACAGGGCTGTGCTTAGATTCTCTAGTGAACGCTTTGCAGGGAACCATGATGAAAACCTCAGCCACAGTCTGAGGGTGAATTGGACTGGTTTGGGGCCTTGCTCCGGGAAGATTAGCCCTCACTCTGCAAAAGACTTATGGTGGGGATGAGTTGGGAGAATTATAGGAAAAAGGCAAGAAGAGGAGCTTGCTTTTCAATGACTCTCCTTGCTCGGTGTTGGAAGAGTCTCAAATCCACAGAACTGCATTAAGACTCAGCTGTAGGCATCAGAACATTACTATGTATTGGGTTAAAGATCAGCAGTTGTTTTAAATTCACTGCTGCCTTCTCTGGTGGGTCTTTTAAAATTTTTTTCTGGTGGTGTTTTTTTTTTGTTTTGTTTTTTGGTACTGAGGATTGAACTCAGGGGTACTTGACCACTGAGCCACATCCCCAGCCCTATTTTGTGTTTTATGTAGAGACAGGGTCTCACTGAGTTGCTTAGTGCCTCGCTGTTGCTGAGGCTGGCTTTGAACTTGCGATTCTCCTGTCTCAGCCTCCCTAAGTGCTGGGATTACATGCATGCGTCACTGTGCCCAGCTTCTGGTGGTTTATTCTTATCTATTTCTGAATATTTATAACTGCCTCTCTCTACCTTTTCCCCTCCCCACCTCGCTCTGCTTTGGTAGCATAATTTTTCTTTTCTTTTGGCCTGCCTTGCTTTACATCTGGATTCCTGGATGATGATTGATTTTGTCTGTTTCTTGAATTTCTCTCCCATTTCTTAAGAGTTTTTCAGTGTTCTTGTTTTTCTCCCTTCAGCTTCAGTTGTTTCCCCACAGCTTCTCTTGGGCCACGCAGCTTTTATTCTTGCTCATCTATTTAAGCGGTGCTGGCAGGGAGGAGGCCACAGCCGGCAAGCAGGGTCCTGGCGGCAGAGGCACAGGCGGCCCTGGGTGCCTGAAGACGCTCCTCCCAGTCCTGGTGCCCTGGAAGAGGAGCTCCTTCTGGGAGACGCTGGGGACAGTGCTGCTCTCCCCTGTGAGGGTGGATGCTGCTGCCAGGCCCGGGATGGAGGGTTAAGGCAGATGGTATATCCTCCTCAGTGTGTGGGCCTGGACCCCATTACTAGGGGAGGCAGTGGAATCCAGCGTCTGGGTGAGTGGGTGTGGGGTGATCCGGTTCCGTGCAGAAAGGTGGGAGAACAGAGGAGGTTTACCCCTGTGAGTGTGTCACTTGCAAAACTGCGCTGTGGGAGGGGGAACTCATAGCATTGGGGAGTCTGAGTATCCTTTGATTCTCGCTTAGGTGTTGAAGTTGGCATTCGGATCAGTTTGCTGGGGACACAGAGACAGTTTTCTAGTAGAAGCTTTTTCTTTCTTCCCAGTGCGCCCACCTTGGCCAGTGGGCATTTTGAAGGCACGAGGAGTGCTAGAAGAAGCTGATAATTGTGGGGTGTCTTCAACACAACCCACCTGTGGGAGGCCTGAGGGACAGCCTGAGTACTGATGGAGACAGGTGGCACTTCTTGATGGTGCGGTAGCAGAGAAATCCTAGAAGTTGTAACCGCACCCTTCCTCTGCTGGAGTGGCGGGGGAGTGGCCTGGGCCCTGCTCCCCAGCTGTCCGAGGCAAATTGACTGAGTCCATGTGGCTGTCCCCAGCACAGGCTTGCTTCCCGTCCTGCGTGTCAATGCCTTTGGGCCCTAGTTGAGTCAGCAGGCCCAGCTGAAGCGGCAGCTAGATCAGGGCTCTGCCTGGGCATACCTGGAGATGAGTTGCATTGGGACTGGGGAGCCCAAGAGCACCTGGTGGACATCATTGGACTGTCCTGTCTTCCCAGGCTCTGTGGTGATGGTGGCCATGTGTTTCTCTGGTAAGTGCCATCAAGGGCCCCTGGCCACCTCCGCAGGCGCATTGTGCTCTTTCTGGATTCCATCAGTTCTTCTTCTTCATTCATGTATAATGTCTTCTGCCACTTTAGAAAGTGCCTCTGATTAAAAAGCTTGAGATACCAGGCCTAGTGGTGTACACCTGTAATCCCAGTGACAGGATGCTGAGGCAGGGGGATGGCAAGTTTGAGGCCCACCTCAGCAACTTAGTGAGGCCCTGTCTCAAAATAAAAAGGGCTGGGGATATAGCTCAGTGGTAGAGTAGCCCTGGGTTCAATCCCCAGTACCAATAATAAAATAAAATAAAAGGCTTGAGAGGTATCTTTGCATATATTTTGTTTATATTTTTTTAAGCTTTCAGCTTTGGAGTCCAACTCTTGGAGTTCAAAATCCTTTTAAGACCCTAAAATCATAAGCCTCAGAGGTTCCCAGGCCCTTGCTCCTAGGCCCTTATCTCTGATCCAAGGCAGAGCCTCCTCCCCTAAATCTCTATCAAATACATGGAGTATAGATTCAACAGAGGAATGACTAGGGGACAGAGGATGAGTTTTCTATTGAGTTATTCTCCTCTGGCATGCAGGCAGGGGTGGGGGGCATTCAGATCTGTTGGAGGACCCAGCCTCTTTGGGAATGCAGATGGGGATTAGGATCCCAGCAGCCTCTTACCATCCTGCCTGAGGGCCGGCTCCTAGTGAGACCAAAGTGCAGGCTCTTTAAATCTGTCGGTGGCATGTCTGTGCCTCCATGTTTCTGCCACCTCCCCCCACCCCCGCCTTGGCTCTTCCCACGCACCATGTTGTATAAATATTTACACCCCGGGGCTGGCAGGAATCTTTCTCCAGCTGCTTCCCTGGTCTCTATAAGGGCCTGTTCTCTCACCCAGCAGCTGCACCAGATCTGGTTGCCTTTGGTCAGACAAGGCCAGGCCCTGGTTTGGGGGCCCACAGTCCCTCCCAGGGTGGAGGATACAGTTGGTGGGAGAAACTCAGCGGTACAGAGGTCAGAGGGCCATGGCAAGGGCCCAGCCTCTCTGCCTTCTGGCTGTCCACAGGGTGACTCTCTAAGAGCTGTGGATTCCTTCTCTGGCTGGGGACATTCCTTCTTCCCAGGGTGGGGCGCTGGGGTCTGCTGCACCTGGCCTTGCTAGAGAGCAGTAGAAGACGATTCCAGAGCAAACTGGTTGATGCCAGGACAAAAGTCTAACTTTAATTCACTTGTGAGCAATTCCTAGTTTACTAGTGTGTGTGATGTCTTCCATCTGCGCTCAAGACCACTCCTCAGTTTATGGCAAGAATCCTCTGAAACTGGGAGTATAGCTCAGTGGTGGAATTCTTGTCTACCATGTGCCAGGCCCTGGGCTCAGTCCCAAGTACCACAAATAACAAATAAAAACCATGGAGAATCTCCATATTGGGCCTCTCCCTGCTTCCCGTGGGTCTCTTCTGCCTTTGCCTTGAGGGGGTCCAGGAAAAGGTAAGGAGAGGGCAGATGTTCCCTCTCCACTCTTTCTTGGTGACCCAGTGAGTTTGCCAAGGAATCAACCTGACATTCAAGCTCCCTTGGGCTAGATGCTGTGAAAGGTTCGCCGATATATATTCTTGCAGTTATTCAAGTCTTGAGCCCAGCAGCTTGACATTTCTGAGTTTCCTTGTACATGTCTCTTCTTTCTGCCTCAAATCTTTGCAGCAAGCTGGTGGATACAGAGCCCTATCTTCCTCTGGCCCTTCTGAATGCAGCCAGGAACCTCTCAGAGCCAGCCAGGGACTGCACATTAATCTTGGCTCCTCCCTTCCCTGTTCCTCAGTTTGCCCGCATCAGTAGGAGGCACTTAACCTGTGCTCCATAAAGCATTCCAAATTCAGCCCAAGCCAGGTTTTAAAAGAGTAACATGGCAGTTTCATTTCAAATTCTTTTTCTAGTTACAGAGGAGGGGGATGTGACAGAAGAGATTGGCCAGGTGTCAAGGAGTAAGGAGAATGCGTGTTCAATGCTTTGGAGAGGCTGAGGATCAAAAAGCCCTTTCATATCCAACAAACTGTACAATTCAAGTATGATGTCACTGGGGGTGAAGGCATGGGACTGGGTAGGGGGCTTTGTTAGGGGCCAAGGACAAAGGATTCAGTCTCCCTATAACCACATTTGTGCTGGAAAGAAAGCAAACAGATTTAGTATCTCCTCTCTCAGACCCCTCCTGAGAGTGAGAGAAAAGCTTGTGCTAAAATGTTGGGGTGTGACTGTAAAGAAAGGCCTGGCAGAGTGCTTGGTGCTTAGTGGGTGCAGCATGAGGACAGTCCGCCCTCCCACCGTCCCAAGGTGAGGCAGGAGAGGAGGGACAGGCTTTGACAGGCTTGCTAGGGGAATTTTTAGGGAACAAGGTGGCAAACCACAGCTCAGAAGCTGCAAGATATTCCTGCTGTCTACCTCCCCAGCCCCCCAAAGTAAAACAAAACCCAAATAAAAGCTGGGCCTGACAGATATTAATACTACAGGGCTGGTGAGCATGAGGCCACCCCTTTCCCCCTTCTGTTTCTATAACTGGCTGAAATAAATTTAGTGAAACAACCCCACCCATCTGAGGGCCCCAAACTGCAGAGCAGTGGGATTCTTTACCCAGAAAGCCCCTGTTCTTCAGAGCTAAGAGATTTTTGTTGAAATTCTCTTTGAGAATGGAATGCTCTCTATCTAAAATGATTATTTCACTTCAGTCATCTATGCCTTATAGATAAATGCTTCAACACAATCAGACTTCCTAGAAAGTTAGCTCTCCAGTTTAAAAGTCATCTCTCTGGGGCCAATGCATAGTTGGATCTGTTGAGATATTTATGGTAAAATTATTTTTTGTGATGTCTGTGTATATTCAGCCAAGTTCCCTCTTTCATACAGAACAGTGGTTGTGCCTGGCTAAGTTAACGAAGTAGATAAGTACTAAGTCTTCATTCCTCCACACCCCTGTGAGTACTTATTGAGAGCCTACTATGTGCTGGGCACTATGCCAGGCATTGGGGGTTGAACTGAGAACAGGGAGAGCCCATTTTCATGATGCATACAACCTGGTGGATGGGAGATGTTAAAAGTTAAATGACAGCTGGGTGCAGTGGCACACACCTGTAATCCCAGCACCTTGGGAGACTGAGACAGAAGAATAGTGAGTTCAAAGCCAGCCTCAGCAACGGCGAGGCGCTAAGCAACTCAGTGAGACCCTGTCTCTACATAAAACACAAAATAGGGCTGGGGATGTGGCTCAGTGGTCGAGTGCCCCTCAGTTCAATCCCAGGTACCAAAAAAAAAAAAAAATGACTACAAATATCTGGCAATGAGCATCATGCTTAACAGTGGAACACTGAATGCTTTCCCCCTAAGATTGGGAACAAAGTGAGGACATCTACTCTCATTACACCTATTGAACATCAATAATGCATAAGTTTGGAGAGGGTCAGGCATTGTGGTACACACCTGTAATCCCAGCTCAGGAGACTAAGGCAGGAGGACTGCAAGTTCAAGGCTAGCCCAAGCAACTTAGTGAGACCCTGTCTCAAAATAAAAGAAAACCTTTTATGTAGCTCAGTGATAGAGCACTTTCACAGCACGTGGAATGTCTGGGTTTAGTCTCCAGTACCACAAGGAAGAAAACAAATTAAAAGAAAGAGATTAATTATTTGTGGACAACATGCTTGCTAATATTACAAACAAAACCAAACACAGCTAAGGAATGTGTAAAAAAGCCCCTCACACCAACAAAAGTGACTTTTCTGAGATTACAAGAGGCAAACCATAAAAAACAACTATTTCTATAAACTAGTAATGAATAATTAGAAACCACAATTTTTAAGAAATTACAGTAGTTTCAAAAAGAAAATATTAGGTCTAAAGCTATCAAAACATTACAGGCTGTATATACTAAAAACCATAAAATACTGCCTAAAGAAATCAAAGGGGCTGGGGTTGTAGTTCAGTGGTACAGTATGTGCTTAGCATATGCAAAGCGATGTGTTCAATCTCTAGAATGTCCCCCTCCACAAAAAATTATAAATAATAGACATACCATGTTCATGGATTGGAAGATGCAACATAAAAATGTCATTTCTTCTTTGATTTACTGCATTTCTACAAAAAGTCTCAGTAAGGTTTTTGTTTTGTTTTGTTTTTGTTTTTTTAACAGTACTGGTAATCAAGCCCAAGGTCTTGTGCACTGTAGGCAAGCACTCTACCAGTGAACTACATTCCCAGTCCCCAGAAATATTTTTGTAGATACAAACTAATTCTGAAATTTATATAAAAATGAAAAATAACCAGAATAGTCAAACCAATTTCAAATAATAAGAAAAAAGTTGGAGGAATTGCACCACCTGATTTTAGGACTTACTAAAACTACAGTAATCATTAGTGTGGTATTGATAAAGGGCTGAACATATAGAACAATGGAGCAGAATAAAGAGATCCACACAAATATGGTCATGTGATTTTTGGAAAAGTATAAAGACAATTTAATGAGAAATGATAGTTTTCTCAACAAATAGTGCTGAGATTGGATATCCATAGACAAACAAATGAGCCTCAACATAAATCTTATCTCTCTTTTTTTTTTTTTTTTTGTGGTGCTGGGGATTAAACCCAGGGCCTTGTACATGCCAGGAAAGCACTGTACCAACCAAGCTATATTCCTAGCCCTAGATCTCATATCTTACATAAAAACTAATTTTGTAACAGATAAAATTATTAGAGGAAGATGGTATTAAAACCATCAGGAAGATAGTAGAGTAGGACCTACTTTTAGGGTAGACTTCAAGGTAGATGGGCATAAAACAGCCTATCTCTATTCCCAGGTAACAATTGCACTGGCAGACTCTGTCAGTGTTCTGGAACTCTGGAGTCAATTGAAGCCTTAAAACTTCCATAAGAAGGGTTAGACATCATTTGTGGTTAATTTTGGTCTGTTTTAGTTCTTAGCACAGTAGCAGCCAACCATTCTCCACCCCTAGTCCCATGGCTACCACCTGTGCCCAGTTCCTGGAGCAGCCTGAACACAGCTTATGGGAGCCAGAGTGGGAAAAAATGATCCTGTTCTTCAAATATCATGGATCTGTGCTTTGATTGCTAATTATAATCACAAGGGTGTAGAAAATAATGCAGATGGCCATTGTTGTACTTCTCCCATTGTTGTAAACACCTCCCTCTCCACAACTCTTTCTTGCCCCCATTTTTTTTCTCCCTTGCCCTGTTGGGAGCCAGCCTTTAAGGACTAGGACATAAGAAAACAATTGCATGTGCAAGGGAAATTATAAAGTGCCTGCACACACCTAGGGAAAGGCATAGGCCAACAAAAACAATAACAACAAAAAATCAAACATACACATACACACACACACACACACACACACACACACGAGAAAAGCATGTATATATACTTCAGGCTGATCCTTGGCACATGGACAGTCTACAACAAAAATCATAACAAAAAAACATCAAACCTTAGTGAAGAGGTGGGGAATCTAGTTTCTAGAGTTATCATATTATTAGATTAAAATGTATAGTTTTCTACAAACACACACACACCCCAAAACAAAACAAAAACCCCAAAACATACAAAGAAACAGGAAAACATAGTCCATTAAAAATTTAACAGGAACCCTCCCTGAAAAAGATCTGATGGCCAATCTAATAGACAAAGACTTTAAAACAACTTTTTAAAAGATGCTTAGAGAACAGCCAGGTACAGTGGCACATGCTCGTAAACCGAGCAACTCAGGAAGCTAAGCCAGGAGAATAGCAAGTTTGAGGCCTGCTTCAGCAACTCAGCAAGGCCCTAAGCAACTAAGGAAGGCCCTTTCCTTATAAATAAAAAATGAAAAGGGCTGGGGATGTAGCTCAGTGGTAGAGTACTCCTGGGTTCAATACCCAGTAACAACAATAAAAATGTTCAAAGAGGGGATGTAGCTCAGTGATACAGTACTTGCTTAGTTTGTGTGAGACCCTAGTTTGATGGATTCCCAGCACTTAGGGGCAGGAGGTGGGGGGGAAGTCAAAGGATTAAAGGAGGAAGATGTGGAGTCCATAAAATGATATATAAACAAAACAAATATCATTTTTTACCATATTTTTGTGGGTGTATTACAGTTGTACATAATGGTGGAATTCATTGTTACATAGTCATTCATGCACACATTATAACAAAATAATTGGCAGTATCATTCCCAGTATTTCCCCTTTCCTCTCCCCTTCTCCCTTCCTCTGGTCCTTTTCCTCTACTCTACTGATCTCCCTTTGATTTTCATTAGATGCTCCTCAAACCGCCCCCCTTTCCTCTCTAGTTTCTACTTACGAAAGAAAACATGACCCTTGACTCTCTGAGTTTGGCTTATTTTGCTTAACGTAATGTTCTCAAGTTCTATCCATTTCCCTATAAATGACATAATTTCTTTTTTTTTTTTTAATTTTTAAATTTATTTTTATGTGGTGCTGAGGATCGAACCCTGTGCCCTACACATGCTAGGCAAGCGCTCTACCACTGAGCCAGAACCCCAGCCCCTCAAAACATAATTGTTTTTTTTTGTTTTGTTTTATTTTATTTTTTTAGTTGTAGGTGGACATAATAGCTTTTATTTTATTTTATTTTTTATGTGGTGCTGAGGATCGAACCCAGTGCCTCCTGCGTGCTAGGCGAGCACGCTACCACTGCGCCATAACCCCAGCCCCAAATGACATAATTTCATTGTGTGTGTGTGTGTGTTTATTTTTTCTCTATTCTTTTAACCATTGATAGATACCTAGGCTGGTTCCATAGTTTGACTATTGTGAATTGTACTACTATAAACAGTGGTATGCATGTGTTGTTATAGTATGCTGCCTTTTTTTTTTTTTTGGTACCAGGGATTGAACTCAGGGGCACTCAACCACTGAGCCACATCCCCAGCCCTATTTTGGGGTTTATGTAGAGACAGTCTCACTGAGTTACTTGACGCCTCGCCGTTGCTGAGGCTGGCTTTGAACTCTGGATTCTCCTGTCTTGGCCTCCCAAAGTGCTGGGATTATAGGCATGTGCCACTGCGCCCGGCATAGAATGCTGACTTTAATTCTTTATGATAAATAATAGTGAGGAATAGTACAGCTGAGTCATATGGTGATTCCATTTCTAGTCTTTTGAGGAACCTCCATACTGATTTCCATAGTGCTGGTGCTATAATTTACAACCCCATCAACAGTGTAAAAGTGTACCTTTTTCTCCATGTTCTTTCAGCGTTTATTGTTCGTATTTTTTGGTGGAGGGGGTGGTACTGGGGATTGAACTCAGGGGCACTTGACCACTGAGCCACATTCCCAGCCCTATTTTGTGTTTTATTTAGAGTAAGGGTCTCACTGAGTTGCTCAGCACCTGCCGTTGCTGAGGCTGGCTTTGAACTCGCTATCCTCCTGTCTAAGCCTCCCAAGCTGCTGGGATTATAGGTGTGAGCCACCATGCCCAGCTTATTGTTTGTATTCTTGATGGCTGTCATTCTTAATTGGAGTGAGATGAAATCTCAATGTAGTTTTGATTTGCATTTCCCTAACTGCTAACAGTGTTGAATTTTTTTCCCCATAAGTTTGTTGGTCATTTGTATTTCTTCTTTTGAGAAGTATCTGTTTAGTTCATTTGCCCATTTATTAACTGGGTTATTTATTAAAACAGAAATATCAATAAAGAGAAAGCCTAAAAAGAATGAAAAAATTCCAGAGCTGGAAAGTACACTGACTGAAATAAAAAATTCACTGGAGAGATTCAAAGGCTGTTTTTAGGAGACAGAAGAAAAAAAATCAATAAATTTGAAGATTGGACAATGGACTTATTACCACATCTGAGGAACAGAAGGAAAATAAATCAAAGAAAAGTAAACAAAGTCTAAGGGGTCCATGGGACGCCATGAAGCAAACCAACATACACATTTTGGGAATCTCAAAAGGAGAACAGAGAAGGAGAAGGAAATGGGTGGAAAGAATATTTGAAGAAATAATGGATGAAAAGCTCCCAAATTTGATGAAAGACTGAATATAAACACCCAAAGTGCTCAACAAACTCCAGGTAAAATGAACTTAAGAGACCCATACTGAGGCACATTATAATCAAACTCAAAATCCAATATAAAGAGAGAATCTTGAAAACAGTAAGAGAAAAGTGACTCACATATAAAGGATCCTTAATGAGATTATATGCAGGTTTCTTATTAGAAACCTTGCAAATTAGAGGCAGTGGGCCAATATGTTCAAAATGTTAAAAGAAAAAAACCCATCAGACAAGAATCCTAAAGTGGGCAAAATGAGAGAGAGAGAGAGAGAAAGAGAGAGAGAGAGGGAGGGAGAGAAATTAAGACATTTTGAGAGCTGAGGGAGTTCACTACCACTAGATGTGCAAAAAATACTCAAGGGGCTAGGTGCAGTGTTGTGTGCCTGTAGTCATAGATACTCAGGAGGCTGAGGCAGGAGGATCCCTTCAGCTCAGGAATTTGAGGCCAGCCTGAACAGAATAGCAAGACCCTGTCTCTTAAAAAAAAAAAAAAAATTAAAGTGTATCCTTCAAAGTGGAATAAAGGATACCAGATAGCAACTTGAAGTCATACAAATAAGTGATGATCTCATAAAGGTAAATATATGGGAAATCATAAAAGCTAGTATCATTGTAACAATTTATAGCTCCATTTTTTTTGTTGTTGTTTTCTGTATGTTTTTTTTGGGGGGGGGCAGGAGGCAAGGGGTGGCTACTGGGGATCAAACCCAGTGTCTCATATATGATAAGCACATACTATATCACTGCTCTATATCCCCAGCTTGCTTTTTATATCATGTAGGAGGTTAATTTAAAATAATTGTTTTCTACACAATTTAAGAGTCTAACATATTTAAAAGAATTATTAGAGCCAGGCAAGATCATGCACACTTATAATCTGAGCTACTTGGGAGTCTGTAGAGGAGGATCACAAGTTTAAGGCCAGCCTGGGCAATGTTGTGAGATCCTGCCTCAAAATAAAAAGATCTAGGGATACAGCTCAGTGGTAGAGTTCCACTGGGTTCAGTCCCCAGTAGTCACCCACCCCAACCGGACAATAATTTGTTTTGGGTTACAAAATGTGTAAATATGTAATTATGTGATATCAATAATAAAAAAGGGTGGGTTAAAGCTGTAAAAGAACAGATTTTTTTTTGGTATATTATTGAAGTTAGGCTGGTATAAATTCAAATTAGAGTGTTATAACTTTGGTATGTTAAATAGAACCTACTGAAATATATATGGTAACTGCAGAAAAGAGAGTCAAGAGAATTTAGAAAATAAGAAAGGAATTTAAACATTTCCCTATAGAAAATCAACTAAACACAAAAGGAGATACAGTAGCCCTTACCTGTGATTTTGTTTTCTGCAATTTCAGTTGCCCAAGGTCAACTGTGGTCCAAAAAAACAAAAAAGCAAAATTCCAGAAATAGGCAACTTGTACATGTTTTTAGTTTGGTGCATGAGTTCAATCCCCAGCACTTGAAAACAGAGAAACCCCTAAGATGGTAGGGCGGATTATTTTGTAGAGAGGAACTACCTTTTTTTTTGATACTGGGGATTGAACTCAGGGACACTCGACCACTGAGCCACATCCCCAGCCCTATTTTGTGTTTTATGTAGAGACAGGGTCTCACTGAGTTGTTTAGCGCCTCGCCATTGCTGAGGCTGGCTTTGAACTCGCAATTCTCCTGTGTCAGCCTCCCTAAGTGCTGGGATTACAGGCTTGCGCCACCACGCCTGGCTCGCCAGCCCTTTTTACAATTTTTTGTTTTTTAAATTTTGAGACAGGGTTTCACTAAGTTGCTGAGTCTGGCTTTGAACTTGAGATCCTTCTGCCTCAGACTCACTTGTCACTGGGATTACAGGTTGCACCATTGTGCTCTGCACATTATAGGCTTTAAATTAAAAAAAAAAGTTACGAGCTGGGCGCGGTGGCTCACGCTTGTAATCCCAGCACTTAGGGAGGCTGAGACAGGAGAATCGCGAGTTCAAAGCCAGCCTCAGCAATGGCGAGGCACTAAGCAACTCAGTGAGACCCTGTCTCTACATAAAACACAAAATAGGGCTGGGGATGTGGCTCAGGGGTCGAGTGCCCCTGAGTTCAATCCCTGGTACCAAAAAAA
>CM053401.1:29792750-29854060 GCA_028644305.1 Xerus rutilus
AAAAAATGCAAAAAACTGTTGGATTATTTATTTTAGAAATTCCCCCCTTTGTGTTGGACTGCAAATTGAGTTTCTTTCTCTTTAGGCCTTTCACAGCTAGGACTGAGAATGTATGTAAAAGTTCTGTGACAGTATAGAAGGAAAACAACTTTATGTATAGCTTCTAAAAGGGAAAAAAAAAAAAAAAAAGAGAGAAACCCTTTGACTTCACGTGCCCATCTCAAGACATTCCGCTTGCAGATTTGAGGTTCTGGATTCCAGGTTTGGAGTTTTCCAATGTTAGCGTAGACAGAACTGGCACACACACACATTAAGATGAATGTAATTATTATTCTTCTTGCTGGTCACTACCGTCGCTTTCTATTTCTCTTTCTTTGTGTGAATTTATTTAAAAGAAAAAAAAACTTTTTGTAACGACTATTTGCAGTTTAAAAATCAATAAACCCCGTTTTTCAAGAAACTGATGGTGGGGCTGGTCTTCCTTGGTTTGTGGTTTGACTCTGCCTGTAGGGTTCCCCAGGTGTACCTTGCATTGGTAGGATGGGCAGTGGTTGGCCTCTTCTGGCACTTGACAACTGAAACTGTATCTCCCTTTGCTGAGCTTAGTAGGGATGGGGGGGGGGGAGGTGTGGAGGGTTTTTTTTTTTTTTTTTTTGCACAGGAATCTACTTCCTGCTATCTTGCTTCAGCCAGCTACAGCTCAGGGGCATCCAGTTTCTGATTATCCTGTGGTCTTCATTCCTTTGGGCAGTGGCTAGGAAGCCAAAATGCTGGAGAGAGCCCCTGGTACACCAGCAGGTCTGGCTTGGAGCAAGTTCTTTTGTTTAGATGCTTCAGACTAATTTTCCACACAGGAGTTAACCAAGTCTTGGCCTCTCAACAGCTCCCTGGGAGGGTGTGAGGAAGAATTGCAGACCTGTAGTGAGGGGCTCAGGCACATACCTGGGTTGGTGTCCCATTTGAAGGGCTATTAAAGAGAGGTATTAGCATTGATCAAAAATAGGAAGTCGCCACCTTGATCCTAGGTACACCTGCCATGCTAGACAAAATAGGTTGTAGGGCTCTCCTTGGTTAGAAGCACCCCAGCCAGGACCAGATGACCAAGAAAAAGTGATGTTTTACTTACAAGGGGGAGTTGGGCTTCTGTTTTGGGAAGGCAGAGATACTGCTAATTCGAGTTACCTTTGGTTCCTTGCACTCAAGAGATTTTGGGAGTTAAGCTGAATTTCCCTCTTGATTCCACTAGGCCTTTCTCAAAGGCCTGCGGCAGACATTGTTCAGGCCAGAGCTGTCCCCAAGATTATGCAGATCTACCTGAACCCTCTGGACTTTTACTTCCCTGGTCTGCAGGTATTACTGGGGAGCAGGAGTGAGAGGTAGAAAAATAGGAACTATTTCCTGTTCCAGGACTGAGGCTGTTGGTTCAGGAAGAGGACAAGTAGCCCTTCATGGGACCAGAGTGAACCTAGGCCTCTTGTCTCCTAAGGAGGGAATGTTGTGTGTGTGTGTGTGTGTGTGTGTGTGTGTGTGTGTGTGTGTTGATCTTTCTTTGACTAAAAGTAAAGACATTTAATCTTAATTTATCTTGAGCCCATTTCCTGCAGGCACATATGTGAGGGAATGGCAGATATCTTTCTAATTCCCCCTCTGGTAACACTGGCTGGGTTTTGTGTGTGTGGGGGGGTAGTGTCTAAGCCAGTCCTGAATTTCCTCCATTGGAGTCAGTTCTTGGAGTTAGATAACAAAGATTGAGGCATTGACTCTGAAGGCCTGGAGGGGTGAGGCTGGCTGTAAAGGCAAGGGGAGGCTCCCCCATCCCCTGGGGAAGCTGGCTGTCTTCAAGCCTTAACCTCTTACCCCACCTAAGTGTCTTCATGAAGAACATGCAGGAAGGGATTTAGGCCACCGAGGCCCAGAGCCTGATTTCCTGCATCTAGATCTTAGAAGGGAAAGGAAATAGAATCCTTTCAGGGCCATTCTTTTCCCTCCACAACAGCCTTGTGCTCTAGGCCAGGGGGTCTAGGGAGGTGTGGACCCAGAGCTAGCAGGACACCTGCAACTCTGAGCTCCTCCATGGCTGGGGAGGACAGGAACCATGCCCAGGGAGCTGAAGATGAGGCCCACACAAAGGGAAACGTGGAAGGGCCAGATCCCGCTTCGTTGGCCAATTACCAGGCTCCAAAGCCTCCTTTCCCATTCTCTGCCCAGGACCCTGGGGAATCTCTGGTTTGAGGGCCTGCACGAATTCTCCCCGGGGTGGACAAGGCCTCTGGGGCTGCTGGCTGTTTGGCTGAAAGTCTTGAAGCAGCTTGTTGGCCACTGGTCAGTGACCTTTCTTTCCTGGCCTAGATGCCTCATTGGCAGGAGGAAGGTGGGTGCCTACCAAACCTCAGTCGCACTCCGGGAAAAGGATGGCCTTCGAGGGCCAGCAAAGAATCTGAGGCTGACTTAAATTGGGTTTTGTAGTCAATTGGATCACCAAGTGCTGGTAACTGAAGGGGAGGGAGGGTCATGGCAAGAGGAAGGAACCACAGCTTGAAAGTAGTGCTAGAGCCTTGGGACCCAGGGCTCAAGTCCCAGTTCTTACCCCAACTTGAGCCTCTAACAAATAGCTAGACCTTGAACTTTTCTAGCTCTATCTCCAGAGATTACTATGAGGCTCAAGTAATGACATCAGTAATGACAGCTTTTCTTAAATGCTAGGTAGTCTTTGTGTGTATTAACTTAGAAGTTCATAATGACCCTGTGGAGGAAAGCCCCATACTATCCCCATTTTACATATGGAGAAATTGGGGTACAGAGGAGTTCATTAACACAGTGAGAAAGTGTCAGGACTTGAACCCAGGCAGACTAGATTCATTATTGCATTTCCCCACTGTGTCATGTCATACAGAGGCTGCCACACTGAAGACACTGGGCACAGTCCCTATCACTCAGCAACTACAAATTCACCAGAGTTATTTCTCATCTTTCTTGGTCCTGGGTGGCAATTCTGTAGGAATGGAGAGGCAACCAGTAGGATTGGGTGACTAGGTATACACCTCTCCCCAGGTGTCATGATCTCATGTCCTATGAGGCTCTGGATTGGTGTGTTTGGAGGAGGGTTCCTGGGAGGAGGGGGCAGGCCCTCCCCTTGGACTTTCCCCTTCTCTGCCTGCTGGGGGTGACTTCTGTTAATGATCAACAGAGCAAAGGGTGCCCCAGGCACCTTGGAGAGTTGGTCCTGCCCTTCCTCCTCTGGGCTCCCCCACCCCTGCACATAGACAACCATTTAATCATGTCTGGCTGGACTGGCTGGAGTGCTACCTGAGTTCAGTGGGCTCCTGGCCGCCCCTTTGCTGCCTTGAGAATGGACCTTACAGGCCTGCGGGATTCAGAATGGGAAGCAGACAAAATCTTGCCATTTCTTGAGGTCAGGCCGGCACTGGAGGCTATGGAGAAACCTGGTCTGAGGGCCTAGAGTGCTTTTTGGAGGAGTTCTCAATGGTTATATCTGAGTTACTGTCATGAGCAACTAGTCACTGCAGCGCTAGGGCAGGGGCTGCCCATGAGAGCCACTGATGGCGAGGGGATGAGGATGCCTCCTACTCGTTTAGGCTGTTTGCAGTTGTTTCGAAATGTTGGCAAAGCTGTAGTCTCAAGGTACAGGGCTGTGAGTGACGACTGTACCTGCCCCATCAGCTCGAGGTACAAAGCAAATAAATATTGGAAATGGCCAATATTTATTGTGTTTGACTCCCAACTGTACTTCAGTGGGGAGGAGTTTGTGACCACACAGGGAGGATCACATTTCTGCTGCCCTAGTACTCCAGAGGTGAGGAGCTGCTTTTAGAGTCAGAGGGACCTGGGTTCAAGTCCTTGCTCAGCCTTAATGTCATTCTGTGACCTTAAGCTACTAACTTAGTAAGCAGTTTAGAGCCTCAGTTCCTCATTTGCAAAACAAGATGAGACTGAAGATGGTGATGATAATTACACCTGGTTCAATGAATGGTAAATTGTAGCACAGTCACACAATGGAATACTATACAGTGCTGTAAAAGAAGAGATGATGGATGCACTTTGATGTGAATGAATGGCAAAACCAAAATTGAGTGAAAGAAAAGAAGCACAAAAGAGCACATATTGTGTGAGTGCACTTCTATGAAGTCCATGAGCAGGCAGAACTGGTCCAGGATGATAGAGTTGGGTGGTAGAGTATGTATACAGAATTCACGGAGCTATGCACTGAAGATCTGGGCACTTTACTGTATTTAAGCTCCACCTCAAAAACCTGTAGAGTGGGTGTGAGTGTTAATAGGCACAAGAAAAAAAAGAAAGAAATTCAGTGCCTGGCCCATTATAGGAACTTAGTAAATTGTGGCTATTTTTTATAACAGTAGCAATGGAAGATTGTTGGTACCATTGTGGTCTCTTATGGAAGGAGGGACTGGGCTCAGAGTAGGTGAATGACTTGCCTGGGAAGTGGGATTTGAATCCTGGCACAGCTCTCACCACTCTCTTCCACCTCTTTGGGGAACAGGTGTTGCTCCTAGAGAGAAGTTAAATTCACAGTAATTTGGGCATCAACCCGTTGGCTAGTTAGTAAATGCAATCATCTATATCAGGAAAGAGTTTTTCACTTTGCAGATTCAAAATGCATCTCCTGCAGCTAGTTTCAGTACCTCACATGCTTTGTAGCGGGTAGAGGGCAGCCCAGTTGGGGGCTAACTGGGCTTTGAGTGGTTGAGAGAAGAGAGCCTGTGCTGCTGGATGGGCCATGTGAGCTGCTTGCTGCCCATCCTGATCTGTCCCTCCCTAAGGCTGATGGGGCTTTGGAGCCTCCAAGGGGCCTAGCTGCCTGAGGTGGGCCTTGGGGATGGCCCTCCCAGCTCCACCTGTCTGCAGTGCCAGGGTGCACAGAAGCCTCTCATGGCTGGTATAGCTCCACTTTGCCCTCTGCTGCAGCATCAGTGCTCTGGGAAAATGTTGCTGGCTCCTGAGAGGGAGACACCCAGCTCAACCTATAGCTGCAGCCACCCAAGACTTCTGAGGTGAGTTCCTGTGGGGCTCTGTGCTGTGGGGCTCAGTGTGCTGGGAAGGGCCCAAGGCTTGGTGTAGCGGCAGCGCAAAACTCAAAGTGTTTGCTGTCAGGGCCCCTCACCTGCCTTGGTTGCCTTCTAGCTTGATGGCAGTCCTGGATGTGTGACACTGCTCAGCCACACACAGGCTGTCTGGCCTTGGAGGAGTTGCTTAACCTCTCTAAGACTTGTTTTTCTCCTCTAAGCATGGGGCACACAGAGCACACTCAACTTGCCCACACCGCAGGGCTGTGGTGAACATCAGAAGAGATGGGAGAGATCACCTGAGAGCATGGAGCAGCGTGCAGTCCTCAGAGTGACAGAGCCCTGCCTCCAGAGATATTTTAGTGCCATAACAGGCACTTTGCTGTCTTAGCTCATCCTCTGATTTTCCTGCCTCAGATTCACATGTGGCATGTATGTTGTAGGTGATTCTTCAAAATTTACATAGTGTAAAAAAAGAAAAACCCCAAAAACCTGAGTCAGCATTGTGGAGACTTTCCACACCAGCCAGGCACTACTGGGCTCAGTCTTTTGTCACATGGTCACAGGCGATACTTGTGAGTAGGTATTCTCATCAACCCGATTTTACAGATGGGGAAAGTCAGGCTTAGAGGTTAGGAGTCCCAAGTACACAGCTGTATACCACCTAGTTGGGACCCAGGTCCATCTGATCCCAACACCCAAGTTCTTAGCCCCTAACTGGGATAGGAGATTAACATCAGATGACATTACTCTTCTGGGCACCCCAGGTCCTGGAGGAGATTGGCTCCTCTCAGCCCATCCTTCCCTGAGATCTCTCCAGTGGGCCATCCTCCCTGCACCCCAGGGGGCTGGGTAGTAAGTGGAGGTTGGATTTGGTGACTGCCTCTTTTGCAAATGGGGAGACAGGTACAATGTGGTGACAGTGGAAACCAAATCCATGTTTTGGCTGATTGGCGGTGTGGCTAGTGGTGGAGGGAATCATGTTTTCTCCCTTAGCGGGGTGTCGTCTTGCCTGATGAGTGAGTGGAACTCCAGGTTAATGCAGGAGCCTAATGGCACATCTGATTTCTGGCTAATCAGCTACCAGCCTGTGGTGACCTTCAGGCTTGCTGAGGAAGGTGCCAGCTGGAGTTAGTTCTCTCTTCAATTGTATTGGTGTATCTCCTTTTGCTGCTTCTTCCTCTTTTTTCCAGTCCCCTCCTCCTCTTTTTTTTTTTTTTAATATTGGTATTGAACCTAGGGGCACTTTACTAAGCTACAGCCCTAGTTGTTCTTTATCATGAAACAGGCTCTGGCTAAATTTCTGAGGCTGGCCTTGAATTTGCCATCCTCCTGCCTCAGCCTTCCAAGTTGCTGGGATTACAGGTGTGTGCCATAGCACCTGGCTTGGTGTATCATCTTCTGAGAGAAATGTCCATAGTTATTAAGTTGCATTCCAGAAGTCTCCCTCCACCCAAGGAAGTATTTATTCCTGTTAATGCAGGGTTCAGAGCGGGAAAATATTAGATTCTCAGATTTGCGGCTAGCAGCAGAAACCAGCGAGGGGAGAGTAGGAGGAAGGAGCCACCATATTTGGCTGGGGGAAGGAGGACTGGTTCTGGGCACTTCAGTGAGTGGCACAGGTAGGCCTGCTTCCTCAGACCCGGTTCCTGCCCTTGTTACTGACCATTTTACTGCCCATTCCAGAGCACTCAGAGGCATTGGGCAACCAGGCACTTGGTTCAGCCAGACTTACGGACTCAGATAAAAGTTGAAATATGTTTTGCTTCTCTTGACCTCTGCGTGTCTCTCTGGGCACCCTGCAGCTTTTGGTTGGATTTGGAGCAGAGAGACCTCCTTTTAAATTTTTTTTATTTGTTCTTTTTAGTTACACATGACAGTAGAATGTATTTTGGCATATACATACATGGAGTATAACTTCCCATTTTTTACATGGAGTATAACTCCCCCCCTTTTTTCTTTTGGTACTGGGGATTGAACTCAGGGGCACTCAACCACTGAGCCACATCCCCAGCCCTATTTTGTGTTTTATGTAGAGACAGGGTCTCACTGAGTTGCTTAGTGCCTACCATTGCTGAGGCTGGCTTTGAACTCGCGATTCTCCTGTCTTAGCCTCCCAAAGTGCTGGGATTACAGGCATGTGCCACCGCACCCGGCTATAACTTCCCATTTTTTTACATGGAATATAATTTCCTATTTTTGTGGGTATACATGATGTGAATTTACACTAATTGTGTGTTTATAGATGAACATAGGAAAGTTATGTCCAAATCATTCTACTGTCCTTCCTATTCCCCTCCCCCCCCATCCAATCCAGTGAACCGCCACTCCTCCCTCCCCCCAACCTATTGTGAGTCATCATCTGCACATCAGAGAGAACATTCAGCCTTTAGTTTTTGGGGATTAGCTTATTTCACTTAACATGATAGTTTCCAATTCCATCCATTTACCAGCAAGTGTTGTCATTTTATTCTACTTTATGGCTGAGTAATATTCCATTGTGTATATGTACTACATTTCCTTTATCCATTCATCTGTTGAAAGGCATCTAGGTTGGTTCCATGGCTTAGCTATTGCGAATTGAGCTGTTGACGTTGATGTGGCCATGTCGCTATAGCATGTTGTTTTTAAATCCTTTTGGTATATGCCGAGGAGTGGGAGAACTGGGTCAAATGGTGGTTCTATCCCAAGTTTTCTGAGGAATCTCCATACTGCTTTCCAGAGTGGTTGCAACAATTTGCAGTCCCACCAGCAATGTATGAGTGTACCTTTTCCCTACATCCTGGAGAGTCCTCTGCTTACATAGAAAACCACACCTGTAATTTAAGCAATACGCCTCAAACCATTGGGGAATTCCTTCAGCTCGTGGTCAGTCACTCCAGGAAGATTTCTGGAGTGCAGGCCCACAGGAAGAAGGGGTAAGGGAACTGCGCTTTCTCTTCATAAATGTGTGCCCACTGTCACTGGAAGATTGGAAGCCCATCCCAACACGAAGGCAAACTTGGGGGTTAGACATTGGGGTCACTACCAAGCCATGCACACAGCCTGATTTAGGGGCTGAAGGAGACCAATTCCACCCTAGCCATCACTTGCTAATGGACCTGGGAGATCACTTCCTGTTTCCAGGTATCCATTTCCTTGTCTCTGAAACACCGAGGTTAGATCAGAAGTGTTCTTTTATGATTTCACCAGTGACTTCAAAAGTGAAATGGAGCCGGGCACGGTGGCGCAAGCCTGTAATCCCAGCACTTAGGGAGGCTGAGACAGGAGAATCGCGAGTTCAAAGCCAGCCTCAGCAACGGTGAGGCGCTAAGCAACTCAGTGAGACCCTGTCTCTATATAAAACACAAAATAGGACTGGGGATGTGGCTTGGTGGTGGAGTACCCCTGAGTTCAATCTCCAGTACCACTCCCCCCCCAAAAAAATTGAAATGCACGGACTTTCCTTTTGGAGATGTCAAATTTCCTTCACATGCTGAATGACAGTGAAGGGTGCTGAAAATCCCTGCTAGAGTTATAGACAGGAGGGAGTTGGTGTGTCCTGTTAATGATGTCAGGTGACTCACACAGACAGGTCCGAGGCTCTGGAAGTTGGCTGTCTGGCCCTTCTTTGAAGTGGTGGTTTTAAACACTTTTATGAACTGTAGGTTGGATGAGAACATGTAAGTCATCCCTGTGGTATGCTGTATTTTCCCAAACATGCTATTTCCAATTAAAACATTGAAAAAGACTGTCTTATTTTAGGACTGAGCCTTGCATTTGAACATGCTGCTTGACATCTATGAGCTGACTGGTTTCTCTGACACTCAGAAAAATGAGTTGCTAAAGTTGGAAGTCCCAGGGAGGGAGATTTGGGCTCAGTCCGCCCCCTCTTTCTCTCTCTCTGTAGGACTGTCCTGGTTTAATATTTGAAATCTTATCACTCTCTGAAAGTGCCACATTCATTTAACTCTTTACCTGTTTGTTATCACATCACCCAACTTGAGGATAGATCTGGTGTGGCAGGTGCCCGGGCTCCCTGGTGTGGAGACTGATGGCACTCAGTAGGCACTCAGCAAATACTGAAAGGATGGCATTTGGCCATTGGTCTAAGCTTCCTATCTTCTAAGAACCCATCATTCTAAAGGCATCAGGTCCTTAAAAAGCCTAGCACGCGTGAGGCACTAGGTTCGATCCTCAGCACCACATAAAAATAAAATAAAGATATTCTGTCTGCCTACAACTAAAAAATAAATGTTAAAAAAAGCCTGATTGTGGATGTTTGAAGGATCCGTGGGGTCCCTCATATGGAATGAACACAAGGAACCAGGCGTGCGGCCTCTCCCTGGGTGCATGTCCTCCAGTGAGTCTCCCAACCTTCTGGGTCTCAGTTGTTTCCAGAGCAAAAGGAGATTTGGATTCAGTTCTCTTCAGTCCTCTCCTGTCAGATGACCTTGTGTTACAAGTACTCTGTGTTTACACTCACTCCTCTGTTCTCAAACTGTTTGTTCAGCTCTCTTTTATTAGGGGTTTTATGCCTATTAAAACAGGGAAAAAAGTAGCCTTGAGAAGCAAAGAGTAAATATAAGTGCAAATGATTATATTCTGCACAACAAATTGTAAGAACTATAACTAGACTCTAAGGGGAAATGGCTGTTTAACTAAATAATCACCAGGCATAGATTAACAGTTGGTTTTTTCCCCCTGATGTAGTTTAGCCACCTAACAGTGCACTAGGCACAACGAACCTTAGTATTCTCAGGGGACAAGTTCTAGGACCCCTCTGTGGATACTAATATCTGCAGATGCTCAAGTCCCTTATAAAAATGGCACAGTATTTGCACATAACTTACCCACATTCTCCTGTGTACTTTATATCATCTCTACATTCCATGTAAGACCTAATATAATGTTTGTGTGATGTGACTAGTTGTTATTCTAGATTGTTTATGGAGTAATGACAAAGTCTGTACATGTTTAGTACAGATGCAGCTAAAATGTTTTCTGTACATGGATGGTTGAATCTGAGGATGCAGGACTGGGGCATGTGGAGAGAGGACTGTATTCTCTGATTTTAAATGTACTTTATAAATGGAGTTACCTTATATTTTCTTTCTTCTCTCTGCCCTCTCCAAGAGATGGCAAGTGATCCTGGATCATTCCATTTTTTTGGTGAGAAATTAAAAGTAAGCTATGCTTCATGACAACATAAAAAGATCCTCATTATTGCAATGGTAGGTGCATATTGATACAGAAGACAAAAGAAATGCCCATTTTTTATTTAAGTAAGCTTTCTTTTCCCCCTTCTTTCCTTCCTTCCTCTCTCCCTTTTTTTTTTTGGGGGGGCTGGGGATTGAACTCAAGGGTGCTTTACCACTGACTCACTTCCTCAGCCCTTTTATTGTTTTATTTTGAGACAGGGTCTTACTGATTTGCTCAAACTGGCCTTGGACTTGCAGTCCTCCTGCCTCAGCCTCCTGAGTCACTGGGGTTACAGGTGTGTACATTGTGCTCAACAAGACTTTACATTTTAGTTGGGCACACAGGATACAAACTTATGAAGTTATCAATTAACCAGACTGATTTTATACTGTGGATAACATTCTATATACTGATCTGATACAAGACTAACAAGAGCAGACCATCAGGGGATGGATAGTTCAGTTGTTACAGCCTGCTAATTGGCTGGCACATTCAGTACCAAGGAACCCGAGGAAACGTGGACAATACCTGTCCCGACATGGGTTTGCATGCAGCCCACTCTGGCCTGGCCCCAGGGGTATTGGAGGAGCCCTAGCATTGCCCTGAGCCATGGAACCTCAAGGAACTGGATGTGAATGGCACCCAGGAGCTGTGGCCCTGCACCTTGAAGAAATCAGACTGCAGAGACCTAGAGAGGAATAGAGGGCAGAGGAGTCTCAGGGTCATTGCCCATGGGTTTGAGCCAGCCCACAGATCCATTGAAATGTACCATGCTCTAGAGGCATACCACTTCTAAAAATTTTGAGCCAACATTTTACAAAATCAAGAGATCAAGAGTTGATTTCTTTTCTTTTTTGCTCTTTCTTTCTGTTTAAATAGTAGCCCAGCTTTCTAGTATCCCTTGAAAAAATTAGAATATCTGGCCACAGAAGGCTTGTGTCCCTTTTGGCATTAGCAATGTGGGTTTAAGCAGTACCTGTGTCTTTTAAGATGGGTTCATGCTCTCAGGTTTGCTCCAGGCCCCACCACTCCCTGCAATCCCCAGAATCTCCCGAATGGTTTTCACCACTAATGATAGAGAAATATTTTTTTATATTCATATCTTTATCGAAATAAAAGCCAAAGAAGGTTGTATTTAAAAAGAGGCGATGGGGAAAAAGTCTATTACTTCACACACGTAAAAAAGGCGGCTTTATTGGAGGACTTCAGCCACCAGCCTCACTCCTGAACATTCCTTGCTGGGATGCTGTACTTGCTACATTTGTGGATAGCATGGCAGTCATATAACAGAGAGGCACTCCCTTCAGAATAGTCCTAGAAACTGAGATTTATTAACGACGTCTAATATGTGCCAGGTGTTATGCACTTCACTTTCCCAAAAATCCTGTTATCATTCCCTGCCTCTCAGAGGAGGAAGCAGGTGCAGAGAGGTTAACCAACATGCCCAAGATCACAACTCCTTGAAGGTGGAGTCATGATTTGAATGTAGGCCTGCCTGACCCCAGAATCTACATTGACTTTTTTTTTCGTTTGTACTGGGGATTGAACCCAGGGGTTCTCAACCACTGAGCCACATCTCAGCCCTTTTTTCTATTTTATTTAGAGACAGGGTCTCACTGAGTTGTTGAGGGCCTAAGTTGCTGAGGTTGTCTTTGAACTTGTGATCCTCCTGCCTCAGCCTTCTGAGCTGCTGGGATAACAGGCGTGAGCCACTGCGCCAGGCTCTACATTCACTTTTGCTCCCTTTGTGTCTTGAGGCTCCAAGACAGATAGATATCTCTGACTTGCGGTGATACATAGAAGCAGTGTGTGTGTGTGTCTCCACTAGAATATAAGCTACCTGGGAGCTTATATGAGAGCAAAGGCTTTGGTCCCTTTTATTCCTTGCTCTATGCCAGCGTAGCACCCAGAGCAGCGCTTGGATGTCACAAGCACTCAGTAAATCACTTTGAATCAACACTGGCCAGAAGAGCCCTGTGGATCTGAACTTGTACTTCTGAGTACCATAGCCGGCTGGGTGCTCAGGTTGGGCCTTTTGGCAGACCTGGGCAGGGAGAAAGAAGCAGATGGGACAACCAGTTTGCTCTGCACTTTTCTGTTCCAAGTCAGTTTCTCACTCTTCTCTCTTCCCTATTCCACCCTGAAGACCACAAGATAGGACAGTTGGTGGATTGAAAAGTGAAGGAAAAACCACTTTCTGCTCACCAAGCCAGCTGGTGGAGAGGTGGGCCATGCAAGGTCAGTGGTAGTGGGCTAGTGGGCAGTCTATGCAGCTGGTACCTGACTGGGGTGAGAGAAGCACTTAGAACCTGCAGTGTGGGCCCCTGATCGCAGTGGTTGGGGGTGAAACCCACCTCTGTTGCTCACCTGCCTTAGTTGCCTAGAAGTGAACTCTGAGATGAGGATCGAGTGGTGATACCAGGAAGCGCCTACAGGTGAGCCAGAGTGAGTCAGAGGGGGGAAGGTAGCCATCCTTATCAAGGTAGTCATCGCCCTGGGTGGCTGAGCCTTAATGCTGTTGGGGGGATCTCGGAGCTAGTGGAGGTCATGTGCTTCACACAAGGAGCGAGGAGGCTGGAGTATCTATCTATATACCAACTTCCTCAGTCATGTGTTGAAGCCTGCTTGGCACTTCTGGCTGGCTGTAGGGCAGCCAGAGATAACCAACCCACATGCATAGAGACAGGGTCTGGCAGCTGGAGTTGGACAGATGTGCACTGAGGGTGAAGGCATTTGCAGTCCCCTTATAATGGCCATGTAGGCTGGCATCACAGCTGGAGTTCAGGGTGCTCTGTAGAGGGACTGTATCTGTCCTATGTCAATTAAATTTTTTTTTTTTAGGGGAGGAGGGTGCTGGGGATTGAACTCAGGGATACTCGACCACTGAGCCACATTCCCAGCCCTATTTTGTATTTTATTTAGAGATAGGGTCTCACTGAGTTGCTTAGCACCTCGCCCTTGCTGAGGCTGGCTTTGAACTTGTGATCCTCTTGCCTCAGCCTTTGGAGCTGCTGGGATTATAGGCATGCACTACAGTGCCTGGATCAATTAACTTTTGCTATATAACAGACCACCCCCAAAATTAGTACTTCAAACTATCATTTATTCAGCTTATAATTCAGTGGTTGGGCAATTTGAACCAGGTGGAGTTGGGTGGTTCTAGGCTCCACTGGGCCTTTTTGCATAATCTGTAGTCAGCTGGCAGGAGGGCTGGGGTCTGGCTGGTCCAAGATGGCTTTGGTGGGACAGCTGGTCTCTGCTCCACATGGTCTCTCAACCTCCAGCAGGTGAACTGGGGCTTGTTTTTATGGTGGTAGTGGCACTCCAGGAGAATGAGCGTGGGCAGGCACGGGCCCTGGAGGGCTGGGCTTAGAACTAGCACTTCATTTCCATCACGTTCTATTGGTCAAAGCAAGTCATGAGGCCAGCTCAGATTCAAGGAGTGGGGAAATAAAATCCACTTCTCAAAGGGAGAAGCTACACAGTCATATTTTGGAGGACAGAAACAGGAAGAGGAACACTCACAGCCATTCTTGCAAATAATCTACCACATGCCCATGTCCTTAGGCATCTTGTGATCTGGTGAACAATCAAAACCAGTGTTTGTTCTACTACTTTAGACACAGTAGGAGTCAGAAGCTGTCTGGCTCTAGTGTGGGAAAGTCTCTGTCCTACAATGTCTCTTTCACTGATGTTTTCTGTTAGACTTTGTCCTTTCCTTTGGTCATCTTTAAGAAAGCAATTGTTTCTGAGAGGTAACACATTATGTCTCTCTTTATTGAGCAGTGATTCCTTGTTGGTGGAGAGAGCAGAAAAGAGGTGAGTTCATAGTGAAGTTGGGGCAAGGATACATAATTTTAGCAGCTTTCTTTCTTTTCTTTATGGTACTGAGGATTGAACCCAGGGCCTCATGCATGCTAGGCAAGCACTCTACCACTGAGCTACAACTCCAGCTCCCTTACCTTTGGTATTAAGATGTGGAGTCCACAGTCTCTGTAATGGAAGGCCCTTCCTCCAAGCCAGGAAGTAGAGACATTCTTGGAGTATCTCTGTATGGGAAGCTGAGTGTGAACTTAGCGTGCAAATTTCAAGTGTTCCCAGGTCAGGGCTGATCTGTATGCGGGGCCCTCACCTGCTCATAATGCATCTTGGAAGCCAGAGGGATCTTCCCCCAGCTCTTAGTACCAATGACTAGGAATCTTTTTTTTTTTTTTTTTAATATTTTTTTTAGTTGTAGATGTACACAATGTCTTTATTCTATTGCTTTGTATGTGGTGCTGAGGATCGAACCCAGGGCCTCACGCATGCGAGGCAAGCACTCTACCACTGAGCTACAATCCCAGCCCCATGACTAGGAATCTTTAAGTGGCTCACCAGTTCACAGCTATAGTGGACGTTATGTGGTGTCTCTTCCCTCTGAAGGGTTCTCATTTCATTTGCTCCTCACAATGGTCCCCATTTCACAAATGGAAGAACGGAGGCTCCTGAAGAGTTTGCCCAAGGTTATGAAGGCCAGAAGGGGTGGAGATCACATCTTTTACTTCTAAATCCAATACTTATCACAGTATCTTATCACAATATCTCATTATTAATCTGGAATCCACTCAAATACTGCATTGAAAAGAAATGATTTTGAGATTCCAAAGCTGTCATCCTTCAATATGTGCTTTTGCAGTCTGCCAGCTGTGCTTTTCAAGGAATCAACCCCAACTCCCCTTCTTACATCCCCAGCAAGTGAAGTCTTTCCAGCTGTCCAGTCCACACTGCCCTTTCTGCCCCTCCGCACCACAGACATGGCCAGTGTCTCTGTATCTTCCCCTCCCCTATCACCAACTCTGGTGGTTGGTCCCAAGTGGGTGTCAAGGAATGTGGGAAACCACAGGGTCAGCAGGTCCATCTCCCTCTGGCATCAATTTCCCTAGATGAGTTATTGGGAGAGAATAATTCTAGAACCCATATCTACCTACTGTGTAGTAGAAAGTACGTTTCAAAGAGTAGTGCTTTTTAATCTTTCAAATTAATGTAGAGAAATTCTGGTTTGCAGTAGCTGCTTCCAGAGACAGCCCTGGGTCTTCTAGAGATGGCACAGTCTCCTCAACAGGCAGGGGTATTTGCTGAAATATAACCTTCATTTATCTGAATGGCTTGTTTGGTGTCTACCATGTGCCCCAGGACAATGGACTGCACTGCAGTGTCTCTTGTCCATTGCTAGATAACTTTTCTCCTCCTCATGTCATTGCTAAATTACACTCTCCATGAAGCTCTCATAGTAAGAACAAAAGCACCTACTACGTGCTAGGCCTGGGGCTGGGATGAGAGTCAGTCAAGCTAGGTGCTTAGCATACAAAATGTAAGGAGGCACCCAGGTGGTAGCCTTGTACAAGCAGGGCCTGTGGGGTGAGTACTGGGTCCTTTGTGAACAACGTCACCCTGGCCTTTACTTATATATTTTTTTCATGTAATCCTGACAGCCTCATTTTGCAGATGGGCAATACCTGGAGCACAGGGTGGTTAAGAAACTCATCCAAGGTGGCACAGCTGGTTCTAGCCTCTGACTAGCTGACACCAACATTATCTCATTTGGTTTTACAACAGTCAGGAGAAGTAATTGGTCCTGTGTTGTATTGATTGATTGTAGCCGGCGGCTGAGTTTTCAGGCATTTGTGAGTCAGTTTTTAAACATGGCCATCATTAAACATGGAATCATACAAATGTACAATTAGTTAAATCAATCACACTAAAATCAAATGTAATTACTACCCCAAACTCTGGTTTTGTTTCTCCTGTGCCCTGAGAACAGGGCAGAGTAGCCTCTACTTTGGAGCAAAAATCCCTTCTCCGGTAGGGTAGGAAGAGGCTGGCTCCTCCCTGCCCCAGCAGGAAGCCACTTCTTCCGGTCATTCTCTAGGGCGGATACATTGTAGGAAACAGCCACTGAGGTCCCAAGGAAGAAAAACACCCGCTTGCCATGTGCCCGGCATGGGCAGTAGAAAGCCCTAGGCTTGAGTGCCCCCAAGACCTCTCGCTGGGGCCCAGAAGAAACAAGCTTCTTGGTGACATGGCATGGGTAGCCCATGGGCCCAGAGGGTGGTGATAGAAGTTGTACTCTGAGGCTGGGGAGGCTGTTGTATAAGAGCCAGCGTGGCTTTGGACACCAGAGAGGCCTGGGTTTGTCTCTTGGCCTCTCTCTGTGCCTGTTTTAAGCTGGGCAACCTCAGTCAAGACATGTAACTTCTCTGAGCCTCAATTTTTCCATCTGTAAAATGGGAGAACACCTAGCTTATAGACACTTATGGAGCTTTGATCCAAAAATAAAAATGAAAACATAAGGCATTCTAAGACATAGATGGGGGAGGGAATGAAATCAATGTTAAATGAAGGAACACCAATAGCAGTTGTGTGCCAGGCGCTATGTGAGGCTGGGAGGGTTCCACAAGGGTAGGCCAGAGTCCTAGCTTCAGGACTCTGCAGAGTCAGGGAGACAAACACACAGAGAGGCGGTGATGGGGGATGTGGCAGTGCTGTGCCAGGGGCTGGGGGTGGGGCTGGGGTGCAGAGAACGACTCCTAACTTGTTATGGACAGGCACTTGCTCCACACCTATTTCCTGAGTCCTACTATGTGTTCCAGGGCATTGTGGGGGATACAACTATGAATGTCGTCCAGCCTCTTCCCTCTCAGAAACAACACTAACCAGCATGAAAAGTTAAATACATTTGGAGACCAAGGTAGAAGAAACAAGAGAGTGAAACAGGTAGCACGTGGCCACTGAGAGGAGTAGCAGTGAGGAAGGCCTTGTCTCAGACTGGCTGGAGACCTGCAGGTGAGGGGCTTCCAGGCCGTGAGAAGGTCTGGGTGCTCCTGCTCTTCTCCATCCCCTCTGCAGTGGCCACATCTGCAGCACTGCCACACCTGTCCAAGCTGGGCTCTAGCTTGCCAGTGTCCCCAGGCACACCCACCAGTGTGCTGGGCGTGCAGAGAGAGAGGGAATGTAGAAGCTCATTTGAATTTTTTTTTTTTGTTCCATGGATTGAACTCAGGGGCACTCGACCACTGAGCCACATCCCCAGCCCTATTTTGTGTTTTATGTAGAGACAGGGTCTCACTGAGTTGCTTAGCACCTCGCCATTGCTGAGGCTGGCTTTGAATTCGCGATTCTCCTGTCTCAGCCTCTCAGAGTGCTGGGATTACAGGTATGTGCCACTGTGCCCAGCTTCACTTGACTTTTTTTCTGGGGTGAGGAACAGGGCTTTGTCACATGTCCACCCATCCTGCCCTGGGATCCTCCCAGCTTAGTTAGGTAGACCTCCCTGGGTTGAGGAACCAGTTTCAGGAAGAATTTGGAGGTAGTGTGAGACTGACTGCAAGCCAGAAAATGAGGTTCTCCTCAAGCCCCAGTCCTGCCTGGTTGGGCCCCAGCAGGTGGGCCTTCTCCCTTTCTCAGAGGCAGCCACTGGCCTGTGGCTCCCCAGCCTGCCCTTCACAGGGGGAGTTTCTCCTGTGGCCTGCTGTGTCTGCAGCAGAGGCAGACAGGCCCCTAGGTGTGACATCAGGTGTGATGTGTATTGGAGTCTGGGAGACACTGGCCCTTAGGGATGTCATTGCACTTTACCAAGAGGCACCCGGTGATCACTAATCTGTAACAAGCAGTAAAAAAGACACCCACATGGTGATCTTCTACTCAATGGCATTCCATGGCCACATGGCTTTACAAAGGGACCTATTTTTTTTTGGTACTGGAGATTGAATTCAGGGGCACTTGACCACTGAGCCACATCCCCAGCCCTATTTTGTGTTTTTTTATGTAGAGACAGGGTCTCACTGAGTTGCTTAGTGCCTCGCAGTTGCTGAGGCTGGCTTTGAACTCATGATTCTCCTGTCTCAGCCTCCCTAAGTGCTGGGATTCAAAGGGACCTATTTTTAAAATTAGGGGAGGTACAAAGAGCAGATGAAATGCCAGGCTCACTTGATAGAGTGGGGTGCAGGGCTATCCAGTGTGACCCCCTTTCTCTGTCTCACCACGGCTAAACCTGTGTCTACATGGCCCCCAGGGGCAGGTCCTCATACACGTAGTGTATGACTTTTCACATTGCAGCTCGAATTACTCTTGGAGACAGGGCCTCATTTTGAAAGAAATAGGGTGAACTCCATTCTGCTCCTCATGCAGGGTGGAGGCCTGGGGAGGGAGGTAGTAGTCATTGCAAGTATAGACTCTACAGTCAAAAGGTCTGGGGGTCAATCCTGACATTGCCTGCTTGCTTCTTGTATAACTTTGAGGGAAGTTGATCATTGAGCCTCAATATTCTTCTCTGTGAAATGGCCACAGTAGGGCATGCCCTCATGGAGAGGTTATGTGGATTAAATGAGGTCATGTGCTGATGACAGCAAGCTAGAGAGCTGAGCAGGGGCTTCTGGCACTTCTTGCTGTGCTACCCTGGGAAAAAAATGAAACCTCCTGAGCTGCAGCTCTGCTGGTGTGTTCAGTGAGGGTCACATTCCTGACCTGTGTTACAGAATTGCTGTGAATTAGGGAAGGATCAAATGAGACTTCTATAGTCCAATACTATAAGGAGCACATAGTAGGTGCTCAGTAAATGCCAGCCATTGTGGTGATTGTGGTAGGCGTATGGGGGAAGGACAGAAAGGAGGAAGCCATCCTTGATCCACCTGGCTCACTCTGAGTTGGAGCTGAGTCCTGAACTGCCCTCAAGGCCAGGCAGGTCCTGCTCCTCCTTGATCCTCCCAGGGATACCCTCCCTGCTCCTTTGCTCACATCAGCTGGGCTGGTCACTGATCATCAGCTGCGATGGAACCACACCCATTTCTCTGGAGCTTGAGCCCCTTGGTTCTGGGACTGTTACCTTCTCCCATAACCTGGTCACATCTTCATCCCAGACTTCCTTACTTCCCATAACAGTTGGGATTTTCTTGTCTCTAGCAAGCCGGCCTCCCACCTCCAAGTTGGGGTGGTAGTTAATTATGTGTCTGTGAATCAGAGATCAGTGGGTGACAAGCTAGGGTTTTCTCTTTGGGGCTTTGCTGAAAGTCCCCCTTAACCGGTTTCCTTGGCTTTCAGCAACAGGGGTCCTTCCTGACCACCTATCTTCTGGTCCACTAAGGGTGGTGGCATGGACGCTAGTGACCAGCTGTTCCTTGTTCCCTGCCTCTGGGGGACAAGCTCCTAGGGAGGATTAGAAGCTCAGGTTGCAGCATTCAGCTATGTCTAAGAAGGGCCACAGGGAGAACAGCCCACCTTGATTGAGTGGGCTGCAGCAAAGCCTTGGGCCCTGGAGGTCTTTCACAAATAGGATAGAGTTTCATCTCTCTGGAATGTTTTAGGGCAGCAAGTCCTGCCCTGTCCTCTCTGCACAGATGAAGCTCACCTCCCATGAGGGGCTGGGCCTTTCTTCTGACCTCCACAGACCTCCACGAACCCCAGGAAACACTTGACTGCCTCGAATGAGTTGTTTTCTCCAGTACATGTTTTATTTCTTTCACTCTCTTGAAGATGAGGACCTGTCCCGTGGAATGTCCACAGATCACTTACTACAGCGCTGGCCCTTCCTAAGCGTGTACTGAAGTTTTACTGTAACCAGGTGGCTGTCACTCAGGGGAAAGCAGAGCTTAAGAGGATGGGTCCCAGGATGGATAGGCTCTGAAGAAGCCATGAAAGGCCGAGAATTGGTTGGGTGTGGCCTCAGCAAGGCTGGCAGCTAGGAGGGCAGGGGCTCAGTGCTGGAAGCAGCCAGACAGACACCTAGGAAGGAAGGAGAGGAAGACGATCTCAGACCTTTGCTGGGAACCATACCTGGAATCTTCAGATGGCCTTTGTCTTGGTATCAGGATGGGGTCAGACTGGAAACCTCCGCTGACCTCGGCTGGATGGGAGTGGACCAGGGAGCTGTGCATGACATGTGGCTTCAGGAGAGATGGAGACTTGGCTGGGTAGGACCAGAGATGTGCCTCTGGCCAGGAGTGGCAGGGGAACCCAGGCCACTCAAAATGCCACAGGCCACAGAACTTCCTGACAGCCTGATGAGGTGGCTAGGCCCCGTGTTCTTAAGGGAAAACTGAGTCCCAGAGTTGGCACATGCTAGGTACCAGAGTCACTGTGGAGCTCTTAGAGAGTGCTGATCAGGTGAGTACCTGGCTGACTCTGGGACAGAAGGAAGAGTGAATAATAATACCCTGCCCAATGCCGCAATGGTCCTACTTCTCATTTGTGTGCTGTTTTTTATTTTATTTTTTTGTACCAGGGATTGAATTCGGGGACACTTGACCACTGAGCCATATCCTCGGCCCTATTTTGTGTTTTATGTAGGGACAAGGTCTCACTAAGTGGCTTAGTACCTCACTGTTGCTGAGGCTGGTTTTGAACTCACAATCCTCCCGTCTCAGCCTCCCAAAGTGCTGGGATTACAGGCTTGCGCCACCGCGCCCAGCTTTGTATGCTGTTTCATTTTACGAAAGGCTTTCGCATCTGTTAGCTCAGGACAGGGGAAGGATTAAGGCATTTCAGTTGCTTCCCCTCCTGCACACTCCCCAGGAGCCCTTCACCTCCACCCTTCAGGCTTTCTCCCCCCACTTCCAGGCTGAGAGCTTGTACTGGGATCTGCTGCTACATGCAGCTTTGGAGCAGAGGAAGAGGAAGGGATCAGGGTTTGGGAGCACTTGGAAGGGTGATCCTCACAGCTGTCCCGCTTCTTCCCCTTGGTCCTGTACCCCTCTCTTCCCAAGAGATGTGCCCCATACCTGGCTCACCTAGGTTTCCAGGAAGGCAAGGAAAATAGAACCTCTTTTCCTGGATGTCCCAGAAGAGAGGGGCTCTGGGATGGCAGGTGGGCCAAAGTTCCTGGTACTTCGTTGGCATCACAATAAATCACTTCTTTCCTCACCTCTCCTACCTGCTAGGTCCACCCCTGGCTTTCCATCTTGCTCTGTCAATGGCTCTGTGGGTTGAGGCAAAGGTCAGTACCAGTCTCCTACACCAACCCAGGTCCGTCTTGATCCTGCCAAATGGCACAGATGGCGGCCTCTCCTGGCCTGAATAAGTGCCCACCATTCCTCTTAGCTGCTCCCCAGTCTTTTTTTTTTTTTTGGTACTGGGGATTGAACTCAGGGGCTCTCGACCACTGAGCCACATCCCCAGCCCTATTTTGTGTTTTATGTAGAGACAGGGTCTCACTGAGCTGCTTAGCACCTCGCCGTTGCTGAGTCTGGCTTTGAACTCGTGATTCTCCTGTCTCAGCCTCCCTAAGTGCTGGGATTACAGGTATGCGCCACCGTGCCTGGCTCCCTAGTCTTTTTAACCTGGGGACTTGAGCTCTGGAAACTCCACCCATTACCCATGGCCTGCTCTTGGCTGGCCAGGGAAATAACAGAGAAAGAGGAAAGAGCTTCAGCAGCCCAGGAGATGAGTGCTATTGATAAGAGGCAGATGCGTGTACTAAAGAGCGAACATGGTGGCTGTAAGAAGAGGCTGCTGCCATGGAGGGATGGGACAAGATGGAAGTCTCCTTAGAGTGTAGGATGAGGACAAGGACATCTCTTTTATTTTTTTTGGTGTTGGGGATTGAACCCAGGGCCTTGCTAAGTAAGTGCTCTACCACTGAACCATATCCCCAGCCCCGTGAATATTTCTTATATAGCTCTAGAATTTTCAGGTTGATATATACGTTGTGTTAGATGGTCCCACCTGTTTCAACAAATGTAATATGATGACCCACCTCCAGGAGACATTGTCTTTTGAATCACAAAAAAGAAGAGTATGGAGAGCTCTGGGTTTATCAACAGCATATAATAAAAAGTCTTACAGGGAGAACTTCCACTGTAAAGGAAGAGTGGGGAGGTTCCACGTGGTCTATGGGGGATTTAATGTCGCCTACT
Organism: Xerus rutilus; assembly: GCA_028644305.1. Classification (NCBI taxonomy): domain Eukaryota; kingdom Metazoa; phylum Chordata; class Mammalia; order Rodentia; family Sciuridae; genus Xerus; species Xerus rutilus. Next base: position 29,814,859 of record CM053401.1, read on the forward strand.
GGAATTGATCATTTCCCATTGGAAGGAGAGAAATAGAAAAAAGAATAGAACCAACTTTCCTGGGGCACAACTAATGAGCAAACAGGAAGTCAAGGTGTACGTGGTAACAACCACGACGTCTTGGTGGCTCATAAGAATGAAGGTCATCTCTCACATACACTGCAAGCCCATTGTGAGCTGGCTACAGACTGCTCAATGGTTTTCACTCCTGGCTGATGGAGTGACATGGGACACCTCAGTTTGGGGCACACATGGTTTCATAGCAGAGGGAGAAGAGACCGACAAGTTGAATCACTTGCTAATTCTTAAAACTTCATCTGGAAGCGACACCTGTGACTCCTGCTCATACTCATTGCCAAAGCACGTCATATGGCCAAACCTACACTGTTCTGGGACAGAGAAATTTAATCCTCCAATGAGCAACGAAGGGTCCTTAAATCAATTCTGCTTCAGGCCATGAGGTTCAGCCTCATCGGTTAGTTTTAAATAGTTATTTTTTTTCGATTAGCATGTATTTACTGTACATATTAATGGAGTTCAATGTGATATTTCCACACTTGCATATAATGCGTACTGATCAAATTCAACCTCCCTTCATCTACCCTCCTCCCTGGCCCCACCTTTCCAACATCTATTAATAACTTTTCTACATTTAGGCTGGCATTTATTTGCCTCCACATAAGAGAGAGAACATGCGGTACTTGTCTTTCTGTGTCTGGCTTATTTCACTTAACATAATGTTCTTCTGTCATCCATTTTCTACAAATGATATGATTTCATTCTTCTTTATAGCTAAATAATACTCATTGTAAATATATGCTTCATTGTTTTAATCTATTCGTTGTTGAAGGGTACCAAGGTTACTCCCTATCTTAGTCATTATGAATAGTACTGTAATAAACATGGGCGTTCAGATCTCTCTTTGGGATGCTGGTTTCATTTCTTTTGAATACATACTCAAAAGTGGGATAGCTGAATCACATGGTAGATCTATTTTGGTCATTTGAGGAACCTCCATACTGTTCTCCATGATGGCTGTACTAATTTGTATTACCACTAACAGTACAAAGCTCCTTTTTCTTTACCCACTTGCCAGCATTTGCTTGTTTGGTACTGGGGCTTGATTCCAAGGGCATTTAACCACTGAGCCACATCCCCAGCTCTTTCTTGTGTTTTATTTAGAGACAGGGTCTCATTGAATTGCTTAGGGCCTTGCTAAGTTGCTGAGGCTGGCTTTGAAATTGTGATCCTCCTGCCTCAGCCTCCTAAACCACTGAAATTACAGGTGTGTGTCACCATACCTGGCTTATTTTTTATTTATTTTTTGATTGTGGCCGTTCTTTCTGGGTTAGATGATACCTAATTATTGTTTTGATTTTACATTTCCCTGGTGGCTATTGAGCATTTTTTCATATAGTTGTTGGCCATTTGTATTTCTTCTTTTGAAAAGTGTTTACTTAGATCATTTGCCCATTTTTAAATTGTATTATCTCTTTTTAAAAAAAAGTTTTTGAGTTCCTTATACATTCTGGATACTAATCCTTTGTCAGATGAGTAGTTGGCAGGTATTTTATTCCATTCTGCAGGTTATCTCTTTGTTGATTATTTCCTTTGCTGTACAGAAATTTTTAGTTTGATATAATCCCATTTGTCATTTTTTGTCTGTTTCCTGTGTTTCTTAGGGTCATATCTAAAATATTATTTCCTGTACCAGTGTCTTCAAGTGTTTCACCTATGTTTTATTCTGGTAGTTTCAGAGTTTCAGGTCTTACATTTAGGTCCTTGATTGATTTTGAGTTGATTTTTATACAGGGTGAGAGTTAGGGGTCAGGTTTCAATCTTCTGCATGTGGATATTCAATTTTCCTAGCACCATTTGTTTAAGAGGCTGTCTTTTTCCCAATGCATGTTTTTGTTCCTTTGTCGAGAATCAGTTGGCTGTAGATGTATGGGTTTATTTCTGGCTCCCCTGTTTTGTTGGTCGCTGTGTAAGTTTTCATTCCAGTACTATGCTGTTTTGGTTACTATACCAGCCTCAGTAATTCTTGCGAGGTACAGAGACCTCAGAATCCAGTTGGTGAACTTGGGATGGAGTCATAAATAAGCATAAGAATAGAATATAAGTTTCATGAGAGAAGAGTCTTGGTCTCTTTCATTCACTGGTAAATCTCAAGGACCTCAAGAGGCCCTTTGACATCTATTTCTTGCAGAATGAATTATGAATGGGTTTTAGATGCAATCTGGGGCTAGGGGTGTGGTACAGTAGTAGGACTCATGCCCGGCACGCACAGGCCCTGGGTTCAATTCCTGGCAACACACACAGCAATCTGGCCCTTCCTGCTATAGCTAAATTATCACAACATTATACCTTCAATCTCCTGACATCTGCTTCAAGGGTTTTGGTTTCCTTTAGTCTCAGGACATGTCCATCCCCAAACATCCCCTGACTTGGCCAGGTTTTGAATCTTTCTATGTTGTTGTAGACCTCAAGAACTCCACCTTCATCTGTCTTGCCTTGGAGACAGGAGTCCACTTTCCCTGTGTGACTGTCTCCAAGGACCTTCCAGGTTATGCTAGGAGGAAAGAAGGGCATTTGGCTTTGTGTGTGGAGGGGGCGAGGGAGAGAGAAGCTTGCCTCTTCCTCCCGTCTTCATAGTTCAGAGAGTCTGAGAAGTACAGAGATCTGTTTTCTTAGGGATATGGCTCAGATATTTTTATTCATGGAACCCGATGCCTTAGACTCCAGATTTCTTTCAGGCTGAAGTGCCTCTGGTGTGACGTGACAGTCTGGAGAGTATTAGCAGCCGCCCCCTCTTCCTGGGTCAGCACCAGCCTTACGTAATTAGAAGTCCAAAGAAGAGACAGTCAGACGGTCAGACTCTCTGGGGCCACAACCTTTCCCTGAGGCCTTCTATCTGGTGCTCACAGAGATTTCGAGCAGGAAGAGGCCTTGTACCTAATGAACTCTCGTCCCTTGTGTTCCAATTGGATAGCTGGACGTCACAAGACCCAAATGCAAGCCTCCTGTCCTAGATGTCAAAGCCAGAGGCTAGGACGCTGTGGGTACCACTGTCCCTTCAGCAATTGACAGACTGCTGCCCACTTCTCTTGCCCTCCTCCACAGAAAAACACGCCCAAGACCCAAGACCCCATCCTGGGGGAAGGAGGAGGAAGGAGGAACCCTCCCCAGCACAGACAATCAGAGTCTCAGCCTTGACTTGGGTTGCTAAGACAGCTACACCTCCCTTCTCCAGCTGGCGGGAACAGAGACCTGGGAGCTCAGCCACCACTGGGGGAGGAGGAGTTGGCCAGAGAGCAAAGATGAAGGAGAGAGGGAGGAGTCTGGGCAGCTGTCCCCTCCCACCACTGTTCCAGCTGAAGTGGTTGAGCTAGAGCAAGGGAACTGATAACAGATAAGGGGCTGGCTTTCCTGTGGCCTTGTTTATACAAGCTTAGGTTCTTGCTTGCTGGTCCCTGGGGGTAGGGGCAGAGGGCCGCGTGATGTTCCCGGACTGAAGTTCGCTTTCAGTCAAGATTGTGTGGCTTATAGATCCCTACCAACCCCCAATCCCAGACTTCCTGTGAGGAGCCTGCTCTGGGTGGAGATTTGAGCTGAGCTGAGAGCTGAGCTGAGATGCCAAGTTCTCCATACTCAGAGTTGGGGGGGCCTTTCACTCAAGTAGTAGGCACAGCAGCTGTGTCTCTCCCCTGGCATCTGGGTCTCTGGGCACCTGAGAAAGGATTTCCAGCCACAGCAGGGCCTTGTGCTAACATCCTTAAGTTAATTCAAGAATTCCTTAGACCATATTCCTCAGCCTCCCTGAAATGAGCAGGTTCTGATTTGTGCTGTGAAAAGGACCTGGAAGCTACTGAAGAGCAAGTGCTATGTGCTGGATGCTGCGCTAGGGAACAGGACCAGTCATAGACACGGCCCATCCCTTGTGGAGATTAAAAGCAATGAAGTGTTTATATGACTCACAGTCCAAGGCAGGATATGCCATCAAAGGCTTTGGCAGGGGCCCTAACCTTTGGTGATCAGGGAAGACTTTTGGAAGGAACATATAAACAGAGGTGTGAAGGATGGCAGAATTGCCTGCATGATCACCAGAGGTGCACAGGGAGTACTGCAGGGGAAGCCAAAGAGAGGGGTATGTGCATGGAGGGGGAAAAGGGGCATTATTTTAGGGGTCCTTTAGAGAAGGAAGGGGGTGATGGTGAGAAATGAAGCTGCAGAGGGAGGCAGGGGCCAGGTCCTAGGGCTGGGGGGAGAAGGCAGAAAGGAGACATGGAGGGAGAAAAGAATGGGACCAGTGGTGGGCTGGTTGGGGTGAAAGTGGCCAAGAGAGACTGTCCTTTGCAGAGAAGTGGGAAGGCTGGTGGTCTTGGAGCTATTCCTAGGTGGTCACTCTGGGAGCAGAGGCTTTTCTGCTTTGCCCTTCTGTGGCAAAGCTTGGAAAACACTTGTGGGTTTGGGGCTCCCTCCCATGGGTCCCCTGGGACTCAGCTCTACCTGTGGCAAGTGTCTGTCTGCCTAATCCTGGTGCATTTGAGATGACACCAGCCTGGAGATGTTGCTGGGGGGAGGGGACGTGTCTCCAGAGCAGGAAGGATGGGAACATAGCTCCTACAGGCAGTGCCTGCTTCCACTGATGCTCTCTGCATCTGCCCTCCAAGGGGAGAAATGAGAAGGATCTAGAACACTTTGATGATGGCTGACTCCCTTCCATGTGCATGAGTCATCCTTAAGAGCCCCTAGCAAATCATCCACTTACTCTTCCTTCCTTCCTTTCTTTCCTGTGCATTCAACAGTTATTACGTACTCAATCCTTACTGACTGGTACACACATACAGTAGGCACCTTTTCTCGGTTATGCTCTTCACCTTGGTCCAGAAAATCCCAGACTTGGTAATATTAAGCGTAAGGGGTCAGGGTACAGGCTCCAATATCAGATTACTGGGGCTCAGATTCCCTGACTAACTCAGTGACCTGGGGCAAATCTCTCCATCTCAGTTTCCTCATCTGTAAAACAGATAGCAATAGTGCCTACTGCATAGGCTGTTGGTAGATTAAATGGGAATGTTCCTGTAAAAGGCTTTGTGCATAGTAAGTAGTCCATGGATATTAATTTCTACTGTTTATAGACATCAGCTATTCATTTTGGGAAAAAGAAAATTATTAGAAGGGGAACATTTTTTTGGAGAAGGTAATGCGATAGATAATATTAAAGGTATTTATCCCACCCACAACTATTTTTACTTTTTATTTATTTCAAATATTTGTTGTGAGAGCAGAATTTTAAAAAAATCCAAAAGTCTAGGAAATTGTTCTTTTCTTTCCATCTACTCTAGTAAACATGCTATGTACAGATTCAGGAAATGACCACGGGTGTGGGATCCACCCCCGTGCCTGAGTTGAGAGGTGAGAACCCTGCATCTGAATTCCTGGTCCATCCCTTATCTTGTGGAACTTGCTTCTCCTCATCTGTTAGACAGGGATAATGACCCCCGTCATGACTTATGGGCACTAGTGCACCGCACTAGTGCTAATATGGGCAAAGAGACCAGCACATAATAGAAGATTAATAAATGCTAGTTCTTGGCCTCTCCCTTGGATCTAGTGTGGGATTTAGAGAATGGAAGGTACCGGGGTGGGTGGGTGCCACCAGGCTGGCCTAAGCACCTCCAACTGTCCCTTAGGAGGCCCCTAAGCTGCTTGAGTGGACTGGGACCCTGTTCTGCTCCAAAGACAGGAAACAGTCAGCCTCAGGTTTGCTTTGCTGACACCACTGTAAGAAAGGAGAGGTGGTGGGAGCCTCCTCAGGGTTGGAGGCGGGCTCGGGTGGGAGGGGACAGGGTGAAGCCCTTTCCTGGGAGCTCCCAGGGGCTCCTTCCCTCTGCAGTCAAGGTAGGCTGACAAGTGTTAGAGAGAGGGACTGTGAACCGTGGGCGGGGTGAGCTGGGGATTGCAGAGTTCAAAAAGAGTTCAGAAAGATCTAGGCACAAGGAGAGAGGCCCGTGATGATTAAGAGGAGCTCGTTAAGTCAGGCTGTGGGAGCAACCTGGCCTTGTTGCCCAAGTCCCTCGCCCTCTGCTCCTCACCCCACAAGGCCTTCTCAAACACCAGCAGAATATGATGTTACTAATGAATGCTTGCTTTTGTCTGTAGGTATTTTATACATCAAGACATTCTTTCATATCCATTTTCTAATTTCAATGCTACAAAGAGGCTGTGAGAGGAAGGTAATAGACCTATTTGGCAGATGAGAACACTGAGGCTTGAAGAGACTAAGAAACTCGACCACGTGCACACAGCTGCTGGGCTGGGAGAGAAAGCCAGGTCTTTTGGTGCCAAGGAACCCGTGACTGAAGCAGAAATAGGCGTTCTCTAGGCAACTAGGGATTTGATTACAGAGTAATTCAGAATTTTTTTTTTTTGGTACTGGAGATTGAACTTAGGGGCACTTGACCACTGAGCCACATCCCCAGCCCTATTTTGTGTTTTTTGTAGAGACAAGGTCTCACTGAGTTGCTTAGCGCCTCGCTGTTGCTGAGGCTGGCTTTGAACTCACGATTCTCCTGTCTCAGCCTCCCAGAGTGCTGGGATTACAGGCTTGAGCCACTGCGCCTGGCTCAGAATTTTTTCCATTAATTTTTTTTTAAATTAAAGGAAAGCACTCTCTTTGTTGACCTCTTTGCTGACTTGGGAACTGAATCTCCACGTGGAAGGGCACTCCTGAGTTCCAGGGCCCCTCAGAGAAAGAGATGCATGCAGAACCCTGCAGATGGAAAGATTTAGGGCCACCCTACAGAAGGATTTTCAGAGCTGCTTGTTAATAGGTGACTAAGTGAGGTTACAAAATCATGCTGTCTGGGCATCAGCTGTCACCAACAGGATTAGGGGCCTCTCATCCAGTTAGTCTGTATCTAAGAGATCACACTAACAAACAGTGTGAACGTGAGTTCTTAGGAAGGCCTCTTTGCCCCTCGGGGACTTAGTTGGCTCATCTGTAAATGGATGAAATTTGTTCTTCACCCCCTCTCATCCCACCATTCCAATTATCTTTATTGACTTTCTCTGTGCAAGTTGGTAGAGCAAACATTTCCCAAATTCCTGGAAATGACTCCAGCTCTGTCAGTACCAAATGGTGGCCCTGGATCTGTCCCTTGGTCTCCCTGGATCCTGGTTTCCTCATCTGTTATATTCAGAGGGCGGCTTTTCAAAAGGGTCTATCTAGCTCATTCTCTGCAGAAATCAGTCACCAGGGATGGGCTAGGAAGCAAGGGGCTTGCCTGGGTGGGTCTGAATGAGGGACCAATCGAGTGGGTTGGAGTCATAGAAGCCATGGGAGGGGAAGGAGTCAGGGGAAAGGCTTAGAAGGGCAGAGGTAGGAGTTGGGGTTGGTGGAGAAAGAATCAGGACACCTGGCTAACCTGTCAGGCTTGCTCCTCCTCTGGACCATCTCAAAAGAGGTTCCTAGGGCCCTAGGGCCAGCCTGGGGAGACCCTGAGGAGGCTAGAGTCAGCTATATGCCTTGCCCTTTGCCTGGCAAGCTCTGTCTTGTCCATGTGCCTAAGGCAGTCTAGGAGGAGAGAAGCCCTCCAGGGGAGCCTTGCCATGGAGGCCCACAGCTTGGCTAGCTCCAGCATCACGTTACAACCAAGCTCTCTGGTCCAGTGGTATCTGCCATCTGGTGTCTGGAGCCTAGCATGGGGCAGGCAGGCAGAGACCACAGGCAGCCAGTCATGTCCAGAACAGCCTGCGGTGTGCTTATCTAGGGTCAGGGCAGCTAAGGGGGAAGGGACGGCTGCAGATAATGGCCAAACTGTTCACTCCCCTGTCTAGGGACCATGGCCTTTCATTACATAAGAGTGAAGGAGTCAGTTCCAATCTGGCTGCTTTGGGAGACCTAGAAACTCATTCTTCCTTTCATGGCCCAGGCTGAGGAGTAGAGCCTGCTGGGGACAGTGGAAGCTGTTTCACGTTTTGCTAGTTGGTTCTGGAAAACCAGATCTCCCCTCTGTGTCCCAGTGTCTTCATCTCCAGAGAGAAGGGTCTCTTTGGCCACTCTTCCCTCCTGCTCACAAGGACACGCCAATATTACCAGGAGATGTGAGGTCATGTCTGTCCCGGAGCTGTGGGTTCTTAGGGAGGCCCCAGGAAAATGCCAGATGCTACTATTGGTTATGGAGTTTAAGGTTCAAGAAGAGCCCCTTTGGGTTATTACTCATGAGGTCCTGGCCACCATGCTGATCCTAGCGGGACGTGGTTAGCCAGGCCTAGACAAAGCAGAAAGCCAAGTGAACTTCTGGTTTGTTTTTTGTTTTGTTTTAGTACAACCTCAGAAACCTGGGGTTCTCAGCTCTTGGAGACAGCTGATGTCCCTTGCCCATTAGCCAGGGTAGAGGGGAGCACTGATTTTTGTGACTGGGCCCTTGAGGCTTCTCAGGAAATGACATATCATCAGCCCCATAGACTATCAACCATTGAAACATGGGACCATGGGGTTATTCATCCTGAGAGTTGAGCAGCCTCCAAGGAGGGAGGGTAAAAGGTGGAGGAATTTATGGAAAGTACCTCCTATAACTGGAGACCAGAGTCTTTTTGGTGGTGGGGGGTGGGGTACTGAGGATTTAACCCAGAGGAACTTTACCACTGAGCCAAATCCCCAACCCTTTTTTATTTTTTATTTTGAGACAGGGTCTTACTAAGTTGCTAGGGTCTTGCTGAGTTGGCTGGCCTCCAACTTGCAATCCTTCCGCCTCAGCCTCCTGAGTAACTGGGATTACAGGTATACACCACTGTGCCCAGCCGTTTTAAATATAGAGTCAGACGGTGGATTCAGCCATGTGACCTTTGAAAGACACACAAACACACACTAAAAGCTGTCTATGTCTCAGTTCCCCCATCTGTCAAAGCAATGCCACAATAATACATGTCTTGTCTGATGGTTGCAAAAATTAAACGTGATCTAGAATGTTAATGGCTCCAGGAGAATATCTGGCAGGTAGAAAAATGCTCAATAAGTATTACAGAAGTGAGAGAGGATGGATGGGAAGGCTGAGGGGTGGGAACATTCCAATAAACTTTCCTAACCTTGAGATGCCAGGAATTGAAAACAGGTCAGGGTGAAGATCCCCCAAGCACAGATTCAGTGACCTGTGGATGCCATCAGGCCAGGGGTGTGTGGCCTAGGCAACAGCATTCCTTGAATAAACTTATTTGGATTATGGGAATAGAGGTTGCCAAGTAGAAGCGGGTTCCAGGAGGGATCAGCCCTCCTCCCACTAGAGCCCACAAACAGTTCAACCCCTCAGGTCCCAGATCCCAAAGGCCTTTGGAGACAGGTGCGAGGAGAGAGGGTGGGTTCTGTTGTCAGGGAGACTTTTATTACCTGAAGCTGCCAGTTACATCACCTAGAATAAATTCCTTAATCATCCCTGGGTAAAGGGCGAGGCTGCAGACAATAGGATTGTGGTCTTGTTGCTTCCGAGCTGTGTGAACTTGAACATGTCACTTGACCTCTCAAAGTCATGGTTGCTCATCTGGGAGACGGGAGTGGTTGGGAGGATAGAATGAGGGGTTGGCTGAGATCCCCAAGTGCATTTACATGTGCAGGTGAATGGAAGGGGTGACTGAGAGGAGCCACCACATGCCCGTCAAAGGGCAGGGACTGGTCACCACCCTGGGCTGGAGGAGATTCTAGGAGATTCTAGGATCTTCTCCATTCTAAACAGGTCTGCAGGAGTTTAGGTCAAAGGCAGGCAGGAGCACCAGCTCAGGGGATGGGGTGGGAGGACAGAGTCACTTTGAATGGTGGGGCGGGTGAGAGTTGGGGGCAATCTAAGCTAAATTTTCCAACAACTTTTTGGTGCCCCTTTAAGAGAAATCTATTTGGAACTGGAGAATTCATCTGTAAATTGGGCCAGTCCTACCCACCTTTCTAGCAGAAGGAACAAATGGGAATTAATTAGCGAACGTGGCTGTCAAATGTGGCCGGTGTTATTATTACTTAATGTGTTTGTTTAAAGGGGGAGGCTGGCTTGCTCCAGTGTGTGGTGTGTGAGCCGCCAGCCAGCCGGCTGGCCAGGTTTGGTGGGAAATCCTAGAGATTGTTTCCACATGGGAGTTTACAACACAAATAATTGGTTGCAGTGGTTGGAGGCCTCGGAGGCGAGGCACCATGGCCCCTGATGGTGGATTTTGCAGTACTTCAAGTAAAATGCAAGACTTTCCTAGGGCGAGGAGATATAATAGGAGAGGGGCCTAGGCGCCAACGTCTGAAGCCAGCAGGCAGGGGGACCTTGAGGCCTTCTCACAGGCTCGTCTGCCATGTCACTCCAGAAGACACAGGATGCTCAGCCACCCACAACTGCACCTGGCTGCACTGATGTGTTACTTACACAGCTGGAGTGGCGGGTGGAGAACACTGGTACTAGAAGTCTGGTTTGTAATGTTGCTAGAGTGTGAGGGTCTGCAGATAGCATCCTTGCTCTGGATGTCACTTTTGTTGACACTGTGGCCTTGACTTCATCCACTGATCTTTATTTCCATATACCGAGTTCCTGTGTGTCTTAGTCCTTCCTTCTGGAGAAGAACTGGATTTAAATATTGTCTCCACCACTTGTTAGCGGTATGACTTTGAACGAATTAGCTAACCTCTCTGGGCCTCAGTTTCCTCATCTATAGAATGCAGCTACCTCACAGGCCTGGCTTGGGGACTGAATAAGTTAACATCGGTAAAGCTCTTGACCAGTGGTTGCTCATAGTAAACTCTGTATAAATGCTGGTTAAACAAATGAATGAGTTCTGGGGGCCCTGAGCAGAGCAGGCTACTTTAGGTTACTTGTGTCCCTATCGTTTCCTTTTTCCCTAAACCATTTTAACATGCGGTCTAAGAACAGCGTGTTTGTTATGCACTTGACATTCCACTTCATGGCTCTCCCTGATCCTGTTGCAGTTCATAAGTTCCACCTAAGTCAGATCTGCCCTGGCCTGACTACACTGTGGCTTTGTGAACCAATCTTCCTCCCTGAGATCCCTAAATCCCAACAGCTGCTGGGGTCTTTGTTCTTTGAAAGATGATTCCTCTTCATCAGGCCTGGGGAGTCTAGCCCCTACCTACACATGTATCCTTGCCATAGTATCTGCTTCCAAATGCTGGTTGTCACCTTGGATCCAGGAGTGTTGCTCTTGAGGCATGTGGGACAGGGGTGCTTTGGGGTGTTGCTGTGCCCCTTTTGAGTTCTGGTTTGTGTCTGGCTGGAGGCCTCAGGGTGCCCGTGGTCGTTGGCTTCCCTGGTTTTACATGGGCTGGGCCACACTTGTATCAGTGAAGGACATTTATTGACCATCCAATCATTCCTTACCTACTTTATTGCAACCCATCAGTAATAAAGATGGAACACTGTTGAAAAGAGAGTTGGAAAATCAAAGCTTGTCTAAACCACAAATGCAGATAAGTAATTGGCACAAACGCCTTCCTGAAACCTGAGCAGGCTGTGGGCTTAAACGTGTGCAGGTGGGACGTGTGTTTATCAATTGTTTTTAAAAGATTCACACCTGCTGGGCATGGTGGTGCACCTCAGTAATCCCAGGGACTTGCAGGAGGCTGAGACAGGAGGATCACAGGTTCAAGGCCAGCCTTGGCAAGTTAGTGAGACTCTGTCTCAAAGAAAAAAAAAAGAAGGAAATGGGGATGCAGCTCAGAGGTAGAGTGCCCCTGGGTTCCATCCCAGTACCAAAAATAAATAAATAAACAAACTGATAAAATAAAAGATTCACACTTTGGACATTATAATATCATGTCTGGGGGGCTAGGGATATAGCTCAGTTGGTAGAGTGCTTACCTTGCATGCACAAGGCCCTGAGTTCAATCCCCAGCACCACCAAAAAACATACAAAAAAACCAAAAAAAAAAAATCTCCCATCTGGAAATGATGTAAAATCTGCAAAATGCACCAAGATGTCCTTTGCACAGTTATTTGTGAAAGGAGACACTGGAAACAACTAATGTCCAGCATTTTGGGTATGGTTGTGAAAATATGTTACACTGATTTTAGTAGTTTTCAACCTTGTGTAGGATCATGAATTACTTGAGAAATTTATTAAAGTGAAGATTCCCAGCTTCTACCCTTAGAGATTCTGATTTAATGGATTTGGGGTGAAGCCCAAAATCTGCATTTTTAACATACCCTGTATGATTTTAATGCAGATGTTCTTCAGTTAAACATTTGGGGAAAAAAACCGATTCACTTGATGGGATTTTGCAGTCACTTGCAATGATGTTTACAGAAGGATTGTAATAGAACAGAGGAATGCATTATAAATGAAATGATATGTAAAATTGTATACATAATTTTGTATCTAATTATGAAATACAACTATATAAAGAAAAACAATATACAAAAATGTAAAGAGAGGCAGTCTTAGGGAGGTAGGTTTTTTTTCTTTTTTCTATTTTCCAAAATTTCAAAAAAAGAGCATTATTTTTACCAAACTCCATAACCAAATTTTAAAACATAAATTGTTCTGGGAGCAAATCAAAGGTCATTCTATTGATTGCTCTCTTTCTTGGGATTTAGATGCCAAAAGGTTTCATTTTAACTGTAAAAGATTGAAAAATGCTGGGCGTGGTGGTACATGCCTATAATCTCAGCAACTTGGGAGGCTGGGGCAGGAGGATTGTGAATTCAAAGCCAGCCTCAGCAGCTTAGCAAGACTGCCTCAAAATTAAAAAGGGCTGGGGATGTGCCTCAGTGGTTGAGGGTCCCTGGGTCCAATTCCTGGTCCCCAAAATACATACATACATACATACATACATAATGGGAATGAGTCTGAAGCAAGTTTTGGTCTTCAGTCCCCAATCCTTATTGGAAGTGCTCTCATGTGCAGCTTGACTTGTAGACATCTGATGAATTTATAGAGTTATTGAAAGTACATTCACCACCTCCCCTTAGTCATTAAGATTAAAAAAAAATTCTTAGGGGCTAGGAATGTAGCTTATGGTAGAAAGTGTGCTTGGTGTGTACAAGGCCATGAGTTTGATCCCCAGCACTTGAAAACAGAGAAACCCCTAAGATGGTAGGGATGATTATTTTGTAGAGAGGAACTATCTTTTTTTTTTGATACTGGGGATTGAACTCAGGGGCACCCGACCACTGAGCCACATCCCCAGCCCTATTTTGTGTTTTTTATGTAGAGACAGGGTCTCACTGAGTTGCTTAGCACCTCGCCGTTGCTGAGGCTGGCTTTGAACTCGCGATTCTCCTGTGTCAGCCTCCCAAAGTGCTGGGATTACAAGTGTGAGCCACTGCGCCTGGCTGAGAGGAACTATCTTAATGCCATTATCTTAAGGTTTTTTTGTTTTTTTTTAGATATTATAATTTGTATGGGACAGTGAGGTCCTGTCTCAAGAAATTGGAAATAAGGAAAACAAAGTTATTTTCTGAGAGATGTGTGTATTAGTTCTCTAGGGCTGATGTAACAAAGTTCCAGAGAATAGGTAGTTTAAAAAACAGAAATGTCCAGGCTGGGGCTCTTGTTTAGTTGGTGGAGTACTTACCTTGCATGTACAAGGTCCAGGGTTCAATCCCCAGCACGGCAACAAAACAGAAATGTCTTGCCTCCCAATTCTGGAGGGTAGTAGTCTGAGATCAAGAGGTCAGCAGGTGGGTTCCTTGTGAGGGCAGGATCCATTCCAGGCCTTTCTCCTTGTCTGCAGATGGCCATGTCTCCCTGTGAATTCACCAGGTTTCTCTTTGTGTGTGTTGATGTCTGAATTTCTTCTTGTAAGGACTCCAGTCATTTTGGGTTAGAGTTACACTAATGACCTCATTTTAACTTAATTACCTCTTTAAAGACACTATTTCTATATATGGTCAAATCCTGAGGTCCTGGGGGTTAGGACTTCAGCATTTAAGTTTCGGGGGACACAAGCCTGCCCTACAACCATGCATGTGATGCATTGCTAAGCAGCAGGAGGTAGAATGCAGAGTCTTGAGGAGCCTTAGTTTAAAGAGCTGGAATGGGTAGATCCCTGAGATGTCTGACTTTTGGAACTTTTGGAATGTGTCAGATAGCTTGACAAAAAGTTAGAGACAAAGTGGACTGTCTCCATGGGAACCTGACCCGGGAGGAAGAGCCTGTTTGGCCCTATGCTGTCACTTGTCTGGTCCTGGTGATAAGTTTGCACTTTTGCAGAGAACACATTGGGGGAATTTGCTTTTCACCAGATCCGGTCATGGTTTGCTGACTTCCCGGTCATGTGACTGGGGGCAAGTTCAGTGACCTGTCAAAGCCTCCCCTGGAGAAACGAGAATAACAATTCCTGTCCTGTCTCACAGGCTGCCGTGAGGGAAGGGGGTGAGGGTGCTGAATCAATTGCACAACTCTTTCTGTTCCCCCAAAGCAGACAGAGCAGTGAACCTCCTCTCTCACGTGCAGCAGGTGATCATGAGGCTACCCTTGAAAACTGGGTTCAGTTATACTCCAAGGAGCACGGAGCTTGAATCAGTCTCCAAGGAGACGAGTTGGCAGTGGCTCTAGCTGTAGCATACGTGGAGCTGATCAAACAAATTCATGAGGCCCAAGGTCAAAGACCTCATGCATTCTTTATTTGGAAATAGATGCATCCTCCTTATATGAAGGTTTATAAATTTGATAGAGAAAAATTAAAGAATGAAGGTTTCCCATTCTTAAAACCTACTTCCTTTCTATCACTCAAGCCCCTCTCCAAGTGAATTACATCTTCCCGAAGTTGTTTTCCCCTGCCCTTTGGTACTGGGGTTGAACCCAGGGGCACTTAACCACTGAGCCACATCCCCAGCCCTTTTTAAAAAAATATTTTATTTTGATATGGAGTCTCAATAAGTTGCTGAGGCTGGCTTTGAACTCAAGATCCTCCTGCCTCAGCTCCCGAGCCACTGGGATTATAGGTATGCGCCACTGCACCCAGCTTCCTAAAGTTTCTTGAGCTTATAAAAATATATATGTAAATATTTACCTTCCATGCAATTTTGTTCACACTGCTTGAGAACTTGTTTTTAACTTAAAGGTTGTGAGCTTCTTCCCATGTCAGTTCGTGCACATTGATACTTTTTTTTTTTTTGGTACTGGGGATTGAATCTAGGGGTGCTTCCTCTGAGCTACATCCCGATACTTTCTATTTTTTATTTTGAGTTAGGATCTCACTAAGTTGCCCAGGCTGGCTTCAAACTTGTAATTTTTTGCCTTAGCCTTCCAAGTGGCTGGAATTGCAGGCTTGTGCCACCCCATCTGGCTGGATCTTTTTTTTTTTTTTAATTTAATTCTTTTATTTATTTGTATGTGGTGCTGAGACTTGAACCCAGTGTCTCATGCATGCTAGGCAAGCGCTCTACCACTGATCTACAACTCCAGCCCCTGGCTGGATCTTAACCTTATTTTTTTTTTAACTGTTGCATTGTATTTCATAGAACAGATACATTGTACATCATTTAACTATTTTCTCATTGATGAACACTGAGGTTATTTCTAGTTTTTAAAAATATGATAAACACTACTACAAGGAAATCTTTGCTCACTTGTGCAAATGGATCTCTGTAGGATAAATTTTTAGGTATGAAGTGGTCAGGACTGTGGGGATATGTACACATTGAAATTTTGATAGATTTTGTAAATTGTGCTAGAAGAAGTGACTATCAATTTACACATCAAATTACATGTCTGTCTTCCTTTTCACACAAGAGGGATAAAAGAGACAAAGGTGGGGTTGAGCATCTAATCAAATCTACTGTCCTTTAAGCAGTTCTGTGATTATCTGCCTAGTTATCTCTGAGCCTCATCAGTTTTTCTGACCCTCTAACCTCCCAAATAGTGCTTCTAAGAGATGTCCCTGTGCAATGCTTGGAGGCAATAAAATTCTTGGGAGAGGTGCTATGGTCATAGCTGGCCTTGCCTAAGCTCATTCACCCCCATCTCCTCTCCCAGAAACACAGCAGATACTGGCTGCATCTGATCCAGACACCAGACCAATGGCCTCAGGTCACCATAAAGGCAGAGGCCCCAAAGGAATGAGAAGTACGGCTTTGATGAAGTTATCCAGAATTTTGTGTTTGGAATCATCTAGAAAGACGCAATTTTAACTTCAGCACGTGAGTTTTGCATTTTGTGAGTTCACGGTGTTTTATTTTGAAGTATGTAGCAACCTGTGCCACATCCTTAGGGCTGAGGACTTCTGAAGGTCTGCCAGTGTCTCCTCCACTTCCAAACCATCACAGGCTAAGTGGGTTCTGGGATTTTCCAGGCCTTTAAGAACTGGGTGGGGTGGCTGGGGACTGTAGTCCCAATTATGGGGAGGCTGAGATAGGAGGATTGCTTTTGAATTCAAGAGTTAGAGGCCAACCTGGGCAACATAGAGATACTCCCAACTCAAGAAAGAAAGAAAGAAAAGAAGGAAGAGAAGGAAGAGAAGGAAGAAAGGAAAGGAAGGAAGAGAAAGGAAAAGACCCACCAGTGTGATTTAGTATTTTATTGCAAAATCATTACAGATTTTATGTCAAATATTTTTGCAAAAAAGTGGGCTGCAATCATTATGTAAAGTGTTTTTAAAAAATTGTGCCAGTATGGGGGCTGGGATTGTGGCTCAGTGGTAGAGCGCTTGCCTGCCATGAATGAGGCACTGGGTTTGATCCTCAGCACCACATACAAATAAATAAATAAGATAAAGATATTGTGTCCATCTACAACTAAAAAAAAATTTTTTTTAAAAAAGAGAAAACAGGGGCTGGGATTATGGCGCAGTGGTAGCGTGCTCGCCTAGCACGCATAAGGCACTGGGTTCGATCCTCAGCACCACATAAAAATAAAAAAATAAAGATATTCTGTCACCTACAACTAAAAAATAAAACATTAAAAACAAAAAAAAAATTAAAAAAAAAAAGAGAAAACATTAAAAAAAAATTGTGCCAGTATGGGGCTGGGGTTGTGGCTCAGTGGTAGAGTGCTTGCCTAGCACTGCAAGGCACTGGGTTCAGTTTTCAGTACCACATAAAAAGAAATAAATAAAGGTATTGTGTCTAAATAAATAAATAAAATAAAGGTATTGTATCTATAACTAAAAATATAAAAAAATTTGTGCCAGTATTACTTGCAAATCATTTATTACTAAAATATCTTTGTTGCAAGATTAGGATGCATGGAATACTCGTGAATATATGTTAAAATCGAATAGCTGAAATTGACACATGTCATTTCTTTATGACAGTTTAGTGAACATTTTTCTGGTCTGAAAAAAGTTAACCCATTTGTTGTTATTGATTTGTACATTGGGGTAAAATATTACACTTGAGAAAATTTACTATACTGTCATGAAGTATGGACTCACAAAATTTAATCTGGGTCCAGAGATTCTGTGCTGTTGTTGTTTTGGTTGCCTGACGCGCCATCCTCAGCACCACCATAAGATGGTTTATCATCAGCACTGCAGCCCTCCAGACAAACCCCACCAGCAGGCTTTCAGATACACCGACCACGTGTGAGTGCTGAGGAGTCTAGGCTCGCAGGGCTTAAGACAACGTGCATCCAGATGCCACTAGTGACTATGTTGCTGCTCTGTCACCTTTAAGTGGTGAGAGGAACAGAATTATGCGATGAAAGTTTATAAACCAAGTTTTGGACCCAAAGGATGTGACACTATGTGGTAAAATACAGCATTCAAGCCATATTGGTTTTCTCCCCTCCTTAGATGCTATCCTGTCTCAATCATGGCGTTAATAGAGCAAAACATTAAAGATTTTAAGAAATAATTTCTTACTTTCTATACAAAGTTCTAGAAAAACAAAGAGAGTATTGTCATTTGGGAATTTCACTGTCGTCTAAGGCCTTAGTACATATCTGTGCCCACAGTAAATATAAATAAATAGATATATAAGTAGGTACATATAACTATTAACAGCTTATATAACTATAAATACTGTTGAGTTGAATTGAATCAGGCTTGTATTCACCCTACCCAAGGTCAACTATGAGCTTCTTAGTTTCTACCATTTTTATTCCCTATGGAAAAATCCTCTTCTATGTTGTAGGTGGAGAAATAAAAAACTTGCATTTCCACCATGCTCTGAGCACGGTGTCATTTCATCGTACCTTCCCAACATCACCAGGACTCTTACCATTTTATCATGGAAGAACCAGGGAATTGTGATACCATTTCTGCCCCCAGGTCAGCCAGGTGACAAGGGGTAGAGCCAGGATTCAAACCCAGGCTGCCCGATGGCAGACCTTGCTTGGTCTCACTGCCTCTGTGACATCAAACCTGCTATAGTCGGTCCACTGCAGAAACGCCTGCTCAGCCTGTTTCCAGTCTTTGTATGAACAGAAACCCTGGGTTTCACACCTTGCAAGTTTGCTTGAGACTTTGGCCACTAAATGTCAGATGTCCCCTGTGCAGGATAAAGTATTGTCATCCAGGGCCTAGGAACAAGCCCAGGGGGACAAACAGGCCTTTGTGGTTGTTATGTACAATAGAAATTTTATATCCTCCCCCATGGCCCAGGCTCTCCAGTGTGTGCTGACCAAGATCTGTGGGCAACTCTTTCCTTAGGTGAGGCCCATACCCTCTGACAGGTGCCCCAGGGCCAGAGCTGCCTCTGCAGAGCCCATCCATTCGTGGCTCCAGTTGTTCACTCATCCACTGATATTCCCTTGGGCCTCACCCCTCTCCTATCCCTGCCACCCATGCTGAGAACAGAGCAGGAATGCGGGCAAGCCAGGTCCCTACTCTCCAGGAGCTTCCTGAAAGCAGGGGGTTAGTTGACAGCTACCTAGTAATGCCCCAACCAGTTCTATGAGTGTGACTGACTGACGAAGTGCTATAGAAACCTAGAAGTCCCATTCACACCCAGGCCTAAAGGACATGGTGAAGTTGGCCAGATGCAGGGTGGGGAAGAACATTTATTAATACACCTACCAGCCACAGGTTTAGTGCTTTACAGGTCCTAACTTGTCACATTCTCACTGGCAACACTATTTGCATCTTCATTTTCCTCATTAACATACAGAGCATATTTAAAACAGGGATGGAAAGGACCATCCAGGGAGTGAGAGCAGTCAGACCAAAGGAGAGTTCCCCTGGGTAGAGATCTGGGATGACCTGCTTTAAAGATGTCTCTGGGTTGGGGGTGTAACTCGGGTACAGTGCTGGCTCAGGATGCACGAGGCTTTGGGTTCCATCCCCAGCATGGCAGAGGAAAAAAAAAAAAAGAACCTTGTCAAGGAGACAGAAGATAGTAGTTAGGGAGGTAGAGAGGCAGAGATAAGGGTGTTGGGAAACAACCAAAGAAAGTACTTCTAGAAGGAAGGAACAAGCACCTGGGCAAACGCTGCCAATAGCTGGGGGGATGAGGCAGCCTGAGAACTGACCAGAAGGCATCAGGGTACTGATGGCAGCAAAGCCCAGTTATAAAAAGTTCCAGGAAATTGGGAGAGGAGGACTAAAGACTGACACTGTATCGTTCTTTTGAGGAATTTAATTCTAAAAGGAAGAAGAAAAATAGATTGATAGCTGAAGGGCCCACCCAGTTCCAGGGAATTTTGCCTTGGGGGCGGGGTAGTGCTCTGATGGGAAGGTCTTGGTAGAGAAGGGGACACTGATCCGGTGGAGAGAATGCCCCTAGCACTGAGTGGACTGAGTGGAGCCCCGGGCTGTCCCAGGGGATGGAATCCAAGGTGAAAGGGCAGGACAGCCAGTGGGCGTTGCTACCTGCTGTCTTTCAATGGCAGGTCCCTGAGCAACATCTCCTCCAGAACCTGCTGGTGTGATTTTTCCCCTTGTCCTCTCTGAGATCTTAGCAGAGCCACCAAGAGAGGGAGGCAACATTCTTTTCTGGACACGCCAGGGCTGCAGGCATCTCTGAACATCTGTCCCCTGGGTGTCAACAGCCTTAGCGAGGAGGGCTCAGGCTGAGAGGAGGGTTTTGCTGTGTCCTGCGGAGATGTGGGCGGAGAGGGAGGAGGGTCAGCTGCATCAGCTAGGGACATTTCTCAAAGCTTCTTGCTTCTCAGGAGCCCCCGGGGCCTTTGAGGACTCAGACCAAGGGATTCCTGCTGTTATGTAATAGACATAGTATCAAATCATTCAAAAATAAGTTCCCTGTGAACCAAATTCCAGCAAGTTAATTTAAAACGTACCTCACAGAATTTCTAATGGATTAAATTGGCCAATCAGGACCCTGGAGTGATTTACTCCTTTTCAAAAAGGTTTGGAAACTTAAGAAATGTGTAGCTCAAGGTAGCCACTGCCTCCAAAGTACGTCTTCTCAGCCTAGCTGTGGTAGACAGATAAATACGCAAACCAAAAGAGAGGAGGAACTAAATTTGGAGAGCTTTGAATGCAAAATCAGGGGATTCCCCATTAGGGAAAAATTCTTCTGGTTACCCAAAAAGAATTGGGTAAATGAGGCAGAAACATCAGTGGTATAAGACAACTTGCATGCCACAGTACTGGTTACTTCATTAACCACTTTCTCATTAACAAACAACAAAAAAAAGTTTAAGTTTTAAAAATGACGTGTAGGTTATATCCTCTTTCCCACCCCCCAGAATGTCCATTTCTCTTTCCTCCCATTTTATTGTAGGTTGTATTTTAAATTGTTTTCCTACAAAGTAATAAAATGTAGATGTGGGTTTTAGGTATGCTAATGTTTCAGGTTGGCTGAGCATGAATTCCCAAACCAGTCCTGGGTTGAGGAGCCCATGAGGAAGCTGTGAGAACTGAGTGGGAGGTGGGATGGGAAGGGAACACGAGAAATTCCCCATTGTTCTAGTTTGAGAAAGCCAGGATTTAGGAAGCCATGTGATCTGATGTGAGCTGGAGACCTTCAGGGGACATCGGAAGGGAATCTATATATGAACCATCCAGAGGCGTGATTGAAAGCCGCCATCAGCCCCTGAGGAAAGTTTCTCCAGCCACAGAGGAAGACAGGAAGAAGGCAGGCAGCACAGTTCTCCACTTCCGGGAGCTGAGCTTCACTCTCGTGAAGACCTCCTGCAGAAAGGGTCCAACAGAGGGCAAGGGGGAAAGGACGTGGCCCCCTGTGGAATATTGTGGAATAGAGACCTGGGTTAGGACCATAGTTGCCCCTGCAGGCTGCTGGAAGGCCTTCCACAGGCTTGGTTCATTTTTTCAGACTCATCTTCTAATTTATAATGGTCATCAGTGGTAGGTAAGGATTTCCTTCCAGAAATTTGTTAAAATGAAGTTATTTCTGTGAAATGGAGAAATACCTGAAGCTTCAGGGTGGAAGGAAAAGCTTCCCAAAAGAAGATGACTTTGATTTCATATTTTTGAATGGAAAAATCTAACTTTTGATACATTTGAAGGAAGACTGGGCATGGCAGGGATGGATGGAAGGTGAGGGGTACGTGAGGATCCTCAGGAAGTCGCCTAGGGGACCAGGCAGTTAAGGTGGCCAGTGAAGTAGGAGAGAGGTTGGAAATCCTGATTAACAAGAGTTTAATAATAGCCAAGAGCTTCTGCAAGCTTCAAGGAAAGTGATTTGATTCAGAGAAGCCACTAAGGACAAGAAAGGCCTGTGTGAAGGGCTGAGGGGCATCAGAGAAGGGATTACCCTAAGCCTGTAGGTGTGATGAGAAGTTTTAGAACTCTAATGGGAGAAATGGGATGCTGAGAAAAAATCCTTAGATTGGATACAGAGGAGTTACCAGGTGAGGTGATTTCCTGGAAATGACAGCACTGAGAAAAATGGTACAGCAAAGCAGTGGAGAAGCCCACTATTGCTGGTCCCCCAGGACCTAAAAGGTATGCTGGCCAACTGGACCTCCCTGGGAATCCCTAGGACCCAGGGTGGTGCCTTGTGAGGTTGACACTCATGAACTATTTGTTGAATGAATGGACAGGTGAAGAAATAACAAGAATGTTTTTGAGATTTCTGAAGAAAATAGTGTTTGTAATTCCTCAAACAAAATTATCAGAGGATCCAGCAATTCCCGCACACAGGTGTACACTCCAAATAATTGATCAGGGCACTCATGTTCATAGCAAAGGTATGCACAATAGACAAAAAATGGAATCAACTATCTATTAACTGATGATTGAGTAAATGAAATGTGGTATAGTCATACAATAGAATATTATTTAGCCTCATCTGTGCTGCACAACATGGATGGACCCTGAGGACATGGTTGCTAAGCAATATAAACCAGTCACCAAGGGACAATGAATCCACTCGTAGGAAACATCTAGAATAGTCTTATTCATAGAGACAGAGTAGACTAAGGGTCATCAGGGGCAGGGAAAAGAGAAGAATGGAGAGTTATTATTAAATGGATATAGAGTCTCATTTTGGGGAGATGAAAAAGTTCTGGAGATAGATGATGGTGGTGAAGGATGCACCAGTCTAATATGCTAAACTGCCGCTGAACTTGTAAAATGAATAGTAAGTTCAATGTAACATTTATTTTACCACAATAAAAACAGGGGAAAAATCATAACCCTCAAACACGGAACAAGCAAGATGCTTTGAGCTCACAGAATCTGCTAGAATCTTTCCTAAGCCCCCCCAGGAACTTTCATTCATGTAATTCTCACAATGACCCCATGAAGCAAGTACTATCATTTCCCCAATGAGTGCCAGGTACTTTACACATATGGTTTCTTACGGGGAAAACCCTTTAACGTGGGTTAGTTACTATGTTCATTTCACAGATGCAAAATTGAGCCCTAGAGATGAGAAAACACAGCCAGCGAGGTGTCTTAGCAGGCTGACAGTTCAGGATAGGGTGAGCCCAGAAGCCCCCTGGTTTTCTTATACCACGTTGTCTCTTTCAGCCAGGATGAGAAGAATCAGAGTGGTTGGCAGAGTTCATCAGGAAGCATGTATTAAGCACCTACTGTATACTCAGCTTTGTACTTATTACTAAGACGACCAGAGAAGTAGAAAACGCTAGTGTTGCCCTCATGGAGTTGGGGGAGGAATGTGGGTCAGTGTACCAGCACAGAACCATCTCAGATTGTGATGTGTCCAAAGGAAGAGAGTCAAGGTGGTGAGATCGGTAGGAAGACTTCTGTGGTTAGGGCTTCCTAAGAGGGAGTGGTTCGGCACACACCACGGTCTAGGTGGCGGAAAAATCCAATTGTGTAAATATGAACAAGGCTAACACAAATCCACCATCCCTTGTCCATAAGTCTGAAATCTACAGATCTCAGAAAAAATTATTTCCTTTTTCTTTCTTTCTTCCTCCTTCCCTCCTTTTCTCTCTTTTCATTAATTTGACACCAAACATGTAAACATGACCTGAGCTGGACTTGCTATTTGCAGTCTCCAAAAGAATGTTGGCACATTGGCTTCAGTATCATGAATGTTGTAAGTATTATGGGTTGTAAGGTTCGCACCCAAAAGGCTGTTTGCTAGAGATGGTGTATGTACCATATTGCCCCCTAAAGTAAGGAAAATTCTGATTTCTGGCCCCAAGAGACTGGGATGCTGCAATGCTAACCTGTATTCCTCAAATGACAAACCGTAGGACATAGGCATAATACTATACCAACATTAACCTGTTTAATTTCCACAGTAACTCTGCCAAACAGAGCCTGTTGTTATTCTCATTTTATAGATAAGGAAATAGAGGCCAAAACATAAATAAGTAAATAACCTGACTTCTAAGTGATGGGGCCAGGCTGAACCTAAATTCTCTCTGACTGCATGAGAGCATTTCAGTGACAGCCTTGGTGACAGTGGCTTTAGGATCTAGCTAAAGATGGAGTTAGACTGTGGAGGCACTGCAGGAAGGAGCTGGAGGGGAAATAGATTCCAGGGAAGGGTTACCCATCTGAGTGTTGACAGGGAGAGGAGGGCAGGTAAGGGTCAGAAGTGACATCTCAGAGCAGGTGGGCAGCCAGGGTTGGATTTTTCAGGTGAGTCTAGGCTCCCGGGGGAGGAGGCTACAATCTGGATAGTACAGAGCCCTGGAGGCCTGGGTGCCCAACCCTGGCCTTTAACCTGTCATGAGCTCCCATATGTAAGTGACACCCTCAGGCCTACAGACATTCCCCTTTTTGTCGAAAGAGGAAGCAGCCACAGAAGATCCCCTCAGCCTACTCTATGTGGTCCGAAGAGGAACCTGGATGTGATTCGGAGTTTTTGAAGAAATTTTGCTTTGATGTGGTCCAATCCAACTTCTTCATTTGCCGGCCTGACAGGGACTGTGGGAGGCGGTACCCTTGTGGGGACCGACTCAGGGGACTGTATCGTCTGCGGATCAACTCAGGGGACTGTATTGTCTAGGGACCTCCAAGCTAGGGTTTCCCAGCCCTGGCCCTGTGACTTCCTCAGTGTCTCCAATTATCTCCAGGGCTGCTGAAACCTTCTCAAGGAAAGATTTAAATATTGAAATAAACATTCTACAAAAATAAATCCATGGAAAAAAATAAGCCTACACCAATCAGTATTTTTTTTTTTTTTGAGAGTAGCAGGGAAAAGAGAGTTATAATCTTTTTTAAAGATGCCAGTTATTCTAAAAATGGGCAGTGTGTAGAGGAGCCCTGGGCGCTGTCTTAACTGTCCTCACTGTATCACTCTGGACATGCCTCTAGAAGTCCTAATAAACAAGGCTAACAATGGGCTTGCCATGGTTGCTGGGAGGATCAGGCAAGCTAGGGTCCATGATCAGGTTCTGAAATCATAAAGTAAGATGGTGAGAGGATGGGCACTGCCAGCTCATCACCCTTCAGCAGAAAATATTTCTTCTTATCTGCTCTGATTCTGCTTTCCTGATGGAGGGAAACTAATATGTGTCATTCTGGGCTCCTTAATCCCACACTTCTTTCTCAGCCTCGATTTCCATATTAGTCAGGCTAAGGCAGCCCATGCCACAATGACAAAGAAGACTGTATGTTTCAGTGGCTTGAACAAACTTTTTTTTCTTGGTCTGATAAGAATGGACAGAACTTCTCGCTTATAGCCATGCCATCCTGTGTGTGGGCTATAAGGTCACAGTGGCCTGGGACCTTCATTATTTGGGCCCAGAAGTGACACATGTCACTCACACTCCATTGGCCACAATTATTCAGATGATCCCTCCCTAATTTCAAGGAAGAATGGAAAATGCAGAGGAGCACATGGATTTTTAGTGGGCACAGATAGTCTCTACCACAGCATCCTCACCTCTAAAATGTGAGGGTTGAACTGGATGACCTCAAAGCAGGCACCACCCAGCTCTGGTCTTCTAAGATTGTATGAGTCAGAGACTTGGAAATTGGTAACCCATGACAGGTGATAGTGTGCTGGGTCATTGTACATAGCTTTCACAGGAAAATGTCAATTTTATTTCTCTATTCTTCTCAGGCCAGCTTTGAGCTCTTTTCCCTCTGCTACCCATCCCAAGTCCCAAATATTTCCAGCCTATGAGGTCAAATGGTTTCAAGTGATCCTAGATCAGTGCAAATATTTTGCTTTCTGAAAGAAATAGGGCCAGCCTTGAAGCAGTTCTCTGATGGAAAACTGAAAGCCATGTTGCTGGCAGACTGGGACCACCTGAAACCACCAGGCCCTGGGGTCTCTTTTTCCCTTTAGTATCTCTAGAGGAAATCAGGAACAATTTTTTTTTTAATTATTCTACATGGACACAGCATCATTATTTTGTTTACTTATTTTTATGTGGTGCTGAAGATTGAACCCAGTGCTTCACACATGCGAGGCAAGCACTCTGCCACTGAGCCACAACCTCAGCCCCAGTCAGGAACAATTCTAAAGACTCCCCTATTTTCTTTTCTCTATTTGTGTACTCTCTATCCCCTTTCCTTGTCTGGTGAGATCCACGTCAATCAAAGGAAAAACGGTAGCCAAGATGGTCTGTGCACATTTGAAAGGCAATGTGTGAATTGTCAGATCAGTAATAGGCCATGGATGTAAGATTCCTTGGTTTCAGCAAGGGCATTTGACAAACCCTCAGGTGGCCTTAGGAGGAGGGTTAAGGTGCTCAACCTGGGTGATAGAATCTTGTCACATGATATTGAGCTGACTTCATGCATGCTCCTGTTGTGATAACTGGGCTTCTACCTTCTTCAGGAGACTGCATCTACCTTGAATCTCTGTTCTATTAGAGGATCCTTATCATGGTTGCCTGGCCCATACTCCAGTTTCCCTGAAGGAATGTCAGAGCCTCTGAATATTGCTTCTTCTTCTTCTTTTTTTATATATATATATTTTTTAGTTGTAGATGGACGCAATATCTTTATTTTATTTATTTATTTGCATGTGGTGCTGAGGATCGAACCCAGTGACTCACGCATGCAAGGCAAGCGCTCTACCACTGAGCCCCAGCCCCAGCCCCCTGAATATTGCTTCTTCTCAATTCCTTATCACCATTCAGCAACCTGCCAGCTAGAGCACCTGCCTTGACTGAGCAAGGGGCTCCCAACTCCAAATGATACTGCAGCTAGGTGTAGGCTTCCAGGGCCACTTGGCTATTCTCAAATTCTTGGACACTTCTTCCATAAAAAGGTGGGACCTCCCCTTAAATGGGACAGTCTTGTGACTACTTTGATCAGTAGAGTATGAAGAAAGTGCTGTTCTGTGAATTTTGAGGCTTGATCATATAAGGCTTACAGCTTCTGCCTGGCTCTCCTGCAATAGTCACTCTGGGAACCCGGCTGCAGACTATGAGAAGCCCAAGCAGCACGGAGATGCCACAGGTAGTTCTGTGCATGGCAGTCCTGGAAGAGCCCAGGATTTGACTCATTCCAGTGCAGGTACCAAATGTGTGAATGAAGAATCCTCTAGATAAATCCAGTTTCCATTTAGTTCTCTGCCCCTGCTCCCCATCTACTTTTCCCAACTGAAGCCCTACACATGGTGGAGGGCTGTGCTCTGTCCAAATTCCTGACTTGGGAATCTTCCTCCATTAATATGAAGATGGATGGATCAAGGTTCAACCTCCTGGAGAAATGTTGAGGGCTGTATGACTCATTTCTATCCAGTCTCTTTGGTGACAATTTGTAGGGGGAAACAACAACCACAGCAACAAGAAAGATAACAGAAGGATTATTGGGAAATTGTGGATTTCACAATTGGAGATAGACAGGGCACAGTGATGACATTTGGGTAGCCAGGATCTAGGCTCTGCCACCTAATGGCCCTGCTCTCTTGGCAAAGGTGAGGCTGCACCTGTCCTTGTCCCCTGCTCCATTCTTCAGGAGTCCTCATGGCATCACCCTTCCGTCATTTCCAGAACATTCTGCGATTCTGAGCATCCCACACCTTGAACATTCTTCAGTTATCTCTTGGTCTTCTTTTCTGCAGCCTAAATAAAAATTCCCATAATTAATTTTACAACCCAGTCATCATGACTTCTTTTGAAATCACTCCAAGCATCTCTTTTAATTTTTAGGGCCTCCTTTTTAATGGCTGGAGGCTAAGCCCTAAGTACATAGAGACCAGTGACAAGATCGCTGCATGCTTTCTCTCTGCCTCTCTGCTTAGATTTCTGTTTAATAACCACTTAAATCTCTCGTGTCACTGTTATGGAACACCCCCTCCCCCTTATCTCAGTCCATCAGCTCTTCCTCGTGACCTTATTATTTCCACTGATTCAGTGAAGTGGGCCCACTGTGGTCTTTATTTAGATCGTCTTTATTACACCTGTGGGTAGATGTTTTAGGCAGGCCTTAGCACAGGTTGACTGTGGGTTTCCTTTTAAAAGGTCAGTGTGAAACAGGAAGTGTGACTAAGAAAGTCTTCCTCCAAGAAGCCTCATTTCATTAGCTGGAAAAAGGCGCCTGCCCCTTCCCCCTAGACTTATTCATGACCCAAGCAGACACGTATCAAAACAGCACATATTTCCCAAAACGGTGGAACACGAAGGCTAAGGCTCATGTGTGCAGTGAGTCGTTATTTCTCAGGTTTGCACTGTCCCGAGCCTGTCCTCACGCCAACAGATGCTGCCTGTCATGAATTTGAGGACAGACAGGCACCTCAGAGATCTTAGCAACCATGTGACTGACCAGGTAGGACAGTGGAGCCCAGGAGCTGGAACAGTTGGTGATGCTCATACCTACCAGAACAGAGCCGGAATGGAAATTGGGGTCTCCTGACTTCCAAACCACATTAGCCCAATTAACCCACATGCTCACCATGCTAAACATTTGGGAGGGCCCTTGCATCTTTCTGCCTGGAGCACATAAGCCAGACAATGTTGTAGTGTGGACATGGGTTTATTAGGACAGGATCCTGGGCAAATTAATGTAGGATTCCTGACGGGGGTCCCTTTTTGGGGAAAGTAGTTGTTGCCCTTTTGGTAGCCTAGTTTGTAAGCTTATTTCTGTTTCTTCATCTCTAAAATAGAAAAAAAAAACACCAAACTTATCTTTAGGGTTATCATGAAGTGAAAATAAGTGAATACACATAAAACATTCAAAAGAGTCTTGGTGTGTCTCACTCTGCCAGTGTTAGCCATTGCTATTCTGGTGGGTTCGTTAGCTTTCCTTCATTCTATTCAACCCGACAAGAATCTGGCACCAACCGAAGGCTTTGCTGGGGCTGTGAATAGGGCCACATCGAGGCTCCAGCTTAACTGGCCAGTCTCCCCAAAGCCAGAAGTTTGCCTTCAGAGCTGAAAGAAATAATATAGATAGTCCAATGCAGAGTCAATGCTGATGGGGAGTAGGGGTGTCTCTTTAGATAGGACGTGTGGCAGGGAACTCCCCCTGAGAAGGCCTGGTTCAGGGCTGTGTGCAGTGTCTACTCCTTAAAGACCTGTCCAGTGTCCATTCTGGCTTGGCCAATGGTATTGAGAGTATGGCTTGAGCAGGCTGGGGGCTCCATATGCTTGGACCCAAGGCAGAGCAGAATGTGGGATGCTGGAGTGGGAGCCCCCGCCAGGTTCAAAGGTGCTGGGTGTCAGTTTGACTCCACTGTTATCGGCTGCTCTCTCAGTGCCTTTGCTGGGATATTCCGGGGGGGGGGGGGTTAAACCCCAACTCTAAAAGGCACATAGATACTTCTGACCTTTGAATTACCTCGTTCTGCCCAACAGCCTCCTGAAAATGTAGACTTGCAGCATCAGAGGAAGGATGGACCGTTGTAGCGTGGGCCCTGTGTCAGCAGGATTTACTGGGGGGTGAACCAGAGCTACAGCTGCCCATGTGGGGAACTGAACAGGACTGAGTTTTAATTTGTGTTCCCTACCAATCTGCATCTTCTAGCACCGACATGAACCTGTGGGCTCTGTGTCAGCCCATAGCTGTCATCTTCCCTGTCTCTCTGCCTACCTGGGTCAGGGACCCTTTTTCCAGGAGTGAATCAGATGTGTCCCAGTACAGAGATGACCTTTGTGCTATTGTCCACTACACAAGAGCATTGTCTTTTCCCAAATACTCTTGATGAGTAGAGAGCAAACATTAATTGCGTGCCTTGGGGTGGGCACTGGACATGGGTAATGGATGATTTCTTAGCAATCAGTTCTTTTTCTAGAAGGGATCAAAATAATCCTTCATTTCTTTATGGATCTGTACCTGGAATTCATTCAATCTTAAGTCACAATCAACCAAACTTTTCATTAATGTCTAGCTGATTTGCAATGAAGTAAATTCTTAAATAAAAACAACAACAAAAATTTTTTTTGATAACTTGTAAGAGGGATTGCTGGGTATTTTTCATTTATAAACCTAGTATTACTTTAAAATCATCATGTCTTGATTTTCCTGATGCTTACTTTTGTTCCAGAGTTTCTTATGCCGATCTGGGAAGAAATAGTAGGAAAGTAAAGCAGGCCTTGGTTTGGGGGATTGGAACAGGAAAAAGCAGACACTTGCAGCTCCTAACATCTTATTTTCTGAACATCTTCTGAGCCTGAGAAAATGGCCCTCAGCTGCCCTGGCAGTCATGTAGCAGCCTTTGCTTTTCTTCCAAACCCTGGGCACAGTTGCAGTCTGGGGAGCACCCACCTTACTCCCTACTTTCTGGGCACGGGACAAGATGAAGGTGTGTGTGCAACCAGGGGCAGGAGCCTCCCTTCCTAGGGAGCTGAGCTGGCCACACTGCCTGTCCCTCCCAATTAGTTCCCCAAAGGGAACAAAGCCTTATTTCTTTCCTCTCTTAGTTCCCAGGCACTGGTTGGGGAAAAGACAATCCTTGGCAGCTGAGGGGTTAAACAGAAAACTCAGCAAGGGGGTTGTGGCAGGCAGCTGCAGCGGCTCCTCAGAGCCCACTCCAGGCTAAACAGAGGCCCCAGCAACTCCTTGGAGACTTGAACCCTGGGCGATGGAATTTTCCCTTGCGTGGAGGCTATTGTCCTCTGGAAAGGGCCAGGGCCAGAGGAGGGCTTGGAGAGCACTGATCTCCCTGAGCCACAGCCAGGGAACTCCTGAGAGCCCAAGGGCTCGGTCCCACCCAGCTGGGCTTGGGTGAAAAGGCAATGGGGTGCAGTCCACCCCTCCTCCTTTGGAAAAAAAGGTGGGGTTGCGGGGGCTTCCAAAGGCCTGGGCACCAGTTGTTGCCCCACTCCTCAGCCCCATCCAGCCAGTCACTGGGATGGAATAAAAGGCTTGGTTCCCGTAGCAACCAAAAGGCCTATGGTTTTCCGCAGAGCACAAGATGGGCTTGGGGAACAAGGGAGGTGGAAGTGAGGGTGGGGCTGGAGGAGGCAGGAGAAGGGGGAGGGGCAGCCTGTGGCTGGTTGAGTTTGAGTCTCAAGGGGAGTTTTTGTAGGTTCTGGCCTGGGAAATACAGGATACCCTAAGTGCTGGGGGTGCTCTTAATGGCGTCTCAGTTCTGTGGGACATCAGTGGCCCATGGTGGGAATGGCCATGTGCAGGCCTCACGTTGACCTCAGGGGCAGCCTGGGCGAGTGGAGCCGAGCCTACCTTTAGAGGTAACTCAGCAGGACCCTGGGTTATAACTAAAGCCCCTGGAGGTGTTGATCGAGGCTCGAGCCCATCGAGAGCTATTTGTGAACCGGAGATTAGAATAGCAGGCGCCTGCCTCCTGGATCTGATCTCCCTGGACTAGACACAGCTATTTTTAATATTGAGCAGGAGAGGCGCTGAGACGCGGACAAAGTACAGAACCTGGGCTGGCTTCATCTCAAGCACTGATTTGTGAGAGGAGTTTAAAATCTGTCCACAGAGCGAGCAGATGGGTTTAGCTTCAGTGAAAACAAATGATAAGGACAGGAGACTTTGTCCCCGGACTTGGGGATGAGAGGTCCCAGCATATCATCATGAGCACAGAGGTCATGGCACCCTTGGTGTGACCCTCTCTGAGACTTTGTCTTGTGACGGCTTCTAACCCAGCCCTGGCAGGAGCACCTTCTATGATTCACATAAGAGTGTGTTATCTCTTGGGACAAAATGCAGAGTCAATAAATTGATACGGCAGTGTAGGAAGAGAAATGAATGGTCCACACTGTTTAAGAATCTTAAAATGATTTAAAAAACCCAACAACAACAGAAGCCCCCAAACCAAACAAAAACCAAACTGCCTGGTATAGCCAGGCTGTTCTTGGAGGTGACAGGAACGGGGTTCCAGCTGCTTCTCGTGGAAGGGCTGGCTCTCTTGGTTCTGCTTCTGCCTGAGGATCTGGGTGTGGGGAGGGTGGAGGGGAGAGGTCACTGCATTTTCCTGAGAGGGTGGCTAGAGCCATCACCGTGAAGCACTTCCTCACGCACACCAGGGTCAGTCCCTTCAAAGCTTGGCTCTGAAGGGTGCGTACCATCTGAAAGACACAATTTGAGGAAACCTAGAGGGCGGATCCGAAGATGAGGAAACACCTGGATGGCAGGTCCCTGATAAGGAAACAATCCTGAGATACTAGTGCAGCTGCGCTGCCTGCGTGACCTATGGCCAATCTGAGGGCCACCTGCTTTAATAGTCATCATCAAATAATAATAATATTAGGAAGATCAAAGAATCACTTATCACCTAATTAACTTACTCGCCTACTGGTGAGTTGGCAGAGAAACAAGTCCAGGCAACATAGAATAAGAACCCATTTAGAAAATACAGAGAATGGCGTCCCAGGGAAGAGAGACTCACAAGAGAAGCAGACGTACTTCTCTGCACTCTCCCCGGTGTATATGGCTTCATTGAACTTTTATGGCAATTCAATGAAGTTAGGATGGTGATTACTACCATTTTGTAGATGACAAAACTGAGGCCTGGGTAGGTTAACTTGAGCGAGATCACAGAGCCCAAGGTGGAGAGTCCTGGGTTTGGAATCCGATCTGATTAGCCTATATCTGTACAATGGCCTATTGTCAGTCACAAAGGCACTTTCAGATATGAAATCTCACTTGCTTCTCCAAACCACTTATTAAGGCACAGATTATTCCCATTTACAGCCACAGAAGCTGAAGGTCGTGGAGTTTAAATGACTAGCCCCGGTCACAAGGAGTGTGGTAAAGCTGTCTGCTCTGGGACTTTTCCCACACTGCCTCATTTCCTCAGGTCCAATTTTCATAGATTTAAGATTTTGAAGTCTCCAATTCACTCATTCATCTCTTCATTCTGACATTCAACTAATATTTGCTAAGTACCTACCACGAACAAAGCATCAAGGGGAATGAGAACAAATCAGACTTTTAAGAATCCCTTGTGAGTAAAGGGGGTTTATAATCTCACCATCTTGTGTCCACTGTCACAACAATCATGGAAATTTTCTGAGATCAATGTGCTAACTAATGTGTTTTAGTCCATCAGCAGATTTATGTGCAACTGGAGGACTAAACCTTAAGAACTAGCGAATCACAAACATTCCCTGGACTTCTTTCTCCTTAAAGTGGATAGAATAATTCTGCAGCTCTGGTTGGACTTGTGATACCTGAGCGGGGCACCTTCAATTCCTGGAGGCAGAGGGACAAGAGTGCTGGCCCAGGATTCCTCTGGCTGTCCACATGTGCATGGCCCCTCAGCCTTGCTGGCATTCTGGTCTCTCCCACTCCCTGAAGACTCTATTGTGGGGGGTCCTCCTGTGAACTGACTTCCTCCCCTATCTGATTTCATGGTCCAGCTACTTCCTAGACAGGACCAAACACTTAACTTATATGGGCCAAAGTCAGTGAGCCTGCTGGTCACGCTCCTCCTCACCCATCTGTACAGGATCACGCGTTAAAAAAATGATTTCTGACACAGAACTCGGAACATGGGGAAAACCTCATTCCCAAAGTGACAGAAGTCACCAGAATATGTAGTAGGGAGGCAGGAAGCATTTAGATATGAGGGGACATGGTTGTTTGGCATTCATTAGGTATTTGGGTCCAGGTGTAAGGTGGAGAGACACTAAGGAATTTTCTAAAGAATATGGAGATGATAAGAAATGGGGGGGCATGCTGTTGAAGGAAGGGGTTGATTCAGGTGTTTGTGCAACCCTCCCTGCATCCTGCTGCTGCTCTTGTTTATGTGGATCCTGGAGCTCAGTAAGTGGCTGTGTAGCTCAGTAAGTGGACCAGGCTACACAGGCTCTCTGGGAGAGTAGTGGGTGGACAGGCAAATGATGCAAAGCATGGAGGCTCTCGTGATGGCCTTGACCCTGGCCCACATGGCCTGAGGTTTATTATCAAGAAATACCCCAGAGACACTTGTTAAAGAGAGAGAGAGTTGCCTCCTGTGAAAGGCAGCATCCTATAGTTTAGGAAGTCTCAGGATGAATACTTTTCTCTTATTAAACACTGATAAGTTCATTGTTTATGATTTAAGACCCAAATGTGGGTTAGGGGTGTAGCTCAGTGGTAGAGTACTTGCCAGACATGGCGAGGCCCTGGGTTCCACCCAGAGCCACATATATACACGAAACACAAACTTTGTTATGTTTCATACTTTACTATTACTTCTGTCTTGGTCTGTTTTTTCCTTCTGCCTGGCTTCTCCCTCAAATATGATTGTTGGAGTTAGAGAATATGTAGGACACTCACTGAAATTTTAATTTCAGATAAATAAAAAATAATCTTTGTTAATAGTAAATACAAATATAGTAGTATAATATAGCAATATGATTTTTACACTAAAATTATTTGTTATTTATCTGAAATTAAATTTATTTTTTGGTACTGGGGATTGAACTCAGGGGCACTTGACCACTGAGCCACATCTCCAGCCCTATTTTGTGTTTTATGTAGAGACAGGGTCTCCCTGAGTTGCTTAGCGCCTCGCCATTGCTGAGGCTGGCTTTGAACTTGTGATTCTCCTGTCTCAGCCTCCCTAAGTGCTGGGATTACAGGAGTGTGCCACCACACCCGGCTTGAAATTAAAATTTAACTGGGTGTTCTCCTGCATTTTATCTGGCCTTATGTCCCCAGTCTCCCACACCCAAGCCTCTTTGAATTTTTTGTTTTCTGCAAGTATGAAGTTCCTCTTAGGGCAAAGAGTTTTCAGGTTTATTATCTTTTGTGTGAAGAAGTATCATGATTTGTCTTTATGTAACTCTTCTAAGTGTCCCCTTCCTCTCTGTTTCAGGAAATGGCATGTCTTTGCTGATTTATTTTCTCTTTAATTTTACAGAGGTCTGTGTTCAGCATTGGCTTCCTATACAGGAATAAGCCAAGCACATCAGGCAATTTTTTCCCTGTGGCTGACTTATATATCCCCTCCCATCTTTTTGGTTGCCTTTCATCAGGTTGTATTTTTGTTTTGTTTTGTTTTTGTTTTTGTTTTTGTACCCAGGGGTGCTCTATCATCAAGCCATATCCCCAGCCATTTTTATTTTTTGAGACAGAATCTCACTAGGTTGCTTACAGCCTCACTAAATTGCTGAGTCTGGCTTCAAACCTGCAATCCTCCTGTCTCAGCCTCCCAAGCTGCCAGGATTACAGGCATACAACACCAGGCTCAGCTTTATCAGGTCTCTTGTTAGAGATTTCTGGACAGATGGCATCCAACAGTACTGGATGCTGGGGACAGTCTCTTATTTTTATTTTTTAAATGTCAGGTCTTGCTATTAAAATATAACTGACTATAGAAAGAAAACATGACATCACAAAATTACCAAAACATGGAAATGCTTTAGATATTTCCTATGCTACTTTCTGAGTAAGGTTTCCACGGTTACATGGCAAGGTGGTTGTAATTCTGGAATTGGAATATGGGTGTGCCTGGGGGTGTGCCTTGACCCCCAGGCCCTTTCTATTAACCATAGCGAACATTTGCTAGTTGAATCTTAGGGGATTCCAACCTGTGCAGAATTGCAGGAGCAAGGGCCACAGAGGAGGCAGCACTTTATCACTAAACTGTTTCTCTGCTGTGAAACTGGGCATTGCCTATTACATAGTCATTCATTTTCATAAATTTGATTCTTCTGCACAAAATCCCTAGAGCTTATGAAGGAATCAGCAACGAAACGACAGCTACATAATAATAGCTACTGTTTCCTGGATACCTTGTACCAGGTGCTGGGAGGAAATCTAAGCTTTATTGAACTAATTCTTTTTTTTCTTGTATATTTCTATTTTATTCTTTTGTTGTTGTTGTTCTAATTAGGTTTTCATGACAGCAGAATGCATTTTGACTCTGTACACAAATGGAACACAACTTTTCATTTCTCTGGTTGTACACAATGTAGAGTCACACCATAGGTACAGTCATACATGTACCTAGGGTAATGATGTCCATCTCATTCCACCATCTTTCCTGCCCCCATGCCCTCTCCCCTCCCCTCCCTCCCCTTTGCTCAAAGTTCTTCCATTCTCCCCACGTGCCCTGTTCCCCATTATGGATCAGCATCCACTTATCAGGGAGAATATTCTACCTTTGGTTTTTTGGGACACAGCCACATCAATGTTCATAGCAGCTCAATTCACCATACCTAAACTGCAGAACCAACCTAGATGCCCTTCAACAGACGAATGGATAAAGAAACTGTGGTATATATACACAGTGGAATATTACTCACCATTAAAAAGGAATAAAATTATGGCATTTGCAGGTAAATGGATGGAGTTGGAGAATATCTAAGAAATATAGCTAAGAAAAGTAAGCCAGTCATTGAACTAATTCTTGCAACAATTCCTAGGTAGGTTCTTAGCCCTCTTTTATAGATGAGGAATTGGAGATTTGGAGATATTAGGATCACACAACTCCTGAGTCTAGGGGCTGAGATTTAGAAAAGCTTAGTTAGGTGCAGCAGGTTTCATTTTATGCTCATCTTTTACAAAGTCAGTCCTTGCTGTTGAGGGGAGTAATTCTATGCATCAGAAAAGCCCAGTGCTTTCTCTCACCTTCTTTCTCTAAGCAGATCCCATCTATCTTTAGAAGACCCTTGAAAGAAGAGAATGTGAGGGAATGTTTCAATTGAATCATCCTTAGAGTTGACTTAACCTTTCAGGTGCCTGCAACGAAACAGCAACGCAACCATCTGAAGTCGCAGGTTCCCCAGTCTTTCCTATGCACCTGTTAAACCCACCCTTCTCTTGGAGTCCTTTGGGACTTTGTATTGCCATTTTTATTATAAATAAAGGCTGTAGAGGAAATCTGCTTTTTCATTTCTTCCCAGGTCTTGGGAGGATCGTTTTCCATATTAAACAGAACATCTTACATTCCTGAGAATGCACAGCCTTGTTTTGACAAGGAGGAGGGAGGATGAGAGCCCTGCAGAGTGGGCTGCACCATGAGCCTGGAAGATCAAGGCAAGCCCTTCTCTAAACAGCAGCTGATCATCTGTAGTCCAGGCTCCAGCCGGGCTTCTCAGAGAGCATCAGAAGGGAGACACCTGGCTCTGATGACCTTCCTCCTTTTCAGAGGTGTGTCCCTAGGTTTTTATCATACTGCCTTGATCTTCTAACATAGCAAGGTCAAAGGTTTGTGTGTGTGTTGTACTGAATAGGTTGTGCACTTATCAACTGTTATCAGTATTTCATAACCTTCCCCCTGAGTGTTGTAATTATAACTCTCTTGCATTCTTGAATTTTGATACATGATTTTTTTTGGAAAGACATGATTTTTTAAAAATTGAAAGTGTGCAATTTTTCCCTTTGTGTGTTTGCATAGGGCTATAAAAAGGAGCTGGGGAGAGGGGTTTCTCCTGGTGCTTTTACTCACAATGCCTTTTTTTCCCCAGAAAGATCTATTTAACATTATTTTAGCATGTTCCAGATTTTCCCTCAAAAAATTAAAAAGTGCTTGTATTTTGGGGGCAGGCATTACTATCTATTTCATAGGTAAGGACACATTTTTGCCTAACATCTTAGTGATTCTGCCTTCCCACCAGATATAGTACTTGTGTCATTATGCAACAAGAATATCTTTACAGATTTATTTAGTAAAAATTCTATTCAAAGATCCGGGTACTGATGAACACTGCTTGGCTGACTGAACAATGGGTGGAACCTAGGCTTGATAAACCAAATAAGACCTTTGTCTTGTTTTGCTGGCTGCTCAAAA
The DNA here is from genome assembly GCA_028644305.1 of Xerus rutilus. NCBI lineage: Eukaryota > Metazoa > Chordata > Mammalia > Rodentia > Sciuridae > Xerus > Xerus rutilus. The sequence continues at coordinate 29,852,220 of CM053401.1, forward strand.
TCGCCTCTACCATAAAATCATTCAACCTTCAAGGAGAGGCCAGGATTCCCCTTGTAAAGACCTGGGATTTTTTTTTCCTGCTCCTGATGGATGGCTGAATACAGGTGGGGGCGCGGAGGAGCTAGACCTTGACCCGTGTGTTTGTGAATGTGGATGTGTGTCTGCACATGCTGCTCTGCACATGCTCACAAGTGTACCACTTCCCATTGGGCTTCAAGCTGTAGGAGATGGGATGGTGGAGCAGCTGGTTTACCAGTGTGTCAGGTAAGCTTGCATTGGGTTGTTTCTGTCCAGTTCTTGTCCTGAGGTATCCATGGCCTCTTTTCCTCCTGCACAGGTCTGGGCCACTTTGTCCAGGTGAATAAAACTGGGACTAAGGAAGCTCCAGTAGTTTCCTGAAGGGACTACTCTGCTGTCTGTAAGGGTGCCTGGAAAATACTGAAGTTAATCTATGTGACTGAACTATCAAAACACTAGCTTTGTCCTGGGAAAACTGTTGGGGATCATCCCAGATTGGAGTCAGCAGTGCCACTTATATTTCCTAAAAGTAAAACATCTTAAAACATCAAACATCTTAAAACTTAAAAACAAACAAACAAACAAACCAGGCATGGTGGTACATGCCTACATTCTCAGTGATTTAGGGAGGGTAAGGCGGGAGGATGGCAAGTTTGAGGCCAGCTTGAGCAATTTAGCATAATCCTGCCTTAAAATGAAAAATAAAAAGGATAGGGGGGATGCAGCTTAGTGATAAAGCCCTGGGTTCAATCCTTGGTAACTTCTCCCCTCCAAAAAATTCTTCCACTGGGAGAACTTACAAAGGTGTTACCAAAGCACTTTTTGTGCTTTTTGGCTACCCTGAGATGGGTGCTCTGTCCTGGTCCCCAACATGGTTTTCAAGACGAGAGAAGAAAGCATTAGGAAGACATACCAGTGGTTTGATGTCATCATCCCTAAATTTTATACTGGGTTATTTTATATTCAGAGAAACTATGAATGTTTAGCTTGAGGAAAAAAACTAAAAGGGGAATCAGGCTTCTAGACTTAAAATACCCCAAGAGCTGGCCGTGGAGGAGAAGAAATAGACTTATTTAAACTATTACTGAAGTGTGGAAGTTTCCAGAAGGAGAATTGGGTTCAACATAAGAACTGTCTAAACATCATCGGACAACAAATGGAAAACTTTCTTGGAGGTGCTGAGAAAGGACCCAATCTCACGACTGTCCAAGCAGAGGGCAGCAGAGATGTTGCTATGTGAATTCCAGAAGGGCACAAGGTTCAACTGATGACCTACAAGGTTCCTTCCAGTTCTAAGATTATCAGATTCTATATCAGTAATTTTCCATTTCCCTATTAAGAAGAAATTTTCCATGTTGAACAGTTTTAGCATTTGATTAAGTTTGTGGGATAGTTTTTGCTGTTGGCTTTAGCATGGGGCTTACTCCTTTGCCTGAATGGCTTAACACGACATAAACATATCAGTGATATTTATTGGGCAGAGGTAATGGGAGTTTATAGCTGGGAGGGAAGGTCCTATTCCCAGGGGTCTGGCATGGTGGGGCTTAGGGCTCCATATCTTGCCTCACATTCAGTTTCTGAAGTTCTTCTTCCATGAAAGGATCAGGCATTCAAATTACCCTGGTCCTGGAGAGTGGATACTGCAAATGCCATCTGGAGTCAACTGTCCTCCTAGGAATCACCACGGTGCCATGTCCTCCTCTTATGGCCCTGCTGATCATCCCAAGGAGTCTTTTTTTTTTTTTTTTCTTGGGTACTGGAGATTGAACTCAGGGGCACTCAACCACTGAGTCACATCCTCAGCCCTATTTTGTGTTTTATGT
>CM053401.1:29859872-29995312 GCA_028644305.1 Xerus rutilus
GTGAAATTTTCTTATTAGACACCCTCATCTATTGAGGAATGCTGGGTAAGGTAGACCTCTGGAAAGAAGAGGAGTTCTGTGTGCTTGCTCCATTTCATCACCTGACTCCAGGCAGCAGGTAGGGAAGCTGTGAGCAGGTAGCCGACTGCCAGGCACCCTGCAGTTATCAGGCCCCAGGTGAGAGGAGTCACTACTTCACGGGAGATGCATTCAGCTAGAAGTGCCTCTCAACTGTCAAAAATTCCTTTACTGGTGCCAAAGGCCTAAGTAAATATGTACTGCTCCCCATGGACTTTCCTAGTGATTGCTACTCAAACAAGGCCCATTGTAGGAGTTTGAAAGCACAAGTTCCTTCTGATATCAGACCAGAGATCATTGCTCCTATCTCAAAGGACTAATGAAGGTCACCCAAGCTCAGGAATGGAGGGGTTGAATATGGGTCAATCCATGGGTTTGGGGGAGTCATTGCTGAAACTGTTCACACTAGGAAACTGTCCCCAAAAAGGAATGGAGAAAAAAGGCTGCTGCTTATACTCTTGAGTTCTAGCAGTGTTGAGGTAAAGAACAGTCCTTATGTTCTTCACATTATCCAAGATATTGCTTGTCAGTTCTCATCAGTATTCTAGAAACCAAGTTTCAATGGTAAAGGAGAATTGACACTGTATACTTGTGTGTTTGTGTTAATGGGGGGAACCTTGTGGTGGGGATTTGGTGTGTATGTATATGATGAGATCTGGGTGGTGGAGGTAAAAAGAGGCAGAACAGAGGCTGGGGGTATGAGCACTTGCCTAGTACGTGCGAGGCACTGAGTTCGATACTCAGCACCACATAAAAAATAAATAAAAGTTATTATGTCCATCTACAACTAAAAAATATTTTTTAAAAAATAGGCAGAACAGATGAGCTGGGCACGGTGGTGCACACCTATAATCCCAGCACTTAGGGAGGATGAAACAGGAGAATCGCGAGTTCAAAGCCAGCCTCAGCAACGGCGAGGTGCTAAGCAACTCAGTGAGACCCTGTCTCTTCATAAAACACAAAATAGGACTGGGGATGTGGCTCAGTGGTCGAGTGCCCCTGAGTTCAATCCCCAGTACCAAAAAAAAAAAAAGGCAGAACGGAAGGCAGAAGGGTCATCCCAGCTTCTCAGGTTTTCCCGAAAGTTCTGAACACCTACTGAAACTTGGACTCTTTTTCAACCAGCCTGTACTTTCTAAGACCCTGATGTGATGAGGCCTCTGTATTGGTCATCGATAATACCTTTCCCATATGATTCCACCATTAGTGGCTCTGAAATACTTGTTGAAGATGACATCTCAGCTTATCTTGATTCAAGGGTTTTGCCTGCTTTTCATATTCAAGGCATTGTGGCTGGAGCCCAGTCAAACAGGCCTGGGTTCAAATTCTTAAAGCCTAAGACCTTGGCAACTTAATGCTTATGCCTCAGTTTCCCCAACCATAAAATGGGAAGAAAATCTTGATTCCATAGGGCTGCTGAGGAGAATAAATGAAACGAAAAATATGAAATGCTCCATGCATAATGGTAGGCATTCAAAAATATTAGTTTCTACTCAAATATTAGCTGGGCACATGTGCCATCCATTCATTCATTCTACAAATGTTTATCACTGACATATGGTGCCCCTGGTATATGGTGACCCAGATGTCCCTGACCTTATGAAATTACAGTTTTGTGGCTAAAAATCAAAGTGTAATCAGATGTTAGGGAAGCTGTGACATCATATTTTCTTAGCCTTGTTCTCTGATGTCTCCTCAGCTGGCCATGTGGCTGACTAGATGTGAACATGATGCTCAAGGGGATGCTCTTAGCTGAACCTTGAGAACAAGATGCAGTGACTCAATGGGTTAATCTCCACCAGCAGCAAATGAAGGGCTTGGGAAGGGTTAAGGGAATCAAGCAGCTGTCACAACAATCATCATCATCTTCTGTTTATGTGGGACTCTTCTCTTGCAAGCTAAGTACTTTGTGGACATTACTCAGTGAATTCTCACAGCTTGCTTCTGGGGCAGGGAGGAGGCAAAGATGATTAGAAATGAGAAAACAGGCTTGGCAGAAAGATAACTGCCTTGTCTGAAGTCACACAGCCAGCAGAGGCACTGGTCTCAGAATTAGGTTACCCAATGTGGTGCCCAATGGTTCCCACTGTGACCATAGGACAATGAGGTCAGGATGCTGTGGAATCGTGGGAGAGCCTTACAGCTTGCCCTGATGCTTCCCAAATACAAGCTTTAATTCTGAACCTGTTTTCCCCGGGTGGTCCTAAGGGCTACATGTAGAGACGGTCCAGTGTTGGTCCCTTCCCTGTCCTTTGATGCTGTCCTTAGGATGTAAGTGTGATAGGACCTTACAGTTACATGAATCTCCCTTTATCTGTTACTTGACTTTCCATGGTTTCAATTACCTGTGGTTCAGAAATAGGGTTGGGGATATGGCCAGTGGTTAAGTGCTCCTAGGTTCAATTCCCAGTATCAAATAATAACAATAATAATAATAATAATAATAATAATAATAATAATTGTGCACCACAATGAGTGACATGATGAATGCTCTCACCATCCTGACCCTAAATGAAGCAGATGATCCTCCTGCTGTATCATCAGAAGGTCAACAGCTGCCTAGTGCTACATCACAATGCCAAGGTCACTCACCTCCCTCATCTCATTGTGTAGGCACTGTCTCATCTCACATCGTTCCAAGAGGAAGGGCCACAACTGTAGAAGATCTTAGAGAGACAGACAGAGACCACATTCACATAACGTTTACTACAGTACTTGGTTATCATCCATTTTGTCATTAATTATTGCTGTCAAGCTTGTACTGTGCCTAATTTATAAATTAAACTTTACCATAGGTATGTATGTATGGGGAAAAAAGCCCAGTATATGTAGGTTTCAATCCTCTATGTGGTTTCAGGCATCCACTGGGGATCTTGGAATGTGTCTCCATGGATATGGGGAACTACTGAAACTCAGCCTAACTCCTTCATGGTACCAGTGAGAAACAGAGGCCCGGAGAGATGAACTGACTCACTCGAGGTCACACAGTAAGTGGCTGGATCTATTACTCAGTGCTCTCAGCCACTAGCCTAGGCCTCTTTCTCTTCCACCAGGAAGGTTCCCAGTAATGGCTTTGCTTTCTTGGCTCTCTGCTTTCCAAGGCTCTCAGTTTTCAATCTGCCTCAACTCCCGAAAGGAGTTGAGAGATCTAGGCTTCCAATTCAATATCTTTGAGATATTTCTTGGAACAGTTGCTACCTCCAGGACTGTCTTGAGTACTAACTAGGCACAGGATGGGTGCCTGGAGTCTGCAGTGGATCCTTGAGGTGGGTGGGTGGATGGATGGATGGGAGCTGCTAGCTCCCTCTTTGCTTGTCTGCTACCTCAGCATTCTGAACTGCCTCTCTGGCACTCAGCACGTGGGGAGTTTCTGAAGACAGTGACTTCTCCACTATAGATAACATCTGTGTTAGTAAACTCTTACCTACCAAGTTTGCCACTTAGTTAAACCACATTGTCACACTGCTTCAGAGGCCTCCACTGGTTCTGTCAATGATGGTGTCTTTGGGAAATGGCAGCCTCTGGGCTTTGTCCACCATGTAGCCTTATCTCCATTTCTCTCCCTCTCCAGCCACGGGGGCTGGGGAGACAGACCCTGCTCTGCCTCATGACTCCCATGCCTGAAGCCTTCTGGTATGAATGTGTGTAGATGTCTTAGGTGAGAATTATTTAGTTTTATTTTATGTCAAGTTTGTATTTTTTCAATGTTGTTTCTTTCCTTGGGTCCTGGGAGCAGGGGTCTTGAAACTTGGTAGATCTCCCTGCCCTTGATTCTGCTGCCCTGGGATGTGATGCCATGAGGATGTCTGTAAACTGACGCCTTTCTCTCCATTTCTTTTTTTTAAAAATGTTTATTTTTTAGTTGTAGGTTACAGAATATCTTTATTTTATTTTTATGTGGTGCTGAGGATCGAACCCAGTGCCTTATGCGTGCTAGGCGAGCACACTACCACTGCGCCATAATCCCAGCCCCTCTCTCCATTTCTTTGAGTCCGGCTGACCTGATCCTCACTGTGGCTCAGGAAGTTGCTGTGCAGGCACCACTGCTCTGCCTCATAGAAAGGCAGGAAGGGAGACAGGAAGGCCCCGGGGAGAATCTGCTGATTCTGTGCTTGAGACAAGTTCCTGTTGGCCAGAGAATGATGCTGGCTGTCTCCTGCCACGGTTCTGGGATCCTGCAATCACCTGTGGAGGCTATCCTGTGGAGGTTATCCTGTGGAGACAGGGAGAGCTAGCCAGTGGTGTGCACAGGCTGGTGTGGGGACCTGGGAACAGGAAATTGAGTGTGCCCTGCACGCTCTTCTCAGTGGGAAGAAACCCACGGTGGGTGCTTGCTGTGGCTCTGTGCACTGCACCCCCCGTGGGGTGATCTAGCACCTCTCCTCCCTGATGCTCCAAGCACTCATGTTTATCTCCCTCATCTGCACACGCTGAGAAGTGGGGAAGAGACAGGTATTATTATCACCATTTGACAGATAGAGAAACTGGGGCGCAGAGCAGATGTGGTGCGTGGGTGGAGCTGAGGCTGAGAACACAGGTCTGACCCCGGCTTGCAGGACATGCTAATGACAAACTTTGTGTAGCTTGACTCCAAGAAATTCGGATGATCTCCAAATTTTGGAAATAGGTTCCCTTGCAGGGGAGGGAAGGGGATGGATATGTGGTGTCAGGGTAGCCTGGGCTTTACTTCGTGATGGTGATGGCTTTGGGTTCAAGTTGGGTCGTGTGCAAGTACATGGCTGACATATACATCCTGTATTTCTCTATGTCTTAAATATCACACACTAAGTTAAAGTAATTATGGCAATATAAAAAGCATAAAACTATGGTTCAGAATGAAGGTAATTACCTTTTATTTTGGAGACACTGAGTATCAAGGAGAGAAAAGATGGTGTCAAGCAACAGAAAGGTGGTGTACTAGTGGGAACAGAGGGCGGCCATTGGCAGAGAACAGTCATGGAATTCCTTATCATGAAGTCAAAAATTCAACTGACCATTGTACAATTACTTAATGAAGGCCTACTATGTGCTAAGTACTAGTTTAGACTCTGGGAAATAATATAGTTCATGTTATCATAGCATTCTTTTTCCTCATTCTTTGTCCACCTCCTTTCCCACATGGTACTGGGGAAGGAACCCAGGGGCACTCCACCGTTAAGCTACATCCCCAACCTTTTTAATTTTTTTTTTAAATTTTGAGACAAGGTCTCCCTAAGTTGCTGGGGGTATTGCTAAATTGCTGAAGCTGACCTCAAGTTTGAGATCCTCTCACGGTAGCCTCCAAAGTTGCAGGGATTACAGGTGTGTGCCACCACACCCATATCATGCCCCTCTCATTCTTGTGACAAACAGGTAAAGATAGGTCAGTAGTCACTGAATACCATTGTATAAGCTGGGCTGAAGGCCTTAAGGAAGGGTTTAAATAGAACTGTTCCAGGGGAGAAGGACCCTTGGAGGAGAGGCTCCTCTGGGTATCTCCCACCACACAAATGTGGGGAGCAGCCTAACTCACTCAGGAGGAATGGGACAAGGGTGGCGACAGAGCTAATGAGATAGGCCTAAAACCCTACTAGGGTTCTGGTTCCACCCTGGGTGTGCCCAGGGCCTGTGCATTATACTCTAATGAGGGGTTGGGCCAATAGTGATGTGTTTCTTTTTTCTTTCTTTTTTTTTTTAATGAGGTGCTGTTTTGCATAGATAAATAGTATGATTGTGATGTGGGAACAAAATGGCAGGTCATTATGCAAAGAGCAGCAGCAGAGGTGAGATTATGGATTATGAAACCAGTGCTGCTCCAGGCCTGCTGCCTGAGCGTGGGAACTAGGAGGTGACTGTCTGGGCCTCAACCTGGGCCAACAGGATTGAGGCCGCTCTCCTGACAGCTGGGTGGGACAGGAAGCTGTCTTCTCCACTTTTTACCTGAACTTCAGAATCCCAGGCAGAAAAGTTGGAAGGGGGAAGGTCAGTGGTTTCCCCACCTCTGTCCTTACCTGGATATATAGTCTGCTGTTGGTGGGACAGAAAGCTCTGCCCTTAATGTATATGGAACTGATTCCTGACTGTTGTAAAACCAGAGCTGGCTTTAGGTGCTATAGCAGATGGGTCCTGGACAGTCCTGAGTGAGGCTCAAGGAGAGCCTATGCCTGGGAGGAGTCAGAACCCAGGGAAAGGAAAAACATTTTTGGCTCTGGGTTTACAAAGGGACTCTGGGATAGCTGGTTCTCACAAGAGGCGAAGGCCTGAAGAGACGCTGCTTGGGTAACCAGGGAGGAAACTCAGGTGGGCTGGAATGAGATGGAGCAAACAGTCAAGGAAGAAGAACAGAGCTTGAATTTCCAGACAAAGGAAGTCTCCCACAGTGCCCCACTTAGACTCCGGGCCAGGTGGGTGGTGTATGCCTGTAATCCCAGCAGCTCCTGAGGCTGAGGCAGGAGGATTGTGAGTTCAAAGCTAGCCTCAACAATTTAGTGAGGGGGGCTGGGGTTGTAGCTCAGCAGCAGAGCGCTTGCCTTGCATGCGTGAGGCACTGGGTTCAATCCTCAGCACCACATACAAAATGCATAAATAAATAATAAAATAAAGGTTTTAAAAAAAAAAAACAATTTAGTGAGGCCCTAAGCAACTCAGCAAGAACTGTATCCAAATAAAATGTGAAAAAAAGCTGGGGATGTGGCTCAGTGGTTAAGCACCCCTGGGTTCAATCCCTGGTACCAAACAAACAAACAAACAAACAAACAAGTGGGACTCTGTAGCTACTGGAACGTCAATCAGGTAATAATTGCTTGTAGCTCATAGTTTGTGCATCTATCTATCTATCTATCTATCTATCTATCTATCTATCTATGTATCTATCTATCTAACAGTGATGGAGATAGAGCCCAGGGTCTTGCACACACTAGGCAGGAGCTCTATCAGCCCTTAGTTTGTCCTTTGGGGTGCCATATGGCTCTCTTTTGTTAAGTTCAGAAAACCTGTTAAGAGTGAGCATTGCTGCATTTCCAAGAGGTTAGATCCAGGAGATAAATAAACCCAAAGTTAGCGCTGACTGAGGAGAGGCTGGAGACACAGGTATCTGAATCCCAGGTGGTGGTTGTGGTCATGGTAGTGGTGAGAGCACTCCCCACAGAGTACTCCAGGAAGAGGCAGCCTGGGGGACACCTTTTCTGCGTGCCTAGGCAAAGCCGTCCATTCATTTTGTCAATTGACAACTGTCTTTTGAGCACCTGCTGTGGTGTTGATAAGACAAGGGTCCTGTCTTTGTGCAAGCAGAATCAGAAGAACCTCCTCACAATGCACATCTGGAGAGCAACCAGCCTGCTCCTCACAGATTTCCCTGGTCTATCATGGTGGAAGTGAGACTCGGCCAATGAGTCTCATTACATTTGGACCTCCACCTCCCACCTTCTACTGGTGTAACAGCTGGGGATACAGCAGGATAGGAATTGGAGGAGTTGACTCCACCCATCATTCAAGGTCTTGAGACTCAATGGGCCGCCTCTGGATACTACCCAGATGTGCTGGGTGGCGTGGCTAGGGGTGCTTATGATGCAATTCAATTATGTTGGACTAATAATGAGCTAAGTGCTGTATCTTTATTATGCATCAAATACTGAAACACATTAAGTAGCTACAGTATCTCAGGCCTTCCCCAGGCATGCTACATTAAAATTGTAATTCTATAAACTCATAACCCCCACTTCTCCAATTTCTTTAATAACCTGTCCTTAAATTGAACTGTAAAACCTACTGTGACCCTTATCCTAGAGCTCTGAGAGAGCGCCTTAATGGAGGATAACAATGTTCATGTTCCATGTCATCCCAGAAATGGCCTTTGGTCCTTATTCAGCTATGTTCTCACTGTAGGGAACGACTGTAGATACCCACCACACCATGAATTCTAGCCCTGGGAAATGAATTTGAAGGAAATTATTCAAAAGAAGCAAAAAAACTGCATGTTTGAAGATGTTTACTGCTACTCAAAATTGGGAACTTAGCACAGAAGAGATATAAAATATTAGAGGAGTAGTTGAACAAAAAGTAGTAAATCTGAGGGGCTGGGGATATAGCTCAGTCGGTAGAGTGCTTGCTTCTCATGTGCACAAAGCCCTGGGTTCAATCCCCAGCACGACAAACAAAACAAAACAAAACAAAAAGTAGTAAATCTGTATGCAAATGTATCAGTCTGGTTTCTATTACTATAATGAAATATCTGAGGCTGGTTAATTTTATAAAGAAAAGGGGTTTATTTAGCCACAGTTCTGGAAGTTTGAGGACATGGTGCTGGCATTAGCTTGGCTCTGGTGAGGATCTCATGGTGGATGGCAACAGGATATCAGGAACTCATGAGGTACAAAGATATCACACAACCAGACAGGAATCAGTGAGCAGCCAGGGTCCCACAGTCCCTTCTGAAGGTATTTATGAACCTCCTGCTAGGCCTTGTCTCTTAAAGTTCCTACCCCAACACTGCTACCCCAAGTTTCAAATACATGAACCTGGGGGGACAAACCACATCCAAACCATAGTGCTGGCATATTATACAATCATTAGAAATGACAATGACAAGCTGAGCGCAGTGGTGCCTGCCTGTAATCCCAGTGGCTTGAGAGGCTGAGGCAGGAGGATTGTGAATTCCAAGCCAGCCTCAACAATTTAGCAAGGCCCTAAGCAACTCAGCAACACCCTGTCTCTAATTAAAATATTAAAAAGGGCTGGGGATGTGGCCCAGTGGTTAAGCATCCTGGGTTCGATCCCTGATACCCTCCCCCCACCAAAAAAAGAAAGGACAATGGCAAGCTGGGCACAGTGGTACACGCCTGTAATACCAGTGGCTCAGGAGGCTGAGGCAGGAGGATCACAAGTTCAAAGCCAGCCTCAGCAACTTAGCGATGCTTTAAGTAACTTAGCAAGACCCTGTGTGGCTCAGCGGTTAAGCACCCTTGGGTACTGAAAAAAAAAAGAGAAGAAAAGAAAAGATAATGACAATGCCGTTGCAGAATGGTGAAAACTGGTTCTCATATGGTAGTGAATGGAAAAGGTAGAATATAAAGAACTGTGTGTGTTTGACAATCAGTAAAGTATGCATATACATTGAGGGCTATTTTTAAAAAAGATAATGATGGTAGAATCGTGGGACATAGGTACTTTTATTATTACACAAGAATGTTAATGTTAATGTAATTTTAAAGAAATAAATCCTGTTTAGAATATCAGAGTAGCTCCTCATGATTAACCAGTTCCCCATTGCCCTAAAACTTGTTCTTGAAACAAGGTAGGATGAGGTCTGCAGGAATCTGAGTGACTTTGAAATCGAAGTCAACCTGTTGATTTCTGGGCCCCACCCTGCCAAGAACACAATTCTCTGGGGCTGTAATCCAAGAATCAGCAGTTCAGCTCAGCTTCCCAGTGAGTCTAATGCATATGCATGCTTGAGGACCACTGTTCTAGAAGGTCTCAGAATCACATTGCAAACAGATGACAAAAGGGAGAAACAGATTTCCTCTCATGAGAAGCAGGCGAATTCTCTCTGAAAGCCAATTTACTCAGGCGCCAAAGAAGAATGAAATATTTTAATTAAAATAACATATGTAGGGCCGGGAATATAACTCAGTGGTAGAGACCTTGCCTCGCATGCATAAATCCCTGGGTTCCATTTCTATTTCCCCAGCATCAACAAAAAGAAAGAAGAAGAATATATCTATAAAGAGAATGCATTTATAACAAAATGAAATCGCTCTAGGCTTCTGAGCTTTCAGCAAATTGAATATTTCTTAAATGACTGTTAAGAAAAATACACTCATTGAGAATATTCCAGAAGTTCTTGTGAAATTGTGCATGTAGTGATTTCAAAGACGTTCCATTTGACAAATTGATCCTTTGGGATTCAGCTTTTGTTGAATTGACCTAGAGTACCCTCAAGAAGCCCCAGGTGACCCCAGTGCCTAGGCTTAGAAGCTGTCTGGAGGCCTGGGAGATCAGAGCATGAGTTGGAAGGATGCAGAGAGACCCGGGTATAGAATCTCTCTCCCTTGAGGCCTGATGTTCACCTATATAATCCTAAGAAGGTGAATGGCTCTTTTCCTCTGTCCCTATTCAGTTGGGTCTGGAGCCCACCAGCCATTCATCACAGTGAAGAGCAGGCCTTACCTATCTTAAAGATGTGAGATTCGTTGCTTTTAGGAGCTTCAAAGGGGAGGGTGATGGTTTGTAATTTAATTGGAGAAGAAACATACTATTCTCTTAGAGGAAGCCACTGTATATCTTACTTGGCCTCCCCTAGAGGCAGAAGCTCCCCACAGAGAACTTCCTCCTCTGGGGGACTCTCCTTATGATATTGCCAGTTTGTTTCTTTCACAAATAGCACATGACCACCATGTTGGTGAGCAGCTCCTTAGAGAGACTTCAAAAGGACACTGTGCTGAGGCCAGCAGCCACTGACAGACACTGTCAGGTCCCATCGAGTGCTTTTCACAGAAGGATCCATGTACTCACCCGTATTCATCATCCACTATCTCATTGAATTCTCATGACAACCCTGTTTGGTACTATTAGCATTGCCAATCTGTAAATGGTGAAATTGAGACCTAGAGAGGCTGAAGCCTTTGCTTGAGCCCTCCATCCTCTCTGTCTTTGAAAGAAGCAGGCTGACTCCAGAGCTCCTGCTTTCTTGGTTAGCAAGAAGCACTCAGAGTTTATTGTATGAATCTCATCTGCTGCTAGTGCAGCCCTGAGGTGGGTGCTTGAGGACAGCATGAAGCAGTAAAGGTTAAGCTATTCTTACAGATGACCTGCTAGTTTATAGTCTTCAGACTGGACCAAAGACTTTTAAGTGATCTCTGGGTCTGGAGGCCCACAGCAGATGAAGCCAGCAATTCTTTGCTGAATCACAAAAGAATAGGACCTGAGGAATTCCTCTGAGTGTCAGACCTTGAAGGGGATGGGGAGCATCGTACATGATCTTATCTTTTCTTTGTAAGCATGTATAGGATCCCTATTTAAATATGGATTTCAGATAAAAACCAAAATTTTTAATATGAGTATGTTCCAAATATGACATGGGATAGATTGACACTTTCTGTTGTTGTTGCTATTTATTTGAAATTAAAACTTAACTCAGAGCCTTGTATTTTTATTTGCTGAGTCTGGCAACTGTTTCTTTGGAGAAACAGCTCATAACCCAGGGAGGGTGTTAATAAAGGCAGTGTGGGAAGTGCCTACGGATAATGAAGGCTTTGGCTGGAGAAGGGAGAGTTCAGGATTTAAACCCAAGGAGGGAACATGACGTCCTGGGTAACAGATCTGGAAGTTTCCTGGATAGGAGGGGAAGGATCTTTAAGAGTGGAGAGGAGGGAGTCTCTAGGCAACGTGGGGACAGCAGCAGACAGGAAAATGTCTAGAGAAGATTCATGCTGGGGAGGACCAGAGGTGAAAGGTCAGTATGGAAAGGTCTTGAATATTCTGCTAGAGATATTGGACAATGTCCTTTGGACAAGGATGAGGGACCAATCAAAGCAGGAGTTTAGGAAGGTTAATATGGTGGTGTGTAAGACAGATGGGAATAAGGAGTGAATGGGGTGGGCAGCTAAACCTCAGGGTCTGTGTCGTGGGAAAGAAGGGTGACCAGAGGGCAATCCAAAGGAATGGCCTCATCTTTCAATAGGGCATGCAGGAGCCCATCGAGAGGGCAGGAAGCCAATAGAGGAAGTGTCTCTGAAGTGGGAGATCTGGGCCCTGCAGAATTTCAGAGGGAAGATTTTCATGTTAGGGTCACTTTCAAGTCTGTCACCTCAGGAAGGCAGGTGGAGCAAGAGCCATGTCTTCTATTCCTCCTCTATCCCTGCAACACACACACATTCTCTCTCTTTCTTCTCTCCCCACTTTGTGCTTATTAGGTTTGTATAGATTTCCATTAAAAGCAAATTACTATTTCAACTTTAAATACTATTAATTGGGGATGCGATTTTAGCCTTTGGATTCCATATTTGCTTCTCTGGGAGCAAACTTTTTTAAGCATCCACTCTACTGCCAAAGCTGTTACCAGGTTGGCATGTGACCCTGCTTCTCGGGTCCTCCCACAGCTGAGACAACCCCCACTTCTGGTAAATGTTTTCAAGATCCTCTAGGGAAAAGTCCTCGGTTCATGAGATGATGCTGTTGGCCAGCTCATACCTTGCTCTGGCCCTGGCATCCAGCCAGCCCTTAAAAGCCTGCCCAGCTCTTCTGTGTTTTCCCAGCAGAGCTACCTGGGCAAGAAAGGCAAGGCCCAGACAGGTTGGAAATGGAAACTGTTCCAGCCCTTTCCCGGGACTGGGTGGGACAACTCAGGCCCAAGGAGGCAGGGCAGGGAGAAGTCTCCTCCAGCCAGGGCTGAGCCTGGAACCCTGGCTCCATCTGATCTCTCTCCCCTGGGAGATGGAGGGCTGGGCTTGTAGCCATTGTGATTTTCCAGAGTAACCTGGAGGGAAGGTGTGCCTCCACTGTGAGGAGGGAGGACACTGGCCCCCCCGGCAGCATATTGGTACTCAGTGAAAGCAAGGGTGTTGAGACCCTCTGTGAAGCCACCACTGTGTCTCCTGACTGCAGACCTTGGCTAGGTGATTGCTACCTCTTAATGCCACTCTACAGGGCAGGAGAGCCTCAGTGTTTTCTCCCTGGAACTGACCAAGGCCAGCATGTACTTGGGCTCAGGTCTCTTGCAGGAACAATGACTAGCTTGCTCACACCAGCACAGGGTGACCTTAGCCTCAAGGTGACCTGAACTTCAGTGGTGTGGAGAATGGGGGGAAGCCCTGGCAAAATGGCCATCTATCCTCATGCTGCCAGCCAGCATCTTTCCCAGTCAAAAGCCCACCTCCTCAGCCCTCCCCATTGCCAAGGGCTGAGCACTGGTGGGCAGCAGGCCTGCCGCAAAGACCCACTAGCCTTTCCCTGTTCTCAGCGCTCCTTCCGGCCACATGAACTGCGAGCACCCTTTCCCAGGAATGCTCTTCCTCCGTTGACTCTCGGAATTCCTTGTTATCTGACAAAATTTGCTCCTAAGTAGTCTCTTCTGCGAAGCCTACAATTTTTCTCCTTTGACACCTTCTTCTGGGTGCTCTTTCAGTTCCTTTGCTAGGGAGAAAGTGCTTATATAACTTGCTGTCCTGGAAGCTTTGTGTCCTCAACCCCATGTGAAGCTTTGAACTTGGTCCCTTTCACCTCCTTGAACCAGCCTGCGTCTCCTGAATGCTTTGGGTCTAGCCTGGATATGGATTTTTCAGGGTTGCACAGAGGTAGTGCCCGGTGGCTGGAGCTCTGTGGCCTCCTTAGTGGCCTCCCCAGCTGCTGACTGAATAGAAGTGCCCCAGCCAGGGCCCACACATCACCACCTGTGGCCTTCTCTGGCTTCTGAAGTGCTGGATTCTTTCTTTGTCCCCCAGACTCCTCCATGACCACTCCCTGGCCCAGTGTTGGCCTTTTTGCTGAGTTAACTGGTTGGTTCTGATTGCCTACAGCTGGGCCGAGCTTCCTCCCTGTGATGCTGTGGGTTGCTTGGTGTTGCTTCTTCCAGTGACCCCTGAGGGAGCCACCCCTGCCTGGCCTGGAAGTGAGGTCAACAGGGGAGGAGGTCCCAGCAGAAGGCAGGGAGATGGGGGATGAATAGGGGTGGGGACTCAGGACTCACTGTCACTCTAGTGCCCATAGCCATGGTTCTCAGTGGTGGCGGGGAGGGAGGAGTATGTTCATCAATATTTAGGGTTGTCACAACTGGTGCTACAGGCAGCTAGAGTGGAGAGGTTGGGGATGCTGTGAACTGTCCTATAGTGCACAGGACAGCCCCACAATAAGAATGATCTGTCCCAAAGTGTCAAGTGCTGAGGCTGAGAAACCTTGCCTCTGAAACAAGAGGTTGGGCCCCTGGGATGGGGGTGTCTTATGTTCAAGAGGTGGGCTCAAGTGGGCTTTCAGGAACAGAGGGCATGAATTGTTCTCGGGCACATTTGCAGTCCTCTCTGTCCCTTCCAGTGCCCCTACATGGAGCTGCTGTTCTCTGTACCAACACTGTTCCTCACTGCCCAGCCTCACCTCCAGGATGGGTTGGGGCCAATTTCTACACTCAGTAGATGCGAGATGCTGAGAAAGTCTTTTATTTTTTTGTTCCATGTCAGCCAATAGTTTCAGAGGCACAAGGGGCAAGAGATTTATTACCTTTATTTTTAAAAGGCTACCTATGGGAACATTTTCCCTATGTAACAATAGCACACTACTGTGAGTTGATTATTTATGTATGTATGTATGTATGTATTTATTTATTTAGTGGTGTTGGGGATGGAACCCAGGGCCTCATGCATGCTAGGCAAGCGCTGTACCACTGAGCTACATTCCCAGCCAAATTACTTCTTCTGTCCAGGAACTTTCACCTACATTATAGGATATCATTGTTACAACAACCCTACCAGATAGAGATGATGATTATTCTCTGAAAAAACAAAAACAAAAACAAAAACAAAAAAACCCTAGAGACCCAGATAGTTATATAACTTGCGCAAGTCACAGAGGTAGAAAGGGGAAGTGCTACATTTGGAACAAAGTCTTTGACCCTAGAATCTGTCATTAGGAAATCCCCAAAGATTTCTCCCACAAGAAGCTGGTATCATAGAGGAGTCTTTTAAATGGCAGGTAGTTCTTGCATCTGCCTGAACAGTGTGGTTATGGGTAGAGGTGGCCAGGAGAGATGCCTGCAGCAGGTAAAGTGGGGACAGGGGCCTCTAGCACAGAAGAGGCTACTAGCAGGCAAGGCTGCTGGTTGGGAGTCAGCCTCCACTGGGAAATGATCTCTTCCTCCTCCCAGGCCTTTCCTGCCCTGGGGAAGCCCGCCAGTGTTCCCTAGATCTGTGGTTGATATGGCTGCCTGAGGGCAAGGACCTGGGGCCCTATCAGGGAGTGCTGTTCCAGCCCCCTCAGCCTCCCAGCAGGACAGCCTCTCATTTGTCCTGGAGCCTGTCCATCCAGGGAACGCTTATTGGGCTGCGGGCTGCTGCCATGGAGCTGAAGGCTGCAGGAGGCAGGCGGGTAAACAGGAAATGGTTAAGTAGGAGCAGGTGGAGCATGAGGGCGCTGGAGCAGGCAGGAAATAGCTGAGAAGCTGAATGGACTCACAAGAATGCTCTGCCTTCTCCCCGAGGCTCTGGCAAAGGCCACTCTCTCCTCCCAGCTCCTCATCGCGAGGTGCCCGGCCTGCCAGTGGCCTGGCTCCCACTGCCCTCTTCAGCCCTGCCTGGGGCTAGAAGGAGGGACCTGAAGGAACTAAGAAGTCACGAGCCATGGGGCAAGAAGGAGGGAGCTCCTTCCCTGCAGGCCTGAGCCAGGCCTGTCTGTAAGGTTGGGGTGGGGGTGGGGGCGGTAGGAGGCGAGCAGGCTCTCCAAGAACCTGAAGTGGTTTTCCTCTTCCGGTTGTTTGTTCAGCAGAGAGCCCTTGCACCAACGGGGACTCCCAGGATCCTTGGTCCCCCTTGGTAGAGCACAGACCTGGCCTGGGGAGTGGCTTGGTAAGGCTGGACACACAGCCTTCTTTCCTGCTGTCCCATTTACTGCAGTACAGGTGTCCCCTAAAGGGGGTGGCACAATCTTCTCAGGAGAGGTAAAGAACCTAATGTCCAGGAAAGTGAAGTGACTCCCACAGTGAAGGGGACCTAGGACTCAAGGCCCTCTCTGCCCTCATGTCCCTCCCCTCTTCTCTCTGCACTTCCATGGCTCTTATGTCCAGATAGTTCTCTCTGCTTGAAGGACTGTCCTATGTTCCAGAAAACAACAACAACAACAAAAAACAGACCCGGCCCCCTTCAAAGTTGGCTGCCTCCCCACTGATCAGAAGTCTGGTTGCTCCTGCCTTGACTGTCATTAACACATCTCTAAGGACCCTGGGGCATTCAGGTATAAACTCCCAGCCCCGACAGGGAGATCCACACTGCTGGGCTCCTGAGTGGTACACCTGGATGTGGTAGGAAGGGTCACTTGTTCCCAGGACTGACTGTCACTTGGTCCCTAACAAGAGGCTCCTGAAAGCAGCAGCTCTACGATGGCTACTATGGCCTTGGTGGTAGCATCTAGCTTTTCAGATGGCCCTGACCCCCGACTTGTGGGAGTGACAAGTTGAGGAAAGAGGCTGTGCTCATATATTTTCTTCTTTTTATCTTTATAGTGCTGGAGATTGAACCCATGGCCAGGTGCTCTATCACTGAGCTACATCTCCAGCTCTTTTTCTATTTTATTATGACACAGGTTCTCACTGAGGTGCCCAGGCTGGCCTCAAACTTGCCATCTTCCTGCTTCAACCTCCAGAGTAGCTGGTGCCACCACAACCCACTCATGCATTTTCTTGATAGCACTGGGCATCTAATATGTCTCAATTGCCAACTAATGATAACAATCCAATATATTGGATATTTATTCTATTTGTTTATAGTATGCATTTGAGTAAGTGCATGTATTTATTTATACATGTATTGACTCATCTCATCCCTAATATAACCTAAAGAAAAGGCACTTTGATTATTCCCATTTCACAGACAGGAAACTGAGGCTCAGAGAAGAGAAATAAGTTGCCTTAGTAGTAGTGATGGTAGTGGGCCTGTTCTTTGAATTCACACCCGGGCAGCCTGGCTCCTGGGTCCACTCTCTGGTAGCCATAGTATGCTGCTTGTATGGGGAGACTTGAGGAGGCCAAAGGCAGGGGCCTCTGGTAGAGGTGACAGTGTGGCAAGGGCATGGTGGCCCTACATGGCCAGGTGAAAACTGAGAACTATAAGCACATCTGTGTTCTAAGAGGCAGGCATGATGAGCTGTGACAAGATGAGCTGGCGACCGTGGAAGAGCCCTTGACTTTGTCCAGTCTCTTTCCACTGACCTGAAAGACCATGGGAAAGAGGCAGGCCGTTAAAAACGAGGTGACTAGGTAGACTCACAGTCCTGATTCAAGAATCACCAGAAAGCTAGAGTGATCAAGATGGTGGAAATGATGAAAGGATATCCAGTGGTAACAGTGGAACAGATGGAGAGAGCAGAAGTCCCTCTCTACACGTCCAAGTCAGGTGACCTTTGACAAAGTGCAAAGGGAATTCAGCAGAGAAAGAACGCTTCCTTCCTTCTCTCTCCTTCCTTCCTTCCTTCTCTTTCTTTCTTTCCTTCCTTCCTTCTTTCCTTCCTTTCTTTCTTTCTTTCCTTCCTTCCTTCCTTCCTTCTCTTTCTTTCTTTCTTTCTTTCTTTCCTTCCTTCCTTCCTTCCTTTCCTTCCTTCCTTTCTTCCTTCCTTCCTACCTTCCTTCCTTCCTTCCTTCCTTTCCTTCCTTCCTTCCTTTTCTTTCTCTCTTTCTTTCCTTCCTTCCTTCCTTCCTTCCTTCCTTCCTTCCTTCCTTCCTTCCTTCTTTCTTTCTTTCTTTCTTTCTTTCTTTCTTTCTTTCTTTCTTTCTTTCTTTCTTTCTTCTTTCTTTTCTTTCTCCTTAAGCCACACTGGGAATTTTGGACATCTATAGGTAAAGAAGGAGACAATAAGATTGCTTTATAATTCAAAATGAATCATAGAGCTAAATGTAAGCTTTAAAGAATAAAAGTCAAAAAATGTGAGAGGAAGTATAAAAGAAAAAAAAACCTAAAAAATGTAAAAGAAGTAAACATAAGAGAAAATCATTGTGACTTGAGTTATGCCAAGATTTCTTGGATATGATACCAAAACCACTATCCATAAAAGAAAAAATGGACAAATTTGATTTCATCAAAATATAAAACTAGCTGGGTGCTGTGATACATACCTATAATCTCAGTTTCTTGAGAGACTGAGGCAGAAGGATCAAGCTCAAGGCCAGCTTGGGCAACTTAGCAAGACCCTGTCCCAAAGTGAAAAATAAAAAGGGTTGGGATGTAACTCAGTGGTAGAGTGCCCCTGGGTTCAATCCTTGGTACTGAAAACAAAACAACAAAAAAGAAGCAAACAAATCCTTCTGTTTTCAAAAGGCACTATTAAGAAGATGGAAAGACAAGCTATAGACTGGGAGAAAATATTTGGAAAGCCTATATCTGATAAAATAGAATATAGATAAAAAATTCCAAAACTCAGAAGAAAACAAAAAGTCCAGTTTTTAAAATGGGCAAGATATTTGAACATACCCTTCAGCAAAGAGGAAATAACAAACGTCAGACAAATACATGAAAAAATGCTTAACATTGTTAATCACTAAATTGAAATCATAGTGAGAAACCACTAATACCCCTTTGAGTGATTAAAGTAAAAAACATTAAAAAAATATGACAAAATCAAGTGCTGGGGCAGTTATGGAGCAACTGGAACTTTCGCACACTGCTGGTAGGAACGCAAAGTGATGCAACCACTTTGGAAATAAAGTTAAGCATACACTTATATAACCCAACAATACCAAGGGAAATGAAAACGTAGGTCCACACAAAAACCTGTGTACAAATATTTATAATGGCTTTAATTATAATAGCCAAAAGCTGGAAACAACTCAAATATCCTTTAATTCCTGAGTGAATAAACAATTAGGCATCCATACAGTGGGATACCATTTGTCAATGAAAATGAACTTCTGATGTAAGCCATTACATGGACGAATCTCAAGAGCATTAGGCTAAGCTAAAGATGTCAGACCCTGGTGGCAAGTACCATATGACTCCATGGATATGACATTTTGGACAAGGCACAAGTAAAAAGACAAAAAGCCCTGAGCTTTGGTTTTGAGGGGCTTGGGCTTTATCCCCCTGTCTGAGGCCCCTCACCTTTTGAAGTCCAGTGTAACTCTCATTTATTGTGCATTACTGGGCCTCATGCCCTGGGTGCAGAAACAAATGAGACAAGTGTCCTTATGTTAGAGAAGTCTGGCCAAGTGATGACGACTGTAGAAATGAAAATAATAACAATGGCAACAACAGAGCACTGTTTAAGGAGCGCCTACCATATGCCAAGCGTTTATGGCACCATGACTTCCAAAACTCATGACAGTTCTACAAGATGGTCAATGTCATAATTCCCATTTTAAAAAAGAGGAAATAGGCTGAGAGAGATGAAATCACTTGCTGAGCTGGTACAAATTCTCAAGGTTGGAACTTGAGTCTAAGCCTCAAGGACTCCAAAGCTATGTTTCTGGCCACAGCATTATCCCAGCAAAGTCCTCCTCTGCCCTGTATGAAGGAAAGTCACTCTTAATTCCAACTCCAACTTAGTAGATCCTCAATTGGATCTTCCATAGAAGGAATAAAAAATAAAGATGGCACTTGTCTAGCTCATAGGATACAGGCTCTGGCTGGAGATGCCAGTCTAAGAGTGCAGGCAAGGTAGACTGGGCAGGGATGCTGCACCAGCCTATCAGGGATGCTGGCCCTCACCTTCCACCTTTCCTCCAGGACTCTTCCTATTCATTGCATTCCTGGAGGACATTCTTCTAAAGTGTGAGGTATAGAATAGTCCACTCGGGTGTAATCAGAGGCCTTGGGAAGATACCTTGTGAGTCTTCTCTGTGCACTGCATTTTTTGCATAGAGATAAGGCATGTAGTTGCTGCTGAGCCCACAGCAGACCAATAAGTCACCCTCAGGCTCCCAGAGTCCTGGATGGGCTCTGCTGTCTAGTAAACCAAAGACAGTAATTTATGAATAATGCAGGCATGATATTAGATAACAGTGACAGTTGATGGGCTGGGGGCTGACTCACTTCTGAAGGCCTTGAATCAGACCAATATTATTTCCTTTGGTTTCCGATGAGTGGACTAAGCCAGATGTCCCTGGACACCTGCTTCTGGGGCTGAATCAGAGATGTGGGCTCTGGCTGGTGGAGGACGGTGACTTGACTGTGGCATCAAGACTGGTTGGAGAAAGGCACTGTCCAGGAGATTATGTTGTAGGAGCTGAGACTTTAGAGGAGGGCTGGTGGGAAGTGGGAAGAGGGGGCCTGGCCAGGCGAGAAGGCTATCGAGTCTACAGGGAGAACTAGGAACATGCAGTGTTTTGGTGGAGGCCCAGAAAGTTCAGAGAGAAAAGATACAATAGGGTCCTTGCACAAGGTTGGGTTTCTCTCTACTGCTCCTCTCCCAAGCTGGATGGTGGAAAAGCAAAAGCAAGAAATGACTCCCTAGATACTGGCAGCCTTTGGTCGTGCCTGCATTGCAGCCTTAAAGGTGACCTAGAGCAAGATGTGACCAGGCCACAGCACCCTGGTAACTGGTGAGAGTCCACTGCCTGGACTTCTAGGCAGGTAGCAAGCAGGGGCTCCCCATGGCCCAAGGGCTCTGTGACTTCCCAGAAAAGCAGCTGGGAATGACTTCCGGAGCAGCTCCCTGAGAGCAGGGTGGAGTCTTCTCTGTCTTCTCCCTCCCTCCTTCCTCTTTCTTCACACCCTCCAGGCGTTGAGCTTTGCCTGGTCAAAGGAGGGTGTGGAGAAGGCCGCTGTGAGGGTGACTGAGGATGACAAGCGGGCAGGCGAAGACCTAAGAGGGACCTTGACAAACTGCAGGACCAAGTGGCACACACCCCGGGCTCTACTGCTGGGCCAAGCTTTCCCTGGGTCCCTCACTGCTCTTCAAGGAGAGAAAAGCTTCTACTTCTAGGTCCTGCAGACCCTCTTTGCCTAATCCCAGTAGGTGAAGCCATGAGTGATTTTTGCAGCAAAGACTCTTTTTTTTTTTTTTTTGAGAAGGGCTGTCTGCTTAGTGTTTCCCTGGGGTGGGGTCAGGGCAAAGGAGCTCTTGGTCAGGGTCACAGGAGGCTGTGAGCTCAGAACACGGCCTTTGGCTCCTTTCTTCCTGAGTCCTTCCAGCTGTGCCCTGCATCACCTACTTTCTTCTCTTCAGTCCTGTTTTTTTGTTTGTTTTTTGTTTTCTTTTAGTTGTCAAATCATCCTTCTTTAAAACAGTTTCCTATGTAGTTCTTTTTTTTTTTTTTGGTACTGGAGATTGAACTCAGGGGCACTCGAACACTGAGCCACATCCCCAGCCCTATTTTGTGTTTTATGTAGAGACAGGGTCTCACTGAGTTGCTTAGCGCCTCGCCATTGCTGAGGCTGGCTTTGAACTCGCGATTCTCCTGTCTCAGCCTCTCAAAGTGCTGGGATTACAGGCGTGAGCCACTGCGCCTGGCTTTTTTTTTTTTTTTTGGTATCAGGGATTGAACTCAGGGGCACTCAGCCACTGAGCCTCATCCCCAGCCCTATTTTGTGTTTTATGTAGAGACAGGGTCTCACTGAGGTGCTTAGCGCCTCGCCATTGCTGAGGCTGGCTTTGAACTCGCGGTTCTCCTGTCTCAGCCTCCCTAAGTGCTGGGATTACAGGCGTGCGCCACCGTGCCTGGCTTCCTATGGAGTTCTTAACCAGCTGGGCATTCCACCACACCACAGTTGATGTCACCTATGAAGTCCTGAAGGTGTCATCATCAATATCATAGTCCACAGATGGGACATACTCCAAGACCTCTTGAAGTCCAGAGAGTTCTCTGGCTAGACATCTGGTGGGCAATGTTGACAGTCTCATCAAAAGTGGTGTTGTGGCTGTGCTTGGGGCTTTTCTGCTCCTCTCTGTCTCTGGGTGGCTCCTTGAGGCTTTGTGATGGTCGCAGAGTCAGAGGTGCCTCTGAGGCCTGCCTGTTCTGAATGGTCACTTTCACGGTGATTCTGGGGCTCTTCTGGTCACCACTCCTTGGGGAAAGACAGAGTGCTGCTCTTGGGGTGGAGGAAGACATGGCACTACTTGCCCCCTGGTGTATCTCAGGAATATGACTTTGATCTCATTAGGTGAGATCCAACGTGGGTGGCATAGCAGAGGTGGTGGGTCCTTGGCTGGGCATTGACGATCTCGCCCTCCCTGCCTGCGCATCAGCCCCTGCACCTTCCGACTCGTCTCACAACACCTTCCTCCACATTCCTGGCTGCTGGACACACTGAGCTGCCACCACCACCTCCACGTCTGTGCCTTCGCACCTGCCATTCTCTCCCCTGCGATACACTTGTTTCTAATAAGGTTCTGCCCATCTTTCAAGCTCAGATCAAATCCCCCCCCCCCCCCCCCCGTCTGGACTCTTCCCTGGATCCTCATGGAAAGGGTTCGGTGACGACTAGGCACATTGCTAGCCTCCTTATAGGAGAGAGGGTTTATCTCATTGTGCTGTAATCAGTGGCTGGCCCTGCTGTGTAATCCCCTGACGCATGGTGGGCACTCATTAGTGGTCCTGTGGGTGCATGAATGTATGAGTGAATGAATGAATAAATGAACTAATGCAAAGCGAGAAAAGGAAACAGAGACCCGTTGCTTAAGGGGACACTGCCTTGCAGTGCCTCTCATGACCTTATTTAGGATGCCCCCTCCCGTAGTGGGCTTTTGGGTGCTGTTTCTTCTGCTCTTGCTGCTCAGTGACAGGTAAGAGGTTCCTCAATGATGCTGTGCATCTGCCTGGCCTCTTTCAAGGACAGCTGCATTGATGGTGTGGTGTGGATTCTAGGGTCAACTGAAGGCAGGACTTGTACATTTGGGTTTGGCAGGGACTTAATGTCAGAGAAAAGCTGGGAGTCTGGTCTTTTGGTAAGTCATGGGAGGAACCTCAGTTCTGCAGGGAGATGGGAGTCTGCTCGGGACACTTCACCAAGTAGAAGGAAAGGTTCCAGGCTTTGGGGAATGAAAGGGAAGGAGAACATCCTTAAAGAGCAGGAAATAATAGTGACAACTGAGTTGAGGTTGGGTGGAAGGGGGTGTGGGAGTGGTGACAGGGGCCATGGGCAGAGTGAGCAAATGTGTGTGGGGGAGGGGCTGGGAAGGAAGGGTGCTGGTGAGGTTTCCCTGTGAGGTAGGAGAGTGCTCGGGAGTGCAGGTTACTGGTCCAGCCCTGTGGCAGTTGGAGATTAAGTGACTGCAAAGGCTTTATAGTAAGGAGAATGGGCACCAGCAGGCACAGGGGTCAGCTGTATGGGGGCAGAGTGCCCTTCCCTTGGAAGTACTAACACAGGCTCCAGTTGCTCAGGACATGGGCTGGGGTCCCAGAAGAGGTCAAGGAAGCAGGAACGGAGGAGGCCAGGAGGAGCTAGAGGAACGAGTCCTCTCCTCAGGACCAGCCCCAAGCCTTTCCCCCTTTCCTCAGCAACAAGAGTGATGGGGGCCCTTGCTGCGGGGGTGGGGGGTAGTGCCAGCCTGCTTCCCACCTTCCCTGCGGGCAGTTTATATACTAATAGCCCACTGCACCCCAGGAGGGGGTGAATGGGGATCCATTTGTTTTTCCAGAGTTTGACCTCTGAGTAAAACTCTTACCCCAAAATGTGCTGGTTTAAGTGAAAAGCGATAAATCAGCCCCTTTGAAATGCAGAATCAGCTTGGGGAAGCCCCCTTTGATATGCAGCTTGGAACTGGGGCACTTAAAACCTGGGTTAATTCTCCGGCTTTATTGGAGGCAGAGAAAGAGAAGAGGAGGAAACCCAGGGCCGGTCATTAAGTCTGGGGACTTGAAAAGCCTAGGGCAGGAGCCGGCAGCCGCAAAGGGATCATGAAGGCAAAGCAGCCCTGGGAAAAGCATCCCCTGCCCCAGTGAACTCTAATCCTAGTTCCCACCCAGACAGATGAGACGTGGAGGGCGGTGGAGAGGAGGGGGTGGGCAGCTCTGAGAGAGGCTCCCGTGGATGGGGAGGCGGTTGCTATGGAAACCCGGCGGGCGCCCAGTAGGAGAAAGCCAAGGGCTAACTTGGCAATTTCCTGAAAGGAGCAAGTGCGTGTGGGTCCCATTCACCGGGCGGCTTGTGCTTTCAGAGCTCTGGGGGCTGTGGCCCCTTCACGGGAGCCAGGGATGGATGGCTTGGCGGTTACCTCCGGCCAGGTCGGCGCCCTTCATTAGAAACATCTGCTGCTTGCCTACCTCCGTCACAGGGCGGTAGAGGAGTGAGGCTGTGAAGGCTCCATGTGATTTTTCAGATGGGGGTGCGGCTCTGAGGATGCAAGATTTCCCCCCCATCTCATTCCCAGAAGGAAGGAGAGGCTGGGTGTGTGGACACATGGGACCCTGGACACTTAGTGCCAGTTTGGGGACTCTACATCCTGGATTTTCCAGGGTGTCCCACTGTTACCCACCACGAGCAGCAAGTCGAAGCTTGGCCTTGTCTGACAGGATGCTCCAATTTGGGGGTCTGGGACAAGCAACCTCAGGAACTTTGGAGAGAGATTCCTCAGAGCTTCTGAATGAGTAATTCCAGGACTGGGCCAGCCTGTGGGCAGGGACGAGTGGAGACAGTTGCTTGCCACCTGTCTACCCCTGCTTGGCCTTTTTTTTTTTGGTGTTGGGTGGAGTGGGTGGAGGATAGGAGTTGAGAAAGTGAAATCTTGACCCTTTGGAGCTTGGTCCTCCTATTTCAGTCAGGCTAGGGAAGGGGGCAGCTGATAAGTTCTTGCCAGCCCTGCTACCCTCTGACCTTTGGGTGTTGAATTCTTGGGAACGTATTTGTCAGGCAGTTGGGATAGCCTCCTGCCCTGCACAGGTCCTGGCTCTGTGGCCTGGGGTTTCACCTACACCATCACTCAAGGTCAGTTTGGGACCAATGACAGGGGCCATTCCTGAGACCCCAGCACATCTCCCCACCTCTCCCTTCTCATGGGAATCAGGAATCTACATTCATTTGGAGGAACTTCACCTCCACTGACTTCTACTCCAACACCAGCTTACCTAGGGTGTAGCAGGACCCCAGGTCTGCCAGGATCTCCCAAATCCTTTCCCTGTATCAGAACATGCTCACAACCCTATTCTTTACTGGGTCTTAGACAAGGAGTCAAATTAACTAAAGCACACAGGTGACTTGCTTTAAGTTAACTTGGGCAACTGCCTTGGAAAGCAGGGCTGACTGACACTCCCACTTCCCTGGGCATGTGGAGGAGGTGGGCAGAGGATCCTCAGCAGGACCCAACCCCGGCAGAGCTGCTGCCCACCTTGCAATCACCTCTGGTGCCTCCTCACCCCTTTCCTGACCTTGGGGTGGGCAAGAAGAGGAGGCTCCCATGCTTGCTTTATGGCATCTCTCACACCTTGAGTCTCAGACGGCTCCTGCAATATTTCAGCAGCACTGAGCAGTAGGAGCTGGCCCAGGGCTGGGCTGCAGTGCTCGCGAGAAGCTCAGGGCAGAGGTGCCATTTTGCTCTTCCTCTCTGTAACAAGGAAGGTGAGACTTGGAAAGGAAGGGAGGGAGGGAGTCAGGCTCCCCAAATACTAGAAAACCAAGGGGAATGAAGAAACAAGAGGCAGGCACAACTGAGAGACAGCCATCCAAAGGCCCCAGAGGTAAGGCAGTGGTGGTGGACCCTGCGCAGGGGAATGTCAGAACCCATCCCAAGTCACAGCAGGTGCAGGCCAAACTCCAGGCTGTCTGAGGAGTTGTTGGGAAAAGACCTATGGTGGAGCGTGTGTGTGTGACTATAGGAGCTGTCACACACTCGCACACATGTGTAGGCAACACACACAGGGAGCCATAGGGTAGGCCTGTGCCAGAAACTGCTGCATTCCTTCGCACTCCGAAGCCAGCCCTCTTTGCAGAATGCTTTCTCATGGCTTGCAGGCATATTTTCCCCTACCGCACAGCGCTCTTGTTTCTATACGCTTGTTCTCTTCCCTCCTCTCTAAAGCAACTGTACAAACACCTGCATTTTATTAATGCTGCCTGGAGCTGGGGCTGGGCTAGGCCCCCTCTGCTCTCACCACCCCCTCCTCCATCATGCTCAGTGAAGCAAAGCGTAAGGGTTAACCCTGTGTGGCTGGGTTTCTGTCTCGAAGGATGTGGGTCCCCACAAGAACAGAAAAGTACCCAAGAGGTGGACAAGTGGGGTCCTGAAGACAGCTAGCCAGGCATCCTGAGAGCTCCTGGCTCCACACGTCCCTTCCCCTGAGCTTTTGGCCTGGTCCTCTCATTATTTCCCCTCTGTTTCTCTTGCCAGAAGATGAGGACACTATCTCTCTTGAAGGGAATTCTTCTAAGAGAAACTCCTCCAGGCTGGCCTTTTAAATGTCAATTCCATCTCTCTGCCTTTAGGAGCCGTTGGGACTAAACAGTTCCAGAAAAATAGCTGCTTTCCTCTTTAAAATATTTTAAATAAGGAAAGCATAAAGAATATAAAAATGTCCCATAATCCCATCACCCTGAGAGCTCTGTTAACATTTCTTTTAATGCAATACATGCACTTAAAAAAAAAGTATTAGAAGGTATAACATGAAACTTCAGTTTCTGTCCCCTCAAGCCACAGTTATTCCTCTCAAAGGTAGTGGCTGTTAATAGTTTGTTGTGTATCTTTCCAGGGAAAGAATTTGTGCATCTTCTTTTTTAACTAAAAATAGTGGAATTCCTGCCGTATCCGCAGGTGGAGACCTCCTTCACTCTATCTAATGGCTCCAAGTACATCCCACAGGGCTGAACCATCGTTTATTTAACCTAGGGATGGGCGTATGGGCTGCTTCCAGTTTTTAAGTCTTACAAACATTGGTGGCATGATCTTTGGACAGGAGCCTTGAGTCTATGTGTGTGAAGCTAACTGCAGGAGAATTCCTACCAGTAAACTGCTGAGTCAAAGTATGCGTGCATTTAACCTTTTATCTAGACTTTGTTTGAAAAGGGTTGTTTCTCTCTTTGCCCTTCTCGGTTTTTGTTTTTGTTTTTGTTTTCCTATCAGGCAAACTCCTGGTCAGCTGTCAGAATCCAGCTCAAATTTCGTCTCCTCTGTGAAGACTTCTCTGATTGCTCCAGGAACCTACCAGCTCCTTCTTTCATGTTTCTTTCCTTTCTTTTTTTTATTTTTTTGGTACTGGGGATTGAACCCAGAGGCACTTTACCACTGAGCTACATCCCAGCCCACTTCCATTTTTCTTTGACCTGTCTTACCTAGTCTTATTGTAATTTGAGTTTTTTTAGGTGTCTATTTTCCATATTGGAGACTGATTGACATTGCTTCTTCTGGGGTACCATGCTTTTTAAAAAATTTTTCTTTTTGCAATTCAATTTCTGGGTATATACCCAAAGAACTGGAAATAGAGACATATTTGCAGATCTGAGTTCACAACAGCATTGTTCACAATAGCCAAAAGGTGGAAACAATGGGTTCAAGTGTCCATCAGCAGAAGAATGGGTATCTCACACACACACACACACACACACACACACACACACACACACACACTGGTATATTATTCAGCCTTAAAAAGGAGAGTAATCCTGACACATGCTCTAATAGGGATGAAACTTGAGGACATCATGCTAAGTGAAACAAACCAGTCACAAAAGGACAAATACTGTGTGATTCTACTTATATGAGGTACTTGGCCTAGTCAAATTCCTAAAGATGAGAATGGTGTTTTGTCTTTACAATGGTGGTTGCCAGACGCTGGAGGGAGGGGAAATTAGGGAGTTTGTGTTTAATAGGTACAGAATTTCAGTTTGGGAAGATGAAAAAGTTCGGGAGATGGCTGGTGGTAATGGTCACAGAACAATGTGAGTGCACTTAATGACCCTGAAATGCATATTTAAACATGGTGAAAATGGTCATTTTTGTATTATACATATTTTGCCACAATAGAAACATTTTTTTTTCTTTATATGAAAATGTGCCATCTCACGGATGCAGAGGTCCTAGAGAGGGCTCTCTGTGGGTTGCTGTAACCATCTCTTACCTCGGGTGCCTCTGACCTATCCAAAACCAGAGAGGATTTATCCTATTTCCAGATATTTCCAGGGAAGGGAGCCCATTACATTATTAGGCAATCTTTTCCAGTGTCTTAAAACCCCAGACATTCTTGGTACCAGACCTTTCCTGCTGCACCTGAGGTTGATTTTCTTTGGTCAGTAAGTGCTTTGTCAGGCCACGAATGCTTCACACAGTCCAGGCCCTCATTATACCATCCCCAGAAGAGATCTGGAGGTGCCTAGTCACAGGCTGGCGAGCAGGCTGTGGAGGTCTGGCCAGATTTGGTCTGATGCTCACTTCTCAGTGTGATGGATGAACATTGCTGGGTTTTGACTCCTGAGCAGCCTGGGCTCAGGCCCTGGGGCTCTGGCAGGTGAAGGAGCCCATCCTGTCTCTCCTCCTTTGGATATGATTTGTAGGCCAGAGAGTTTCACCCTCTCAGATCCACCTCTGTACCTACCCTTCAGTTGAAGAAGATCTCTTGCTGACAGGCGAGTTCCTCCCAGGCCCATGGACAGAGCTAGCTGGGAATTTTAGCAACCCCCAGGCTCTTTTCTCTGACCAGAGTCCTCTTGACAGATTAATGAGCTGCTCGAAAGGTGTACCTGGCAGGCACGTTCCCTGCAGCCTGGAAGATGCTGACCTTGTCAGCTTTGAAACATCAAAGGGCTACAAGGAAAATGGGCCAAGAAAGACCTTGTCACCTTGGTGCCTGCAAGCACAGGCTTGCAAGACCTGACATGGCTGGGACCTGTCTGGAGCTTGGAGGAAGTGAGGCCTTTGCTGTAAGAACCTGCCCTCAGCCGTCTCCTGGGATACAAGGAGTGAAGGGGACCCTAAATAGTGGCCCCATACTCAGTGACTCAGATGTATGTACTGCTACCACAAAGGGAAATCCATGTGGGGTGGGGACCCCCAGCAATCTCCTTACCTGTATGCGGTGTAGGGGATAATAGAGTATTGGGGTCCATATACCAATGACCATTGACCCAGAACTCTGATCAGAGGGCCTGAGCTGACAGTTCCAATTCAACTTGTGGGTTATAGGAAGGACTCACCTTAAGAAGCAACTGAGCCCCGAGGAAGACAGCAGTCCCCAGGTTGTTCATACAATCGAAGCCAAGATGAGAGGCAGCCCCCATAGGTCAGTCCCATAATGGAGTTTGATATAAGCTAGGAGATAGACATCAGCACTAATATTAACATAGTTTGTGCATTATACGATAGTCTTGGGACTTTCCCTCTCCTGATCAGCTGGAATGTCTGACAGAGTAAATTCCAGATGCCCTTGTGGAATTTTCATTATGATCAGGTTGCTAAGGGACTTTTCTCTACCTATAAGCATTTTGGAAATACAAGCACTAGCACAGGATTTTTTTTCAGTATGTGTGGATTTATTTTTTGATGTATTTATTACCCTCCTGCCACCTTCCCATCTCTGACTCACCCATCCAAGAAGCTGGTTATCAGTGAACTCAAGAAAGAAGAAAGGAAGGAATGCAGAATGAATGAAAAGTTTGCCCAGGCTTCATATGCAGAAAGGGACTTTGTATTGTTCACCATTGAATCCCCAGGACTTTGCATGTGGCAGTCATATAGAGACTCCAATTAATATAATCCTGCACTGCCTAACAAGGTTTTGGTCAGTGATTGACCACATACATGAAAGTGTCCCATAAGATCATAGTTGGGCTGAACAATTTCTATCACCCAGTGCCATTGTAGGAGTCATAATGTCATAGCAGAATGCATTATTTGTATACATAGTGATGCTGCTACAAACAAATCTATACAGCCAGTGGTACAAAAGTATAGCACACACAATTATGTACAGTGCATAATACTTGATCATTATCATAATAAGTAACTGTGTTACTGGTTCATATATTTACTATTCTATACCATAGCTTTTATCATTATTTTAGAGTGCACTCCTTTTACTTATTAAAAAAAAATTACTATCTGGGCAAGGTGGCACACACCTATAATCCCAGCTATTGGGAGGCTGAGGCAGAAGGATTGCAAGTTTGAGGCCAGTCTCAGCAACTTTGTGAGACCCTGTCTCAAAGTAAAAGATTTTTAAAAAATGACTGGAGATGTTGATCAGTGATAAAGTATCCCTAGGTTCAAGCCCCAGTACCAAAAAATAAAATGAAATAAAAGAAGTTTGCTATAAGACAGTATGTAATTTCATGGAAGCTATAGCCTTATACATTTTGTGCTTACTGGTGTCTTGATTGCATCCAAAGGCTACGTTGAGTGACCTATGCCATCCAGGTTTGTACGAGTATACTCTATGATGCTCACACAGGGGCACAATCACCTAAAGACACACTCTTCAGAACCATCCTCTTTGTTAAACCATGAATGACTAGTTGATAAATACTGAAGCAAAGGGAAATAGTCACAGAGAGTTCATAGGAGTTCCCAGAAATAGCACAGCAACTCCATGAAGAAGCCTGGAGGAGAATCTGCCCTCCCACGTGCAGGCCAGTTCTCTGTAGGAAGCCATGCTCAAACCCTTTATAAGTGTCCTCTGGGTGGGTATAGGTGTCCATGAGCTCTCCCAGGGGAAGAGGCAGCCAGGGCAGGCGTGGGTCTTGAAGCTCAGGACTGACTTTGGGACTGTGCCTCAGACAGGATCCAAGGCATTGAAGGGCTGCAGAGTGCCCTGGTTTTGGGAAAATTGGGCCTTCCTGTAGCAATTGGCAGGGGGACTGACTTGGTCTTTGTGCTCAGAGTGTCTAAACAGCCAAATGCTAGGGCCCAGGTCTCTGGAGGAGACAGACCCCTATCCTACCACCTTGTATCCTGATTCTGAGAGCCAGTACTGGGAGCATGGGACAGAGGTAGCTACTGGACAAGGCTTCAGGACCCCTTTGTTTGCCACACCTCAGTCTCCTCACCTGCCATCCAGAGGTTTCAGAAAGTTGATCCAGAAAAACACCTGAGGATAGAGACAGCCTGACCAACAGTCCTCACCCTGGCCCCCGTTCTGCAGATTGCCCACATCAGAGCCTGTGTGGTTCCATGTGTGGCCCCAACAGCACAGGCAGGGTGGAGGCCTGTCACAGGGCTGGTTTTGCTGAGGCCATCAGAAAAGCTTAGGAGGAAGGAGGCTTGGGCCCTGCTGGAGGCCAGTGGCCCCTGCAGGGCTTAGGCAGTGCTGCTGGATTTGACGTGGTCTGATGCAGGTTCCCTCTGGAACCATGAAGCCACCCACTGAAGGGCCATCAGAGTGCTTGTTCAGTCTCGTGGTCCCCTTCCTGTTAATTTCCCTCTGCCCTGCAGGCAGCCGTCCTTCCACCTTCTCCTCCTGCCCCTCCCCTTTCCAAGCAGGGGCACTGTGCAGTTGCCAGGACACTGAGACTTGGGATGTCTCACCAGGCGGCTTTCTTGAAGCCAGGCGGGCTCCATCGCCCTAAACAGTCCGAAGGCTTTTTCTTTTCAAGATAAGTTGAGGAGAGGGTTAGGAAAGCGCTGAGCAGCTACGCCTGTTTCTTCTTTATTTTCCTTTCCCCCTCTGGGACTCAGAGACCAGATTTTTTCTTTCTTTCTTTTTTTACAGTACATTTTGGCAGGCCCCATTTTTTTTCTGACAGAAAAAAAAATAACAGGCATATTTTGGGCGATTACTCAACTGGGGTCCTTTGTGACGGGATATGCAGCTGCGTGACTAATGGAGCTGGCTTTCTCCTGGCTTCCTTCCCCTTTCAGAGCTCTTGTTTACTGCCCCATACCAAAAAAAATGCCATAAGCTACAGATTTTTATACATTAAAAAAAGCCTTGTGAGATACTCAAAGGCAATAAATCCTTTGGATATTCCATTTCCAGGGCTGCAAACTCCCCGCCCCCTCCCTACTTCTTTTCAAATGCTCAAGCTCTTGACTCATGACATGTGAATCTTCTTTCCCACCCCCACATCCCTGCTTTCTTCTGAACATATGTCCAGCAGATCGTGTGTGTGTGTGTGTGTGTGTGTGTGTGTGTGTGTGTGTGTGTTTGGCAGGAGTGTGGGGCAAGGGAGCAGGATGGGAACCATATTTATGGTGCTTAACTCAGCAATTGCTAAAGGAAAGGATAATGACTTCCAGGGGCTCAGGGCCTTTTTCCCAAGGCCTTTGTGTTTCCATAATCTATGACAATTTTGTGGTATAAGCAAAAGTTATTAGAAAACATGAGACTTAATGAGGAAGGGTATGTTCTGAACAGGGAAGGGCCATCTCTTTATAGAGGAAAATCCAAATTTGACTGGCTTTGGAATTCTGAATCTTGGCACTTCCCAGACAACTTTTGGAAGAGATTCTAGTTTGTAGTGTTCGACAACTAGGACTGGCCTTTCAATTTTTCTAGAGATCAGATGGCTTTTGATTTTAAAAGGTATCTGGCCTGTGGGCGAGGAGAAGTTGATTAACTAGTTAAAATTAATTCAGACAGACTGGTGTAGACAAAGCACAGGGTTTGTGGTCAGGTGAGGGGTTTGAGTCTCAGCTGTGAACTGGATGGAACAAGTCTTCTAATGTCTGTAGGTCTCAGTTCCTTGGATGTTAAAATTAGGATAGTGTCCCTCCCTTCCAGGCTGCAAGCAAAGAAGAGATGACAGGAACAGTAGGCAGGAGTTGGCCCATACCTTTAGGAGATAGGAGGAGACGGGCTTGTTATGAGAGCTATGATTCTACCAATGAAGAGTAAACAGCAGACCCCCACACATTATGTCACAGGGGCCTGGAGACCTCTAAGTTTGCCCACTCCTTAGTCATGGTCCATGCAGGTCTCACAACCAATCACATTCATTGCCTATTGGGAAAACTCTCTCCTTATCCAACCCAGACAAAAGGCACCCATGAGCCAGGCATGATGATGCATGCCTGTAATCCCAGCACTTTGGGAGGCTGAGACAGGAGAACTGCGAGTTCAAAGCCAGCCTCAGCAATGGCGAGGTGCTAAGCAACTCAGTGAGACCCTGTCTTTACATAAAACACAAATAGGGCTGGGGATGTGGCTCAGTGGTCGAGTGCCCCTGAGTTCAATCCCTGGTACCAAAAAAAAAAAGGCACCCACAAACCCCTTCTTTCCTGCCCTTTCTTCTGTAACGAATGTATCTTGTGCACACATTGACCAAGGAACACTGGGCACAGTTGAGCCATGCACCCAACATTTTATGGGATACTGCTTGGAGGCCCTCTCTTTACCTCCCTTTCTTTACTCCCTTTCCTCCTCCTCTCTGTTACACCCTGCGTGTTGGTCATCTTCTTTTATGATTTCACTTATACTTCTCCCAGAGTCTTCATTGAGTACGAACATCTCAAATGGCGCTCTGAACCCTCTGGAAGCTCTAACTACTAACTCTTTTCACTCTCTGTAGTTCAAAAGACTAATGTTATCAATAAAGACAGTTGACTTGATTTTGCCAGAGGGTAAACTGAGACAGGGAACGAACTGGCCAGTTTATACAGCAAGTCAGTGACACAGACAGAAATAGAAACCCCACAACCTGATTCCAGATTGCTTGGAGTTTAAAGAGGCATCTTAGCTTGGAGATCCCAGAATAGCTTCTCCAGGGCTGACCAGCTGTGAAGTGATGTGTTGCAAGGGTTATTTTTTGCCTTGGCTTAGCTCTTAAAAAAACACCCCAAACTCCCGAAATCAGCCTAAGAAAATCCATTTCTCAGAATGTCATCTGCTTGCCAAGTTTAAACCTAGTGTATTACATCACGAACGCCTTCGGGCCTCACTCAAAGCTTACGATGGCGCTCAGGTATCTGAATTGAGTTCAGAAATCACAGTTTATTGAAGGAAACAGATCATTAAGTCACTCCACTGGACTGAAGCCGTTCACGTTGCTTATTTAGAGAAGCTGAGCATTGACTAATGTTCTTGTGATTCCTGTGGATCTAGACTAGCTGCAGCTATTTAATTAACAAAGGGTGTGGCCATCAGATGGCATAGGGCTATTGGGGACTAATGGGAACAGGCATGGGGCAATAGTGTGCTCAAGATGGTTTGTGAAAGATGGTTGTTAAATTTGGAGGGATTTTGCAAGTTGGTTGTTAAACACAGCCATTATTAAAAATTAAATGATATAGGGCTGGGGATATAGCTCAGTTGGTAGAGTGCATGCCTTGAATGCACAAGGCCCTGGGTTCAATCCCTAGCACCATACACACACAAAAATAAATAAATAAAAAATTTAAATGATGTAAACTTATAATTAAATGACATTAAAAACAAGTCATAAATGCTAAAAACAGATCACACCCTAATTAACTCACCAAATGTACTGTTATCTATGCTCTTATGTCTATTTGTCTGTCTCTGTATGCATGCAATAATATAGACTGGCATGTTGCTGTGAATCTCTTCCCAATTCCACTTCAATAACATTACATTTGTAGCTTAAAATGGACCACACAAGAATATTTACACCACAGAAATTGGTAAACTCTATGCTTCGGGCTTGATTTTTTTTCTAATTATCTAGACTTAAGAAGTGATGGAGAAAATATTAATAAAGTTGATGAAATTAAATATAAAAGTATGCTGTGTCTATATTGGTTACATCATGAGTAACAAACTATTAAGATGATGTTCTTCCTGCTTTTAGTAGCTACTATCCGACTCAGCAAAGAAGTTGCTCACTTCAAGGAATAATGAGTGAAATTCTAAATCAGAGTCATACGTAGCTGAATGATGGAGACTCACGTTATAGTATATGGTGTTAAGCAATTTCATCATTATGTGAACATGATGGAGTGAACTTACACAAACTTAGGTGACTATGATGTCACTAGACGATATAATTTTATGGGATCAATATCCTTTATGCAGCCCTTTGTTGATGGAAACATTGTTATGTGGGGCATGACTGTACCTCTTCGTTGTTTCCCTTTCGTCTTACTCATTATTGTAAACCAAATTGTCAACCAACATTCATGTCAGATCTACAGTTGGAAAGGCAGGTGTTAAACATTAACCTGCACACTACTGGAAAGGAGCATGTTGGAACACTCCCTTGGAGTCCCAGAAGGAAGAACATTATTGACTTAAAAAATTTTTTTTTAACCAGGGATTGAACCCAGGGGTGCTTTACCACTGAGCAACATATCCGGCCCTTTTTAGTTTTTATTTAGAGACAGGGTCTTGCTAAGTTGCCTAGGGCCTCATTAAGTTGCTGAGGCTGGTTGAACTTGTGATCTTCCTCCCTTAGCCTCCTAAGACACTGGGATTACAGGTGTATGCCACTGTACCGGGCAGCAGCAGAGACTTTCATAAGAGTAAGAATGAAGAAAATAAACCAGATACACTAAACTGAAGTGCACCACTGGATACCAACAAGGTTGGAGAGTAGATTCTAAATTCAAGGTGAGCATTAATACTGCATATTCACAGTGTCTTGAAGTCCTATAGGCCTTTCCTCTATGTAAGCTCATGTACATGACCACCAGAACAGAATCACAAGGAAGACAGGTAAGGGAGCTATCGGTATCCTACCTGTTTTACAGATGGGAAACTGAGGCATTATTGAGAAGTTAAGGAGTTTGCCCAGCATTACTCTTTCTACATACGTAGCTAAGCTGAGACTTGATGGAGACACAAGAAACACAGACTTTGGGGTCAAACATAATGTAGCTTTGGTAGTGTTACTTTACCTTTTAAATCTTGGTTCTTTGTCGCTTACAACACGGAGACGATAATGCCTGGGTCACAAGCTTGCAGTGAGGGTAGTTGAAATGAGATGCCAGTTGTAAAAGATCTGGTTCTCAGGAGGCTATCCACGAGAGTTCATTTCCCTTCCCCTCCCACTATGGAGTTTTGATGTTTCTTACACTGAATGTAAGTATACTATTCTTTTGGCTCAAATGGTTATTTTTCTAGTTTTTTTTTTTGCTTTAAGTAAAATTATTCTGCAAGGCTTTAGGCCAAACTTGTTGGAAGGGTTAGGGGCAGATGCAGGGAGGAGGGAAGGAGGGGGCCAGAAGAGGGTGGAAGCCTAGAATGAAAAGTTTGTAAAGAGTGCCTTTGCCCATTGGTAATTGGAGTGAATCTGTATGCATGATGGTGCTCAGCAAGTCCATTCCATGCAGCAGGAGCTAGACTATCAGATGAGCTGTCCTGCCCAGACCTGGGCCTTTGCATTATCACCAGGAGAAAAGAGGGAGTCCAGAGACACCCCCATCCCCTCACAGTCTCACCACCACTCTCTGCCTGAGGGGATCACCCATCCCCAAAAGAAGCAGAGGCCTCAAGCTATTCCTCAGCAGGGCAGAGGGGCAGCTCCACACACAACTCGTTCTTGCCCTCCCTTTCTAGATTTGTCATTCTCCTTAGCACTTATCACCACACGGCATGCTGTATCATTTACTAGACTGTAAGCCCCATGAGGGCAGGGCTTTTGGTTATTACATTTGGGATCTAGGCCAGTGCTGGGGACACACAGGTCTTTCAATAAGTAGTGGCCCAAAGAAGAGAGTGAAATGGATTATTATCCTCATTTCCTCTTCTTTTGAAATTTTATTTCAAATAACAATATATTTTGATCAAATTCAACAGACTAAGATTGGACTCAGGTCTCACAAGTTTGAACCATGGCAGTGAGGGAGTTATAGGTCCAGGGCAGAGCTGCCTGCAGAAACAGGTGTCCCTGAGCCTGGTCTTGACCTGCAGATATGCACTGAACAAGGCAACCAAGCTCAGTGGTTAAGAACCTGGTGGTTCAAATCTAGGCCCTGCCACTTATTAGCTAGGTAACCTTGGGCAAGTTATTTTATCTGAGTTTCATTTTTCTTATCTGTAAAATGTGGATAAAAATACCCACTTGAGAAGGTTGTAGAGGGATGAATGAGATAAAGCATGGTGAGTGCTTAGCTCAGAGCCTGGCGTGGGGGAGGGGAGTGAGTCTCCATCACCTTGTGGAGGTGGAGGTGGAGAATTCCAGTACAGGCAAGGGCACAGCTGGGGACAGGAAAAAGTCACATGTGTTGAAGGACTCTGCTGCTACATTCACAGGCAAGTCCTACCAGGCTGGCGTGGGACAGTGCAAATGAGCTCCACTGCAGAAACACTGATCTGGGAGGACCTGGCTGAGGGCTGGCTGCCAGCATCACAGCCCTAGCGGGACCTAGTAGCTGCTGGAATGGCACCAATGCCTTTGGGTGCTTATGGTGTCTAACAGCCTTCTTTCCTTTGGCAAAATAACCACAAATGCACCTCGATATGTAGGAAAGTATAGAAGTGGGGAGAAAACCAAGACCAAAGCCATGCTCCAAAATAAGAGACGGAAGGGCTTGGAACCGAGGAGGAACAACGGGACAGGTGGAGAGGATTATATAATCCCTTCCATGAAAAGCTGTGGTCCCATTGTGGGAGAGGGACTTTCAACCTTTGGCTCCACATTTTGTGCTTCTCAGACCACTTGCTACAACAGGCTGCCTGGCCTAGAGTGGCCTGAAGAGAAGAGCCGCAGCTTCTCAGGTGAATCCTGACCTCCAGCTGGCCCTGCCTGCATGCGGAGACAGGGTCCCTGGATGCTGGGCGGAGAGGCTTGTCATTTTCAGTGCAACTCAGGCACTAAGCGCATGAATGGCTGCCTGCAAAGGACGCTGGGTTCTTTACTTGAAAGCCACCAGAGCGAGACAAAGGGTGCCTTCCCTGCCTGCATTCCTCAGCAGGGGGCTCGCCACACCCGGCTCCTCAGAAGCACCCATGCAGGTGCAGACACGTACACCTTCTCTAGCTGGCTCTGCCCCGACAATGAGCAAGCAGGTGCAAATTCCACTCTCCTGTAGCTACCTCTGTGACTGTGGTATGTCACATAGGCCCAGTCTCCCCAGGTCTCACTTTCCAGAGCAGCCAAGCAGGAGGAGCTTTAGACTCTCTAAACCCCTGGCTGCTGGGACATCTTCTGAAAACTCTTACGTGTGGTTTTAGATTCTCTGGTGCCTCTACGAGGCCAGCCTGTGTTCCCAGACCAAATATAGCACTCGCCTTGGTCTAGGTCAGAGTGTTTGGTGTCCTCAGCTGTTGCCTACTGTGAGAATCTGGAGCCAGACAGCCAGGATGGGGGTTCTGGCTTCCATTTGTTAGCTGTGTGACCCTAAGAAAGTCACTTTAACCTCTCTGTGTCCAGGTTGTCTCATTTCTAAAATGAGGATCATAGTTGCATCCACCTTAGAGGTTATGATATACACACTATGAATTCATGCATTTGAGTTAGGAGTTAACACAAATGTGGGAGATCATGCTGTATAGCACAGTGCCTGGCACATGGTTAGATACTTATAAGTGATCAACGATAGTAATAATGAGAGGCATGACTATCAGTTTACCACCCCACTTATCATTTTGGTCCCTTTTTCCTTACTTTCTTACCATAAGCTTGACCCGGTCTGGCCTAGGTTTGTTACTATCATCAACACTGCAAGAGTTGAGGGAGCAAGGTGTGGGTGAGGGGCTGTGTAATACAGGTGAGGATGGAGGATTAAGAAGGGGACGTGGCTGGGCTGGCTCAAAGGCAGGGAAGAAGAGAAAGGCCAGAGAAAACAGGATGCGTCAACAGTGCCTGCACCAACCTTCTCAGAGATCTGCAGCCCAATGCAGTAGTCTGTGGAATTCCTGTGTATCTGGGTTCCCCAGCATCTACATTACCATGTATCACAGTGCTACAGAATGATTTCCACTCTGCAGATTTTGAGTTCATTAAAAAATGGATCTCCACTTTGCATTGCTGATGTCAGGTGGGAACTCAATGGAGTTGAATTGAGTTGAATTGAATCGAACTGAACTGAACATTTGAAAGTTAGTGTATTAACCATATTCCTCCTCCCTGGACTTAGAATGGAAGATCAAGAATAATTGTGGTTCCTGTTTCATCCCCAGGCCCTTTCTCCACACTTCTGTTGCCATGCTAAGCCGGTAAAGGAATCAGGAATCCCCTAGAGACCCAGGCCAGTTTTGAGAATTGGAGTACTGTCCCATGTCACCTTATCCGACATTGAGCCACTTCCCCGTGTTCATTTCAGAACCATCCTATGGTACCATGTTGGGTTCTGTGATGGGAAAGTCCAAGAGACCTGAAATCTCCCCAAGCTGTATTGCAGAAAAGCAGGGCCCAACCCAGGTTATTTTAGATCCCCAACTCTCTCTGAGTATTAATAGCACCCCACTCCCTAAGGTGTGATCCCCAGGAAGGGAGGCAGGAAAGGTCTGTTTTTCTAACTGCTCCTTCTCTTCTTCTGCTTATCCTCCTGGCTTGGAAGAACATTCCCCATTCCCTTCCCATTTGGAGGGAAATTTCCTGAGGCTGTCTACTGTCTTTTCTATACTATGGTTTATAGTGAATTCCCATGACCAGACTGCCTGGCTTTGCTCTTGTTATGTAAAAGGAAGATTTTTTTAAATTTATGAATCCTTTTTTTCCTTAAAGCTTCTAGAAATTCAAGAGAGTGGGCGTGGACCCTCAAGGTTGAGCAGTAGCCCGTCGTCCCAGGTAGGGTCCCTTCCACAGCAGGGTGGGAGTGGGTGAGCCCATGGTTGTGAAGACACAGCACAGGATGACTTAGAGGGGAAGGGAGGTATCATGGTTTAAGGTGTTCATTGGTATAGCCCAGGATGCTTACAAGATGGAACATAGATTCTGGTGACACTTCTGTATAACTGGGCATATCATTTATATTAATGTGTATGTACTTAGAATCAATGAGAAGGGCATACAGTAAGGGAAAGTGCTCTTTTCTGAATGGTAAGAATAAACGTGACTTTCATCTTTTTCTTTAAGCTCATACACATCTTCTGATTTTTATACAATTAATATCTGTTACCTTAGAAGAGAAATTAAAAGACAAAATTGATATTTTCTTATACTTTATGTGAAATTTTAAGTGAAATATACAAATATATATTCATATGTAAGTATATATGAAAATAATTCTATATCCCTCTTCATTTATATAATAACATTATATAACATATGATTTGAAATGTAATATGTATAGCATATACCATACATTAGAATATACATGATTATTCATAGAAAAATGGTGGAAAGAAAACGTAACAAAATATTACCAACAGTTTTCTAGTTGTATTTATTCTGTATTTTCCAAGGGTTTTGCATTGGGCATTTGTTGTTTTTGTAATCAAGAGAAAAAAACTGTGTGTATGTGTATGTGTGTGTATATATGTGTATATGTGTAATGTGTATATATGAATGTGTGTATGTGTGTGTCTGTGTGTCTATGTGTGTGTGTTTTACTCTGTATGCTTCTTTTGGTGAAAACAAAAATTTTCAAGTTACTTATAACTAACTCATTACTTTTATTTGTTTTCTTGATATGGATTAGCTGTCTGCCTTCCTTCCTTCCTTCCTTCCTTCCTTCCTTCCTTCCTTCCTTCCTTCCTTCCTTCCTTCCTTCCCTCCTTCCTTCCTTCCTTTCTCTTTTTTTTTCTCTCTCTCTCCTTTTTCTCTTTTAGTACCAGGGATTAAACTCAGGAGTGCTTAACCACTGAACCACATCCCCAAACCTTTTTATTTATTTTTTAAAATTTTGAGACAGAGTCTTGAAAAGTTGTTTAGGGTGTCACTAAGTTGCTGAGGCTGGCTTTGAACTTGTGATCCAGCTGCTAGGATTATAGGCATGTGCCACTGCACCTGGCTAACTATCTGCTTTTCTCAACATGAATAAAGGTATAGCTTATTTCCTGCTTTGATAACTTTAAAAGTTGGGCTTGGGCCCTCCAGTTACTACAGGATTTGATGTGCACTTTAAGCTTTGCCAGGTCTAGCTAGTGCATAGAACTGGTCAGTACAGTTAGGTGAACTGTGAATGAGCATCTAGGATTGTTTACAAATAGTGAAAAAACCACCTAGTAGAGAATGTTCTGGATTTAATTCTCTTGCATGAGAAACATGTTTTGTAGGTGCTGCCTGTCTTTGGGGGATGCATGGGAGATTAATCAAGAGTGCTGTTCACAGTGCAGAGTAAGAGAGAGGTAATGGGATTGCGAAGCTGTATCCTGGCTGTCTAGGCCCTGGGGGAGATGAACGTGATGATCTCATGGTTATTTTCCATCTCTTATGATCTATGGGACTTCCCTGATGCTTGTGTAGCTGTTTGTAATTTGTTCTTTGGCTAGTACTTTCTAGATTACGCTGAAGGAAAACACTGGTTTTCCCGTTTTTTCCTGGGCCATATAAATAGCTAAGTTTTAGGTTCCCATCCTTTGTTTATAGATTTGCCTCAGGCACTTTTATCCAATATGAAAAAGGCCTTAAGAGGAAGAAAGTTCTAAATAGGTGGACCTCACTTCTCTAGAACCTCTGGACCATTGTGGGTCTATCTCCGTGAGGACTTTGTCTTCCCAGCCCCATTTTCCTTGGATTCTCTGAGGGTAGAAAGGCCTCTGTCTCTGCTTAGAATTTTGAAATTTTCTGATGGAAGTTTTAGTATAATGGCAAATGTCATTTTGAGGTGTCAGAATGTTTTCCATTCATCACAAATCACCCTTCCGCAAAGCAGTTTTTAAAATCCTTCCCTAGTGTGAATAAGGATTGAGAAACAATAGAGGATTCATGCTTTTGTCTAAATTGCATGGAAAGTTCCAGGGGCTCCAGGAGGGAAGGATGGGGAGGAGAATAAAAACAGAACATCAGGGTCTCAGGATGTCCAGCTTAAAATATTAGCCTCTGGGTCTCACTGCTTCAAACATGTCACTGAGTCTATAAATACCATACTCATCACCTGGAGTTGTGAAGCTAACATTGTTTAGCTTCTCTGGTGTTGTCTTTACGGTCTTGCTTGATTGCAGGACACTGTTCACCAGCCACCACGTTCCCTGACCTCTGTAGCATTCTAGGACTATCAGGGGAATTGCCTCGAAAGGAAAACCTGTGACACCACTGCCCCCCAGAAGGATGCCTGGGCCTGCACTCAGTTTCATTAGACATTTCTATAGCTCTTCCTGGCTATCTATGTTTTTGGTCATGTAAATTCCTTTTCGGATAACCAATCAAATCCACAGGTATTGCCTAAGGCCCAACAATGTTCAGAGTACTGTGGAGGTGCCCTCGGAGCATACAAAAAATTCTGGAACATTCTGGGGGACACAGATCCATTAAAGAGACAAAGGTTAACATAGATGCAACAGAGAACCTGTAAAATGGTCTTCAATAAAGACATGAACTGGAGAGTAGAGAAAAAGTACAGGGAGTAGAGAAAGGCAGGCCACACAGGCCTCAGGTTTCCCAGAGGTGTGTTGGAAAGTGGGGTAAATTTGCAGAGAGGACCTTCTTGGAGCTGGACTTCTCTCAGAAGATGGGTAAAGTATAGGTAGATATTGTAAAGGAAATGGTATGAGCGAGGATAAAGTAGGAGATGGGATGGGTCTGTAGGTCTGGTTGAGGGAGATTCATGTTGAAAGACATGGTAGAGCAGGTTGGAGAAGTAGGTAAGGGCTACATTATGGAAGGTTTTAAAAGCTTCTTTTCCACTCTAAGTTCCTGTGTGCTATTTTCTAGATAAAGATATATTGTCAGCAATGGTTTGTCCAAAAATCTGACATTTGCCTCCTCGCACATTGTCCTGTCTCTTTCCTCCCACTGGCCCACAGAGTGTAAGTCTTACAGCACACTGGCCAACCTAGGATGGTTGGTTTGTCCAGTTATTATGACTGCCCTGTGAACAGTCCAGGCTGACTTTTCCAGGGCAGGGAGTTTCATTCTGCCAAAAGAGCTGGCCTGGGAAAAGGCTAGATCAAGTGTTTGGGTTGTGTCCCCACAGGCTATCATCTTGGGAGGGCCAGTGGCAGACGCCAGGAGCTGGCTGGCATCAGGGTACAATCTGGTAGCCATGAGGAGA
Organism: Xerus rutilus; assembly: GCA_028644305.1. Lineage (NCBI taxonomy): Eukaryota > Metazoa > Chordata > Mammalia > Rodentia > Sciuridae > Xerus > Xerus rutilus. The sequence goes on from CM053401.1 coordinate 29,902,470, forward strand.
CCCTTGTCCTTGGAGGGTCTGAGAGCCCACAGACACCTGCTTGGCTTGGCTCTCCTTGGCTGGTGTTGTTTCCAGCAGAGATGAGTAGGAGATGGATGGGTGGTTGAGAGGCGGCAGTGGTTGGGAAGAAAGGGTCTTCAGTATGGTAATGAGATATTTGTGAGCCCCTATCTATTAATGCACATGTTTTGTCCTTAGACCATGTTGCTAGCAAATGTAAATCAAGTTTTTCCATGGTTGCCGGAAGTACTTCAAGGGATGGGATGGGGAGGGCAGAAAAAATCCAACTGAGCTGCTCTCCATGTGACAGAAAGACTAAACGGAGCAAATGGCCAGGAGGGCAAAGATGAACTCTGTCATGAGACGGAGGATGTGAGGGGTCAAGATATGAGCAAAAGACCCCTTGCTGGGGATTGCTGGGCACTGGGGGCTCCCAGGGATGGAAGTGGAGTAGCAGTTTCTGGGCCCTTTCTGCGTCCATGCTCCTGGCCTACTGCCATGAGTGTGGATTCATGAGACCAAGACGCAGACGCAAGGGAAAGAGGACTTTGTGGCAGAAAGGCTGCATAAAGACAGACTCATTCCCACCAGCGGAGCTGCCGCAGGGGGGCCCTTGCCACTCCTCCCCGCCTCATAACCATGACTTTTTCACTCAAAGACCGTCCATCTGTCCAGCCCTTACGCCAAGCCCCAGAGCCCCATGCTGATTTCCTTTGGAAGAGCCCCAGCTCCCAGGGTGACCTCAGCAACAGCAGGGCCTGTGGACGGCTCCAACCCCAACTTCCCGTCACAAGGCAGGGTCGGCCTGGTCCGTGGAAGTTACACTAACATAGTGGCTGCTTATGAGTAAGAGCCCTCAGTAATGTCATCGGATGGCCCTCTCGGCAGCGTGTCTAATCTTCTCTGGCTGCCTTTCTGGGCGCTGGGCTCCCGATCTATTTTGATCTCTCTCTTCTTTGACTCATTCTGGGACTTCTGTGCCATAAATCTGAGCCCCTCCCCACAGTGCCTGGTCCCACCAGCAGGCAGACAATTCAGAATTAGCTGTGGTCATGGTTGTCTAAACTGACAGGCAGGGAAACTGAGGCACAGCAGGCCACAGGGCCTTGTCCCGCCTCCCACAGAGATCCAGCAGCACAGCTGCCAGTAAGGCCCAGGGTTCTGGCTGGAACTTGAACTCTGGAGCTCTCCTGGAAGGCCCAGGCCATGTGAACTGCTTCAGAGCTTTCACTGGGGCCCCACTTGGCTACACATCTCAGGGCTGTGTGGCAAATGGGATTGTGGTAGAAATGCAGTGGGGTGGGAAGAGTGTGTGTGTGTGTGTGTGTGTGTGTGTGTGTTTGTGTGTGTGTGTGTGGTGGGCTTGATACTGGTGTTTGAAATCCTTCCATGCCTGGAATTTGACAGGCACAGAATAGAGAAAGACCAGAAAACCCAAAATAATGAGGGTGAGAGAACAAAGAGCTTTCCCAAAGCCATGGAATTGGCTGTGCGCAAAACCTCTTCCGGAGCCCCTGCCCTCAGGCCCAGTGGGCTGACTGGATGGGCTGGTTTGGCCAGTCCGAGGCCATTGCTGGACTCCTGATTGCAAACTCAGGTCCTCCCTGGGTGCTCTGAAGAGGGAAACAGAGAGGCAGGGGCAGTTAGACACTTTCTAGGTGTCTCGAGGGACCTACATATTTCCTATGTAAAGTTCAGTCTGTTTGCAATTAGACTTCTCTGCTTATTTCCGGAAAGATTAAAAATAGCGAGATCAGCTTAATCTGGGACTCTCTGAGATCAACAAGGCCACTGTTTCCATCAGTATGAAAATACCAAGCCGTCCCACCCACAGCCACGGGTCATGCCATGCGGCGGGCCCCGGCAGGCTTTCTGTAATGAAGGAACTTTAAGTTGTACACATTCTCAACAGAGAGGACTCTGTTTCTGGACCCCAGCAAGGATATCTTCTTTTTGACTTTAACTAAAATGGAAGGGATCCAGCACTGTTAAGGGCCTGAAATCCTCTCTTTCCTTCCTTTCTAATAAGCTCAAGTCTCAGGCCCTGTCAGTCCACAAACCACTTTGCCCACAGCACTGGGAGAGTTTTCTTCTGGAATGTTCCTTAGGTGTCAGGGGCTGCGGCAGATGATGTCAGGTAGCAGCCTCAGAAGAGGCCTGCTCATGTGTAGATATACAGGTCTAAACGACAAGTGAAGACTGTGTCTCTGGAGAAGTTAGACTAATACGCTGGGGGGAAGCAGACTACATTAGAGAAGGTCATTTCTCTAATATCTTATTAAGAGATATCTTTGTGAATTCACAGGCAGGGGAGTGACTGACAGGGAAGTGCAGGTCGTTATGGTATAATAGTGAAGTCTCACTACAGCAGCAATGTAGAAACTGGTCTTTTAGCAATTTCAGTTTTAAAAGATGGTGCTAGCTGGTTGAATTTCCTGTCTGGAGTTCTCTCTCTCCCTGTCTAAGGGCCTCCTGGTGCAGCTCCCTGACATTAGAGTAGGTGATATGCCTCCCTCTGTACACCTGAGCTTGCAAAGTCCAGGGCAAGTGCTGACCTGTCTCTTTCCTCTTAGTTCCATTTAAATAACACGTGTACTTTTAAATAACAACTGTAAACGAGGACTTTTTTGGTCACCAAGGACAGAAAACTACTTTAGCAAAAGGCAAATCCAATGGTCCATGCAATGGAAAGATCTCAAATTAGAGCTAACATCAGACAAAACTGAATTCAGGACTAAAATAATGTTACCAGGACTTGGTTACTCTCCATTTCTCAGTCCTGCTCTCTGGTATACTGGCTTCAGACTCAAGTTTCACATGATAGAAAAAGGACCACAGCCACAGTCTCAAAATCTCTCAGGTATGAGGTTCAAAGATAAAGAATGAGTCTCCTTTCCAGAAGTCCTAGGGAAAAACCTCAAGGTATCTCATTGTCTGTGATCTATCCAACACCCATTCCTCAACCAATCACTATGCTGGAGAGAATGGAACGCTCTTACAGGCTGAGACCTGATCACCTGCTTCACTCTGAGGTGGGGGTGAGGTTGTTGCACTGAGTTACAGAGACCGAGAGCAGGGAATGGTGTGGGACCTCAGGAAGAGAAGCTGGGGCATGGATACCGGAAGAGTGATGAGTGCAGAATAGTTAAAATAACAAACCAGAAAGCCTAAGAGGCATAATCTAGTCATTTATGGAAAAGCACCTCTGGGAGCTTATGTGAAGTTGGCTCAGCCCCTCTGTGTGTGCTTGGCAATTGCCACTGCCCGGGTGATATTTTTATTGTAAAGTGTTCTTCCCTTGAGTTTGTTCTCAGTGCCCAGCTCTAATTACCAGTATCTTCCACCCAGAACCTGATTATAGACACAGATTGGGATGGGAGGAGGGAGTATATTTCTGACAAAGCTGATGTTTCCACTTCACACATGTGACTAGTGAGGAACTTGGCCAGGAATAACTCTTTTTATGCAGCTTTGGAAAGCATGGCCTACGCCATAAATCACTGAGCGATGCTCTATCCACATCTTTGAACTTGCAACTCAGTTTCCATCAGCCCGATGTCCTTCCAGAGGAGCAAAGCAACAGAAGAGCTGGCCATTGAGTAGCCAATTGTGTCATCCCATTGGGAGAGTCCTGAGCCTTGGGGAGGTCACCTTCCCATGGCATTGCCCTAAGCTGCAATTTGGGGTCAGGCAGAAACTCTGAGCTTGGTCCCTCTTCCCTTCTCTTTGCTGTTTTGCCAATACAGCCTTAAAAGTCCTGGAAATATCTCTGGTTTTCTAATTCAAGGGATTCTGACAACAGAGGTCATGGAGTGGGGGCTCATGTAGGAGAATGTGGAAGGACAGATGTCTCTGCGCATGAAGATTTCTACTTGGTGTAGCAACATGAATAGGGAAGAAAGGAGCCCAAAGGACAGAAGAGCATGGCCAAGCTTGTGCTCTGAGGAAAGGGAAGTAAGAGTGGGGGCACTGGCAGAAGAGGCTGGGAAAAGCAATTTGTACAGATGGAGAATCCATGATGCTCTGCTGGGCATTTCTATTAGATATCCAAAGACCTGCCAAGCTTCTGACACTGGAGATAGAGGATAATATGGCATGAGATGGGCCAGGGGATGAGTCAAGACATTGAACCTTCAATAGCACAAGCTCAGTAGTAAAGATGGGATCTGAACAGCAAATAAGGGGACCAACCCAATGTGATCAAAGGCAAGCCAGACAGAGCAGGTAGATTCATTGGCAGCAAACAGCCTTCCTGGGGCTATGAAGGAGGGAACTGTATTTTTTTTCAACAAGGATAGCTGTATTCCTCCATCTTGGCATGATTTCCAACTTTGACAGGACCCAGATCTTTGGGGAATCTTGTTTCGCCTTATCCCAGCTAAAAATAGTTGAGTGAAATGTGACTGACCAGAGAATCTTTGACCTCTTTCAGATTTAGCTTTTGGACCAAGTTAAGAGATTCTCTTCTGAACCTTATTTTGGTAAGAACATCATCTGGGGGAAGGGTGAATGGGAGAAGCTCTGTCAGGGCAGGCTGAAGGGTGCCATGTTTCCTTAGCTCAAACAAGTAGACATGGTGGATACTGTGAGGTTGGGGACTTTAAGATCACTCAGAAAAGCAATAGGAAAGGAACATCAGGTAGAATGTAAGAACAGCTTCCTAAAAGTATTCTTTGCTGAATATTTCTCTTGAAAATAATAGAACGGAATACTTTTCAAGCTAACATAACAATAACAACACTTATTTTGTTCTTTCTCCTGTGGTATGGGGCAGATTATCTGATGTGCGAAATTCCCTGGTAGCCATGAAGTCAAACCTTGTAGTTTGTTGCTAGTATATTCTAGCACCAAAGCAACACCTTCAATGCTTAGGTTTTCTCTTACTAAAAGCTGACAACTTACATTTATTAAGTCTGTACAGTGCACCTGATGCTAATCAGTGTTTCACAAATATAATCTCATCAAATCCTGACAATAAACCTGTGAGGAGAAGTTACAGCACCACTTTTATGGAAGAGAAAGCAGAAGTTCAGAGAACGTAAATGGCCCCAGCTAGAGAGTGGTGGGGATTGAATTCAATCTTGCTCAGCGAGACCACAAATCCTGTACACTTATGCTCTGCACTGTTCTCACCAACACCTACAGTCCCTCCCACACCTGAGCATGTTTGGGCTTGTCTTTAGGAAGCATGACTCAAAATATGAGTGCACCGGTCAGCATCCTGGCAGGAAAGAGATGGTACATTCAAATGGGGCAATTGAGCAGAATTTAGAAATGGAACCACTTACAAGATATGGGCAAGGTTAAAGGAAGCTAACAAAGCATGATAAGGTCCTCTAGGGCCAGAGGAGGTGAGGACCCTGAGGGTAAGGGCAGAGAGGCATGAAAGAAAGAATCTGCAGGAGATAGCCACCCAACAGGGCCTAAGAACTTAGATGAAGGGACAGCTGAAAGACAGTCAAAGAGGGGTCCAGTGGAGAAGAGCCAAGGGAATAAATCTCTTGACTTTGACTTTGTCCTAGGCCCCCCACCCCCCGTATCTTGGTGTTCCCCATTGGCTGAACCCAGAGGACAAAAGTGCCCAGTAATGGAGTCCAGGTCAGTCCCCTGGGCACAGTGCAGTGGGGAAAAGGATGGAGAGGGGATCTGGAGGGGAAATGGGCGTGCCAAGAATAATTAATTAACAATTCCAGTTGTCTGAGGATTTCTGCTTTGGTTCAGGGATGATCTCTTTCATCTGCAGATAAAGGAATGACTTCTGAAGACCTAGGAAAGAAAGTGCTGATTATTAGGAATAAGCATAGATTCACCAAGAAAAGAGGTGGTGTACCAGGGGCACTTTTTTAAGGGAGTGGATGGGATTCCTATGTTGGGGGCCATGGTATTGCAGTAGGTAGACAAGCAGGCACCTCATGGCACTCCTGACATCAGTGAGGGCTGGAAGACAGCCTAAGAGGAGTGGCTGGGGATGTGCTAAGTGACTGTCCTTAAAGATGCTGACAAACGGATGCCCACCTGGGTAGGGGATCCCATTAATATTCTGGAGCTTTCCCATGGTCCTGCCCTTTCAGTACTTTAACCAGAGACTGGGAACAACCATCAGAGGTCAGGCTTACTCACTGGCTGCTAGCAGAAGTGGCTCATAGATATCAGAATTAGAATCCCAAATGATTGCAACGATTGGACTAATGGCCACTAAATGTAACACAAGAAATATAATAGGATTAAACATAGGGACCTTGGGACTGAATCATATGGAGCTCTACATATTAGGACATAGGAGGTGTGAAAGACTCGTGATGTGAGTCAGCATGCATGATTACCAAAAAAATTGGTGTGATCTTTGGTGACATTAATTGAAGAATAATTTTAGGTGACATTAACTGAAGAAAGAGCCTCGAGGATGAGGAAAGTGTGTCTTCTTGCTGGACTCGTCACTGGCCTGTTCCACCTGGAATGCTACTGTGTCACTTCTGAAGAAGCAGCAGAAAGAAACTGGACTCCTTTTGGAGAGAGGCATGGGGATACTGAGGGGTTCTGAGAGTGTCACATGGGAACATGTGAAGGAGAAGCAGAAGAGACAAATAAGAGAGAGGGCAAACCTGGTCTTGGAGTACGTGAAAACTGGTTATGCGGAAGAGCCCTGTCCATAGGGCAGAAGGAAAGACCAGTGGGTGACAGCTAAAGGGGGGCCAGGGGAGACCATCCTGTGAGTGGTCCAAGTGGCATGTACGCAGCTGAGCTTGCTCTTCCTGGAGGTGCCAAGCCAAAACTGCAGCATCGAATGGATAGGAGGGCCACACGGCCTCAGAGGATCTCCATCCATTCCAAACCACACGAGTGACGTTTGCACACCGCATCTCCCAGTCTCTATCAATTCATCAGCCATGGCGAGGAGTGATGCAGCACACCCAGCCACCAGTCCTCAACACTCAGGTCATCAGGCACTAGGGGCAGGGCGTTCCTCTATGAGTAGGTGACCTTTGGGAATCCTTGCATAGTGGAAGAGGTCTGGGTTTGCGTCTCCTTTTAGCCACTTTCTGGCTGTGCAGCCTCAGAGGAGCCACTGACATTCAGTCTCATCAGCTTCTAGGCGCAGACCCTGTGCAGGAAGTGGGGAGTCCTGTCCTCACAGAGCTCACTGCTCTGGTCTATCTCCTGTTCTGTGAAGCGGGAATAATTGTTACTGCCGTGCCACATATTGTTAAGAAATATGTGGACTTTATATGTAGGAAGCCTGGGGCTATCCCAGAGTTGGTTCCCTTTCCAATCTTTTCCTTGCAAGGAGCTCAATATCTGGGGCAGTTTTAGGAAATCCTGGGCCCCAGAAATCTTCGTGGGCCCTTATGTGAAATATAAGTCTACTGAGTATCAGGAATACTTTGTCACTCCTTCCTGAATGGCTGCCCTCCAACATGGGCCGCAATACTGCTTGTGCCACCCATTCACTAACTTTTGGAGACCCTAAGTGATTGTCCTTTAGAGACCCTACATACAATTTGTGGCAGTGGGCATGAGCAAGTGAGGGAAGGCTGGCGCCAGGAGTTGGGTAGCTACTCTTTCTTAGCAGGCAGGGGTCCCAGGTCCTAGTTTTGCAGAGTTCTCAGGGTCCTGAGAAGTCTCTTAGTTTTAGAATTCACTACCACCCTGGAACAAGTAGCTCTTCCTCTCCACTTTTCAAGGTTCAGCCCAAACTCACCTCCTGTGGGAAGCACTGCCCAGCTTCCCCTTCCCCTCAACATCCGGTGCCAGCGTCAAGGCTGGGCCTCAGTTCCTTGTCGTCCTGTCTCCCAACTACAGTGTACATCCTCAAGGGCTGGGATCAGGCTCTGATTCTCTGAATCCATCTGAATGTTCAGCTCCATTGTGGGGAGACAGTTTGCTGTTTCTTTCTTTTTCAGCCACCTTCGCACGAATCCCTTTCTGAAGTCAAGAGCAGGGTGAGGAAAATCGTTAGCATTTATTCACTCGACCAACTTTTTGCCAGTATTGATTCATAAATTAAAATCTGCTCACAGCCACTCTTCATGTGGCCAACATAGTGTTTCTGATATTGTTAAAAAGAGGAGTTTTGCCAGGTGTGGTGGCGCATGCCTGTAATCCCAGCGGCTCAGGAGGCTGAGTTCAAAGCCAGCCTCAGCAAAAAGGGAGGTGCTAAGCAGCTCAGTGAGACTCTGTCTCTAAATAAAATGCAAAATAGGGCTGAGGATGTGGCTCAGTGGTTAAGTGCCCCTGAGTTCAATCTCCAGTACTCTCTCAAAAAGGAAAAACAACAACAGCAAACATAAAACAGGAGATTTATACAAAGCTGTGGATTTCTGGGCTCTCTTGAATGTCCAGTGGTGTGAAGCTGGACCACCTGTCCCCACTCAGCTTGACTCCTTAGGGCTCCTGCCAGCCCCCATAGGCATTTGAGTTTGCAACCCCAGGCTTGCTAGTTTAAAGGCTGCTGACACCAGTAGGAATCCCATGAAATGTGGAGCTGGGAGCCATCTGCCTTCCTGGTTAGCTCTTGACCCACTGTGTGATCTGCTCCTCCTACCCCTCCAGCCCAGGATTCTTCCTCCTCCTTCTATGACCAAATCCTAATTTCCATTGTGGGTGTTGCACCTCCCACTGGTTTTGCTGGAAGATCTACTGGCAGGAGGCTGAAGGTCCTCCAGAACTCTGCCCACCTTTGGGGTATGCTAAGGTGGGCAAGTGTGTGCCCCAACTAAGCGCCACTCCAGGTAAGCAGAGGCCCCAGCAGTGGCTCTCCATGGGCTGGTTCCCAGGCAGGAGGAGCCTGTTTGGGGTGACCACCCACTCAAGGGCTGGCCCACTTCTCTAGAACCTCCTTTCAAAGACACCCCGAGCAGCGACCCTCTGCTTGGACTGGTGCAGTGACCTGAGGTTGCCCATGCTCTCAGGGCAGGAGGGATCCCGCTGAGGTCCCGTTTCCTGCCCTCTGCAGGCCCAGATTTCAAAGCTGTTGATTCTTCTCCTTCTCCCCTGCCCGCCTCCCGTCCTCCTTTCCTCCCCGACATTCCTTGCTTCTTGTTTATATTGCAGAAAACATCTGCGAGAGTAAATGACTGAGATGAAAGATCTTGGCAAAAGGCTATTTTTCTTTGCTTGGCTTAAAGGGGGACAGATGAAGACTTTAGCCCCACCCGTGCCTCCCCCAGCTCCAGGGAGGAGAGAAATGGATCTGAATGAAGACAGACCAGAAGGTAGCCCAGCCGGCCCCAGGTCCCCAGGCAGGGGAGATTGTTTTTCCAGTAGAACAGGCTGGCCTGGAGGAAAAGTCTCCATGAGGGTGGAGTGGAGGGAAAGAAGATCCGCTCGCGTCTGCAGCTGGTTCTACGGGGTTTTCTTGAAGCTTTGTGGCTCCCGTATCCCAATGTGCTGGACTCTCTTCTCTTGCTTCAGGTGGCAGACTCCTTGTTCTGGGCTCAGTGGCATGTTGTGGACAAAAGGCCACCTCACCAGCCTTTCCCCTCTCTAGCTCCTCTACCCTGAGCAGTTATGCAGGGCACCGAGTGACATCCTGGGCCTCATGTTTCTCTCTCCTGCTTTAAAGGAGCTGTGTGGTTTTAGACAAGTTAGTGTCTTCTCTGATCCTCAGTTTCTCCATCTGTAAAATAGGGACAATGAGACCTACGTCACAGCGCCACAGTAAGGATGAGGTGATATAATAAGATGATATAACCCCCACACAAAACTTGGCCCTTAATACGAGACAGTGATGGTGGTGGTGGTGATGATGATAATGGTGATCCAGTGGAGGTGGGAGGAAGGGAGAGTCTGTGCAGAGGCACTAGGTAGCTTTTTGAAACTTGATCTTCCCCTCCATACATGGAGTAGAGCTCTTTTCCTCTCATTGTAGGATTGTGACATAATGCCAGGTGAGGACATGTGTGCCCTGGGAGATGGAGGTATGTTGGGGAAACCAGGCTTCCCCATGCTTGGCACTGTGCCAGCTCCCCCTCACTGGCGAGGGGGGCTCTTGGCCCTTGTCATCCAGATGAACCATCAGTGCCATGTACCACGAGGACAGACCTGCATGTGCCAGCTGGGCCGAGTGTCCTGGGCCCAGATCCTTGGTCCAGGGAGCCCCCACTTACCTGGCATGGTGGCATAAGGTTTGCAGGCTGCCTCGGAGGCTCCAGAGAGCAAGACAGGGGAGGTGAGTGGGATGCTCTGCCCACCTCTCTCACCTGCTGACCTGGTTCAGGACCTCCCTTCCTGTTGTCCACATTTCTTAGGAGGAAACCAGATCTTGAGAGGACATTGGTACCTGGGACCATGGAGATGCAGTTGTCATTTGGGAAAATAACGAGCAGATTCTCACCAGGATGGGATGTGGAGCAGATAAGTTTGGACTCAGGTATAGGAGGAAGAAAAGTTGGAGGGGCAGAAGTTTAGGAGGAAAAGCTGGAGGCTGAAGACCAGGGCAGGGCACTTCCTTCTAGTAGTATCACCATCTGGCCTTGGTCTAGGCTTGCCCACTGGAACACTCGTTCATGGAAGATTCATCTGGGGGCCACAGAGTAGAAGGCTATGCCTGATGGCCTAACCCAAAGCTTCTGGACCTGGTCTGTCAACCGTTCCTTAGCTGGAGAGAGGAGATATTTCCTGCACACAGGCCTTCCTCAGCAAAGGCCAGGGACGAAGTCTGGATCTGTACCCTCCTTCAGTCTCTGCAGCCTGAACCCTCACACTGGCTGAGGCAGGGATGGGAGGATTGGCTGTAAGTACATCTTGGAACCTGTAAGCTGGACCCTGGGTCTTGGTGCTGGCTGCATAGTAGCCTGGCCCCTACCAGGCTCACTGAGTATTATTCACTCAACTGTATATTTAATAGTGGGGAAACTGAGTTCTAAGAGGTTAAGTAGTCATGCAGGGACAAGCATATATTGCAGAGTCACAATTTGAACCTGGGTCTGTGTGGCCTCAAAGCTACACTATTCCCTCTCCACTAGACCTGTACTGTCCAATAAAATGTCACTACTAGTCACATGTGGCTATTTAAACCTAATAAATTAAGTAATTAAAAGTTTCATTCTTTAGTGACACTAGTGCTACATTGCAGTGCTTAATAGCCACCTGTGGCTAGTTACTGTCCAATTGGGCAGTGCAGCTCATGGAACATTCCATCTTCGTAAAAAGAACTGTTAAGCTGGGCGCAGTGGTGCGTGCCTGTAATCCCAAGGGCTCGGGAGGCTGAGGCAGAAGGATTGCAAGTTTTAAGCCAGCCTCAGCAACTTAGAGAGATCCTGTCTCAAAATGAAAAATAAAAAGGCCTGGGGATGTGGCTCAGTGATTAAGTGCCCCTGGGTTCAATCCCTGGTACCAAAAACAAAAAGCAAACTAAAAAACTGTTAATAAGGCAACTAGAGTGTACCAAGGTGCTCTCTTGTTTTAACCATGCTGTTTAAACCCTTCCGTTCAGTTGCAAACTCACTATGAGACTCTCCCCTCCTCTAGTCCACCCAAAGAGAGAGGGGTGATTATTTTCCAGGTTTTGTGAATGGGCACATTGAAGAAAAGGTGTGAGTGACCCCTGGGGGCTGAGAGCCAGGACCTCAGCCCTGTCCTCTCTGTCATGTGGCACCTTCCTAGCTAGATCTGTGCAGAATCAGAGCCTGGCTGGTCCCCTCCAGGTCGAGGGGCTTTGGGGCTTAACTCATTCACCTACCAAGGCAGGCTCACAGGTCATACTGCCGACCTGCAGCCGCCTCTTCAGTCAGTCAGTCTCTGAATAGGAGCCTGTGAGCAAGCTCTGTGCAAGAGCGCAGGAGAAAGGGGCTTTGGGTGGGAGCCAGGAGCTGCTCTGAGCCCCACACAGAGGCCAGCTCTGTGCAGCACTGCCCCTGGCAGGCTGAGCCGGAAGGGGCAGCCAGCTCCAGCAGCACATCAGCTTCCCTGTTCTGATCCTAGACAGTCCTTAATCCTTAGTCACCACATCGAGAAAAGGGGGAGAAGAGGACTCTGAGAATTAGACACAGGCTTTCTGCTTTGCCATAGGGTGGCACCTTGCAGCCACCCTGGCAGGCAGCTGGACATCCACAGTCATCCCCACTGGTGGGCTGTGGCACGGAAAGAAACCTGCTCCAGGTTGCCCAGGTAGATGCTGGCAGAGGAAGAGGCTGCCTACAGCCACATGTCCCTGTCACAGGTCTATCAAAGCCACTGAGAGTGCTCAGATCTGGTTTTGTCCTACAAGAACTCCCTTCACACAGGCTATAAAGGCTTACCTTTTCCTTTGGATTCTCCATCAGAGTTGGGGGGGGGTCTCAGAGTTCAGGGACCATATTCTGTTCTAGCTGAAACCAGCACCTGGACCATACCCGGTGAACAGACATTAAGTGGATGGATCAATGACTGTGGTTAACTGTGGGCAGAATGCAAGGGACTGCAGTGTCACCTGGCTCCTGTCTGTTGTGAGGCAGTTACTTGCCTCAGAGAAAAAGAGGAGATGGCAGAGGCTGGGAAAGTTCCATGTCTATCCCCTCCTTAAAAAGCCACTAGGAACAAAGAGGAAGGACACCACTGATTTGTAGAATGGGACCTGCATGATCCCTAGATCCCCAGATCTTCAGGACAGTCTGCAGCTCCTCCCTCACCCCCTTGGCCATTGCTATTGGAAACTCACTCCAGGGGTCGGCTTCCGGTATACACTGGACCGTCCCTGGCTGGCTAGGGGGCTGGGCAGAGGCTGTAACTGGAGCAAGATCTGTGAGTCAGAGGGGACCAGGCTACACAAGAAGACCTCAGCCAGGATGAACTAAATCTGCCCATCTCCCCCCGCTCGCCTGCCCTCTCCTCCGACCTGCACAGGTTTGCAATTCATCCGCCCTCCTCACATGCTGTTCCTGCTATCAGATGATGAAAATGGAGATTCGTCTTGAAGAAAGAAAGAAGGAGTTTGCTTCCCCCTTCCTGGTCTATTTGAGCCCCCTCCCTCCCCCATCGCCATGTGTTCCTGAAACCTGGGGCTGTTCCAAGTCCTAAATGTGCTGGAAAGTATATCCCTGAGCAGCTGTGAACCTGCTCAGGCTGCAGTGGCCCAGGGTGAATCAGAAACCAAGAGATAGGCAAGCTAACAATGCAGCCCCTTGTTCCTGCGTCGAGAGAGAGATCACCATCAGCACCAGGCTCCTGGGATCGAGGAGCAGTAAACACACACACACACACACACACACACACACACACACACACTCGCACCCACCATTTGCCTCCCGGTGCCGTCTATTCACCTTGCCTACCCAGGGTAAACACTAGAGAAAGAAGTTACCTAGCAGGCCCAAGGTCATTGTGACTGGCCAGCCAGGCTAGCCTCTCCACAGAGGCTCCATCCCAGCCTCCTATTCTTTTCTTTCACTTTAACTGGGAAGGCAGTGAGGAAAGGAAGGGGCATATTTACATGCAGCCAAATGGAATGAAATCATCTCCAGGTTTCCCACTGAGCCGGGGGACCATGAAGGACGGGGGGATGCATAGCCAAAGGGGCTTCTTGGAGCCTGAGAAGATTTTAGAAAGCCTGTTTGTAGGAACCAGACACACTGAAAAAAATTACTTGCAGGCAAGTTCTGAAGCAGGCCTGGTCACAGAGCTGGCCGCTGCTCAAGGCCGCGGTGGAGTCGGGGGCCTTCCCATCAGGCCTGATTACAACCACTCGTGGTCCCTGCCAACTGCAGGCACTGCATGCCAAGTACCCACGGGGGTCTGAACCACCCACAGATACAGCCCTATTCACACTCACCACATCCTGGTAGGTTGGGGGAGGGAGTTTCTCTTCAATCACAGATAGATAAACTGAGGCTCAGGCACTTGAATGCCAGAGGCTATTGGTGGAAAAACTGGAAATTCAGTTCCTTCACCCAGTTCCTAATGGTTGGGTTCTGCCCACCAGATGCCTCCCATGAGCCTGACCTAAAAGCAAACAAGGAGGAAAGATTAGCACGAACTCTCCCCAATGTAAACATCCCAGAGCCTCATCTTCCCAGAGGAGGTGGACACAGCCCAAACTCCAGAACGTTTCCAGGATGGAAAGAGGCCCCGATGCCAAAACCGACCCAGCAGGATTTCATCAACTCTGAGGCACTGGGGTCACCTTCCGCTCTATTTTCTGTCTCCTTCCCCACATCTACTGTATCAGAGTCCTGCATGTTCTGTCTCAGAAAGAGCTCTCAAATCTCATCCCCTTTGTTCCCTTTCCAAGCTCCATTACCTTAAGTTAAGTGCACATCATCATCTTCCTGAGTTATCCCTATGCCTTTTCCTCCTCTCCATGCCTTCAGGCCAAAAATGCATCTGTTCATCACCCTCCCCAGCTTAAAAAGCTCCCTGTTTGCTAGTCACACAAGGCCCTTTAGGGGCCACACCCAGTTCATCCTCATCTCTTGTTCCTGCCCAGATACCTGCCAGGCCAGGCAACTGAGCTGTTTGTTCTGTGACACTCCAGTGCCCTTGCACACGTTGCTCAATCTGCCTGGGAAGTTCTCCTAACACTGTGATTCTGTGGAAACTTGAGGTGAATTCTTATTTCTATCTTTGTATCTCCACTGCTTGGCCTACAGAGGTGTCCAATAACTATTTTTTAAAATGCACACACAAACAGAACTACTTGATGGTTATATATTCTCTACCTGAAGGACTTGGTTCACCGAATTAGCACTTAAGTAAGTTGATTAATAGTGAACATGTATATCAAAGAGGATAAGATAAAATATGTACAAGAACCAAGTGCTTTACTTTCAATGCAGAAAACGTAAGTGATATATTTATCATTAGAGCAGACCTCAAGATAGGAATGAAAGCACATCACCACTGTGGCACTTCTTTTTAAAGCAGGGGTCCATGATGAAACTCCTCCAACACACTCATGCAGCAGGTGTCAAACTCTTATTAGTGCAGAGGATGCAAGGCCTGGTTCCCCATCCTCTGAGGGACACAGCCAACTTGGACATCATATGGAGAGAACCCATGAAAATGATTACACTCTGGACAAATAGGTCTGCTGAAAAAAGCCAAAAGGAATTGATCGAATTTAACCTCAAGAAAGTGATGGCTTGAAACGTGTCCCAATAGCTATTTTCCAGTAATCCAGGAGGTTGTCAAAAAAGGGAATATCTAGCCACTCTTTGGCACCCAGGACCTAATAGAAAGAAAGAGAAGAGGAGGAAGGAGGTCAAATGACTTCTGGATCAGCAAGGAAGAGCAGGTTTAGGCATGAACCATGAGAGCTTGTTCCTGAGGGTCCCGGAGGCCTCAGTGTCTCTTGCCTCTTTTCTAGGTGACATCCCTATTCCACCTCTAGCACTGCTAGAAGGTGGGGAGGGGGCTGCTGGGCTTTTGGCCTTGCTCTAGAACTTTCTTTTGAATTGGAAGGGCAGGAAAGATGAGAGGAGCCTGGGAGGCAGGGGGAAAGCATATCGAGAGAGCAGCAAAAAAAGAAAGAAAGAAATATAAAAGGTGAGACAGGAGGAGAAAGGAAAGCAAGAGAAAGAGGCAGCTGGAAAGACATCAGGAAAATGTTGAGGCGGGCTGGCGAGGCCCCGGCATCTGGAAAACAGACTGGGGGCTATATTTAGACTGCCATGACTTGCAATAATTTGTGTGAGGGGGGAAAAAAGGAAAATGTGAAATTGGCGTCGTTTTCGGGAGGGAATGAGTTATAAGAAGGGAACGGCTTGATGGGGCAAGCTGCATGTGAGGCCGCAGTCCCTGGCTGGTAGGAAGGGGCATCTGAGCAGCCAGGCCATCAGGAGTGAGTGATGGTGTTTACTGAGCCTGATCCAGCGACTGCCCTATCCCCGTCCCTGCTGTGTGCTCCCCACCGAGAGCGGAGGGGGCATTCCCGGACATGCCAGGCAACCTCTCCACTGCAGCACCCAGACATTTCTGATGATTCAGGGTGCTCTCTGGACAAGTGAGGGCCAAGGCAGGGCTCTGGATGGGGGCGCAGGGCTGACGCGAGCAGCACTCTGTAAATTCTAGGAATGTGTATACATTGCGGGGCCTTTCTCCAGCTGGATTATAAATAGAGGATTAGTTCAAAGGCAGGCAGCCTTTTAAAGAGATGCTGCCAAGTGAAGCCTGCAAACCAAATACAGTAAAACCTCCTTAAAACTCCGTTGGTTTATTCCAAATAGCATATAAGTCAAAGCCACAGCACTTCTCTGGCTGACTAGGTGCTTGATTGTCCTTTAGGAAGTAGTCTAAAGGGTTCACCCAGAGCTTGGGTGAAACTTTGCTTATCCAGTATAACACAAGTCATTCTGGATGTTGGAGCTTTCTAGCTAGCTCCAGGTTCACCCTTTTAAACAACACATTTAAGCCAGATTACAGGTACACACCTATAATCCCAGCTACTCAGGAGGCTGAGACAAGAGGATCTCAAGTTCAGATCAGCCTGGGCAACTTAGGAGACCTTGTCTCAAAAAATAAAAAGGGCTGGGGATGTAACTCAGAGGGAGAACACCCTGGGATTCAATCCCTAGTGCAAAATAAATAAATGAATAAATCATTCTGAAAAATTAATCATTTCAGATGGAAGTTTTTCTAAAAAAAGCTCACATATTACCAGGTTTTAAAATAAAACATACAAATCTTAATTTAACATCTTCGTACTGTTTAGGGTCATTATTATAAACCAGTGATTGTGCTGTTATTCCAGTTCCAAAACCTTTGAGAGACACTGTATTGCTGCACTTGTGGGCTTTGTGGGTCTCCTTTTTATCATTTCATCTCTTTTCTTATGGCCAGTAGTTACTTTTCCCAGTTGTCAGGAAGAATGCTATTTTACCTGTTGCAACCTCATGACCTCTTTTAGTATAATTTGCTTCCTTTAGTCTGATCTGGGTTGAGAACCAGATATGCAAACTTGTTGAAATTGTGTGTAAACAAAAATTAAACATATTACGAGCAAGGAACCCAGCCTTTCGTGTTCCCATAGGGCTCATCCAGTCTCTCTTAGGGGGGTAACAGACCAGCCAGCCTTCTGGGGAACACAGTTGCTTTGAATTACATGCTACTTTAAATACACCAATATGGGCCTATGTAGATAATTTTGGCTGCTCACACATCTCTTGGCTCATGCCCAGGTTCTGGTTGGATTTTAGATAGTGAGGTGTCTGAGCAGCTGAGTTTTGGGTAGAGGAATCCTAACTCTAACTTGAAGTCTGTGCTTGCATTTGAGGTCATTGCATTTTTTGCCTGCCTGCACTTGAGGCTTGTAGTGTGATCAACCCAGTGCAGGAGAAACCAAACAAAACCCCACAAACAATTATCTTGCCCACTCGTTCACTAATGTCTCATTTTCTTTGTCCTGGAAGGTGACAGGAATTCTGGGAGGGATGCTGAGAAGAGTCATATGTAGCACCAAAGAATAAGAGGATGGTCACTTAGAGATAATGGACTGTAGGTTGGCTTAGTGGAGCAAGTAGAAACTGGATATTAGAAATGGATAAAAATATTTTCCTACTTTATGCTGGCTTGGATCTCCAACAAATACTAAAAGAAGAGAAAATGAGAGCCTGTTCCCTTTTGTTGATTTCAAAGGCAAAGTTTTCAACATTTCGCTTTAAACATGAGGTTTGGTAAAATTTTTCATGAACACTTTTATGTGTTAAGAAACTTCCCTAGGAATAATAGAAATCTGTTGGATTAGACAAAGGTTAATGAAGGGAAAAGGGGGAGGGGAATAGGAAAGACAGCCTTGTATTTGTATACATGACCAAGGTAGCCCCACATCACGTACAAGCACAAGAGTGGGATCCTAAGTAGAATAAATTATACTTTGTGTATGTATAATCTGTCAAAATACATTCTACTGTCATGTATAACTAAAAAGAACAAATTAAAAAAAAAAAGAAACTTCAAAAAAAAAAAAAAAAGAAATGGATAAAAATAGGTCAAGCCAGCCCTGGAAGGTTCAGAAATCCTTGGGTTGTTTTTGGTATCTTCTGGTAAGTGGTGAAATTTTTTCTGTGGTTAATTAAATGGGTGCTTTATAAAGCCTTTAACCAGGTGATCTCCTATTGGCAAAGATCAGATATTTCTGATGGAGAAATTAAGCTTTAAAAAGAGGAGTGTTTAAAAACTCCCATATAAACCGGGCGCAGTGGCACATGCTTCTAATCCTAGCGCTTTGGGAGGCTGAGACAAGAGAATCGCGAGTTCAAAGCCAGTCTCAGCAAGGGCAAAGCGCTAAGCAAATCAGTGAGACCCTGTCTCTACATAAAACACAAAATAGGGCTGAGGATGCGGCTTCAGTGGTTGAGTGCCCCTGAGTTCAATCCCTGGTACCAAAAAAATAAAAAAATAAAAACAAGCTCCCATATAAAAGCACAGCATATAATAAGCATCGACTAATTTTGTTCTAAGATAGTATCAGGTTAAAAGACATTGGTCCTTTGCTGAAGGTTATCATCAGGCCAGTCTTCCCACATGTGGATCTGACCTACTGTGATGCCCCACACAGCCATGTCCTAGAGCACCGGCCCCACCTTCACACATGACCTGACCAGGGTAGCCTTGACCTGATAGTGACCCATCTATTGCCTAGCCAGCTTGCTACAAAAAGATAAGGTAGGGTAAATAAATCCTCTCAGGGGAACCTAGAATTGAAAATGGAAAGACTGGGCCAGTTGGCCATGGACACTGCAGCTAAGAAATTGTGTAGGGTATGGAGTGGAGGCCATGTTGTCCATCTGGAAGCTGACCTTATGGTGAAGTGGAAACCAGAAGTAAGAATTGCCAGAGTGGACAACGATTTGGTGGTGTGGGAGAAGAGGGGGGGACACTTAGTACACAGAGCCCCTGAGAGAGATGTCTGAGTTCCCTTCAGTTTGTCTGTTCCCACGAGTTCCACTTACACTTGTTTTCTTAGCTGTGGATTTCTGAGCATTAGCTTGAGTAAGTCTCTGTTCCTTGCAACAAAAAGAGCTTTGCCTATGACTGCCACGATGTCTACAAAACAGTTGCTCAAACGCTAGGCACTCAAAGCTAGATCCATCATGATGTGACCTTCTCTAGTTGACAAAATTCTAGTTCTTTAACTTTTCTCAGAAGATCCATTTTCCAGCGCTTTAATCCTATGCTGTCTTCTTCTGATCCTTTCCAAAGATTTCCAAAGCCTCCGTGTTCCATTGCTGACTGGTGCCAGGATTGCCCCTGGAGATGGCAGGATTTATTGGAGTGCATGCTGTCCTCCTGGTCATCTGTGCTAGGACGCCTCTCTGCTTGGTTTTCCAATAACAGTGCTGCCCTGCTGACTGACAAAGATCTGCTTCTCCCATAACCTGATACTCCCCGCAGGGGCAGCCCTGTCACTAAATGTCAGTGCAGGAAGAGGCTTGATGATCATCTAGCCCAACCCTGTCATTTTAGTAATGAGGAAACTGAGTCCCAAAGAGACTACATAACTCACCCAAGGTCAGGCAGAGCTGAATAACTTGTTTTTCCTTCTGTGTGTGTGTGTGTGTGTGTGTGTGTGTGTGTGTACGCGCGAGCGCATACATGTGGGCTTTTGCCATTATTGAACTTTATCCCACTAGTTTTAAAATTCTTTAGAGGGCATTTTGAATTGTGTATTTTCAAATTTAAACATATTACTTGTGATCCTTTTTGACTGATAAAAATGAGTGTGCATATTCTGGGGGCTGAGGCAGGAGGATCACAGAAACCCAGAAGTTTGGGGTCAGCCTGGGCAACATAGTGAGACCCAAAGGAAAACAGGACAATGAGCCTGCAGGTGTTCTGCAGAACTCTCAATATGCCCAAGGCAGAACGAACCCGCAATGTAAAATGTCATATTATAATAAAACAAATTTATATTTGTTGTGTTTTAGAATATATTACAGTAAATGTACACAAGCTTTATTATATACATATATTATGTAGATATATGTCTATGTAGCATAGACAGGTACATTTAATATGCTATATAATATAATATGGTGGGAACTGTGTGTGTTCACACTAATTCTGTTTCATGTAATCCCCCTGAGTTGGTAGTACTTGTTCTTCAAAATGAAACGCTCAGAAAGAAAAAAATGATAAAATGTTCTTAATAGGGTCTTAAGCATACATTTAATAAAATTAAGCATTTTTTATTTTTTTAAAAACCTCTTATAAAAATAAGAAGAGATGATTACTTTGTTAATAAGAAAATATTCCTTAAATCAAAAGTCAATGGTTTTTTTTGTTTTTTTGGTTTTTGGGGTTTTTTTTTTTGGTACCAGGGATTGAACTCAGGGGCACTCGACCACTGAGCCACATCCTCAGCCCTATTTTGTGTTTTATGTAGAGACAGGGTCTCACTGAGTTGCTTAGTGCCTCGCCATTGCTGAGGCTGGCTTTGAACTTGCGATTCTCCTGTCTCAGCCTCCCAAAGTGCTGGGATTACAGGCGTGTGCCACTGCGCCTGGCTTCAAAGTTATTTTTAATGGCCCAACATGAGAGGCCTTCTCTTTAGAAGTAGAGATACAACAAGGATGACAGTTATCATTTTTAATATATAGTTTTACTATATAACAACCATTTTGAAAATTTTCTCAATGCTCTCAGACATGATACAGTAATAGGAAATAAAACTCCTGGAAAAGATATGAATAAAATTAAGCTTCAGTAGGATAGATTAATGTAACTTATATAACTAAAAAACAGTAGGTGAAGCAAATTACGTTGATTTCCTCCATTGATCAAAAATGAATTTAGAAACTCATCATATACCATTTCCAAAGAAACTCTATATGGCTTAGACAATTAAATAAACAAATACAGTTCCTTTATATTCAGAATTTTAATGCTGGAAGGAATTTTATATATGTACCTGATCCCCAGAAGATGCTTAATAAATATCTGTTGAGGGGCTGGGGTTGTGGCTCAGTGGTAGAGCACTTGCCTTGCATGTGTGAGGCCCTGGGTTCGATTCTCAGCACCACATATAAATAAATGAATAAAATAAAGGTCCATCAACAACTAAAACAATTTAAAAAAAAAAAAAAGAAAAAAGAAAAAAAATAAATATCTGTTGAATATGTGAATGAATTACAAAATAGCCTCATTTTATATTTAAAATAACAAGGACTAGAAAGATTAAATGATATAAAGAAGGTCACTTTTAAGGAAAATGGCTTTTGGGGCTGAGGTTATGGCGCAGTGGTAGTGTGCTCGCCTAGCACGCGTGAGGCACTGGGTTCGATCCTCAGCACCACATAAAAAAATAAAATAAAGATATTCTGTTCACCTACAACTAAAAAATAAATATTTTTTTTAAAAAAAAAAAAGGAAAATGGCTTTTCTTCGTGTATAAACTAAATGGTGCATACCTGTAATCCCAGCGGCCTGGGAGGCTGAGACAGGAGGATTACAAGTTTAAAGCCAGCCTCAATAATTTAGTGAGGCCCTAAGGAAAGCAACTTAGTAAGACCCTGTCTCAAAATAAAATAAAAAAAATTAAAAGTGGCTCAGAGGTTAAGTGCACCAGGGTTCAATCTCAATACAAAAAAAAAAGACTAAAGAGGCATCACAAATTACTGAGACTGAAAGGATTTCATTCAGCAAACAGAGCTGAGACAAATTAGGGATTTGAGGGAAAAAATGAATTTGGAAACTCATCACATACCATTATCAAAGAAACTCTATATGATTTAGACAGTTAAATGCAAAAACAAAACCACTAAAAAGAACTTACACAAATTTCTAGGAGAAAATATAGGTAAATAAATATATCAATCTCTAAATAAGAAGAGACTGTAGACTAAAAGTAATGGAAGAATCATGAAAGACCTAGGATTGACTACATAGAATGTTTAAACACCTCTACTTTGGAAAACAACATAAGGCAAATTAAAAGGCAAACAAAAAGTCAGGAGAAATAGGGACATGAGGTTAATGTTCTTTAGGAGTTCATGTGGTTTGACAAGAAAAAGATAAATGCACAAAGGACAAGACACAGAGTGGCCATCAAGAGAAGTGCAAAAGACTTTGAAATATGTCAAAGCTGTCATTTTTTTTTTTTTGTAGGGAAACAAGCATTCTCATTCACAACTAGGGAAGACAAAACTGGCACAAGTTTACTGAACAAAACCTTTGACCATGTGTACCCAGAACCTTGAAAATGTTCATCAGTTTTGACACACTCCTGGGAATTGCACCTATGGTTAGGTTGCTAGATTTAGCAAATAAAAAGATAAGATGCCCAGCTGAATTTGAATTGCATGAATACAATGTAGTTTTTTTAAAAAATATTTATTTTTTAGTTGTAAGTGGACAGAATATCTTTATTTTATTTTATTTTTTATGTGTTACTGAGGATCTAACCCAGTGCCTCAAGCGTGCGAGATGAGCACTCTACCACTGAGCCAGAACCCCAGCCCCCAATGTAGATTTTTTTTAAAGAATAAATTTGTACAAGTAATATTTTGGGTATATTTATAATGAAAAAATTATTCATTGTTTATCTGAACATCAAATTTAACAGAGCATCCTGTATTTTATCTGGCAATTCTTGTCTATAGAAATTATCTAAAATGCAGCAAATCTTTTTGCAATTTCATTTTTAATAGCAAAAATATTGAAAGAGGAAAAAGAATATAAATTATACAATGTCTGCTCTCAGACAACAATGGAATTAAATAGAAATCCATAACAGAAAGATAGCTGGAAAATCACCAAATACTTGGAGATTAACAACATGCTCATAAATAAGACATGGGTCAAAGAAGAAATTTAAAAGAAATTCAAAAATACTTTAAACTAAATGGAAATGGAAACACAACTTATTAAAATTTGGGAAATGAAATGGACCTATTTCTGGAAAGTCACAATCAGGTGAAACTCACACAAGAAGAAATAGACAAATGGAATAGGTCTGTGTCTATTCAAGAAATTGAACCAATAATAAATAATTTCCCAAAACAGAACATACCAGGTCCACATGGGTTCACTAATGAATTCTACCAAATATTTAAGGAAGAAATTATATCTATTCTCTACAATATTTTTCAGAAGATAGAAAAAGAGGAGAAAACCTCTAACTCATTCTATGAGGCCAGCATCACCCTAATACCAAAATCAGATAAACATATTACAAGAAAAGGAAATCACAGACCAATTATTTCTCATGAACATGGATGCAAAAATACTCAATAAAATATCAAACTGAACCCAACAACATATAAAAAGAATTACACACCATGATCAGATGGAATTTACCCCAGTTACATAAGGCTGGTTCAACATTTGAAAATCAATTAATACCATCCATTATATCAACAGACTAAAGAAAAATAAAATCACACAATCATATCAACAGATGCAATAAAAGCATTTGACAAAATCCAACAACACCCATTCATGGTACAAATGCTCTGTAAACTAGGAATAGAGAGGAACCTCTTCAATGTGATAAAAACATCTACAAAATAAAAGCTAATATCTTACTTAGTGGTGAGAAACTCAAAGCTTTCCCACTAAGATCAGGAACAAGGCATGGGAGCATTACCAATTATCTAGCATTTCAACATCATGCTAGATAATGCAATAAGACAAGAAAATGAAATAAAAGGTATAGAGATTGGAAAGGAAGAAATAAAACTCTGCTGCAAATGACATGATTAATTACATAGAAAATCCAAAAGAACTCATGAAATTCCTGGAGGTCATAAGCAATTATAGCAGGGTTGCAAGATACTAGGTTAATACAAAATTCCCAATTGCTTTCCTTTATACCAGCAATGAACAAGGTGGAATTTGATATTAAATCTAGTACAGGGCTGGCATGTGGTACACACACAATATGTGGGAGGTATGATTATGAACAGTCATTATTATTATTACCATAGCTTTCTGCAGGCCTTCATCATTTTTTATCTGAATTGTATCTTGAGTTTCCTTGCTTCTATTCTCTCTTCAAATCTCCCATTCAAATAGCAACCAGGGCCAACTCATTAGAATGCAAATACGACCATTATCAGTCTCCTGATTAAAACTCTTCAAGGGTCATCCAATGCTTACAGGGTAATATGTCCATCAACCTGATGGATAAGGTCCTAAAGTTCAGGATCCTGCCCACATTACCCATTACATATTTCCCACGTCTGCTTCAATTTTATTGTCAGAGACAAGAAACTCTGTGAGTTCCATTCCACCCATGCCCCGATATTTGCCTACATTACACATATGCCACGTTGAAGATCATTGCTACTCAGAGCTGCTCCTTTGCCCCTGTGGTTCCTTAGTTTTGGAATATTCCAGACCACGCTTGGGGAACTCTTCTCCATTAATAGCCAGCTGGTCACTTCTCCAACTAGCCTGAGTCTCCCTCATCTAGAAAGGCCATCATCACTGCATTTACCACACTGTTTTTTAAGAATCTGTTCCTGTGTCTGCCAGCCCTAATAGAGTATAAGCTTCTTGAGACTCAGAATTTTGGTTCTTTTGAATCCCCAATATCTAGTAAGGTGCCTGGGTCTCAATAGGTGCACAATAAATGTTTGTTTCATGAATGACTATGAACCGGCATTGGGCTAAGCACTTTACAAAACAGATGCTTGATACCCAGTTAACAGATGCTGTATACCCATTTAATAAATGAGGAAACTGAGGCTCTGATAGACCAAATTCTTGGTAAAGGTGAAGGTGAAAACTCCTGAATTCCAGAGCCCATATTCCTATTGTTGCATTACAGAGAATCCCTGGAAAGGGCTCTTTTGGGGCCTGCTGGGTGTTTAGAAGTGAGTGTCCTGACAGGGGGTTGTGCATGCCTAATTCAGGAATGTGCTTGTGGGGAGGATGTGCTTCCCCATTTCTGTGGCTGACACCTTCCTTTAGATCTCAGTCCCTCTCCCCGTCCTGTGGCAGAGAGGACCACTGTTAGTCAACTTTCTACCACTATGAAAAACACCTGAGCTAATCAACTTCTGTGAAGGAAAGGGTTATTTGGCTTATGGGTTCAGTCTGTAGTTGTTTGGGTCCATTGCTTTTGGGCTGGTGGCAAGGCAGTACGTCATGGCAGGAGCATGTAGTAAAGCTACTCACCTCATGGAGGTCTGGAAGGAGAAAAAGAGTGGGGAGGAGGGAGAGTGGAAGGGCCTGGGGTCCCAATACCCCCTTCAAGGGCATGCCCCAGTGGACTAACTTCTTCCAACTAGGCTCCATGCCTTAAAATTTCTGCCATTTCCCAATAGCTTCATGTGCTGGGAACCAATCCTTCAACACATGGGACTCCGGGGATCGTTCAAGATCCAAACTATAGCCACCACCATCCCACCCCTGTTGTATGTGGGTGGGACCATGTGACTGAGTCCTGGCCAACTACATGCCTGTATTATTAAAACCTCCTGTGAGATTCAGGACATTCTCCTATGACAGAGGGATGTCAATTCCAGGGTGACCCAAGGTCACGTGTTGAAAGCAGAAGCGCTCCACTCACTTAGGATCCTTGAACTGCCCCAGGAGCAGAGCCCTATTCTCAGCCCTGTGCCAAGTTAGTTTTAGGTGAGCAAGAAATAAACCTCTGCTGAGTTATGTTTCTGAGATTTGGGAGTCTTTCTGCTTCACCCATCTGGGTTTGGGTGGATGCCATCACCCCAGTTCTTCCATAGTTCCCTTTTACCTACAGATTTAAGACATGGTTGGGGAGTAGTATGGAGACCTTGGGCTCTGAGCTCCTACCTCTCACTTACTTACTTTGACATTCTTGCTGTCCATCTAGTCATCTCCTCCTCCTCCTCCTCCTCCTCCTCCTCTTTTTTCTCCTCCTCCTCCTCTTTCTTCTTCGTCTAGTACTGGGGATTGAACTCAGGGGCACTCGACCACTGAGCAACATCCCCAGCCCTATTTTGTGTTTTATGTAGAGACAGGGTCTCACTGAGTTGCTTAGCACCTCGCCATTGCTGAGGCTGGCTTTGAACTTGCGATTCTCCTGTCTCAGCCTCCCAATCAGCTGGTATTACAGATGTGCACCATGGTGCCCGGCCTGTCCAATCTTCTTTATGTCCCCTGTATGCATCCTGCCTACTCCTGCCTCTGTTGTTGTTTTCTCTTTATTTCTGTCCTTGCCTTTTAAGATCCATCTCAAATCCTTCCTTCTCTAGGGTGGAGTTTTTAGGTCCTCCAGCCATATGGAAGGGCTCCCTCTGAATGATCATATCCCACCCTTGGACATCAGGGGGCTTCATGGGATGCTGTATTGAACTACAATGACATGCATGCTTACTTGGCCCCCCTCCCCACACTGGACTGTTGGCTTTCCGAGCACAAGGCTGGGTCTTAATTGTCCCCTTTCGGGCCAGTCAGATGCCAGGTACAGAGTGGGTGCTGGCTCCCTTCCCCGTCACCCAGCAGCCCTCAATCTTTCTCCCTTGAGCACGAAGCCTGGGGACTGCAGAGTGTCCACACCAGCTCATCCATTTCCCGCCCACCCAGCACACCCTGAGGGCTAAGTGTGTGACCTTTTCCATCTGTGGATTCCTCCCCGCCCCCTTCTCTCTTTCTGTCTTTAAACACAGGTTTTGGAGCTTGCTTGGAGGTCTGGCCTGGCGGGGAAGAAGTTGGCTGCTCGGTTATATTTAGGCTAGCAGAGACATCAATCTAAGGCTTTTTAAAAATAAAGTCCTGTTTCAGCTGGATCCCCAAGCATGTCCCCACCCACTTCTAACAAGAAGCTCATTTGCCTTTTGCGGGGCCTAGTCTCCATCACAGACCCTTCACGTGGCTCACACATGTGTGAGCATGTGAGTTAGGGTGTCAGCTAACGGTTGCCCTCCTTGTCCAGGTCGAAGGAGGCTTTCTCCTCTCTTGCAGCCCCTCCCTCATGGGTCTTTTCTCTCCTTTCTGTCCCAGAGGAACTTGAGACTTCTCTGAGGCTTCTTCCCTCACCAAAGTAGCCAGAATCCAATCTATCCCTGGAGAAGACATGGCCTCCTCTCAGGTTTCTGGGCCCTGTGCATCTCATTTCCCACAAGGTGATGTTCAGTTCACAGAGAAGCTGAGAGGCAGAGACCAAGGCAGGAAATGGAAAGTGGGGTTCACAGCTGTGCTAGCGTGTGATGCAGGCTTTGAATGAACGCTCTCAGCAGGCAGACTGTGTGCCAGTGTGCATGTGTGTGAATGTGGGTGTGTAACACACCGAGGGGTGTCAAGAGAGACCCACGGGGCCCACCCTTCCTACCCCTCTTTGCTTGGCACCCACAGCCCTGCTTCTTTTCCACCCTCATGATGAAACCCTTCCTTTCGTCTTCTTCACATCCTGTCTCGACTACCACGATCGTCTCTTGCCGGGCCCACATGTCTCTCATCACCCATGGGATCCAAATGCTGCTGATAAAATAATCTCACTGCCTTCATGCTGCAATGACGTTCCTGCCCTTTCACAGATTCTTCCCTGTCTCCCATTAGGAGGAGAATCCCAAGCATGGGCCACCATCTCTTTTGGTTTATTCCCAGCCTCCCCACCCCCTGCCTTTCTCCCCAGCTGGTTGGCATCCTCTCCTGCCCCCCACATCACAGCGCTCAGTATGCCTGGCCCCACCTCCCAGGGCTGTGTCTTCAGCCAGCAAATTCATATGAAGAGTGACAGGCATCTTCTAGACAGCAAGAAACAAAACCAAGGGCCGCACAAACAAATATAACAGAATGCCGAGAATTAGAAGTTCTCACAAGAAAAATAAAGCAGAGAGGGGTCGGCAAGCAACGCTTACCCATTGGCCTGGGAAGGCCTCTTTGAGGAGGCCTGGGAGCTGCTCCAACCTTTGCTTCAATTCAGGCGCAGAGCTGGCACCTCTGACACCCTCCTGCTTCACCTGAGGACCCTCGTCCCTTCCTTCCCTTTATCTGTACTGTGTGTATCTGGATATTAAGGTCACTGAGGCACTAGGTTCACCTCTGCTCCACCATAATGTTACAATACGAACTCACTGAAGATTCACTGGGCAGGAAAACCAAATGTGAATACAGTTCTCTTCTGTTGCCCTGTCCAGACATGAGTGATCATTTAATATGGCATCTGGTTGACTAGTGGACAGTGCCTGAGTGTCCTATCAATGTCTGAACTATGTGTTCCCTTTCCTGGGATCAGGAAGCATCTACTGGTAGTGGTGACCCAAAGCTGACTCCATCTACTCACATCAGGCCCCCTCTCTTCCTAAAAAGGGCAGTGGAGCCCATGGCATGGATGCCCAGTGACAATGGACGTCATCGTCACTTAGCAGCCGACAAGAAAAAAGCACCCAGTGATGGATATTTCAATCAATAACTTTATAAGTAGGTGAAATAACATTCAATTATTGCTGGCACTTAAAAAAAGTTGTGCCGGGCACGGTAATGCATGCCTGTAATCCCAGCACTTTGGGAGGCTGAGACAGGAGAATCGCGAGTTCAAAGCCAGCCTCAGCAATGGCGAGGTGCTAAGCAACTCAGTGAGACCCTGTCTCTACATAAAACACAAAATAGGGCTGGGGATGTGGCTCAGTGGTCAAGTGCCCCTGAGTTCAATCCCTGGTACCAAAAAAAAAAAAAGTTGTATGTGTGTGTTTTCCTTACTGAGAGAAGGACAAGAGGAAATCTAGGTCTCAATGTACCCTGGGAACACAGCTGTGAATCTCTCATTTTCTCACAGGTGCGCTCTTTGGCAGCCAGCTCGAGGGTAATGGCCACCCTTCCCACACACTGTCCTTGTCCCAGGTTGCTCAGTATAGTCTGTTTGAGATCTGCCCTGACCAAAATATAACAGCCACTGCAGGGAGCTAATGAGCACTTAAAATGTGGGGAGTCTGATTCCATATCTGCTGTAAGTATATCATATGCTCTGTATATTGAAGACGAAATACAAAAAAGTAAATGTGAAGTATCTCACAATTTTTATAGTGGTTACATGTTGAAATGATATTTTGGGGTTAAATACAATACTGGTTGTAATACATAAATATCAAGCATAATGAATTATAAGTAAAATGTATTCTTAAAATTAAGTTCATGTGTTTATTTTGATCTTTTTAGAAAATTAGATTTTATTAGAAAAGTTCAAATCACACACGTAACCTGCATTTGGAGTTTGAATTACATTTCTATTGAAAATTGCTGTCCTAGTATCAGATCTCTGGTTTCGAAAATGTTATTTGAAGGAGTTCCATTTTGTTCAATGCAAATCTTATGCTCTATAAAGCAGGTAGAAGTGGAGCTGCCCTGGTGGAAGAGGGGACCGTTCTAGGGGAAGCGGGAGGTGCTGGAGGGGCTGGAATTGGGGGAGGAGCTCCCTCCATTAGCAAGGGCTCATCTGTGATTGGATCAGATCGCCATTCATCTGAAATTGCGGGGAGGCCCCCATTCAATCACCCTAAGTGGAATCTGATCCTTATCTTGGGATAAACATTCCAAATGGAAGGTGAGTGCTGGGAGATAAGGGAGATAAGGAAACCATATGGCCCTGTCACCAGGAGGCTCCCAGGGTCTTATTCCTGACAGGATTAATGAGTCTAGAAGGGGATCGGCTTAGCTGTTTCTTAGGCAGGAGTCCTGAGGCTCCACCTGGGGAGGTGAACCGTTTGTGGCCTGGAAGACTTCATTCCTCTCTGACCCCTTCTGGGCTCCCTTCTCCATATCCCCCATCACTCCAAAGCCCTTGGACCCCAATCTCTAAACTGCTCTCTGCAGCTCAGACCTGTCTGGGACCAGACCCCCACCCTACGAGCTGGTCATTTTCAGATGCTCCACCTCTGCCCACCCATACCCTTTTCATGGCTGACCAGTGGTGGCCACCAAGGTGGGTATGCAGGGGAAGAACAGTTACCAGGCAGGGGTGGGGGTTCATTTGGCCTGGTGGGACCAGGAGGCACGCAGGGCTGAGAATGCCAGGTGTGGAGGACAGCAGGAAACATGAGCCCCGAGAAGGGGATCTGGGCTGAGGAAGGGAGGAGGGGTGGAGAAGATGGGCTTTGCAGCATGGCCTCTCCTCTCCTGTGTCACAGGCACTTCATCCTTCATCCCTTTGACGCTGCCACTCCTGCACAGCTGTTCTGACCCACAACTGGAGATCATGGAAGGCATTTGGCTCAGGTGCACCAGTGGATGCAAAGGGGTGGCTTCAGGATGGTGCAATGGTAGACACTGAGAATGATGTAGAAGCCTCCCACTGGATTATTCCCACCAGCCTTCAACAGCACTGGCCAATGACAAGCAATCAGGCAATCCCCACCCACATTTTAGACCCAAGGAAACGTGGGCAGTCGCACTGGCTGCCAACCAAGTGACTTGAGCAGTGCCCTCTCACTTCCCTTGCTGGAACAGCCCAAGCCCACTACTGTCCAAACAGCCCTGGCCAAGAAGAGACCACCCCCTCACCCCAGCACAGTCACACAGTCACCCTCACCCCCACACTAGGTCAAGGTGGGAAAAACTGAAGTGGAGGTGGCGAGCCACAGAGCTCCAGCCCTTAGGCTTCCCTGCTCCAGGCTCCCCCCGGCTGATGGCCTTGGTTTCAGGCTCTGAGCACATCTAAACATTTGGAGAAAAACAAGAAAGCGAACAATAGACGCTTGTGGGATAGAGAGCAGGGCTGACTTCCCCCGGGGACTCCGGGACTGTTCATAGACTGCCCCAGCTGCACTCTCACGGTCGGGATGTCACCGGAGCCTCGCTGAATTACAGCCTTGTCCTCGCTGGGGCTGGCCACTGGCTCCTTTTATATATCTTTGGGGGAATGCAAATGGTGGGGGATCTGGGGCTGTTCAGGAGGGAGGCATGTTTTCCTGCCCGAATTTTGGAAAATTACACAAAAAAAGAGGCATCTGAGCCTGGGCATTGTAGCTCTGCCAAGCCACCCTCTGACGGACTTGTCCTGATCAGAGCTGTTTGCCCTACAGGAAAGGAATCAGCTTTCTATCAAGTGGACTCTGGGCTCGGCCCCAGAGACTGGAAGGGTCCACGGGACCTGGCTAGTCAGTGGAGCTAACAACTAGTGCAGAGAGCAGTTTAGCCAGAGGTGACAGCGCGGGCATCCTCAGAGGTTGCTGGCCACCCTTCTGGGTGAGGTGGGTGGCAGGCCAGTGGTGGGCTTCTCTGAGCTGGCTCCTTTCAGGCTTTTTCAGACGGCTGCTTCCCATTGTTTCAGCACAGGGCAGCAGGGGCGGTGTGTGAAGTCCAGAAAACGCTGGTGACTGGAGGGGACACAACTAAGCTCAGACCCCTTCTCAGTCACAGTTGATCCAGTGACGCCAACCAATGTCCAGTCAGGCTAGATCCCTGATCAGGGGCTCCTCACCTCCTCCTCTAGGCAACTGTGAGGGGCGTCCCTGTGGATGAGCATCCTGGAAAAACCAGTGTTTCTGAAGAGGCTGGTCAGACATCACATCATAGTCCCAGACGCCGCTGCCCAGCGGCCTTGCGCTTACTTGGCCACCCTCCCTGAGAAATGCTTTGGACCAGAGAGCACTTCCCGGTTGTCTTGACTGGGGAGAGTGGGAAGAATGCAAGAAGCCCATGGCTGAAATAAAAGCTAGTGGATTAACTTGCTCAAAGTGTCAGCAGAGAACCATCCTGGGGACACGTAGGGCAGTTTTGTAGCGGCTGGGACTGAAGACGCTAGAGGGACTAGAAGGCCCCCCAAGAGAGGGCACTGGGGGCAAAGAGAGAGGGATTCAGAAATAAATCATTTCTGAAAGTAAAGACTTTTAGTGTCTTAAGAAAGTCAAAATTGTTGCACTAGGTCACACCCAGAAGCTCTGATCCAAAGGCAAAAATCAGTAATAATAATAACATTCAATAATAATCAGTGCGTGCTGAAGGGTCTTCCTGAGGGCCTGCCATCCCTTCCTGCCCGCCTTCACTTAGAAAATGTGCACTGAGGGCTACTAAGTGTGGACACTGAGGATACAAAGATGAGTAAGAAATCTCACCCCAGTGTTCTCCAGGGCAAGCCAGTGACGGTCACCCAATGTGGGAAGAGCAAGGACAGACAGTGGGCAGACACAGCACTCCCAGAGCAGGGGTGGGTGTGAGCCTGAGCTGAGCTCCCAGGATGAACCGGGGAGGCGCAGATTATACAGGCAAGGGAACAGACCATGCAAAGGCTGTGGATGCAGGCCCCTGGCCAGCAGCCCAGACCCTAGCTGTACAAGAAGCTGGTGCCCAACGAGGAAAAGCCACCCCCAATACTCTTTGCTTTTGATCCATGATTTTCACATGAGCTGTGAAAACGTTATGGTATGAGGGCCTCTCTTTTTTTTTTTTTTTTTTTTGGTACTGGAGATTGAACTCAGGGGCACTCGACCACTGAGCCACATCCCCAGCCCTTTTTTGTGTTTTATGTAGAGACAGGGTCTCACTGAGTTGCTTAGCGCCTCGCCATTGCTGAGGCTGGCTGTGAACTCACGATTCTCCTGTCTCAGCCTCCCTAAGTGCTGGGATTACAGGCTTGAGCCACCGCGCCCGGCTTGAGGGCCTCTCTTAAGTCAAGTTCCATCCCTCTGAGCACAGGCCTTGATGCTGCAGTGAGTCTCTGGGCTACCCCGTCGTATAATACCTACTGTTTTCCTGAATATCCACTGGTCTAACGTGCAAGGGCCAAGCAGCACACTTGTATGTTAGAAGGA
Source organism: Xerus rutilus (assembly GCA_028644305.1). NCBI lineage: Eukaryota > Metazoa > Chordata > Mammalia > Rodentia > Sciuridae > Xerus > Xerus rutilus. The sequence continues at coordinate 29,935,052 of CM053401.1, forward strand.
AAGGTTCTGTTCCCAAAAAGCTAAACAATATTGCCACTGTATTTCATTGACTTCCAGTATCTCTCCAAACAAGCCCCGAGAAACGTATTAAATCAACGCAGCTTTAGAATTGAGGAAATATGGTAAATGCCTAATTATATCCACTTCTAGTCACAATCTTTGTACATGTCCCAAGCTTCATACATGTTTCTAAGCATATTCTTTTCCTTCACAATGGAACGCACAGTTGTCTGGCTTAAATCCAGTGAGTATTTGACCGAGGCTAAATATTCCCCACTTTCGGCGCGCCTAATGATTTCCATCTTTGTCTCAATTACATTATGTTTATAATCTTATCACTAGCATCAGTGCTTCATTTTTCTATTTCCACTCATTCTTATAAAATAATAAGGCCAAATGCAAGAAAATATTCAAATACTTGCACTAACACTGCTAAACTGTCAAAAGGTGATCTTGCTGACGTGGAACTGTTGGCCAGCAGGCTGTGTTGCCATGCGACTGCTTGAAATGCTGGTTTATCCAGCAGCCTGGGACAACTTGAAACAGAGGGTGGGCTCAAGGGGTTGGGGTTGTGGTGGTGTTGTAGGTCAAGGTAAAATGTATTAAAAAAGAAGGGTGTGCCACAGTCAAAGGTACAAGCTGACAGTCATCTAGAATGATCTCATGCTCTGAAGCTCAGTGGGGTAGAAATCCCGGTGCCTCCTGCCGTGAGGCTGTGGGTGAAGGCTCTTCTCCAAGCAGTTCATGCTCTACCAATTATGCATCCCTGAATCCTGAGGGGCATGAAGGCTGGTAAGATCCACCATCCTATCATGCAGCTGGGGAGATTCTGAGCACTCACTGGGGATGTTGGTTAAGTTCTAGGTGGTGTTTTCCCTTACATCTTTGGCTCTAGGCTGATCTGCTGGCTGAGGAGAGTGGTGGCTGTGGGGAGGGGAGCAGGCCGTTATCATCTCCAGAGATAGGGGGCTTTATGGCCATCAGAGTGGTGAAAGGACACTTAGTATACTTGAAGAAATTCCTTAGGAGGCCAAAGAGTGCCTAGAAACACCCCGGAGCTCTCTGCCACTTAGCAACCCTGGCTACAGAATGTGATATAAGTCTTGAAGCTTATAGGGGTGTGGCCTTTGCAAACTCAGCAGTTCTAGGGAATGCACTGAGAAGAGACCCTTCTCCTAAAGTTGCCTGAATGCCAAGAGGCTTACTTTTTTAAAAAATATTTTTATTCGTTGTTGATGGATCTTTATTTTACTTATTTATATGTGGTGCTGAAAATTGAACCCAGAGCCTCACACATGCTAGGCAAGTGCTCTACCACTGAGCCACGACCCCAAACCAAAGCTACTTACACTTGAGAGTAAGAATGATTTTGTGGGAAAGATTTTGTGAGGCGGTGATAGGTGAAAACCTGGTGTTTCAGTCCATGACTAACTAGCATGTTGGAGGGGGACAGAACCAAACACTGGAGATAGCAGCATGGGCCTCCAGGCTCCCTCTGCCCTGTTTTTCTGAGTGGCTCTGGACAAGCTCCCTCACTTGCAAAATAAGAGGGTTGATCTCTGACTGATCAGCTCTAATATTCAGGTATGAGAGTGTTAGGGAAATGCGATAATACATGAAATGTGAAAAACATTAAGCATGATTCAAAAAAAAAAATCTTAAAGAAGATATTTATGCTTTTCATCGCTGGGAAATGTAAGTTTGTCCTTGAGATTTTTAATGACCTTTGAGAGAGACTTTGGGGCTACCATTAGTGCCTAGAATGTGCACAACAAAACTACAAAGCCATTTGCTTCTGAATCAAATCCTCTCAGCAGATCCCTCCTCTCTCACCTGCCTAAGTGGGACAGTGGCAAGTTCCCTTCAAGACGCTGAGGGTATGTGGGCTTTGTTTGCAAGGCAGGATATGAAAACCTTTCAATTAAATTTAAGATCAAGCACATTTTTCAGAGTTGCTATGGCCCACATTTTGTGTTTTGCTTTGAGTTTCCAAGACCTAGTCTGAAAGGCAGATTTTTTTCCTCTACATTTAAAGAAGACAAAGGCGAAGAGACCCGAGTTTTGTGTTTTGTGAATTCTATTTTGCAAGCCTCGCTGGAGACAATGCAAACTCCTTCTCTGCAGCCGTAGGAAACCAAACACCTGAGCAGGGAAGGAAAGCTACCAGGAGCCTACGCTGGACGCCAGCAAGACAAGGGAAGGGAAGAGGCGGGGCAGCTTCCCTGCCAGCTGAAAGCCTACTTGGGTTTGAAACACATTCTAAGCATCTCCTACCTCCTCTTGGGAGGCAGGGACCCTAACATGGAAGGTGTGATTTTCCCGTAAGTCCATTCCTAAATTGAAGTTGACCACCGCTTGGGCCTGGAAACGGTGGCTGCAGGAAGCCCGAGTGATACCTTTTCTGTGCACCTCTTGGACCCCGAACTTGGGTGAAGGCAGGGCCTCTCCCGTCCATCCCGTTCGGGTTGATTTGAGCTGGAATGCCACGCTTTTTAAAGTGTCTGAGTGACAGGCGCTTTCTAAATATGTACAGCGATGGCCTGATAAGAACCTAAGTGTCTGGCTCCGCGCATTCCTGGCCCCGTAGGGCTCGCACAGCCCGCGCGGCCGGTGCCGGGACCCGGGCCGCGCCCACCCTGTGCTCGGCTGAAACCTCCTTAACAGGCCGGATGTGGAGGCGGTTTCGTTCACTGCCAGGGCCCCATTTTCCCATTTTACTTCTGAGATTAGAACAAGAAGATGAGAACCCAGAGCACCTTCTCCCTATCCCCAGCACCCCGCTCTCCCCCGGCCCCCGCCCAGGCGACCCAAAGGGCTGAGTTAACTTGGCGCAGCCGAGGCGTCCCCGTAGGGCTGGCCGCCCCCAGCCCCCTTCGCCCCGCGCTCGGCCCCACAATGCGCCCTTGTGCCGGGCCTGTAGCCAGGCCGGGGGATTTGGCGCAGGGATGGGGGCAATATTCGTCAGATATTTAAAACAGAGCCGAGAGAACAAAGCAGGCCTTTGTGCGGCGAGGCGACCTAGAGCCGGGAGCCGGCGGCGGCCCGCGCACAGGTCGGCAGGGCGCATGCGCTGCGCGCGGTCCTCACTGGGTTCGGGACCGTTTTCCACCAAGGTTCGCGCGCGCTGAGTTAACCCCTTCCCCGCCGGCTCCCCGCGGCGGGCTGAAAGAGAAGCTGGGGTTGACCAGCTGATCACGACGTGTTTAACTGAAAAAAACAATAGTTTCCATGTTTCCGTAGGAAGCCCAGATCATTAAACTAAAAGGATACACCAATTGGGAATCCAGGTTCTAAATGACCGGGAATAATGGGACGCTTGGGCCATGTAAAAATCAAGGCATTCGGAAAAGACGACTTTGGATGCAAGAAGGGAAACGTTTATAAAGCAGTGGGCCTCTTCTGTCTTGCTTATGCTTGGTGACTGACTGGCTCTTTCATTTCCCTGTTTATTGTCCCTTGGGATTTGGAAGATATGTTGGTCATTGTCAAAGCCCTGGCTTTTGTTTTGGGTTGTGTGCTGGACTGTGTTTATTTATTTAAACAAACAAACAACAAAAATCTCTAAATAGTTAAATACAAATGGAGTTCGCATGACAAACTAACCAATGGATAAAATGAATCCACTTTTATGATTGCACAAATGGGAGAGGGGAAATAATGAGTGCGAATAGTTATTAAATACATTTTGTTGCTAGTGGGGAGGATGACTGAAGAAGTCTCTCAAGTAGGGTAGACTAGACTAGGGTAGGGCTTAGTGGGGAATGTGATGAGCAAGGTACTCTTATTCTGGCAAAGCTCCACCCACCTACCCACCTAAATATGAAATATATGTAATGAGAGAGTGACAGGCAGAGGCTGAGGGAAGCCAACTGCAGGCTTAGAAGTGAGTTATTGTGCTTGAATTATCCAGATGAATGGGAAAGGCAGTCTCAACCAAGGGATTCTACAGCCTTCCAAATGAGGCTCCAGGGCTCAAGTCCAGCATGGTTAGGTGGACAGCCCTGGACACCTAAGGCAAGTCGGGAGTGGAAGGAATCAAAGGGATGTCTCATGACTTGGAAGCTAGGTGCATTAGCCACCCTCCTCTGCCTGTGTACACACATCTGAGGGATTTATGGCTCTTTCTCTTTCCTTCATAGTTCAATTACCAGGCAGTCACAAGAAAATGAAGGTTTTTTTTTTTTTTTCCATTGCTGGGGATTGAACACAGGGCCTTGTGCTTGCTAAGTATGTGTTCTTGTCGCTGAGCTATAGACTCAGCAAAAGGATTTTTAGTGAAATCATCTTGGCAAGAAGCTCTCTTACCATCCTTGACCTCTGGGTCTCCAGGGTAACTGCCGCTGGGATGTCACTGACACCAGATCATGTCCCTTAAAGGCCATGCCTCAGCAAGGGCAGATAAACAATTTTGCAGCAACAGTCACGTAGCAAACTCATTCTTAAATGTGGGCTGGCTAGTAGGATGATGTAAGTGGTTTTTTCCACTCTCTTTCTACATTCTGGTTCCAGAATTCTGGGCCTAGGACATAGGCTAAAAATGTACCTTGGAACATTGGTAAGGGAACAGCAAGGGATGGGATTTAATGAAGTATTTTCTTCTAGGCACAAGAAAAATTCTCTTTCCTCTCAGCTTACCCAGACCATAGTTCAGTTTTTCCCTTCTCAGCTCCATAAAGGCATCTTATCTTTATATAAAGAAATTGTGGCAGACAGACTTCAAGATGGCAGCCTTGCCTCATGTTTTCTCTTCTCATGTTTGTGCTTCTCACATCTTCAACTGGGGCGAGTCACAGTCACTTGCTTGACCAAGAGACTGGTGGGAGTGACATTCTGGAACTCCTTATGCTTGGTTCTGAGAATGCTTGTCATATCTGCTTGAGATTCTTAGAAACCTGGCTCGAGTCAAGAACCCCAGCTGAGCTGTCAGCCAACATTCAGCACAACTGCCAGCCGAGGGAAATGAGTGATGTCTGCTTCGGGCATCACTCAGAGTCCTCAGATCACTCCAGACCTAGCTACCATTTGACTGCAGTGGCAAGCGATTCTGAATGAGAGCTGGCTACCTGAGTCCAGTCATCCAAGATGTGAGCAATAATAATGATAGTAATTGTGTCAAGCCACTGAGTTTTAGGGTAGTCTGCTATGTGGCAATGGGTAACTGAACACAAATGACATGCCGGTGGGGCCATGGCAAGAGAGGAGAGGGCCTTCTGATGTCTCAGAAGAGCTCCATTTCTCAGCCTTCAGCTGGTACTCATTCTCCCAGTACCACCACTCCTTTCAGGCTGTGGCAGGCACACAGCCCCTTGCAAGCTTGCATGCTCACAAATTGCTTTGTATATATTAATTTTTTTCAACACAGAGATCAAAGCCTGAAGTTTAGGGCTCTGTTTTGTATTCCTTCCTTCTTAGCACTGAGATTAGCTAGCTGTTCTAGTGGATCAACATGGAAGACTATAGCTGGAATGGCATCTCAGGGTGGTGAAGTGGCTTGGTTTTTGATTTGTTGTGTTTGATACTTGCTCTTATATGATTGCCACTTGGGCCCATCCAGGAGCCAGTCACGCCATGGAGGAGTCAGAACCTCACTCATACTATGGCCACTCAGGAAAAGAGAAATGGGACAAGAGGGTGTTAATTTCCTGTGTAGACTTGTCCCTCACAATGCAGTCCCAGGAAACTAAAGGGGGTATATGTTTCTGAAAGGATCATCCAGGAGTCAGTGGACATGGTTCTGGTCTTCCTGAACAGGTTGCATATGTGTCTGGCCACTGAGGACTGTCCTCTGCATGCTAGGAGTTTTGCACAGACTGGGGAGCCTCGGCTACTTTTCCTGAATGTGGGGTGAACTTGAGCCTTCCCTCTGGCCAGACCAGGGGCTGCTCACAGGACCGGCTCACAAGACCAGGGGCTGCCCAGAGGGAACTTGAGGGTAGAAGAATAGGGAGCTGAGATTAAGGGTTCCCAGGGCCCCAGGAAGCATTTCAGTTCTGTCCCTCGGCCTCACTTCATCTGCTCTGTGGAGCCACCAATAGCACCTGGAGAGCTCTGAGCAGGCCCTGCTCCCATCCTCCCTCTTAGTTTCCCCAGAGCTCCTTTTGACCTTGAGGAAGACCGGGAAGATAGAGATAACGAAGACTATCATGCTGGAGAAGGGACAGCTGCCCCGACCATGAGCCTGAGATGCCTTTGCCAAATATCCCCCTAAGGTAAAGTGATTTACAAGGGGGAACACATGGCTTTCCTCTGCACCCCACATTCCTCTTCCAAGCAACATCTCCTTGCTATGCCACCATTCAGACAGCAAGCTACTCATTCTGGTAATGGAACATGTTCTCTGTTGAGATGCCTGGATCTCTAAGGGGAAAGTCATGTTCTTGAGAAAATGTCCATTTTACCTCATCTCTCAGGGGCCCACTTCCTGACCCACGGGCTCAAGGTAAGCGGAGCTCCAGCACCGTTTCTGGGCCAGACTCCAAACTCATGGTGTTTCCAATGCAGAAGGGCCATACTGAGTGTAAATCTTTTACTCCCTTTAAAGTAGTTTAACAGAAAGAAGACATTGGATCCTTCCTTAGTCCATCTTGATAGTTCAATTTTCACTGTCATCTAAACTTGGGACACAGAAAAATAGAACATAAAGCCCTACTGGTCTGACTGGTTTATCCATCCTGTTCTATTACCTTCTAAGAAGTCTGCCTTATTAGCGTATCTGATCACTTGAGGAACACCTGGCTGGAACGGTTTAGGTACTAGAAAGGAAATGATTGGCTTATTTTCCTCCTCAGATGTAATTCTTTGGGCTCTCCACCCAGGGTCACTACTAGTCCATACGGGTATCTATGTTCACACTTTTAAAGGGCACCCCTTCTTCTGTGGTTACAACCATGCCAAAGCACAGCCTGGCTAACAGAGTACAGGCTGGATTTCAGCCCCCATCTGCCCTCCAGGCAAGTTGGCCTTGGAGAGTGAGCAGCCTGCACAACTCTATGTGGTGTGCCTCCACCCATATCACTAGCACCTGTTTCTCTTCTTGGAAAGATGCTTATTGGAGAGGGTGAAGGAAACGAATCCTTGTTGCTGTACATTCAAGACAGCTTCCTGGCGGCTCAAGAGCAATTCCTTAATGTGGGCATGTTTTGTGGTCTGGGAGAATTTGGGGGGCATTTTACAACAAAGTCTACTTTTCCTGGGACAAAAAACCATAGGTTTTTGAAGTTAAGGTGGCCCTGAAGAATGGAACAGCTGGTCAGTCTGCCCATAATCCTACCCCAAAACCTGACAGCAAACAGCTCTGGATTTGCTCATTTGGAGCAAATGCTTTAAGGGAATTTTCAAAAACCCATTAACCTCTTCTGAAAAAATAAAGTTAGGTCCAGGGTGCTGCTCTCCCCTCGCCCGCTCTGGAGCTTTGGCCTGTGGTTAGGACATCTGGGTGTACGGAGTTTAACCCATCTCTGCTTTCAAATCTAAATCCAATCACCTGTCAAGGGGCTTGGCTTCCCTGCTTTGATGAATCCATTTACAGTGTTCTTCATGATGTGGTCTGGGGGTGGGGGTGGCGAGTCGGGAAGACTCCCTGCAGGATCTCAGGGGTATCATCTTCCCTAGCTGTGACCCAGCATAAGCACCTCTAAAACCAAAGGAACAGCACACAGTACATCCACAATGTGTATAGATCTTGGAAGGAATCATAACATCAGGTTTAGTCAGGAACTTCATAAATGGATACATTAATAGACCAGCATTAAATCCTGTAAGTAATCAAGGGCTATCAGGATTCATTCATTTCTCCATTCATTCATTCAGCAAAAATATTTTGAGTATCTTCTAAGTGCCTGCCCTGTACTATGCTCTGGCTAAAGAGGCAAGTGAGAAAAAGGCCTCCTTGCCTTCAGCTGAAATGCCACTTCCTCAGAAAGGCCTTCCCAGCCACCCTTCCCCAGACTTGGGGTTCTTGTGTGTCTTCTCTTTCAGGATGAGATTGACTTCAGAAGGAGCACCCATCCTGGCACAACATGGCCCTAGATGATAGGTGTTGGCTGACTCTTGACCATTCTAAAAGTCAGAAGGGCTCCCCTTCTAGCGATGCCCCATGTTTAGGAAATCTGGCCTCTGTGCAAAGTCTAAGGCTGAGTGAGGACTTTTCTGCTTCTGAGATAATTGCCAAGCTCCGCATAACCTAAATCCAGTGATTCTAGGATAGATGGGACCCTGGAGGATGGTGTGGTAAAGGGATTACCAGAGCACAGGGGTAACCAGGGTAGGGCATGCATTCCCAGCCACTTCAGGCTTCATCCTTCTTCAAGGAAGAAAGAAAGATGTGACGAGGAGCCCTCTGTGGGCCTGCTGATGATCTGTCCTCCGCCCCAATCCATGTGACTGCTAACAGATCTGCCAGAAGCAGGAGGTGACATGGGAAAGGGAGAGGTGTGGTGCTTGGCCTCTCCTCTGCACCCAGAGCCCTGGGTCTGGTTACACTCATTGTCACTGTGCACAGAACTTACGTCACCACTGGGAAGAAGGTTAGGTTGGGCTCCATCGCTGACAGCACCATTTTATTCTCACTGGGCCACTGACTCCTGGCTCTATTTTTCTGTTTCCAATAGCTAAAGGAGGACAGTTGGCCTTTTCTGCTTTGGGATCTTATGTGTTTCTACTGTAGGATGAACTGTGACCAGCTCAGGGCCCCAGCCTGGAGGCTTGATGCTCTGGGAGTCCAAGTGAGCCCTAACCCAGATCCTGGTAGCCAGAAGTCAGTTTAGCTCTGCCCCTTGAGGTAACGTGGGCTCTACAAGCAAGGAGCTACCAGCTTTCTGGGCTCAGCTATCCTTAGTTCTGAATGGCTATAAAATATCCATGGTAGCTGCTTTGGGTAGGCAAATACAGAGAGTGGAGAAGAAAAAAAGTACCAAAATTAAAAACGAAGTAAAATTAAAAAAAGAGAAACATAAGAGTAAAAGGGAAAGGAATGGGAGAGAATGGCAAGAGGAGAAAGGTGATGGTAGAGAAAACAGTGACACCATCGGTAGCCTTGGGCATCACTTTGGAATGTGAAACCAAAGTGGGATGACCCAGCAGGCCAAGATGAAAAACAACACAACAACAACAAAAAATAACTCTCCCTGTTACATTGGGACTCAGTGACAAAGCCTCCATGATTGCTCGCTATTCCTAGGTTAGCCTCCTTCCCTCTCCCTCCAGGACTCCTTCCAAGATTCTGGGTAAGGTTAACATTTTTCTAGAAAGTGGGCCTTGGTATCCAATAGAGGTGGAACTACCATAATGGATAGATGGATGGATGGGTGGATGGATGAATAAATAAATGAGACAAAGAATAATGGAATGGGATTCACCATGGTTTGAATGAGTGAGAAAGAGAAAATATTAAGAGTAAGTGAAAGGAGAGAATCCAATGAGAGGGTTTAATCACTTAGGCAAGGATTGACAACTACAAAGATGTTGCCACTGGGTGCCATTTTCCTCACCGTGCTCCAATCTAAAGTCATCCTAAATAAACATGCAATCTAAGGGGAAAATGGGATGTTTATGTAGTAAACAACTTGAAGAAAAATCCCTGAGTCCTTGTATTTCCCAGCTCTCCATCTCTAGATTCTCCTGTAAGAAACTCCTGAGCCAATGTTCACCTAGAAGGCAGTATGTCCACTTTCCCCAACCCACTCCAAGTGTTTCCAGGCTATAGGCAGACAGGTGAGGGTCTGAAACATGATTAGAAGGGACAGGGAAAGTAAGTTGTAGATTCATTTGAGAATGGGAAGCGTTAAATGGCCTTAACCCTTTAGACACTCCTACTTAGGGACTGGGATATTGATTACTCTAACAATCACAAATCATTGAGAGGATTGTCTCTTCTAGCCCTTCAGTAAAAAATGTTAAATACAGATTTTCCCCCAGGGAAAGCCCAGAGAGAATAGTTCACTGGAGTCAGGGTAAGGGTTAGGGATTAAAGGGCTATAGCCTGCAAGCCCTGAATCAATAATGTGAGCAGTTAGCTCAGGGTTAAGAAAGACTCTTCTTTCATGGAAGGTCCTGGTCTGAAACCAGAGCTACCCATGTGAGTCAGATTTCAATGGCTACCTAGGGATACAGGCTAGAAGGGGATTGAGTAGAGGATGGAGATAAGGGTCTCCACAATCTCAGGGGCCTTCTGATTCACTGAGAAATCCCTAGATTTGAGTGAATCCAGTCCAACAATCCATGTGGGTGTGTTTGCAGGTATGTCTGGCTCAACAAATGACAGAAAAACACTGGTCTTTTTGATTAAAAAAAAAAAAAAGATACAGCATCATGTAAGAGCAAAGATAAGGAGGTCTGATTCTCAGAGTAGTGTTGACCTTACCCAAAATCTTGGAAGGAGTCCTGGAGGGAGAGGGTGAGGAAGGGGCTGACCCAGGACTAGCAGGCAGTCCTGGAGGCTTCCTCACTGAGTCCCAATGTGGGTAGAGAAAAGGTGAGTTATATTTGGGGCAAGGGTCATGGGAAACTTCAGGAAAAATTATCAGCCTTGAAAGGTGAATAGCTTGTCACATTAGAAACTTCCAAGAGGTCGTAAGTGCTCCTTTAATAGAGAAGAAGATACAAAAGTTATGCTGTGCAGAAATAACCTCCCCAGTGAGGCCAGCAGTTTAAAGGGTTTTCACTGAAGGGTGGGAGACCATTTCATCTTCTCTTTCTTAGGACAGAGATCCTCGCATGATCGCCCCAGCGGTTGTGTGTTCACTTTCATGATCTTTGCTGTGGCCAAATGTCTTTGGGGGGTAGACTGTCACTGCTTGGTCCCCCTCTTGGTGAATTCCTTCCACCCAACATCCCTTTGGCTTCTGTTATGGTTTGGATATGAGGTCTTTCCAAAGCTCTCGTTAATATTTGGAGGTGCAATGATTGGATTGTGGGACCTGTAACCTAATCAGTCTCTCCTAGTTGGAATGGACTGGATGGTAACCACAGGCAAGGGGACACGGCTGGAAGAGGTGGGTCACTGAGGGCCTGGCTCCTTCCTCACTTCCCTCTGTCTCGTTGCTTTCTGATCCTGCTCTGAGTTGAGCAGCTTTCCTTTGCTGACCCCTTCCCTTATGACATACTCTCTCACCTTGGACGCAGAGTGCTGGAGTCACCTTTGAAATCATGAACTCCAAATAAACTTCCCCTCCTTTAAGTTGTTCTTGTCAGGTATTTTGGTCACAGTGACACAAAATTTGACTAAAACAGCATCCATTTCTAAATCTGCCTCAGCCTGGGGGAGGATGCAGTCAGTGCCTTTTCTAACTTGCCTCCTTGACCTCAGGACTAACCTTTAAATAAGATGAACTAAAAACTCATGACCTTTCTCCCTTTATTATCATGTTATTGATCATGTTATTGATCTATGTTCCTAATTTAAAAATGAAACTAATAGCCATGTGCCATGGCATATGCCTGTCCCAGCTGCATGGGAGGCTGAGGCAGGAGAATCACTTGAGCCCAGGAATTAGGGGTCAGACTGGACAAAGTAGTGAGACCCTGTCTCAAAAATAAGTAAGTAAATAAATAAAATTAAAATAAGTCTTCTCCAGGGAGCAATTATCAGGATGGAAAAACTCCTTGTGTGTTGAGCCCCACCGGTCAGGGCTAAAAGGTGAGTTGCTGTCTGTCCTTGACTCTATGATCCCCAAAGGATGGTTGACTCCATGTGTGTGGTCTTCATCTGGCCTCCTATGCTCTTAGCCCTCACCAGGTTGTTTCTGTTGCTGAGATCTGAAGGGAGGGATTGGGGTTACCTTATGCAAGAGAGCAGCTAAGCTGTGAATTTCAGGATGAGCGTGAGGAGCTGAAAGAGGGGCTGGGGGATGGGGAAGGAGGCTCTTCTTTTCCGGTCTGCTCTTGTGGCGCAGCCTCTCAAGTTTGAGCTTCTGCTTTATAAGAACTAAAGTAGTCAGGGTTAGGCCAAGAACTGAGGCTAGAATCAGTAAAGTGGTCTGCCTAAAGTCTTACAGTTGATTGGCAGTAGATAGTTTGCATTTGGGGACATTGTCAACAACCTTATATCACTCAGTGTTCTGATGGAGAAAAGACAGAGGAGAACTCAAGGAAGGGCCTATTTATTAAGCTACAGGTATAGTTTAGGGGAATAAAAGAAGATGCAATCTTTAGTTTTCCCTGCCCCCAGCACTAGAGATTGAATTTAGGATTGCTTTACCACTGAGCTACATCCCCAGCCCTTTTTATTTTTGAGACAGGGTCTTACTAAGTTGCCCAGGTTGGCTTTGGACTTGTGATCCTCCTATCTCAACCTTCTGAGGGGCTGTTATTACAGGCATCTATCACTGTATCCAGCTACTTTAGGTTTTATAATTGAGGAGATGGGGTCATTCCTAAGTGTGATGGGTCAACAGGGAGGAATAGTTACCAGAACCCAGAGATACTACCTGTAAGGACAGGATGCCTAACAGGGCAGGGTGTCCTTTGGTAGAGGGGCAAAACTAATCCACAGGGATTTAGAAGGGAAGGAACAAAGGGAAAAAACAATTTTTCTGCCTTCTGATTTCCTGTTTGAGCACAACTAGAAACCCAAGGCCAAAAATGCTCCATTAGTGCAGTGTAGACAAATGAATCCTCTGGCACACAAGACAGGGTAAGGGGTAGTAAGTGGATCACCAGGAAACACAAGTGAGGTTTATTTTCTTTATTTTTTATTTTATTTTATTTTTATTTTTGTGCAGTGCTGAGAATCAAACCCAGAGCCTTGTGCATGCAAAGCATGTGCTCTACCACTGAGCTAGTCCAAGATTTGTTTTTAATAACCTCCACATTTTTTGCTTCCCTCTCCACTGTCATACCTGTTCCTGCATGGTTTGCAGATGCTAGTCTTTCTGCTGCTCCTCTATGCCCTGGAACCCCCAGCCAGGCCAGTGTCTAGTTTCTGGGCCTGTCCTCTCTCACCCACCATTTCTTTATCAAACCAGTTCTTAAGATTTCAGCTTCTGGTCATGACAAAGCAACAGGATCCAGATTTACCCTGCTGTAAACAGCTAGAAAATTGGACAACATAATGTACTGATGGCTTCAGATATTGCACAATTTGGAGGACTGTAATCTCTGAGATAAAGGAAATAAATGAGGTGAGCCCTCTGATCATCCCAGGTTTTTTTTTTTTTTGGTGCCAAGGATTGAACTCAGGGGCACTGGACCACTGAGCCACATCCCCAGCCCTATTTTGTGTTTTATGTAGAGACAGGGTCTCACTGAGTTGCTTAGCACCTCGCCATTGCTGAGGCTGGCTTTGAACTCGTGATTCTCCTGTCTCAGCCTCCTAAAGTGCTGGGATTACAGGTGTTTGCTACCGCACCTGGCTCACCCCAGGTTTTGATTGGAGACATATTTTGGTCTTTACAACAGTGAAAGGAATCCCAAGCACAGCATTATGGTCTCATTAAATTGAAAGACTAAAGAGATGTTAGATGGAAGTTGTGGGGCAAAGCTCTGGAAAGTAAGCTGCTTATGTGGGAAAAGCTCCACAGGTACCCCACCTAATATTTGCTTAATACTAAGATGTAGGAATGCAAACAGTGAAGCTCCATAATGCTGGGCAAAGAATAACCAGGGGTTGTAAACTGAATAATCCAGAGAGTTCACATGGAAGTATGAAATATACAAATATCAACTGGCTTGATCACCCAGGGCATTTAGTAAAGACTCAATAAAGATCATGCCCAAATAGTAGGTCTGAACTATCCTTAGAAAAAGAGAAACTATTATGTTTACTCAAACAAAGCTTAAAATAATTCCCTAAAGAAATAATCTTATCCATAAGTAACTAGTAGCCTGTCAGATTTAAAAAAAAAATCAACATTCTTCAAAGGAAGATTTTTTAAAAAATTGAAACACATGGATATTCAACAATGTAACTCTCAAAATATGTAGCATTCAACAACAATAACAACAACAAAAAATCACTGAGATCACTGAGTAGTGGGAAAATGTGATCCACACAAGAGAAACATCAGTTAATAGAAACATACCTGAAAATGGCAAAATTGACTAAATGAGCAGACAAGCACATTAAAATAGCTCTTATAAGCATTGAACAAAATGTGTTCAAAGTTTTAAGAAAAACAAATGGAGTTAGGAAATAATGAAAACATGAATCGAGAGCCAAATATAACTTCCAGGGATGAAAAATACCATAACTGAAAAGGCGGTGGATGAAATTTAAAGGAAACTAGATATGAACAGAAGAAAATTAAGTGAAATGTAAAAATACAGCAATAGAAACTATCTAAAATGAAGCCAGAGAGGAAAAAGACTTAAAGCTGGGCATAGGCACAGTGGCACATACCTGTACCCCCAGTGACTTGGGAGGCTAAGACAAGAGAATTGCCAGTTGAAGACCAGCCTTGGAACTGAGGGCGGTGGCGCACACCTGTAATCCCAGCACTTTGGGAGGCTGAGACAGGAGAATTGCAAGTTCAAAGCCAGCCTCAGCAATGGCGAGATGCTAAGCACCTCAGTGAGACCCTGTCTCTACATAAAACACAAAATAGGGCTGGGGATGTGGCTCAGTGGTCAAGTACACCTGAGGTCAATCCTCGGCACCAAAAAAAAAAAAAAAAAAAAAAAGACCAGCCTTGGAAATTTGGTGAGTTCCTCAGCAACCTAGGAGACCCTGTCTCAAGATATGAGAAAACAGATAAATAAAAAGTGTTGAGATAATGTACCTCTGTGGAAAAGCATTCCTGGGTTCAATCCCTGGTATGAAAAAAAAAACTTCATAAAATAAAAAGAAATGAACAGAGTTTCAATAACCTGTTGGGCAATATCAAGTGGTCTAACACATATGTAACTGGAAAGGAGAAGATGAGCAAATGTAATTGGGAAGAAGAGAAGATGAACAAATTTTTGGCATAGTAATGGTCAAAATTTTCCAAATTGATTAAAAAATATTTATAAATTTAAGCATAAATCTAGATAAAGGTATATATCACTAATCTAAGAGTTTAAAAGGACTAAAATTGATGGTACATAATAATCAAATTACTAAGAATTAGCAATAAAGAGAAAATCTTAAAAGCAGCTTGAGAAAAATATTTTATAATGTTATGGAGAATATAAAAAACATTGGGGCTGGGATTGTAGCTCAGCGGTGGAGCGCTTGCCTCACATGCGTGAGGCCCTGGGTTCGATCCTCAGCACCACATACAAAACAATAAAATAAAGACATTGTGTCCATCAACAACTAAAAAAAAAAATATTAAAAAAAAAATATTGCAGACTTCTTATCAAAACTATGCAAGCCAGAAGACAATGGAATGCTGTATTGAGCATACTAAAGGAAAAAAAGAGCAAGCTATAATTCTGTGTCTAGTGAAAATACTCAGTGAAGGCATATTTATTTTTATTTTTTAATTTTTATTTATCTATTTATTCTATTTAGGTATACATGATAGCAGCGTGCAATTTGATTCATTGTACACAGATGGAGCACAACTTTTCATTTCTCTGGTTGTATGTGATGTAGAATCGCAACATACATGCAGTAACACATAAGGCATATTTATTTTTGAGATAAATAAAACCTTAAATATTTCACCACCAGTAAATCTGTATTAAAGAAACATTAAAGGAAGTTCTTCAGGCAGAAGGAAAATAATATTTGGTTCTACAAAAATGAATGAAGAGTGCCAGAAATGATAAACAGAATAGATATAAAAGACTTAAAAAAAACTCCTTAAGATATTAGAACAAAAATAATAAATACTATGTAGTTCATAGAACATGTAGAAATAAGTTTTATAACAAAAAACAGCATAAAGGATAAAAGTGTATAGCTAAAAGTCAGGGTTCTAGATAAAATTAAATATTAAAAGAGAACCCTCAATCCAAAAGAAAGCAGGGAAAGATTAAAAACAAAACAAAACAGGTAACAAAGAAAGGCTGGGCATGGGCACAGTGGCACATGCCTGTACCCCCAGTGACTTGGGAGGCTAAGACAGGAGAATTGCCAGTTTAAGATCAGCCTTGGAAACTTGGTGAGTTCCTCAGCAACTTAGTGAGACACAGTTTAACAAATAGTAAGGTGATACATGTAAACCAAATATGTATAGTACATGTACTTGTAAGTATAAAAACACAATAGTTGTGTTTTAAATATAAAAACACAAATAGTTGAAAAGCAAAATAATGAAAAAAGATATACTATGCAACACTTATAAGAAAGTTGGAGTGGCTATATTAATTACACACACACACACACACACACACACACACGCAAAACAAACTAAAAAACACTTGAAAACCAGAGATAAAGAAGTTTATAATAATAAAAAAATTTAGGAAGAATATAGCAATGCAAATTGTGTGAATATCTACAAACAGTTTTATAAAGCATGAAACAAAATTAACAAAATTTAAAGATAAAATAGTCGAATCCACAATTATGTATGTATATATCATTATTCCTCAGGAACTCATAGAACAAATAGGTAGAAAAATCAGGAAATCAGTAAGAATATTGAAGATTGGAATAACACTAACATCAACTTGATCTAACTGATATTTATAGAACACACCACCCAACAACAGCAGAATAACTTTTTTCCCCCAAATTCCCATGGAACATTCACCAAGATAGATTATAATTTGGGCCATTATAATAATTTTTGTGTGTGTGTGGTGCTGGGGATTGAACCTAGGGCCTTGTGCATGTGAGGCAAGTACTCTACCAACTGAGCTATATCCCCAGCCCTAATTTGGGCCATTATAAAAGAAAGAAAACAATTTTTAATTTGAAATTTTATTACAAAATAATTAAATTAGAAGTAAAAGCCATAAACATGTTTGGAAAATACACAAATATTTGGAAACTAAACATTACATTTTAAATTATCTACGAGTCAAAGAAGAAAATGTGGGGATAATTTAAAATTATTTTTAACTGAATACAAATGAAGTCATCACCATTTTAAGTGTGAAATTCAGGGGTTTTACTATATTCATTATTTGTGCAACAATAACCACCATCTAATTCTAGAACATTTCTGCCACACCCAAAAGAAATCCCACATCTATTAGCAATCAGTTCCTACTTCCTTTTTCCTCTCTCTGCTGGATATCATCCATCTATATTCTGTTTCTATGGATTTGCTTATTCTTGACATTCTAGATAAGTGGAATTTTATACTACATGGCCTTTTGTGTCATGTCCACTTAGCATTTGGACAGTATTTCAAGTGCTTAAGTAGAGAATAAAAAAGACTCACTTTTGACATCAATACCAACACAATTCAGTAGGGATAGAATGGTCTTTCACAAGTGGTATTGGGATATATAGATATCCACATGTAAAAGAATGAAGTTGAAGCCCTACCTCACACCATGTACAAAAATTAACTCAAAATGGATCAAAGGTATAAATTTAAGGGCTAAAATTACAAAACTCTTACAAGAAATATGAGTGTACATCTTCATGACCATGAACTGGGCAATGGTTTCTTAGCTGTGACATTTTAAAAAACAGATAAATAGGATTAACAATTAACAATATTTTCATATCAAAGGACACTGACAAGGTGAAAATACCCACAGAATAGGAAAAATAGTTGCAAATCACATATATGAAAAAGGACTTGAGCCCGATATATGTAAATAACTCTTATAATGCAATAATAAAAAGATAGATAAGTCCAAAATTTTTAAAAATAATTTTTTATCCGTACATTAGACAACCTAAGTTTTGAAAATAGGCAAAGGGGACTGGAGATGTGGCTCAGTGGTAGAGCACTTGCCTACCAGGCACAAGGCTTTGAGTTTGATCCCCAGAACCACAAATAAATAAACAAAAACAGGCAAAGGATTTGAACAGCCATTTCTCCAAAGAAGAGGCCAATAAGTGCATGAAAAGAATCAAAACATTTGTAGTCATTAGTAGAATGCAGATCAAAATCACAATAAGATAACACACCCAGTAGGATGACTAGAAAGTAAAAAAGACAGGTGATAACAAGCATTCTGAGAATGTGGAACATTTGGAACCCTCACATATCACTGGTTAGAGTGTAAAACAGTGTGGCTGCTTTGTTAAACAGTTTGGTTCCCTTAAAAGTGAAGCATAGAGTTGCCAAAAGATCTAGCGGTTCCACTTCTAGATGTGTACCCAAGAGTATTGAAAATACACATCCACATGCACTGTGTATGAATGCGTGCAGCAGAATTATCCACATGAGCCAAAAAGCAGAAACAACCCAAATATGCATCAACGATGAATGGATAAACAAAGTGTGGTATGCCCATGCCATGGGATATTATTCAGCCATAAAAAGGAATGATACACTATTACATGCTATGACATGGATAAACCTGGAAAACTTTATGCCAATCAAAAGGATCCAGACACAAAATGTCACATGTTGTATAATTCCATTTGAATGAAATGTCAGAATAAGCAAATCCATATAGACAAATGGTAGAGTAGTGGAACCAGGGTTGAGGGAGGGAGGTATGAGGGGTGACTTTTAATGGGTATGGGGACTCTTTGTGGGATGAGGAAAATATTCTAAATTAAATAGTGGTGAGTGTTGCACCACCTAGTGAATAAACTTAAGGAACCTAGGGAATTCTGCCCTAAAATATGGCACCCTGGTATGCTGATGACTTTAAGGCCCTGGGAGATCAGCAGATGCTGGAAGAGGCTTTACTCTGCTGTTCCCTTATCTGGGTAAAGGCCAGACCCACCAAAGAGGAAAAACCATTGCCTTCAGTCCACTCGCTGAGGTTTTGTTAACTAAACTCATATCACAGGAAGGAAGACTGGGAAATGTCACCACACCCAGGCGTGCTTTGTCTCTAAGTCATCATCTATCCCTCATTTCCCAGGTCCATTCATTCTTCCAAAGAGAATCATTTACCAACTATTGTCTGTGCTCTTGGCCTGGTCAATCCTCCAAACAATCATTTACTACCCTTCAAAAAGAATTGCCTACGTTCCCCCTCCTCTCTCTGCCCTACGAAGAAGAAACGAACCTAAGCCTCACTGGGTTGGTGGATAATCATACTCCTGAGATTTTTCCTCCTCCAACTTAGATAAATTTGTGTGCCTTTTCCCTCCAGCTAATCTGTGTGTTGTCAGTTTATCCAGCAACATTTCAGAGAGCAAAGGGAAAGTCTTCCCTTTGTCCCTACAATACTAAACCCCACTAAATTGTACACTTTAAAAGGGTAAATTTTATGGTATATAAATTACTTTTCAACTTTACAAATAAGGATTTGATAGAAATGACTTTACACCCCTCTTTATTACTGATAAAACCTTAATGTGAGGCTCTCAGCAATATCTGGTCTAATTCACGCTGATCCTTTTCTGTAAAAACTACAGCATCTGTTTTCTGAGTTCAGCTCGTAGGACTTCGATTTGTCCTCAGTTGCGGTTGCTACCAGCCTGCCTGCAAGATCTGCAGTAGAGGTTCTATGCTTATTTTCCTGCAGTATGAGTTCTTTAAATCCTGTTGCTAGCTTGCCTCCCATAGCTAGACTCAACTGAAATGATAAAAGATGATAGAGGATTGATAGTGAGGTGCTTTACAGTTTATAAAAAGCATTTTAACAATTCAACACTCTTGACCTTAGACATTTGAATTTGAACTGGCACCAGTTTCTCTGACTCAAAAATTGAAGTCTCTCTTTGAACACCTAGATTGTATTTTTGAACAGGTTATGGAGAAATGACCTCCTACTCACCCTTCCAAGAATATTACGAAGGCTTCCACTGAAAATCTTGTATTGGTCTGTGGTATGCACAATGACCCTGATTATTAGCATGGGGAAGGCCCAAGCATTGGCTTTTTCCAGTATGCTTACTTCCTGATGGTGTTGTTTGTGGATCCATTTTCACTCCTGCAGGGACACACACACACACACACACACACACACACACCCTTTAGGGCTAGGGATGGAGCCACCTGGCTGCCTTCTCTCAGCTGTGCTGTGACCAGGGCTGAAATTTACTTGCCTTCCCTCCCTCCCTTCTCCTTTCTTTTCCTTCCTTCTCTTCCATTTTTCTTCCTCCCCCTCCTCCCACTTTCTCTCCATAATGATAAGATGTACATAACATAAAATTTATCATTTCCACCATTTTTAAATGTACAAATCTATAGCATGAACGTACATTTACACTAATCTGCAACCAACACCACCATCCATCTCCAGGACTTTCTCATCTTGCAAAACTGAATCTCAGTGCTCATGAACCACTAACTCCTCACTCCCCTCTCCCAGACCTGGCAACTGCTGTCCTCCTTCCTGTCTAGGAGTTCAACTCCTGGGTAGCTCATACAAAATACCAACATACAATGTTGGTCTTTTTGCTGCTTGCCTGCCTGTCTTCCTTTCTTGTCCTGGGGATTGAACCCAGGGGCACTTTACCACTGAGCTACACCCAGCCCTTTTTATTTTTTGTTTTGAGACAGTCTTGCTAATTGCCCAGGCTGGCCTCAAACTTGTGATCTTTCTGCCTCAGCTTCTGCTTACCAGCACGCACCACCATGCTTGGCTCTTGTTGCTTGTATCTCTTGATATCCAAGAATCACATGATTCCAGAGCTGGCCCCTGGGAATGTTTGATGTGGTACAGCCCAGAGGAGGGATAGGGGAGTCTGTAGCACAAACAGCCCCAGACAGAATCAGGAGGGCTCTCTGCACCCTGACGACAGCTGGAAATTCTTTCTGCTCTTCTGAGAGTGGAGTGTTACAAACAGAAGACTTCACAAGCCCAATCCCAAACACAGGAATCCTTCCCTAGTCAGCCTGTCTCCTGGGCCCCACAGAGACAGCTGAGCTTCCCACGCAAGCGGATGCGCTCAGCTGTGACTGCCTTTCCTGGGTCAGCCTGCTCCAGCTCACCCTTGAAGGAGAACATCAAATCCTTGAGCGCAATGGCTAATTTCCTGTTCCAAGTTGTATAGAGTGCAATGTGGAACGTTTTCCAAACGCCCATTTCTGCCACTCGTAGCAATTAGTACACTCAGGTTGGCATGATCATTTTATTTCCTTAGCCGGTTCTATGAAATTCATGGCAAGGATTTGAACCTCATGCATGATCCTTCCACTGGCTTTTGTGAAAGTGAATAAAAACAATTCCTTATTAATGAAAGAGAAAATCCCTTCACTGAACTTGGAGTAAAGCCACAGCTAGATTGGAAGCCAGACGACCAGAAAACAAAGATGGATCTAATAGGCTCTGGGATGTCTCGAGCCAAATCTGGCCGTGGAAGGCCGAGGTGTGGAGTCAGGCTTTGGACAACTGAGCCTGGGGTTCCTTATTTTCCTAAGTAATGTGTCAGGAATCACCAAGTCTGGGGGAGGATATGATTCTGCTGGCCACAGACTTATCAGCTGTGAAATGAGGGAATAAGACCCAACTCAAAGGCAATATACTATTTCTTTTTTTCTTTTTGCAGTTCTGAAATGGAACCCAGGGCCTCATGCGTGCTAGGCAAGCACTCTATCATTGAGCTACATCCCCAGTCCTCTAAAAGCATGCATATGTGTGCACACAGATACACACATGTGTGCAAACACATTCAGATGCAGTTGTAATAGGGAACACATAATATAATATAAAATATTAGATATATAATGTAATATTTCATAGATAAATGTTACATATAATATATAAGATAATATGCTAACAATATACTAAGGGAGGATGAGGAAGGAGAGAACTTGATTTTACCTTATTCTAAGGTTTCTTGGAGGAGCTACTCCTTGAGCAAGGCTGGTTAAGGTGCTGACAGGTGGATGCAGAAGCAAGAAAAGGAGGTGCCTCTTGCACATAAAACAAGTGAACAAAAAGAAGGATGATAAAACTGGGTAAGAACAGAGTGGCAAGCTCTGGGAGTGGCGAGTAGTTGATTAAAGCTGGGCACAGGTTAATATTCCATAGTCGGTGTTCAGCCAACAGCTGCTGAGGACTGGCAATAAGGACTGGACTGGCAGGGTAATGAGGTCCAGTCTCTGGCTGAAGGTTTCTATGAGGGAAACAGATCTCTGCAATGAACTCTGTGTTCAAGGACAGGTGGATCACTGAAGAAGAAGCCCAAAGGCTGAGAGAAAGGGTGCAAAAGAGAGATAGGAAGGGCCTAAATTTAGATAACACCTTTGGGTGGGTGGGGTGACCCACACCTGTTATCCCAGGGGCTGAGAGGCCGAGGCAGGAGGATGGCAAGTTCAAGGCAGCCTCAGCAACTTAGCGAGGGCCTAAGAAACTTAGCAAGACCCTGTATCAAAAGTGAAAATGAAAAGGGCTGGGGATGTGGCTCAGTGGTTAAATGCCTTGGGATTAAATCCCTGGTACAAAAAAGAGTGTAGAAGATTTCTCAAGTTTCCAGAAGTTGATCAGACATACAGGGGGAGGAAGAAGGAGATATAGACAATTTTTAGGATTTGACCCTGAGAAATGGGGTGAGTTGAGATTCACCAAAAAAGTTAGGCTACCTTAAGAAGAGAGGTGGGAGCCGGGCATGGTGGCGCATGCCTGTAATCTCAGCACTTTGGGAGGCTGAGACAGGAGAATTGCAAGTTCAAAGCCAGCCTCAGCAATGGCAAGGTGCTAAGCAACTCAGTGAGACCCTGTCTCTACATAAAACACAAAATAGGGCTGGGGATGTGGCTCAGTGGTTGAGTGCCCCTGAGTTCAATCAAGGGTACCAAAAGAAAAAAGAAAAAAAGAAAAAAAAAAAAGAAGAGAGGTAGGTCTGGAAGGAGACAGTCAACTCAATTTTGTGTAAAAATTCCACAGGGATGGTGGGAATAGGAGGCTGGGTGCACAGAGGAGCAGATCCAGAGCCCCTGGATAGAGCAGAAAGTGGAAGGCTGGCCAGAAATAACCAGAGAACCCAAGGAGGAGTCCACACAGTGGGCAGGAGGCCCAGAAAATGTGAGGAGGTGGCAGTGGGGTGGCCTCAGTGAGAATGGCCAGAGCCTGAGGAGAGGAAACAGAAGCAAAAGGTGTGAAAGAGCCTCTGAGCACAGGGAAGAGGTGGCCGTGCTTTGTGCTCTGGTACACTCTTCTCCAACGTCACTCTTCTCCAACGTTACCACAGCTTCTGATTCAGGAAGGAGGATGGGTAATGAGGTGACATGGAGGAGATAGGAGCCATTGCCATCTTGCGCCAGGTAAATAAGTTGGTTTGCAAAGGTTGGGGGGTCATCTACTGCTTTCTCACCTAAGGATGGGTGGGGATATGAAGGGACTCTGAAGTGGGGGAGATGAAAGGGGAGCCCTGTGGAAAGGTCTGGACATCAGGAAAGAGGATGGTGGTGAACCTGCAGCTAGGAAGTGGAGGTTGGGGTGGGGGTGGGAAGATCTGAGGAGACTGAAGGCCTCAGGCAGAGCAGCTAGCTGATTTGAGAGTCGGAGAACTGGGACCCTGCTGAGTTGCTGGATCTGCAGCCAGTGTGACAGCTGAGCTCCCCCTTGCAGGGCCTGGCTGCTGTAGGTGCTGGGGAAGGGAGAGGCTGACCCAGATGGGGTCCCTTAGGGCAGGCCTGGGGAATGTTGGGGATGCAAGGGATTGAGGACAGAGATCAGATTGGTGAGATAGCCCAGCGGAGCTCCCAAGGGGATATGGCAGGGGGAGACCAGGTGAGAGTCAGAGGAAGGAAGAGGTGAGGGGCAGAAGGTGCAGTCAGAGAGAGGACAGCTGCAGTAGAGGTCTCCAAGCCTGGTGAGAGAGAGCACAGAGTGGAGGCTGGAGAGATCGGAGGCCTACAGGAGTACAGAGGCTGGGTTCTCAGAAGGGCTGATTTGTGACTGAGGAAAAACCAGGACCCCACAGACAAGGAAGGATGGAACCTGGGGCCTTGGTGGGAAATTGCTGTGGATAATCATCCCTCTGGGTTAAGCAGCAGCACTTGTTTGGAAGTCAGGGTGCTCCCAGAGGCAGAAGGGACCTGCCCTGCTCATGCTCTCTAAGCCCCAGTTCTTGAGGTCCTGGGTTGAGCCCCTGAGGCCCGAGTTACACACCCTAGGAATCTGAGGTGAGGTGAAAGGTGACTCCTCCAGTGGCTGCCCCACTGCCAGCAGCCTGTCCCAGGGCCATCCACGGCCACCCAGCACTGCGGTTGCTCTCCGGAGCCTGGTAGAGTTCAGACCCCTTCTAAGCCTGGGCCCTGAGGCACTGAGATCCCAGCAGTTCCCCTTTCCCAGCCCGGGGGACCCTTCCCTGGTGAGGCAGAGGCCATGGGAGGCCCCTGAGAGTGATTCCTGTGCTGCTGAGCCAGGGAAAGATAGGCCATCGGCACTTCCTGTCTTGGAAGGACAGCACAGTTGGACTCCCTGCTCCCAATTTGTTTGATTCTGTCTCTCCCTGGTGAGCTTCAGTTTGTTAGATCTTCATCAGCAGTTGGGGCTTGAAGAGGGCTGGGGAGGCCTGTGAGAAGGAAGGGGACTCTCAGCTGTGCTGGAGTCCAGCCGCTCTGGGGTGGTCCTGGATCAGACCAGCCTCACAGGGAACTTTCTAGGCCGCTGGCCTCACATCACTCTCCCTGCTAGCAACTGCCACAGGCTCCTTCCCTCCAAACCCAAGGTCTCCTCTCTTCTCCCTCCCCTAGGTTATGGGATTTCTTTGCTTTCCAGCCTGGCTCTTCTTTCCTATTAAGGTCAGTGAGAAGTGGACAGGAGGCAGGTGGCTGGCCTCCCCTGGTCAGTCCCCCTGGAGGATCTGCAGCCCCACCTCTGCGCAGCCAGGCCAGCTTCCTCCCAAAGCCGCCTGGGGGCGGGACCGCCTCTGGCCCTCAGTCTGCGCTCCCCTCCTTTCCCTGTGCCCCTTGATATTTGTCCTCAGCAGGGGAGGGAAGCTCTAAAGGATTTGTGCAAAGACCCTGGGCAGAAGAAGATAAACGGAATTTGCAATAAATCCAGGAGCAAAGTTGTAGCTTGACTTAAAAACAAACAAAAGGGCCAGAACTGCACTTAAGCTCTGCAGAAGCTCATCTCCCAGTGTAAACAGAAAAGGGCAGGCGGCTGAGGAGCCTGGGACAGCAGGGCGGGGCAGGGGCAGGACGACTTCCTCTGGAAGACGGTGGTGGGGTTGTCTCTGTGGCTCTCTTAAGGGAGAAGGAAGATGCTGGTGCTGCTCTTTGCCACTCATTCTCTCGTGACTTTCCATTTTGAAAAAGTGCTCTCAGGTCTGGGACAGGAAGTTTGGGGGGATGTTTCTAGGGCCTGCAGCTGGGGCTGGGGCTGGAGCTGGGCAAGGCCTCAGCCTTCTCCTGTCCTGAAATGCTGGCACTCACTGGGCCTCCGTAGGCTCAGAGAGGCCTGGTGCTCTCTCAGACAAAGGTCTGCCCAGCAGGACCCTCGGTGGGTCACTTACTATAATCACCATGCTTGGCCTAGAAGCTTTAGGCTGGCATCAGAATTACAATCCCTTGTTTATGTATGACTTTCCATAGTTTCAAAGTGCTTTTACTCAGATCTTCTCACTCCCAACCCTCTAGGTGGAATAGAGACTATGGCCATTTTAGAGGCATTTTGTTACACAAAAGAAGTAAAAAAGATCCATTCAAGGTCACATAGCAAATGAGAACTTGAGCTAGATATGTGCAGTGGAAAAGAGGGGTACTGAGGGACATTTCCTACTCAGTTAATAATGCACTGTGTGATCCTGGGTGAACTACTTGCCCTCTCTGGGCCCAGGCTTTCCTGTCTAAGGTGTGATTCCTTTTAAAGGGTAAACAGATGAGTTGCTGCCCCTTCTGTCTGTGGCTGGGCTTTTCAAACTCAGGAACCTCGGGAAAACCCAATGGAGAGTCGAGAAACACACAAAGCCACAGTTTAAATACAGCACATCTTTCTGAAGCCTCATGTCAGCACTTGGATATATTTTGGAGAAAAAAATAAATGTTTTTCTTTTTAAAAAATTGTTAAACAAGAGGTCTGTATTACAGAAGAAGAGGCAAAATTCAAATATTGAAGTTAAAACAGGAAATTCAAGGGCATTCTGTTCTTGCTGGAGTCTGTTTTAGGTCCCCCAAAGAATGTATTTTCTTTCTCTTGCCTCTTAGGAACTTAGTGGGAGAGTTTGGGACCTGCAGCCTGGGGCCCCACCCTGTATTCCAGAAGCCCGTCTCCCTGACTGAAGGATAGGGTTGTGAGGTCAGGAAGAGGTGGAGAATAAGAGATCTTTGCTGTTGGGGGATATCAAAAAGGCTGTACTGTGTTGGGTAGTCTCCCCACAAAAGCATGTCCTTCCTGGAACCCCAGAATGTGACCTATTTGGAAACAGGGTCATTGTGGATGTAACTAAGTGGGGCAGGCCTTCAGTCCAATATGGCTCCTGTTGTAATAAGAAGAGAAGGAGGAGAAACACCAGGAGAATGCCGTGTGAAGACATGGCAGAGAGTAGAGTGATGCGTCCACATGACAACATGCCCAAGGATTGCTGGCAACCACCAGAAGCTGGGGGAAGGCCGGGACCAGACTGTCCCTCAGCATGCCCGGAAGGCCCCCACCCTACCAGCACCTTGATTTGGGGCATCTAGCCTCTACTACTGTGAGAGAATAAATGTCTGTCAAGGCAAATTTTACCAAGTCTGAGGTTCTTTGTTGTGGCGTCCTGGCTGTGACACTGCTCCCTCAGATGCTGAGAGAGGAACTGTGGCCCCTGCCTCTGGCCACACCACGGGGGCATCTGAGGAGCCCCAGGGTTGCTGCTCTGCTCTATGTGGCTAGAAGGGATCAGAAAAGCTGAGGCAATGGAGTCACTCTGAAGAAATGACCAGAACAAGGGAGTCAATTCATCCATGTGCTTATCCACTCACTCACCACCTGTTTTATAGAGCCCCACCATGAGCCCTCTGGGAACACAAAGGTACACAAGACCAGAGCCACCCTGCTCTGTCCTCAGGGAGCTTCACCCAGATAGGTCCACTGCATATCAATGAGGAGGTGCAATTGCTGAGCAGTAAGATTTCTTTCAGCTCCGACATTTGGTAGAGCAGGAAGTAGGGTGGCAGGTTAGGGACCACGGTGCTGCTGCTGGGGCATTCGCTGTAGTCACAGCTTTTGAGAGACAAGTTCCCAGAAGGGCTGCAGAACACATGAGCCTGTGAGAATGAGGCATGATGGTGAAACACACTTTCCTGGAGGGCCAAGGTGACCAGGGACAAATACTGGTCCTGCCTGGCTGGTTCAGCCGCTGACTGGACGCTGTAGGAGGTAAGATGGGTCTCATCAGCTGCAGCTAAT
The DNA here is from genome assembly GCA_028644305.1 of Xerus rutilus. Taxonomy (NCBI): domain Eukaryota; kingdom Metazoa; phylum Chordata; class Mammalia; order Rodentia; family Sciuridae; genus Xerus; species Xerus rutilus. Next base: position 29,962,289 of record CM053401.1, read on the forward strand.
TGTACCATACTGAAAATCTCCAGAATGTTTTCAGCCCATTTGCACTTATCAAATATCAGGCTGGAAATCCAGCAGTTTGTGTAGGATCCTTTCCAGAACGAGGGGGATTTCACAAACTTGGCCTTATGTGGGGTGAGTTTCTTAGAACTTCGGCCTCCGTGCAGGCCTGGTCTACTTGTTCTGGGATCGCCCACTTCTCACAGGCCTCCAGCCACTCTTGTGTGCACCTGGCCACAGCATGAAAGGCGACTTTCTGGACGGACTCTGCAGCCACAAGATGTCTGGGTTCCTCTGGCTCTTTGGTTTCTCCTTTGCATTCTTGGGAGTTACATGACACTCAGCAGCGAATGACGCTGGCAGTGTAAGAAATACAAAGTTCAGGACCCCAGGCTGCTGCGGCCTCCGCTGTGGTTTTTCTGAAGCTCCATTTCATTTGGGCTGGAGGTGAACACTTCCCTCTGGAGACCCCAGCAGGCGGGGGCTGAAGCAAAGTTCAAGGAACAATCGCTTCCACCATGGCTGGGTGTTTGTCTGGCACACATGCAGCCTGACAGCAGCATGCTGACAGGCGGCCCAGGACCAGCAGGCAGGGCTGGACAGACTGAAGGAGTGGCCACAGCGAGACTTGGTGCTCTGGCTCCCTGTCCCTGCTTCTTCCAACAGCCGCCTGACAAGGCCGTCATTAGCTCTCCAAATGCTTTCATTAAAAGTTGCATGTTACCTGACACTTGGACGTAATTAAAACAGAACAACCGTTTGCAGTTAATTTTACTTTTATGACCTCCACAGACTTTTACAGAGACGTCTCAGGTCACCTCATTTTCAAAGGGAAGCCAAGAAGTATGCTGAGGGTCCCAAGAAAGAACTGAGAACAGAGCCCTGAACCCACTCAGACTCAGAAATAAAAAGATGAAAGAAAAGACATGTAGTGTTTTATGATTCTAAAAGTAACACATGGTCACGGAGGACAATTTGGAAGACACAGAAAAGTATGAAAAGTAAAATAGAAGCCACCCACAATCTCATCCCTAGAGACCACTGTCAATGTTCTGGGGTATAAATACCCTTCCTGATTATGAAAATATCTCTTCACATCTGTGTCTTAAAAATAAAAGTGGAAATACATTTTAGTATATAGTTCATAGTTTTATAAGAGAGGTCCTAAAAGCCTGTGATCTTTCAGGTAAATTTGTTATAGAGATTAATAAAAAATAAAATCAATTCACAAGTAATTGTGGTGGTCCTACTTTGCATAAGGCACTCCATTAGGTACTGCGGGGCACTAGAGGTGTCTCAAGGTTATCCAGAAACTATAGACTGGAGATGAGGAACACATGAGAGTGGCTTTTGGTATCTGTATCCTCAACCCCTAGCAGAGCTTGCCATAGGGCCCTCAAGCTGTTTGCTGGGTCAAGCAGAGTGGTCCATCTCAAAATTCTTCCTTATTCACCCACTCAGCAAACATTTGTGTTGTGCCTACAGGTGTGGAGGTGAAGGTGTTGGCTTTTGGAGTAGGAAAGCATTGTGGTAAGAGTGATGTTTTAGATTTGTACAGCACCGGCTTACCAGATGGATGGTGTGATGGGTGATGTTTAGGTCATCTTGGATAGGCCACAATACCCAGATATTTGGTTAAATATTAATCTAGATGTTGCTGTGAAGGTATTTTGTAGACGAGATGAACATTTAAATCAGTAGCTTTGAGCAAATTAGATCACCCTAATTTGCTTTGTGGGTGGGCTTTGTCCCATCAGTGAGGGCCTTAAAAGAAAAGATTGAGGTACCTCTCTTTTGCCTCCAGAATGTCTTTGGGCTCCAGCTACAACACCAGCTGTCCCTAGATCTGCAGCCTGCTGGCCTGCCTACAGATTTCACACTTGCCAGCCTCCACAATCACATGAACCAATTCCTTAAAATCTATCTCTGTGTCCACTCACCTGTCCATTCGTCTGTCCATCCATCCATCCATCCATCCATCCATCCATCCATCCATCCATCCACATACATGCCCTATTTGTTCTGTTTCTCTAGAGAATCCTTACTAACACAGATGGGTGTGGAGAAAGACAGGAGTAGGGGAAGTTGGCTATTCACAGGGGTGAGGGAGGTCAGTTTGGTCAGTAAGAACGTTGACAGAGCAGTTAAGAATGAAGGGTGGGTAAGTGTATGCTTACGCCTGTATGTATGCCTATGAATGTGTGAATACCATCTGTGTGTGTGTGTGTGTGTGTGTGTGTGCGCTCGCGCCTTTGTACGCATGTTTATATGATGTGTCTGTGGTTCTCTGTATGTGTGTGTATCTATGGTATATGAACTTGTGCATACATATTTGTACATATCTAGACGTGTGTGTCTATGTACTTGACCATGTGTTTGTGTGTCTACATTTCTGTTTCTGTCTCTGATTCTATCTTTGTATCTTTGTGTGTATCTGCAGGTGAGTCTATTTTTGTGTGCATCTGGATTGTGTGCTTCTGTGCATGTCTGTATGTCTTCACGAGTACGTGTCTGTGTTGGTTATGTCTACATGAGCACGTATATCTGTCTATGTGTCTGTATAAGTGTCACTTGGTTTGTGTTGGTGTGTGCCTAACTGCATCAGTGTCCTTGTGTCTGTGTCTGTTGGGGGATGTAGGCCGGGGATAGGTCTGTCATGGTGCCCTAGAAAAGGGCGTCTGTTGTTCAATTCTCAGTCAGTTCAAACAGCTTGCTGGGAGGGACAGTACAAGTTGGGTGTGAGAGCCAGGCAGGAAAGTGGACTAGCAGGAAAGCAGGCCACACGTGAGCAGGATCAGCCCACAGCAAAGGGACAGGAGACTGGTGCAAGTTTGGGAACAGGATGGCCCAAGGTCAAAGGTGGCAGAGTTGTCTTAAGCAGTTCAGGGACATATACCTGCCACACCTTTCCAGGGACAGGTTTTTAAAGGGACTGAGCAGGTTGGGTGGATAAGGGCCTGTGGTGAGGGGCCGGCAATGAGAAGGAGACCTGGAGATGGGCCCCATGAGAATGGAGAAGGGACATGGCAGATAGGGTAGGGAACTGCTCTGGGGTGGGTGAAGGTTCAGTTCAGACCTGTTGGAATTGAGGAAACTGCAGAACAAGACTTCCAAGGATGAGAAGAAGGTAGTGACCAGTGTCGCACTGCAGAAAGCACAAGGAAAATAAGGAATGAGAAAAAGCCATCAGGTCTGAGGACAAGAGAGGGAGGCAGTGGGTATGCATGGCAGGAGGGCAACGTTTGCTGACCCCACTATGATCATATGGAAATGGAAAAACAGTGTGACAACCACATGAATGGGCAGCGGAGCGGAGTGATAGGAGCCCTGAGCATATGTGAATAAAGAATGAAACTCAATCATCAAGATCCTCAGGCCTGATCCCATTAAGCACTTCCTCCGAGAGTTAGCAAACTGATATCCTTTAATCATGCCTTATATTTATAAAGGCCTTTTTCCAAAGAACTTCCAGTGCTCAATAAACATTAATTAATTCACTCTCCCAGCCTCCTTCAGGGAAAAGTTGGTGGCAGGCATCATCATCTTGTTTATAGGCACAGAAACTAGGGCCAGGATGAGAACCGCTCTGTTCACCAAGGACACCAAGCATCTGTGGTGGGAGGCGTCCTACTCACTTTGCTTCCGCTCCCGGGCCATTCCGAAATCACCCACGTCTTGCCACCCACCCCCTCATTACTGGTAAGATGTGGCTATGAGACCAGCTATAGGCTCTAATGCTTCAGAGAATGGCCTCAGGATAATCCCAGAGGTCTCTTGGAGCCAGTTATAGGGCTCGGAGAGTGGATCTTTCATATGCTTGGTCTTGAACTACATGGGGACCTAAGCTTACTTTTTGCTTACTTATTAACTACAAGTAAATGCTGAGATCAAGCACTCCTCAAATTGTCACATCCAAGAAAGCATGCAGTTACTTACTTCATGTTTGGTGATGTAAGGTTCAGAAGTACCCCAAATTTTACACTTTGGCCTGTGCAAGACCCAGCCACGTGCTCAGAAGCCAAATGCTATTTAGATGCAAAGGATATCAAGCACACTCTGATCAGAGAATGACTGGTCACCTCTGGTGGTAAGCTCAGGCTTACCAGTCAAAAAAAGGAAGGGGCTAGAACAGTTTAGTCCCAGTGATTGAGGAGGTTGAGGCAGGAATTTAAGCCTAACCTGTGAAATTTATGGAGACCTTGTCTCAAAAAAAAGTGGGGCACAGGGGGTGAAATTCAGTGGTAGAGAACCCCTGGGTTTAATCCTGGGTTAAAAAAAGAAAAAGAAAAAGAAGCTGGCCTGCTGGCACATGTCTGTAATCCCTGCACTTTGGGAGGCTGAGACAGGAGAATCAGGAGTTCAAAGCCAGCCTCAGCAACAGCGAGGCGCTGAGCAACTCAGTGAGACCCTGTCTCTACATAAAACACAAAATAGGGCTGGGGAAGTGGCTTGGTGATCGAGTGCCCCTGAGTTCAATACCCAATACAAAAAAAGAAAAAGAAAGAAATGAAGGAAGGAAGGAAGAAAGGAAGGAAGGAAGGAGGGAAGGAAGGAAATCTTAAAGGTTGCCCGCTGTGGTCCTAGAGTGTGTTTTGCCTAAGGTTATGTGTCCTTCCAGGACTGGGCCTGGTGACACCTGCTCAGCTCTGTGAGCTGCCTATACACACACTTAGTTAACAAGGCCCAGTTCTTACGGGATCAGTTAAGCAGCACACATTCTCAGTCTGGTGTTTATGCCACTTGCATGGATCTGGGAAATTCAAGGGGCCACCAGCATGTTGGCTCAATGCCAAGGTTTAATTAGGCCCAAATCTCAGTGATTCCACAAGAGGCCCCATCCCTCTGAGGCCAGCCAAAGGGAGAAACATCCCAAAGAGCATTGGATCAGCTTCTTTTGAGTCTTCTCCCCACACCATTGTTGGACAACCTTGTTAGTGCAAATAATCCCCTCGAAGTCATAGGGCAGCTGCGCAGAAAATCAGAGGACCAGCCTGCACGGGATAGCTTGGTTACCCTAGCCACCCTCTCCTGTGTCTTGCTTCCCACGCCCTGCCTGCTGCAGCCTGTGGAACAGAGGTGCCCACGAGGAGTCAGAGGATAGAGTAGCACAGTGATGCTTTCATTTGGAGGCTTCTGTTGAGGAATCTTTGGTGTTTGGTCAGAAGTCAGTAAAAACATCACATGTTCAGGAAACAGAATGGTTAGGGTTGACTATTTGAGTTGGGAGACCCAGAAGGCCCAGCCACTCTGTAGGGCCTAATCTTAGGGGAACCTGGAAAGGAAGAGGGTGATGTGAATTCATTGAGAATGGAAGAAGGAAAGAGACTTTTAGGGGAATTTGTCTTTTCCTTCCTATCTCCATTCTTCTTTCATAGTCTTGGAGCAGAGAACTCCAGTTTCTCACAATAAGGTGAAGAGGGCCAACTCTAGAAAGGGGCAGTCATAGCACAGACCCACCCCATCATCTGGGTGGCCATGGGTAAAAACAATCCTCCTCAGAGCTGACCGAGTGAGGACACAGTTACAGATTTAATGTAGGTAGAGATGAGCTGAAGGCAGGTCATGGGAAGAGGGCCTTTCTTGTCTTGTCTTTCTTCAACTGTGTTTTTTCACTTGAAGAGAGTAGATTAAGTCCTTGTGTCTTAGAATCAGATGGCCTGAGTCTGTAATCTGGAAGAGTCCACCTAACCTACCTGCACCATGGTTCTTCCACTTGCGCTGAGGCCAGATGGTTTCCAAGCAGATCAGGGTCAGATTTCTCCCTTGTGGCTCCTTCCTACAGTACCATGGTAGCCTCCTCAGTGTTTGAGTTGAGAGGGATCCCGTTAGAACAGTGTCTGGCACACAGCAGTTCTATAGGGTTGGATCCCCCGCCTTCCTCCTCCCCCTGGGGTGGTTGGATGTGGAGATCTGTCTGCTTTGCCACAACTTCTGGCAGCCTCCCCATGCTCAAGGGGTGTGGGAACTGGGCACTGGCCCGTGTCCGCTGCCCAGCCCTGCAGTGGGCCATGAAGCCAGCGAAACCAGCGCAGATAGGGCGGCTGGAGATGAAAGGCGGCTGCACTTTCCTTTCCAAAGTGCTGCTGTGTTCCTGAAGGCCTGCAGCTTCCTCTGCCCTGCTGGGGTTTTTTTTTTTTTCTCCCTAGTTCCTCTCAGTGATATCTGAAGAGGCAAACTTCCAGCACTAACAGGAGGTCTTTTGTTCTCCTTTTCTCAAAGTGGACTTTAACCCAGTTACTACAGACTGAGTCACTGTAAAAACAAACAAATAATAATACTCCATTTTCTTCCAGGCTCTTCCAGGCCTGCTGACAGAAAAGCGGGAACCTGACACTGTGCTGGGCCTGTGGGGCTCTTCCCCGCCCCAACCTTCTAGAGGCACAGCCTGGGAGAACCTTTTAGAACATGCTGGAGCCCAGTACTTTGGCTTGTTTAGAATTTCATCAGATTTGGAGTGGCCCAGGACTTTAAGGAATTTTAGTCTCAACACAATCCTGGTGGGATTTATCCCAGACTGAGATGTGCTTGTAACACCCCCAGACCTGCCACCCACTGAATTCTGGACTTGCCTCCCTTCTCCACTTTTTAGTTTCTTCATGTGTGAAATGCGAGTATGAAGACACTGATTTTATTAGGAAGGCCTTTGCAATAGTGATATCGTCCTGCTCTATTAAAGGACTTCAGGGCAGCCTCAGCAATGGCGAGGTGCTAAGCAACTCAGTGAGACCCTGTCTCTACATAAAACACAAAATAGGGCTGGGGATGTGGCTCAGTGGTCGAGTGCCCCTCAGTTCAATCCCTGGTACCAAAAAAAAAAAAAAAAAAAGGACTTCAGGGCAAACTTCCATGTGGGAGAGCAGCCTGGGTCCATTCAATGAAAGCTCCATGGGCATTTAGTTAGCCACTGTGGTCACAGAGATGAGAAAGACTTACTTCCTATCCTCAGGGAGACAGACATGGAAGGAAATAGATGCTCACAGGTGAGAGGGACATGTGCTAAGGATGGGGTGGGGCAAGGATGGGGATGACCATGTGCCTGGTGGTGTTGGAAAAGTCTTCTCAGAGGAGAGGGCATTTGAGCTGAGGCTTGACTATACACAGATGTCCATCAGCTGCTCAGGAGAGATGGAGGAGGGAGTGGGGATGCAGACGTGGTAGGGGAGCGAGCCAGGGGAATAATCTATGGCAGGTTAGGGCCCACCATTGCACAAGCCCAGGCATTTTTGTCTGCGTGCTTAAGAAGAGCTGAGCCTTACTTTTTCTGAGAAGCAGCAGTCCCTGGAGGAACATGCCACTGGCTTTGGGACTCTTTTTTGAGATGTTTGTCTGGTCACATCAAATATGAAGACATGCTTTGGGCCATTGGCCCTCTGGACACACTGCCAGAGAGCATGGCCATGGTTCCCAGTTGATGTTAAAGGTTTTACAAAAAGTTGTCACTCACTGGATTCCTGACCCCTTGGAGCTCAAGAGGCAGTGATGAACACTCATGTCTACAAAGGAAAACTAGTCCGACCACCTGGAAAACTACTCCTTGTCAACCCCAATTTACAAATTTCCCGCATGGGGAAGTGCCTCCCAAGCGATGAGTAGAATCAACTGTAGACTTCTTTGTGCTCTTGTGGCTCACGTGTTTTTGTACTGGGATTGAACCCAGGGGTGCTTAACCTCGGAACCACATCCCCAGCCCTATTTTTCTATTTTATTTAGAGGCAGGGTCTCACTGAGTTGCTTAGGGCCTTGCTAAGTTGCTGAGGCTGGCTTTGAACTCATGATCCTCCTGCCTCAGGCTCCTGAGCTGCTGGGATTACAGATGTGCGCCAACATGCCTGGCCTGTGGCTTGGCCTTTATTCCTTGACTTAGGCTCTAACTTGTAACCTGCTTTCATCTCTTGATTTCCTTTTGGGCTATGAGCTCTTGGAAAGGGGATCACAGCTCACACACTCAATATCTAGCATGGTTTCTGCTTCACAATCAAACAAGGTGTTCTACAGGTATCTGTTAAATGGACACATGAATGACAACCGAGGGGATATTTCGCATGCTCTCACAATGATATCAACGGGAGACTCCACCTTCATCATTACTAATCATAAAATGGCGAGGCCTCAGATTGCCTGCTATTTCTACTGGTTTGTGTATAAGTAAATTTTTCTTTCTCAAGCTTCTTGCACTTGAGAATTTGGATTTAAAATCAGACTGAGACCTCCAGCAGACTCTGGGGCAAAGAGAACCTTTGTTACTTTTTCAAGTTGCCTTTCCTGTTTTAGCGAGACCCAGGAGCTGAAACAGTGAGGATCTTCTATTAACTTACTGAGTTCATGCCCCTGAAATACATTTTTTTCAATTCTGTGTCAATCACAATGAACATTTCTCTCTCCGTGACCTGGCAAGACAGGTAGACTTCCTCTCATCTGTGTCATCATTATTATTGTTATTGTTATAATTTGAGGAGTCTCAATCAAGGGCAGGGGTCATGGGAGTCTTATTCTGCATGGTAAGCACACCTTGGCTGGGCCTAATGTCCTGACTCTCTGTTCAGCCAAACTCAGCTTCCCCAACAACCAGGAGTGCATGATACTGAAGATGACGCCTTCCACTGGGGACAGACCCGCCATTCCACGCTCAGCCCCTGGTCTAGCCACAGCTGATTTCTCGCCGTGGGAGAACACAGGCCTTGGCCTCAGATTGTCTCCTGGATTATGCCTGTAAGAGGATGAGTAAAAAGTTCCAGGAACAGGCTCGCTCTCAATGACAGTAGCTGGTTAATTTCTTCTGAGAAAATGGAAACCTAGGTCTCCTGATGTGTGCAATGACAGGCACAAGAGGAATTTTCCAATACAACAGGGGAATGAATTTTCCAAGGGCAGGCTGACCGAGAAAAGCTACCGTCTGACCATGCACCAGAATTAGTTAACGTGGCACCCCTGGAACAGCAGAGGTGACCGGCTAGACTCTTGGACCTGGAGGACAGCTGCCCCGCCCCCTCTCTGGGTGTGTTGCCAAGATCTGCCAGTGAGGGGATTAGTGACTTCAGGACAGCTGGAACATTGCAGCGCCATTTCCTATGGTGAGAAGAGACATGATCTTGACTCTGCTTTGGACCGAGGTGGCCATGAGAAGCAGCTGAAAGCTAGATGGTTCTTTAAAATGTGCGACAGAAACAGTATGCATCAGGGCCTATCTGCTCCATGGCAGACTCCACAGCAGCATGACTTTCCTCCTGACCCTCCTCGTCTGCTCACTGAGCTCTGCGCTCTGGAGACACTGTCCTATGAACTAGACAAAGCTGAATGGTCTTCATCCAGTAGTTTTGTTCTAATTCCCTTCATCATCTTTCCACAAAGGGAGAAGGGCCATTGTTCTCCTGGCCCCTTTCTCACAGCGACAGCAGGTTTTCAAAGCTCTGAGGGATAGGATGCTCTGAAAGGCCCGAGAAGGGATGAATCACCCTCGTGTTCAAAACCCCACTGAGAAGCTGTCAAGGTTTATAATGGTCCTCTGAGAACTCCTGGAAACTTCCAATCCCTAAGAGATAGATGCTCATTACTGATTAGAAAAAAAAATGGTTTGGTATGATTAATTCTTAGTATCAGGTAGAAACAAAGCCTTTGCAAATCCGTGACTGGTGGTGATAGATTCACCTTAGTGATGTTGTGGAGGACACCAGGTATTCTCTGTCTCTCTTTCCATAAAATATCTGTGGTGGAATGGCTGAGGAATTTGAATCTCTAAAACCAAGGGGAGAAAAGACATGGAATAAGAAATGGGACACATCTATGTTCTTGGGAGAAAATTGGAAAAAGATAATTCCCAATAAATAAATAAAAGCCAAACATAAGGTTATTATTCATAGACAGCACTGTTAATATTTTTATACACTTTTTCTAGTTAAAAATGTACATGAGGCTGAAGTTGTGGCTCAGTGGGAGAGTGCTTGCCTGGCATGTGTGAGGCCCTGAATTCAACTCTGAGCACTGCATAGAAATAAATAAATAAATAAAGTAAAAAGATCCATTGGCAATTAAAAAAAAATTTTTTAAATGTACATGACAGGAGCTGGGACTGTAGCTCAGTGGTAGAGCACTTGCCTGGCATGCGTGAGGCACTGGGTTTGATCCTCAGCACCACATATAAATAATAAATGAGTAAAATAAAGATCCATCAACAACTAAAAAAAATGTACATGACACTTTTCCTCACAAAACTGCTATATGTATGCATTCTGCTTCATAATCTGCTTTTTCCCTTCAGTGATATGCTATGAACATTTTCCCATGAGATTAAGCTTTTCTCTGACACATACTTTTAGTGACTACCTAGTATTCCATCTTACAAATATTAATTTAACTAATACCATGTGGTTGAACACTTAGCCTGTGTCCATTTTTTGCTATTATAAATTACATGGCGCAGACATGGGGAGACTACTAACTTAGGCTGCTCCTTTGTTCCTATCATAAGTCACTTAGTCCTCCTTCAAAAGCCATTGAACATTTTGGGGGTCAGAGAGATTTCACAGCCCTTGCTCAGAACACAAGGACAAATTTAACCTCATTCAAGCTAATCGCAGCCCTGAATGTGCTTTTAGCTCCCCAGAAACATGCACAATGCAAAACGGCAGTTAAACTGAATTTGGTAAAACTTTATTCATAGATGTGTTATTTCAGACAAAATGGCGACTCTTGACTGGTCGGTCCCCTTTGACCCCAGCCACCTTTTCTGTGGGAAAGGTAAACTCATGGTAATAGATGGGGAAGCCAAATGCCTGTAGCCAGGTGTACTTGTAGACACAACTGGAAGCTCGCATCCCAGAGTGAATCATTTTCCATCTTTAGGGCTTGCTCTATTAGATTAGATGATGGGAAGGGAAAGAGTAAAAGACCCAGGATTCCCAGCATGCCATGGGTTTTGCTGAGACTTTGTAGTTCTCCTGGGCAAAAAGGGGGAAGACATGGGCTCAGAGCACTGAGCAACTCCCACTGGAGAATCTGGGGCAAAATCTAGGCTGCCAAGGCCCCAGTTCAGCTCACCCTCAAAAAACTCAAGCCACCATGTGGGATGATCCTTAGAATACTTAGACCTCGGCATCCCTGACCTTCTGCCCAGCAGCAGGCCAGAAGGGAAGTGTGCTCCATGGTGGAGAGGCAGGGGTTGTATGCCTGGGACATGCGGTCTGAGTGGGGCAGCTAGGCCACCAGCCGCCACTCCACCATGTCCTCATTCCTGCAACCTGCACACATCTTCCGCAGGCTGTTAGGTGAGAACACTAAGAAAGGAGGCCCTGGGGCGTCATTCACACATGCACACGCACACGCACACACTCCCTCTCAACCTCCTTTCCTTTCCTTTTTCACACTCACAGTTTAATGGGGTTCTGGGAGAGGAAATTGTGGTCTCCATGCCTATGGAAAGCCCTGAGTGAGCTCTCAAAAGTGAGCGGGGAGGCAGCGGGAGTGGGGCGGATGCAAGATTCCTCTTAGGGCAACATTTTTGTCCCACTTCCAAAAGGTCGTCCTCTTTTCTCAGCTACTCTAATCTGTCACCAAACAGCCCTGCTCAGTCTGACAGTCCCTGTACACAAACCCAGTGCCCCAGGAGCCACTCCTTTCCCGAGCTGGTGAGGGATCTTCTGGGGGTTGGATGGAAGGATGCTTTCTGAGTGGATCCAGCTCAGGCTGATGAGCTCAGCCATCTCCTCTCCCAGGAAAGATTTACTGCCACAGAACATGGCTGACTTCCACAGCCCCACCCACCCTTCCAAGCTGGCCGCTGAGGTTGGGGAAGTTTATAGAGGGGCTGCTGGGAACAGATCGATGTTCCCGCTCTGGGTGACTAAGGAGTGTGCAAAGACTGTGGAAGCTTGCCTTTATGCCCATAATTAGATGACAGTGGCACCATGGTAAATGCCAGTCCAAAGAAATTTCCCATTTCCAACCAGCCCAGGTGCCAGGCAGCTCCACCATGGCCTCTGGTGGTTAAGAAGGGAGATGGATCCCCAAGTCCATTTGCCAGCCCTTTCCCTCAGGATGGGAATCCCCCTGTCCCATCAGATTTTCTATCTCCCTCCCCACCAAACCTACAGGGACAGGCTCTGATTGGTTTCTGCTACAGTTTTCTTCTCTCTACCTGGGTGACAATTTGGTCCCTACCTGCAGTATTGGCCCCCTCAGCATGAAGGGCTCAGTACGATTGGAGGCTGATGGAGTTGAGAGCTCACCTGGACAGCCACATTCTGATTAAGGGCACCTCAGGTATTACCTTACTTACCTTCACAGTAAACCATGGGTGGGCACTGTCATTACTTCTGCTTTACAGGTGAAGACGCTAAAATCCAGAGAGGTCCATTAACCTGCCCAGTGTGGCATAGCTCAAGAGTGCTGGAGTGAGGATTTGAACCTGGCAGCCTGGTTCTGGAATCCTGCTTTTTTTTTTTTTTAAATACTTATTTTTTAGTTGTAGGTGGACAGAATAACTTTATGTTATTTTTATGTGGTGCTGAGGATCAAACCCAGTGCCTCACGCGTGCTAGGCGAGCACGCTACCACTGCGCCATAGCCCCAGCCCCTGGAATCCTGCTTTTAAGGCCACACGGCAATGGAAACAAAATGACTCCAGTTCCATCAGTCCTGCTGCTGGCCCAGTTCTGACTTCAGTTTGATGACAGGATTCTGTGCCTGTTTCCTCTTTCTGGAGACCTCCTGGGGTACTCATCTCCCTAATTCTCCCCAGGATGCCCTGTTTTTACTGCCCCCATCTCCAGTTCTGGAACCCCACTCTGAGCCCTGGGCCTTGGTGATAAACCCCAGATGCTAAGCACAATGTAACTCGACTCTATCTCATGTGCAGACTCAGTGCAAGGCCTCACACACAGGAGCAACATGTGCTGAAGGACATCGACACCAAGTGTTCTGTGCCTCGGTTTCCTCTTCTGTACAATGAGATAGCAAAGTCAATACACATAAAGCAGTTAGAATAGTATCTGACACATGGCAAGTCAATAGTGAGGCCCCGTGTGTACTGTTGTTGGGGTAGGTGTTATTGTTATTCCCATATACAGGTGGAAACCATGTGGTAAAGACTTTGGGCTCTGAGATTCCAGTCATGGCCCTGGCCACTACTCAGATCTATGATCCTTGGCACTTGACCTAACTTTTTGGTACTTGTACCTCACAGGGATTTTTCGGAATTTAATGAGGTAATATATGCAAAGTTCTGTAGCCAGCACAGAGACAGATCTCAATCAATGATTGCAAAAACATTATTAGCATTAATGATGTTACCATTTCAAAACCGAAATGCATATGTTTAAAGCATTTGGAGCCACTCAGTACTCTTCCTGTGACTGATCTCTCTCTTGATAATACACACGTGTGCGTGTGCACACATACACCCCACTACACCTCCCCACTCATGCTGACAGTGCGTTGAAGGCATCTGGGGGCCTGGCCATTTCTCCACCAGCCCATGAGAGCAGGGCCTCCTAATGCAGAGAGGGATTTTGTACTTGAAGCCCTGGTAAGCATCTATTCCCTCATTCTTGATCCCAAGGTGACACAACCATCTAGAAGGAAGGGTGTGGCCAGATCCTCCAGGACTTGAGAGTTTCCCTTTGACCATCTTAAAGTCACTTGTCACCAGAGTCTGCCTGGTTCCTATGTGGTGAGGCTGCTCCCCAGGGCTTCATTCCTCCAGCCAGATCCAGCAGCAAAGCACGGGAGGGGAATGTCATAGGACTGCGCTGGGCATCCAGGTGACTGGCCAATCTCTTTCACATTTGGAGGACTCAGGATTGCAAGTGCAGTGGCCATTCTGGATCCCTGAAGATCTGGGGCCCCACATGGTAGGAGAAACCCAGTACTCCTTGGCAATGTGGTGTGAAATCCTTGCTGCAGCTGGCTGTGGTGAAGCCTGGGGAGCAGCAAAAATGAAGCCAGCCTCCTGCTCCTTCTGCAAATACCCATGGAAGAAGATTGACCTAGAGGGCTCCTCATGTCAATTTGGTTTTAATCACAGCAGGACCTCTGATTATGGCATCACCGTCAGTGGTTTTGAAGACACGTCCATGTTGGAGGGGGATTCTGAAGGGACTTATTTACTGATGAAGAAGCCAAAGGGACAGTCCCCTTCTTCTTTGTTAGTGAAACTGTGGGAAGTAAAGCAAGCAGAAAGGGCTGTGCTTGGGACTTCTAAGAGCATGGCTCTTTTTCATCCTCCAACATGGAGGATGGCCATTCTTCTAGCTCCTACTTTTGAGACGTTTTCCAGTTCCATTTCCCACTGTCCTTGCATATGACACTAGGCCACTGGGAGTCTCATTCATTTTGCTGTTGCTTCTTTCTCTAAGTAGCCTCCTTAACTGGGGATGCCATGACTTGGCCTCCAAAACATGAACAAACAAGAACCAGAGCTTTCATTTGTTTAAATAGAAGGAGAAAGGAGAGGGCCGAGGTGAGTGTGTACGTGGCATCACCTCCAGAAGGGATAGGGCAGGGGAGGGCAGCCGCCTAGTGAGCACTTCAGGTGGCTCAGCCCGGCCATCAGGAAGGCCTGTCTGTGGTGAGGGCCTTAAAGATAGGACATTCTCAAGATGCCACCACACTTCCTTTCCCTCCTGGTCAGTGTCAGGGTGGATCATGACAGTGTAGAGTAGTTAGCTCAGGTATGAAAATAACTTCAGAGGTGAGTCTGCATCATTATCCTCTTCAATAGAAAGCATGCGAAGACACACAGAATTTAGGATAGGATGGCCTCTTGCGGGCAAGGGGTCTGGGTGGCCAGATGATGTCAACATTTAGGACTCCAGATAGATCTGTTTATACCCCCAGTGGGAGCCCAGAGGCGAAATTCAGGTCTACAGCTCAGTCTTGGGAGGCAATAAAGAGGCCTTAGCCCCAGGCATTCACAGACCATAAGCTGCAGACCTGAGGTCGTGGGACAGGCCACCCCAAAGGCTGCAGGGGAGGTGACTGGGAACACCTGTCATGTGAGCAAGCTGGGGGGAATTACAGGTGTGATCTGAGGAGTGGCCTGACTGGTTTCAAGCCTGTGACCTGCCCAGGGAAAACTGGTTCCATTTTTTAACAACTGTCAACACGACCCCACCTGCACCTAGGTAGGCAGGCTGGCCAGGCAGAGTTTGAGGGGACACAGTCTTAGCTTTCACTCTATCTTGGTCGAAACCTCCCTGGACACACAGCACCTGACAGGCAGCGAGGCTCTTCAAGTTCTGCTAAAGGGACAGGCTGGAGGTGGTGGCTGCACTAGCTCTCAGAATCAGCATTGGGGTGGACACCTCGATCAGCTGCCCCAGATGACCCGTGTGGGCCTAGGCGGGGAAGAATGTGAGGTATGGGTGTAGGAAGGGAGGGAGGCTTTGAAATGGGTTGTTTGCAGTCTCAGTAAATGTCAGTGCAATATTAAGAACACACACCGTGAGAATAGATGTGAATGCATGTGCAATTTGTGTGTGTGCGCGCACGCATGCATGCGTGTGTTTGTGACTTGAAGAACTAAGGAAAAAGGAAAAAAATGAAAAAGAAAAAAAAGTCCTTTCTATCCCTGTAACCATTAGAAAGAAAATGAAGTCCAAATTGCGTTCAGGGCTGCTGGGACAGAGGAAGAGAAGCAAGAATGGAAAAAACAGGCCGTAAAGATGCCAGGCCTCCTTAAGCAGAAACATCTGTTGAAGTCATAAGACTCTGGGCCTGGTCAGGCTTCTAACAAACCCAGGAAGAGGGAGTCTGTGCTGGATCAGGACTACCCTCATCCTCCACCACGCAGGGCCCCTGGGACAGCATACGTGCAGAGGAGATACCTTCTCCTGGGCTCAGCCCAGGCCTTGCTCCTAGCAGGAGAGGGAGGGCCTGCAGCAGCTGGGGGCAGGGATGTGACAGCAGTTTTGAGTGTTATTTATTTAAAGCTCTAACTCACTGGGGTAGCCTGGTGAGCTACACAGCTCAAGAAAGAAAAAATGAACATAAGGGGGAGGGGGAGTTGCTGACCTACCCAGGAGCCCCTGGGAGGCTGTGGCTTGCTTTTATTTGTGCATTTCAGCCTGGGCCAACTGTTCCAGGCTCATGCTTTCCAACAACTACGAAGATGGAAGCCACCATTTACTGACCATATACCAGTCTCTGTACCATGTGTTTTGTATGCCTCATTTAATTCTCCAGCAAATCTATTATTCTCTGAATGGGTAAAGACATGCATAGCCATCTTTGTGAAGGTTCTATTAGGATTATCATCCTAGGAGGAATCCTAAGTTTAGTGAAATGAAATGATTTGCCCTAGGTCACCCAGCCAGTCTATTCCAGGAGCACCCAAGAGATGCCCCTCCTTCTTCCCCTGACAAAACTAATTTGAAAAGCACCTTTAAAAATCAGCACAGCATTCATGGACACCTGAAGGCCCCCGCACACGCCCATGGCTTGTCCATCCCTGGACTCCATTAACATTAGCCTGTGCACGCAAAAGAGAACTACAGTTACAGAACATGTCAGCACCAAAGGAAAGCTGGTTGAAACTCCAATCCCCATGATAGCAACAAAATCCTGCCATCTCTCAAGGACACACGTAGATAGTGGAAGAAATGAAAACCCAGAAGCTAGATTACTTTCTTGGAACAGTCAAGGTTTCATAAGGCTCATTATGAAAGCTAGATGTGTCTCCTTTTCTGCAACCCCCTCCTCCGACCTGACCCTGCATGGCCACATGCATTCATTTCCTTTACCCATGGCC
This sequence comes from Xerus rutilus, assembly GCA_028644305.1. NCBI lineage: Eukaryota > Metazoa > Chordata > Mammalia > Rodentia > Sciuridae > Xerus > Xerus rutilus. The sequence goes on from CM053401.1 coordinate 29,979,027, forward strand.
ATCCAGCTTCCATGAGATAGTTCAGCCCTTTCTTAGGTACTGGGGCCCTTATTCCACATGTGAGCTACTGGAGATGAAAGGCTACCCCTGTTGGTAGCAAGGTTCATGGTCAGGACTCAGAAAATACAAAAATGAAGGAGCCAAAGGATGGATGGAAGTCACGTCATCTGGGAAGCTGCCCTGGGGACACAAAGGATGTTGATGTTCCTAAGCAAGGACTTTGTGCTACTGTTGTTCACTAGGGCAAGAGCCTACTGGTGCCAGGCCCCTGATTCACATATCAACCCTATATTCTAGGTCACACCACATCCACTTTAAAGATGAGAAACTGAGTGGCAGAGGGGGTACTTAACTTCGGTTCTTTGTTCTGTGTGTTCAGCTGGAATTAGAATCCACGAGGCTGGAGATAGAAGCACCCTATTACACTTCAGACTGTCCTGTGCCTTGTATCATCTGGTTAGTTGGTAAAAACCCATTCTCAGACTCAGTAGGTGCCTGAGATTCTGCATCTGTTGTTGCAAGCGCCCAGGCAAAGCCCGCGATGCAGTCTCTGGGAACACAGCTTTCTTTAGTGCTCATCTGAGCATTTAGGTTGGCATTTCCCGGCCTCTTTAAAACAGTTTCCCACCAGGATGCTAGAACTGACCGAAAAACCACATTGTGCAGACCACTCAGCTCTGCCAGGCAGCTAATCATTGTACATTGTCTCACTTTTGCCTATTACCAGTGTTAAAACCCTAACATTGGCTTTGGGTCACAAAGGCTTACAGGGGTCTGCTTTAGTGAGGCCCATGGTGGAAGACAGCTGCTCCCCAGAGCTGGGATATGGCTTTGATATGATTCCATATCTCAGGAGGATCCATGTGATGAAATCTCCCTCTTAGGGCCTCTCCCACAAGCTGAAGGGAATTTCCTGCTCAGACCAGCAGAAGAATTAGGAGTTTGCTCCTCCAGGGCCAATTTCAGTGGGAAAAATAGGAATGAGAAACAAGAAGGCAAGGGGCTGCTTTGTGTGAGCCCGGCTGAGTTGGGTTCCTGGTTCTGCACCATTTAAAGCTGGGGGAGGGATCTCTGGTTTTTTTGGTTCCAGTCGAGAGTCTGCAGTTCCCCAGGGCCTGCTCCAAAGGGCTGGGAGTAAAAAACTTTCAGGAGGGCTGGGGTGATCTGCATTCCACAGAAAGGAGGAGCTGGGAGAGGCTGGGGCTCAGGTTTTCTCCTGAGCACAAAGCCAGGCTAGCAAGATGACACAACCCCAACCCCAGCCCCTGCAGCACCCTGACGCCTCTCTAACCCTCTCATGCTTCTGCAGAGGGGCTCCTTCTTGCAACAGACATGAATGGGGCTTTCCTCTGTGCAGGGCTGTATTGAACGCTGGCAGATAGCAGAGAGCAGGACTCCCTACTTGCTGGCCCTGAGGAGCTCACAGCTACAGGGAGCAGATTTTTCTACTGGGTTACTGAAATCCCACTGGGTAAATGCTGAGAAGTGCAGTGTGGGTGAGATGGGCCTTCAAACCTCCTGTGCACTGCACATTCCCTACCTGGACCAAGTGGCTGGCTGTCCTCTTTTGGGTCAACTCACCCACCCTCACACTTTGTTGGATTCCATCCCACCTCCCCAGCTGCACCTTTTTAGAAGCCACTGGACACCTAGGTTCAGACCTGAGCCATGCATGGTCTGGGTTTCCATGGGCATCTGGAACTGATCAACACAATGACCAGGGAGGCTGTTCCTTGGGAACTCTGCAAATGTTTGCCTTGGTCAAAAATAAAGGTGTGTGTGGAGGGGAAAGGTTGGGAGGTGGTGGGGAGCCAAGAATCAGGGCTGCGAGTGCACATGGAGGAGCGAGTGCTGCTGCTACAGGTCTGTCTGGGCACTTGGGGCTCCTGACTTCCCAGCTTTGAACAGTCCTCCAGGCAATATACGGGCCCTTGCAACAGGACCATTGCTGCTCTGCCTCTCCACGCCAGCCTCAAGTTGTCATTGCAGTCCCCCCCCCACTTTAATTATCTTCTCTAGCACAGGCAAGGGAGGGGGCGCTAAGAGGAGGAGCCTCCGAGCAAGACTGATGGCAGCAGATTCACTATGAAGCGGAAAGCGGACCGTGCTGTGGATGCTTTGCAGGCTGTGATGAGATCTGCAGCAGATGAGCTGTTGCCTTGGCAACGCTAATGAAAAGCAGGCCTTGGAGAGCCAAGAACCCCCGTGGGCTGAGTTATCTCCCCCCTTGAGGCTCTCCTCGCTTCCCCACCAACAGCCTCAGATCATACTCCCCAAATATTTATAAAATCTCTACCAGAAACAGAGAAAGTCAGCCGCCCAGCCAGGCGTCTGCCCACGTCTTTCCGGAGCTGCTCGGGTGACACTCTTCGACGTGGCTCATTATTCTGTTTTCCTTCCTTTGCAGTGAGTAGGACAACCCAGGAGGGAGCGAGGGGAAAATGTTTGCTCTTCCCTATTCTGGCTGATTTTGAACCAGGCAGTTTACTAGAGCTAGGGGCCTTACTTTGGAGAGGCCATGCTGTTTCTGGCTGTTCCCTGCTCTCTGCCCCCCCGGGCTGTCTTTTACTTCATCCACTCTCTGTTAAAGCTGGGTTCTAACTCAGACCATGCCTTGGATTATGCCTTGATTGCTTTTTTAGCCCCCTTCCTGCTATCCCCCACCAGCTTCCCTCCTGGGGCTTCTGAGCAGCCTCTGAGGGGAGACCACAGCTAAGAAGCTCTATGCTTCCAAAATGAAAATGCAAGGGATGATGGATACTGGCAGCAAATGGGGCTGATTTCCTTGCCATGGCAAGCAGGAATTGGGCTCATTCCCTCTCAAGAAAAGAGACTTCCTAAAATTTCCCATGTGGAGACAGCAGGGAATCAAAGATGGTATGAGAAACTCTGGGTGACCTCTGTCAATTAATTCCCTGCCATGGTCATTAAAATGCAAAGACGAGGGGCTGGGATTGTGGCAAGTGGTAGAGCGCTTGCCTAGCAAGTGTGAAGCACTGGGTTCAATTCTCAGCACTACATAAAAATAAATGAATAAAATAAAGGTCCATCTAGATCTAAACAAATTTTTTTTTTGAAAGTTAAAATACAAAGAACTTGGAAAACAGGGCACACAGAGGTGAGATGCAGCTGGAAGCTTTGTCTTGCTAGTAAATGGGAAGGTGCTATTTGCTCAGTGGATGAATGGGTCATGTGATTGCCCTACCTGCCACCCCTTCACATGGGGACACAGACTTTATTGGAGGGAAGCAGCAGAGGGTTGTGGGCAAGTCCTGGATTGGGTCAAGAGGCTGCGTGTAATTTGAGTGCCATGCCCAGCTCTGCCAAAATCAGCAGGTTCAACCTGGGCAAGTTATGAAAACTTCCATCATCTCAGTTTCCTCATCTTCAGAAAATGAGGGTTAGATGAGGTGGTCTTTTAAGATTTCTTCTAAGATTTTTATGTAACAAGGAAGGGATAAAAATGCCATATGATATAATATCATCCGTGGGCCAAATGTGGGGTGTGAGTGGCAAACAACATGAGTGATAAGGCAAGAGACAGGCTCGCGGACGTGCTGGAGACCATCATGGAGGTGAGGCTTCCAGTGTACCTTCAAGGATGAAAGGCAAGAAATAAAGAAAACAGCTGAGTAGGGGCAGATGAGAAGGTGTTGGGAGAAGGGGAGGAGCTTAGTGGAGGCGTGAGCTGGCTGGAGTTACTGGGAACCATGGGAAAGAAAGTTTCAAGGAGAAGGCCAGACCAGGCAGGAGCAGGGGTGTAGGAGAGGAGAGGCTTGCTTTAAGCAGTGTTTTGAGACACAGTTTTAAGACAGCTCCTTCTTGTAAGATGAATGAATTTGTTTTGAGTAACTCCCACCAAACATCCCAGCCAGAAGAGGTGAAAGGAAACCAAGCCGGTAACTGGAGGGCAGGACACTCAGCCATTGATCACCCGGCTCCAAGGAGGCTTCAGGTTCTGGCGGTTGAAGGATCTGACTCTCCAGAGCCATGTTATTTTGTCACCTTTCTGCCAAGGAGGCCAGCCAAGTGGCACAGGCTGGTGGGGATTAGAGTCAGGGAGTGTGAGAGGAGGAAAACAAGCTCTCCACTGTGTCAGGGGCGTGAGACAGTGACACCTGTGTGACCCAGAGGCACGAGGTGGTGGGCAGACACCCAACCCTAGCAGGAGGGAGCACCCGGGCACCATGAGGCCCCTTCTAGGAAATGCTGCAGCTTCTCCTCCAAGCTCTCATTGGCTGACCTCACTCCCATTGACCATGACCCTGGTCTGGTGACAAGAGTGGCCCATGAGTTAGAGATCTACTCTACCTTTGCTCCAGCCACAGCCTGGCCACAGCAAAGTGTCCATGGTTTAGAGGAACATGTCTGCCAAGAACCCATACATGTCCCTGTTGAACCTTGCTTCAGAAACTTGGATGTTGAATTCCCTGGCCAATCCCATAACTTAATCTTAAGGCCACTGTGGACTACCAACCTGAGTCTGTCCTGCCAAGAAGGGTGGACAGTGGCACTGGTATGCACATAGGCCTCAGTGGGTGACCAAGGGCTGACTTGCAGGGGTGGAATTTGGAAATGTGGGCTGAGTGTCCACACATATGGTCAGACCCTTCCTAATGCTCAATGGAGTCAGGGTCTGAAGCCAGACCAGGACAGGAGCCCTTAAGCCACCACATTCCAGTGTGGAACTCTGGCTAGTCCAAATTCTAAATTCAAACTCGACCCTCAGAATATCATGAAGGTGTGCTTGTCAAGGTAGGAGGAGAGAATATATTAAATGTAGTAGTTTGTTAGTTTGATTTGTAACTTCCAGATATTTAGATATATGGAAGCCAGACTCCAGTACTCTCCTTGGACTCCCACATGTTAGATGGCGAGTCTGTTTCCTAACCCATCTTCAGTCCTCCTCCCACTTACATCACTATTAAGGGTCATCTTGTCTCTGAAGATGGCAGGCCTGCAGGTGCCATGTACAAACCTGCTGGGCAAACCCAGTGGACCCAAGGTGTTGGTGAGCCACAGGGCTTTTCTGTGCCTTAAAATCACCTCCTTATGCTGGGGGTGGTGGCACATGGCCTGTAATCCCAGCGATTTAGGAGGCTGAGTTAGGAGTATGAAGTTAGGTGTAGGAACTTAGTGAGGCCCTGTCTCAAATAAAAAATAAAAAGGGCTGGGAATGTGACTCAATGGTCAAGCACCCCTGTGATCAATCCCATATATATATAAAAATCCCCTTCCTCCCAGTCAATCCCAGAAGACCAACAGAGAACCTAACACTCTCTCAAGTGTGTCCCTTTGGTCTTAATCACTTCATGAAGTTTGGAATCTTCTGTGGGCCCTGCCTTACAGAAAGTAAAGGTGGGTCATTGAGTGAGTTTTTTTTCATTGAGTGATTTTGAGGGGCCCTGGAAGACCCCTGTGGCCTGCCAAAATACCTGTTCCCCACCACATTCTCTGCTCCACCCAGACCTGAAACATTTTCCCAGGTACCAAAGCCTCCCATTCACTTCAGGGCCTCCTCTTCCTCCTCTCTGCCTTTGCCAGATTGTTTCTTACACTCCTCTCCCCATCCCAGCCAGAAATATTCCATCCCTCTCCTTAAAACAATCAATATTATTATTGTAGTTGCTATCATAAATGTAATTAATGCTCATAGAAAAGAAATAATTCATCCAAAAGGATAGAAAGTGAAAAGCAGAAGCTTCCTCGCCCTTCTGAGTCCCAGCTGCCCTTTGCCAGAGATGACCACAAAACACATTTCTCTGTCCCTTGTAGAAATAGTCTGCGCGTCAAAGCTATGTTCTTCTGGTCTTTCTGTCTGTTACTTGAGATCTCCAAAGGGAAAAGGATTCCAGAGAGATGAGAACTGAACCATGACAGGCCCTTGGGGAACAGAGTGGTTAGGTGGAACTGAGAGAAAAATACTGTGGAGAGGAAACAGAAATGTCAAAAAGGGGAGAAGGAATGCAGCTGAGCAGTGTCATCGATGCCAAAGAGGTGGCAGTGGGAGGCAAGGGGATTGCGTGTATGCAGGGGATGGCAAGGGGTCAAGAAGTTTTAGAACTTAGAACAAAATCAGAGAGGGGGTTGAGGAACGAGTTCCAAGGAGCCACAGAGGCAGAAAAAAAGCCACATATGTGATAGTATCTACTCACGCTGGCCTCTGTCCTAAATACTTCCCATCTATTTACTCACTTAATCCTGATGGGTCCCCATGTACAGATGAGGAAACTGAGGTGTAGAAGCATGAAGTAGTTCAAGGTCACACAGCTAGTCAAGGGCTGGACTGAGATTTGAACTATGGGAGACCAGCTGTGTGCTAATCACTAATCTCAAGCCCAACCACAGCTGGCCAGGGAGTGAGCAGGAGCTAAGGAGGTGGGGCAGAGCAGCAGGGCTTCCCTGACAAGGCTTCTACTCTGAGAGTACCTTCCAGAATGCTGAGGAGACTGATAGAGGAGAGGAGATGCATCAAAAGAGAAAACAAGGGGAACAGGAAGCCCAGACCTTGTTTTGTCCAGGGATGGTGGAGCCAGCAGAGGTCTCGGGCCAGCAGGCCACGTGGTTGCTGTGGAGGAAATCACTGTCTCTCAGGTGGTGCCTTTCAAGAGACCCTTCCAAGCTGCATGCTGGCCCCGCAAGTCCTGTCCTCCTGCTGTCCTTCCGGCTCTCAGGCTCTGTCTCCCAAATACCTCCTCCTCCTGGGCAGATGGCTGCGACACAGCCCCTCACAGATCCTGCGCCCGTGGCTGGGCCTGGAGGCACAGCTATCCTGAATCTTTGTCTTGGCCTTGGTGTCCTGGGAGCATTTTCCCCCTTCCATTTTCTTTCCCGAGCACGCTGACAGTGGGGCCCCCTAGGATGCTGGGAATGGGTGTGGTGGTTAACAGGAATTGGGGTTGTCAGCTGTGCCCCTTGCATAGGCCCAGCTCTCTGCAGGCTGATTTGGAAGGTGCTGGTATGTTTAGGAACCATGCAAATAGGGTTGCCAGATAAAATACAGAACACTCAATGTAATTTGGATTTCAGATTAAGCAAGGAATCATTTTTCAGTATTTATAGATATATCCCAAACATCGTCTGGAACATATTTACACTAAAACATTATTCATTGTTTATCTCAAATTGGAAATGTTCTCTGTTTTTATTTGTGAAATCCAGCAACCCTACCTTCAAATGCAAACATCTTGGCCTGGCTCCCAGGACATGGTTAAAGAGAAGGCCCTGCCAGTGCTACTCCCTTGATCGAGCAGAACTGTTAAGTCCTGTACTCCAGAATGAAAGACAGCTCTGAGCTGCCTCCATTCACTGTCGGAGAAGTGAAGAAGTCCTTCCCCTGGCCCACTCTGGCGGACTCTATCTCTAAGGTGGCAGCTGGAGGTAAGTCTGGCCTTTGAAAGCAGATGGACACGGAATGTGAAGCAAAACTCAGGGAGGCTCAGAAGTGGCTTATCTTCAGATCCTTGAATTTTCTAGGTTGGTGAGGCTGTGTTCTAATAGGAAATTGGTGGTAGTCTCACCAATAAGGAGAGTCAGGAGGCCTGAAGTCAGCACTAGTGATTACCAAGAGCCACCTCTGAGTCTGCTATGTGTCCTGCTTGTCTACTCTGCACAGAACCATAGAAAGGTCCAGAGGGGAGGCTGCTAAGGGTGAGAGGACATGGCCAGGCGACGTATCCGGGCCCACACAGTGAGCTAGAGGAACACCTGCAGCCCCGGTCAGCAGATACTCCAATATTTCCAAAGAGCTTGATCAAAAGACAAATCTATTAGCTGCCCCCTCATTGCACATGCCTTTCCCCTGTCTCTTGTCACCAACACATGGATCCAGGCCACCATGTCTATGTCCAGACCACCTTCCCTGAACCCCCTTATGGATTTGGATCCTCATGATCTTGTTTCCATCTCATTCCAAAGCTGTCCTTCAAAGTTCCTTATAAAAGCTCTTTCCCCGCGAATGGATGTACCCTTCAAGGAGGAAGGTTATCTGAAGACTTTCAGGTCCTGGGCCTCAGAAGTGAAGTTCTATTGGTTTCTTTTTAACTGATTGCCCAGCAGATCATGCATGAGGTGGGCTGGCTGGTTCTGAAACCTCTAGGAAGGTTGCCATGTCACACTATCCAGGGAGGAAAAAGACTAAATTCATCTCTGTCATTTGACAACAATACTGAGGAGCCATGTTCAGAGGCAGGTTACCCCCAGCTGAAGTTGGCTTCTTTTGGGTGTAGACTTTCTTAATCAAGAACAGGCTCTAAGATGGAATGCACACCTGTTTCACCTTCCTGGAAGTGGTGGTCAGGGAGATGGGCAGAGCCTGATGTTCTTATGTGATATAAGAAGAAATATATATTTGGTCTTTGTCCTAAAACCCTTGGAATCTCCTGAGGAATAGGAGCATCTTTTGTATGTTAATGAGATATCTGGTGGCTGAGGGCCCCCATGTAGCTTCAGGATGTGAGTTTGTGACCTTAAAGAACAAGGCAGGATAAGAAGGTTAGAACTTTAGGCCCCACTCCCTGACCTCTAGTGGGGGCTTAGTTAAAGACTGAGTTACCAACAGCACCAAGCTTGTGCCATGAAATCTCCATAACACCCTGTAAATGACAGGGTTAGAGAGCATCAGGGTTAGTGACCACATGAAGGTGCCAGGAGGCTGGCATGCCTAGAGAATGTGTAGCAACTCTGGGTCCCTTTCCCCATACTTCCCATGATCCTTTATGATAAACCGGAAATAGCAAGTAAAGTGTTTTCCTGAGTTCTGTGACTCATCCTGGTGAATTATCAAACCTGAGGGGTAGGGGAAATGTAGAAATCCCCCAATTTATAGTTGGTTAATCAGAAGTACAAGTGGGAACTTGGGACTTGGGACTGACATCTGAATTGGGGCAAACTGTGAGACTGAGCCCTTAAAGCTGTAGAATCTGCTGCTAACTCTGGGCAGTTAGTGTCCACATTGAATTGAATTGTAAGATATCCAGTTGTATCTGGAGAGTTAGAGAATTGATTGGCATGAGAGTGAAACCCACATATTTGGTGTCAGAAGTGTTGTGAGTGAAAACATTTCAGATCCTACATCCAAGATTCCTCTTGGCAAGGTAGTAAGTGAGGCTTAAGGAGTACACAGTGGGAGACCCTCCAAGTGAGTGAAAGCCAGGCTGTCACAGGTGGGAGTCCTCAGGCAGAGCTGACAGGACATGATTGTGTGCTGATGATTGGCTCTAAGGCCTTGTGAGCCAGAGATGAGGGGTGGACCAACAAACGTCTAAGGAAGTAGATAGACTCCAAGAGGCTGAATGTGCTTGGGTGGGGGTTGCTGTAGGGAAGGGTCTAGGCAGCTGAAATGAGAGAAGGCAGAGAAGAACCTTACAGTGTAGATGTTAAAAAGGGGGGCTCTGGCCTGGGCATGATGGTGCATGCCTGTAATTCCAGCAGCTTGGAAGGCTGAGGCAGGAGGATCATGAGTTCAAAGCCAGCCTCAGCATTAGCAAGGCCCTAAGCAACTTAGCAAGATCCTGTCTCAAAAAAAAAAAAAAAAAAGGCTGGGGATGTGGTTAAGTTCCCCTGAGTTCATTCCCTGGTTACCCCCCCCCCCCGAAATAATAATAATTTTTAAAAATTTTAAAATGGGGGCTCTGTAATCAGACAGACCTGGCCTCAACTTCTTGAGCAAATCATGAAATCACATTGTAAATTAAAGAGCTCAGCACTGTTCCTGATGAATGACAAATAATGGGTAAGTGGCCATACTGCAATGATCATTCATGATTTTAGGACAATCTGCCTCTATTTGGGCAGGACGGGAGGATGGATTTTAGAAAATGTAATGATCACACACTATCACTCTAAGATAGGAATATGGCTTCTAGAAATGTCTCATTTTAACATAAAGCAAGGAAGAAATTTTATGTTTATGAAGTGGGAAGCAGCTCCCTGAGAAAAAACACACCTCAGGAGAGTCCGAATCTCAGAATGAACACACTCTTGTCTTCAAGTGCAACAAGAAAGGGGTGAAGGCATCAAAGGACAGGCCCAGGGTATGGGGCTGGGATGGGGCAGCTGGGGGAGCTGCATTAGCGGCTGTGTTAGCAGAGAGGCCAAGTTCAGCTGCAGGCTGGGGAAGTGCTGCCAGCAAGTTCTTTGTAAAGGGGAGAACTAAAAATGCCACCTGGATCCAGCTGGTCTGGTCCTTTCATTTTGGTGGGAGAAAGCAGAGACCTACAGTGGGAAAGAGACTCCATACTCTGACATGCCTGGTGGACAGAGGGCTGAGACCAGCTCCAGGTCAGCAGAAGTTGCAGAGTGGGATCCAGGCTGAGGTGTAGGACAGTCTGTGGTGAGGAGTGGAAGGTAGGACCCCTGGGCTGTGGCCTGAGATTAGAACACCATGGTAAATATAGACTGGGATTAGGTATTTTGTTTTGGCTTATGTATTTTTTTTAAAGTTAAACTCAGATAAATATTGAGTAAAATCACATGAATAATAATTTTGCATTTCATTGTAGAGCATTTACACTAAAGGAGAAAGAGAAGTTTTACTCTTGGTTGTTCCTTCTTGAGGCTGGGTCTTCATCTTCAAAATTATAGAAATCAAGGACAAGGCCACAGAACAAGGCAGGCCCAAGGGCTTTCCTGTAGGTATCCCATGGAGGGGCAGCCAGTTCCTTGGGGTTTTATGAGGTACAAACCCAATATTGTCTCCCACTCTCTCCCTGCCCCTTTGTGCCTCCTCCTGAGTTATAGTGATCATGGAGATCAGCTTGGCTCTCTGCTTCTAGGCTAAAAGTCAAGGCTGGAAAAGACTTGGAACCAAACTAGGAATTCTCTTTCCTACCCTTAACTCTGTCAGCTTGTGAGTGCTTCTGTTCATACAGTCTTGCACAGGGCATTGGTCTCTCATGTTCTGTCATGGACCCTAGTCTTCCAAGCTTGCTTTCCAAGGAATCTCTGCAGACCACAAAAAGAATCACCCTATTTATTCTTCTTTAGTGCAGCATTTTAATTAAATAAAGGACAATTAAATGTTTCTCTTGCTCTTGAACTATGTACATACTGGGATCTACTATAGCAGATTCCCTAGCAGCAAAAAGCTCACCAGTTGAGAGGCGGAACGCCCAGCCCAGGCCTGCCTCGTACCCGTTGCTGAACTTAGTTTTGCCCCTGCACCAGATCAAGGTCCAAACCCATTCTGGCCTCCAACCCAGTCAATAGAACAATAGAGTTCAGACCTAATGGTTAGGTCTGAACTTAAGAGGCGTGGATGTCTCCTACCCTCAAAGCTCTGAAGTACAAAACCTGGGTCCTTCCTTAGGAAAGTGTTTCTGTGTCCCTGGTGCCAGCCATGACCACTGCCCAAGTGTCTCCATCAGAAAAGCAGAACTCATTTCTCATCACAAAGTGTCAGGGAAAGAATGCCAACCAACTCCTTTCAACCAGGAGTTGAGCTTCCTGCATCCTTATCCTCACTGTGGGAGGCTTGGCTCTTCGTTCCCCATCACCTGGGGCCCCTCAGGGGTGGAGGAGGCAGCAGGATTCAGGTGCCCAATGTTCATCCTCCTCCATTTGACCTCTCTTTTGGACTGTGCTCCTCCGTCGCTGCCCTGCTCTGTGCCCCTTGGTGTTGAGTGCTAGGGACAAAATCATCAGCTTCCTTTGGCTGCTGGCTTCCTTTCAGGCTTGGCCCTTGAGGCCCTGGCAGGAGGTCAGAGATTGAGAGGGCATATTTTCCTTGCTGCCTCCCTGAGCTCTCCCCACTCCTCTGTAAGTTGTTCCTTCCCTACATTCTTTTCAGTTAAGCCCTTCTGAGATTATTTTCTGCTGAGACTCTAATGGATAGACCTTCCTATATGTATTTCTGAATGAACACTGCCCTAGACCATAAAGTAAGAGGGTTTCTCACTTTTGACTCTTTTGAAGCTTTGTTAGTGTCCTAAGGCTTGAACTTGGCTGGCTACTGGGTATTAGGATTGCTGCCGCTGCCAAAGTTTCTAGAAGGAGCGGAGTGGAGGGCCCTGGCAGTTGTGGGGCCTTACTGTTAGGGAGAAGAACAGCTCACCGTGTGTGTGTTGGGTGTGACAAGGGAAGGGGATAGAATCTGTGTTCTGGAACCTACCAGGGAAGGATTTGGGATTCAATGGTCAATTTCAATTTACCAAGTGGGGCCGACCCAGAGATGCACCCACAGAGCACATTTTACTCCAAATAAGCTAGACTTCAAACCTTTATAGATTCTCATTTTGGGGAAATAGGAAATTTTATGACATCTAGAGAGATCAAGAATGAGGTCAGCAAGGGGCATGGCTCTGCTATTTAAAAGCAATATGAACTTGGGCAAGTCAGAGACTCAATCCCCTCATTTTTCAATTGTGAATTTAAAAAAATGTCTTTATAGAATTGCTGGCTCAGTATTATCATTTTAGTTTTTGGTACCAGGGATTGAACTGAGGGGCACTCGACCACTGAGCCACATCCCCAGCCCTATTTTGTGTTTTATGTAGAGACAGGGTCTCACTGAGTTGCTTAGCACCTCACCATTGCTGAGGCTGGCTTTGAACTCGCGATTCTCCTGTCTCAGCCTCCCAAAGTGCTGGGATTACAGGCTTGAGCCACTGCACCCGGCTTCAGTATTTTTGACAGAATACCTCTGACCAAGCAGCTGGTGTGGAATGTATCGAAAGGGCTAGGTACAGTGCCTGGCACACAGAGGTGCTCAGCATATGGTACCACTGATCATCTAGGCCCATTTCCTTGGCTTGGCATGACAGAAGAATTCTTGAGAAGATTCTTGGAAGCTAAAGTTAGTTAAGGCCTTAAGATAATCAGAAGACCAGTGAAAGACATTTGCCCTGTTCTTGAACCTCAGAGTGGCTTTGGAGGAGACTCTGCTCACCCCATGCCTCTCTTACCTCTTGGCCTAGCTCCTCAATTCCCCGACACCAGCAATTATGGACAAAAACTCTGGCTACCCCACATGCTTTCCACCTCGCCCAGGAGCTCTTGGAATCAACTAACGAGGTTACTACAGGTGCCGCTTTGCTGCCAGCCATGAAAACAAAAAAATAAACCATTCTTTGTTGGAGAGCTGTGATGGCAGGCACATGCCCAGAGCCTGCCACTGTGGTGCCCTCAGACCGCAGGGCCTTTTCAGCAGCACATTCCTGATTCACCGCTCCCAGTCCACCGACCAGCCTCCCTGTCCCACTGGAGCAGGCCCAGTGGATTCAAAACAGAGACCTGAGTGTCCTGCGCATGCTGGGGCAGCTCCCTGGGTGTCCCATACAGGCCACTGGGTGAGAGGATGGGAGCTAGACTTTAAGAAAGATATACAAAGACTGCCCAGTTTTATTTTATTTTAAATAATGTCCAGTGCACTGGACAGAGTTCTGAAGGATGATAAAATTCAGACCTGTGGTCAGCAGTGTTGTTAGTAGAGAAGCAGCTGCTTCTTGTCCTCAGCTTGCTGGAATCGGGAAGGGGCAGAGGGGAGATGTGCATGTGTGTGTACACACACACACACACACACACACACACACACACACATGACAGTCAGTGAGAATGGGACATGGAGCTCAGCCCAGACATGTACTGCACATTCTTGTTGGCCAGGCTAGGTGGGAGGAACTGAACTCCAAAGTGAAGTCAAAATCTTATCATGTGAAGCCGAGCACTGGGACGCATGCCTGTAATCCCAGTGGCTCCGGAGGCTGAGACAAGAGGATTGTGAGTTCAAAGCCAGCCTCAGCAACGGCGAGGCGCTAAGCAACTCAGTGAGACTCTGTCTCTACATAAAACACACAATAGGGCTGGGGATGTGGCTCAGTGGTCGAGTGCCCCTGAGTTCAATCCTGGTACCTCCCCACAAAAAAATCTTATAGTGTAAGTTGAAAAGTTGCTCCACTTTGGTGGCTCAGGAACAGACATAGATAGTGGTGGCCTGGAGACTCCATAGAACCTCAAGGTTCAAGGGGAGGAATGCATGGCTTCTTCCATTCATTCAACAAATACTCAAGACACTGTCAAGGTGCTGGTGCAGAGCAGAGAACAAAGGGCACTGTCCTGAAGCTTTGTTCCCAGGGGGAGACTGACTACTATGTATCTCAGGGTACCTCAGGTGTTATTTGGTGACTCATTGATGGAGAAAAATAAAGTTAGGTAATGGGGATAGAGTGTCTTTGGGTGGGGTGTCAGCAAGGTACGCACTGGTTTTGTTGTTTGTCAGTAAAGATATCGCCAAGAAGGTAACAAGCCTAGCAGGTATTGGGAGATGAGGAACAGAGGGCAATCCAGACCAAAGAAAGGGAGGACAGGGACACAGATACGGGAGTGTGCCTAGCTTCTTGAGGAGCAGTAAGGAGTCTGGTGTGGCTGAGAGCAGGGAGAATGAGGGGACAGGGCAGGAGGGAGGCTGGGTCATGGGAGCCTGAGGCAGCCCCTCCAGAGGCCAGGTGATGGGCTGAGGTGGGCAGCAGGGCACCCCAGGAGTCATCTGGAATAAGGAGCCTCAGGCAAAGAAACTGGGAAACAAGGAGCTCAGCACCAGGCAGTGCAAAGATAAGGGCCCTTGCCAAGAGACCCAATGGGAGAGCCAACCAACGGCAGGGCAGCTCAGAGGGTGACCACCACCCATATATTATTCTGAGAGTCATGGTGGGCTGCTTGAAGGGCAGCGTCAGCTTCAACAAGGCGGAGAGCTGGGCAGCTGCCAACACGTTCAGCTTCAAGACCTGAAGTCCAGGAGGCAGAGGGCAGGGACTGGGCTGCATGGGAGAGCCGCCGAGGAGTCTCTAGGGACCAAGAGACACTTAGCACAGCCCGCTAGTGTATTTGGACTAGAGATGGTATCTCAGAAGGTTGGCCGGACATCTGAAAGTGGGCCATGAAGATCCCTGCTTCTAACCAGAGGACGGGGAGGACTTGAGAAAAAGTTCTTGTATGGAATACAAAATAGCAAAGCGCTGAGGTCTGTGGGAATGTGCAGGCCAAGACCTTCCCCCAGAATGGCCTGTTTTCTAATTTTTGAGATTGTGCTTTATGGATGGATTCTGATAGTGAAATAAAATCAATGTCCACTTTCCATGTCCACTCCAGCAGCCCCTTCTCCCCTTAGGGGCTGTGCACTCTTATTTTCCCTTCTTTCAACAAACTTGATTATCTGGCTCTTGGATGAGGACTGAGGAGGGGAGTCTCTTGAAAAATGGCCAACTAACAACCAAGAGCTAAACAACTAACAACCAGTCAACTAACCAGACATACAGTAAGAACAGCCCTCAGAGATGTCTGTGTCCTAATACCTGGAACTTCTGAATATGTTACCTTGTAAGGAAAAGGATTTAATGTTGCTAATTATCTATCCTAAAATAGGCATAGTGTCCTGGATTATCTGGAGGGCCCAGTGTAATCACATGGGTCTTTAAAAGTGGAAGAGGAATCAGTAGGAGGGACAGTATGGAAGAATGAACAATCAGAGAGCTATAACATTGGTGGCTTTGAAAATGGAAGAAGAAAGTCATGAGACAAGAAATGCAGATGCCTCTGGAAGCTGGGAACTGCATGGAATAGATTCTTCCCTAGAGCCTCCAAAAGGAAGCAGGGCCCTCACAACATTCTGGATTTTGAGATCTGTATTGGACTTCTGACTCCAGGTTGTAAAGTAATTAATTTGCATGGTCAAAGCCACTTCATTTGTGGTAATTTGATACATTACGGATCTCTACTCTGCACCGTGAAACCCCATGCTTCAGTATGTGGTTGTCCAGCCTTAGCAGAGAGATTACCCATGCTGTGTTCCAGCCAATCAGAAAACATTTCTGCTTGACAGTCCCTGCCACTGACCTCTGCCAAAGCTCAAAACTCTTTCTGGAAGGGTCTTTAGATATTACACTTGCACCAACTGTCTAAGCTTTCAAAGTCCCTTCACAGGTTGGTGTAAATTTAAAGGCAAAGCCATGCATGTGAATGATTTGTGAACTGGAAAGCTAAAAAAAATATGATTGTGATTTTATGTGTGTGTATGTGTGTGTGTGTGTCTGTCCAGCCTTTGAGCCCAAGGTCTCTGAATGCTCTCAGAATTTTTTTCTTTTAGGGCATTGGCCACAGTGTTAAATTATAGTTTCATATAAGCAAATGTTATTCTCCTACTAGATTTAAGGCTTCCGTGAAGGAAGGGTTGTGGACTTAAGTATTTATCTTGCTAACCCCTTAGGGAGACACTTAGCTAGAGGTAAAAATGAGGATGGGGATTGAAAACCAGAGGGCCAGGGGATTATCACAGGCTGCCAAGGGCACTGGCT
>CM053401.1:29995412-30032342 GCA_028644305.1 Xerus rutilus
CAAAGAGTCACAGGGCAGAGGGACCTGGGTGTGGAGACCCAGTGGCCACGAGGACAGGATCATTCTCCCCTCTGGTTGACACAGCCTGTCCAATTACTCTGGGCCACATGAGGTAAACAGGGGAAAGAAAACAATGTCTGTAGGCTACAAATGAACCCGTCAGGAAAGGAACGTTATTGCCAAGTGTTCTCAGAGGGCAAGACAAACAAAGAAGGTGAAACTTGTCTTTAACAGCAGTCCCCAGTTCCCAACCGTGGCTCCCAGCAGCCCTTCTGTGAGCAAAGGCCTGAAACCCTGTACAGAGGGACCTTTGATACCTGCCCCTCACTTTTCCAAGCCTATTGCCTCAGCCCCTGGGTTGGAGCTTCCTAGGGAGCAGCCAGTGGAGGCAGAGGCTGTTAAGATTTGGGCTGCTGGCAGGCCCGGCTCCATCCCAGCTGCTGGCTGTACCCTTTCAGTGGGGACATTCCCATCTCCAAGGAGGCAGTCACGTCAATAAGGGACGTTCGGCATCTTGCCCTCTCGGCGGGCAGAGGTGTCCCATAGCAACTGGAGCTGTGATCTGCATATGACAGCACATTGCAGCTATTCAGGACTTTTCTTTCCCCTGCTTTCTTTGAAACAAGCTTGCCCTATATCCAAGTTCCCTGTGAGCCTCATACAATGAAAACAGCAGTTGACAGGTTCCCTGTAACTTGTGAAATCGGAGTGCATCCAAGGGGAGAAAGAGTGCTCATTACTGAAACACAAAACGAGCCTCTTTCAAGGCCCAGCTAGTCGGCCCTTCAGTTTGCTGCCGCTGACCCCACTGCCCTTCTGAGCACAATGAGTGCAGGAGGAGAGGGAGAGAGAGGTCTTCACTCCGTAGGTTGCCAATTGATCACCCTCCTAACCCCTATGGGGGCTTCTGGGCCCAAACAATTCGGGTGACAGAGGTCAGGGCTCCAGCCCCTTCCTTGGGGGAGATCTTAGCTCTCCCTGCAGGAACTTTCCCAGGTAAAACAAAGACAAGCCGGAGGAGCCTTAAACAAACTCCTGCTAATGACGCAGAGGGGAAATAGAGAAAGGGAAATGAGAGGTGCCCAGAGCCACTGGGCCTCAGCCCTTTCATCTAATCAGATCTCAACACCTTCGCGCACTTGGGGATTGGTTCAGCCATATCCAAGCTCCAACATGGTGGCCAATGACCACCTGGCAAGTGGGTTGGCAAGAAGAAGCCATGTAAGAGGGGGAAATGGTGTTATTTTTGCCCACACTTTTTGTCTAATTAGCCAGACTTCTAATATCCAAAATGTCAGACTAAGATGAGAAAGAAGAGGAAGAGGGAGCAGAGGAAAAAGAAGGAAGAAGAGAAAGAATAATTTATGATGTAGGCCCCAAACAGTGCAAGCTTGGAAGAAAAGCCTGTGGAGGGTGCCCGTCCATGCTGAGATTGTTCCATGAGGCTTCTGGATGGAGTCAGCTCCTGCTTGAATGGCACACACCCTATTGCGCACAGCGCAATGCAGGAAGCACACAGGAGAACGAGACACTGGGGACAGGACGGGAATCTTGAATGAGCTCTGCCCAGCTCTCAGAAAAGCAAAAATGAGCAAGGTTAGGCAAGCAGGATGGAGCTCCATTCTGGACTTTCTGGTTCCAGAAGCAGTAATTGAAGGTGACCACACACTCTTGTGCCAATGATCTAGTATAGATATGCTTGGAGATCACAGGCAATCATTTAACTGTTGGGCTTCTGATTTTATCATTAGAAAATAAACTACACTTGGAACTCTCTCAATACACCATGCACTTTGATTTTGCTAGTGCTGTTCCTTCTTGTGGGAATGCCCTCCACCCACTCACCTACCTGGTGGAGTCCTTTGATCCTTTAAGTTGCACATCAAGTGCCATATTCCTTAAAAACGTTCATATCTTAGCACTTTTCACTCTGTATTATGATGATCTACTTACTTTTCTATGTCATAATAGACTAGAGTTTCTTTGCGGGTGATTTTTGTTTCTTTTGGTGTCATTAGTAGTTAGCACATAGTAGCTATTTGATAAGCACATGAAGAATTGAACTGAATCATGACCAAGATGCTTCTTTTTAAGGTCCTGGGTTGCGTTTTATTCAACCACCAAAGACTTAGGAACAGGTCTATGACATTGTCTAACTCCATTCACATCATGTAAAAGGGACCCCTGAGCCGGGCGTGGTGGCTCACACTTGTAATCCCTGCACTTAGGGAGGCTGAGACAGGAGAATTGCAAGTTCAAAGCCAGCCTCAGCAATGGCGAGGTGCTAAGCAACTCAGTGAGACCCTGTCTCTACATAAAACACAAAATAGGGCTGGGGATGTGGCTCAGTGGTCGAGTGCCCCTGAGTTCAATCCCCAGTACCAAAAAAAAAAAAAAGCAAAATGGCAGCCCTGCTTATGGAACATGTACCATAGGGCCAGCACTTGGAATCCAAGTGCCACAAGCTTACACTATAATTACAGAGACAAAGCTAAAATGAAGTAGCAATAATGGCCCAGCCCAATGGTGCCCTGCTTATAAGTACAGCAGGAATGCTGGGAAGGGAGAAATCTATGTGGACTGCCTTCACTGGGAAAGGCATCATTTAGGAAGTAGAACCTGCACATCTATGATGCATTGTAGAAAATAGAAATGATAAAGAGGGATGCAGAACACAGAGGACTAGGGCAGTGAAACTACTGTGTATGACAGTATAAAGGTAGAGATGCAACGTTACACATCCATCCAAATCCACAGGATGTACAATACCAAGAGTGAAAAGTGAATCCTGATGGAAACTATGGACTTTGGGTGATAATGCTGTGTCAATACAGAGTCATCAGCTGTAGCAAGTGCAGCCCTCTCGTGGGGAATGTCCTTAGTGGAGGAGGCCGCGCGTGCCTAGGGGCATAGGGTCATAGGGGAACTCTTACTTTCTGCTCAGTTTTGCTGTGGATTTAAAACTACTCTAAAAAATAAAGTCTATTTTTCAAAATGAAGTCAGTAGGAGCTTATTTGGGATATTATCAAAAGAAGCATATTAAATATGGAACAAGCAAAATGCACAGGGAAGTTAATGAACAACGTGGCGCAACCATAGATGGTCGAAGGGATCCATCCATCCATCCAATAGATGATGAAGACTCTTGAAAGCTAAGCAGAGAAGTGAGGACTTAATGCTGGAAAGCACAGTGAGGTTTAGTGAGTTCTAGAGCTGAGGAAGATACAAGGAAAGTAGTAGATTTAGAAGCAGGATTTGGTAGCCACATGTGATGGCGCACACCCATAATCTGAGCAACTCGGGAGGCTGAGGCAAGAGGATTTCAAGTTTCAGAGCAGTCTGTGCAATTGAACAAGACCCTGTCTCAAAATAAAAAGGGCTAGAAGATGTGGCTCAGTGGTAAAGCACTTGCATACCATATGTGAGTCTAATCCCCAGTCACCCCTGGCAAAAGAAGTGAAGCTGATATAACAGGGTGTATGAGATAAGGAGTGCTCAAACTTGAGGCATTGGACTGGTTTGCTGCTTACTTGCTTAGTCTGTTTCCTGTTACTATAACAAAATACCCTAGACTGGATGATTTATAAAGAAAAGAAACTTATTTCTCCCACTTCCGTAGAAAAGAATTTCAAAAGCATGGTGCTACAATCTGGTGAGGGCCTCTGTGCTACATCATAACATGATGGAGGGCATCACATGAAGAGGAAGATCATGCAGACACAAGACAGAGAAAGATAGGGCCAAACTTACCCTTTTGTCAGGAGTCAGTTCCCTTGATAACTTATCCACTCCAATGACAACCCTTAATCCATTCATGAGGGCAGTGTCCCTTGCTGAAAGGGGCACCCCTTCTTAAAGGTCCCACCTCTCAACATTGTTATGATGACAATTAAATTTCAGCATGAATTTTGAAGGAGATAAACCATAGCATATACTGTTTAAAATATGACCTTGATGTTGTTTTCCTAACATCTAACAAAGATGATTAGACAGTCCTATTGAAAGAAGAATAGATTCTCTTTCTTGATTTTTCTCTGGATTTAAGCAGAGTGTAAGAGCTGGAGATAGGATTTTCTTCTCCAGTTACATCTGGAAAACCAGTCGGTCATTCAATAAATAGTTACAGACTCTGAGGATAGAGCAGCAAGGAAGGGTCAAACTCTTGGAGCCAGTATTCTAGTAAAAAGCATGAGAAGTTAGGTTCTCATCAGGTATAGAGGATCAAGGAGGACAAGTCTTGGGGGCTGGGGGTATAGCTCAGCTGGTAGAGTGCTTGCCTCACATGCACAAGGCCCTGGGTTCAATCCCCAGCACCAAAAAAAAAAAAAAAAAAAAAAAAGTCAGGAGAGAGGAACGAAGGGTGCCAAAACGAAAGGAAGTGTGAGAGAGAAGAGGGAACAAGCTTATCTTATCCTACCAGAGTCATCTTTCAATTTTCCACTCCAACATACCCAATGGACACAGACACACTGCCCTCAGCAAGAGTGGCTTGTGGCCATGGGGGTGCTAGGGGGGACACTGGTGGCCAAACACCCCTAGGGAGAAGATTCTGATCTGCTCCACAGCTGCACTGGGAGAAACTGATGGAGGGAGACACCGTTCTTGAAAGACAGCAATTGTTCAGTAGCATTTTAAAAGATAACATTGGTATGAAGATGTCAAGTCACCATGAAAATACATTAGGGTGAAAGCAAGAATCAGTCCATCCAATATATATCGAAATATTAATAATCAGGCTTGAGTTGTAGACAGCAGCTGGGGCAGGGGGAGAGGTGCTACACTGCTGCCCAGCTCTTGAGAATCACTATAAGATTGAGTCGGTGGATCCAAGTCAGAGAGACAGTGTCTACCTCAGTGTAAGAAAGAACTTCTCGAGGCTGAAAACTTTCCAATAACGGCTCAGACATCTTTATGAAGTAGTGAGAAAAATTCAAGCCCCAGGATGGCCATCTGCTTGAGGGGTGTTGAACTCCATGACAAATCAAAGCCCTCAGATGCTCTACATCTCAGATTCTGGTAGCAGAAGGCAGGTCTAAAGGGGAGAGGCCTCTGAGGATTGCCCTTACCCGTGACCCAGAGAACCACTCACCTTTCAGTAACAATCACAGGAGCCCCCAAATCTGATTCTTAAAACCAAATGCCATTCCCTGTCCATTTTCACCACCTTTCCTCTGTGCCATCATGTGTTAGTTATGCGGCAGCAGTTTAGATGGCTGAAACCAACATGTGAGAAAGGGAGAGGCCTCGATTGAGGGAGAGACTTGCCTGGAACTAGGACCCAGTGAGTTTTGTTCTCAAGGCAGAAACTCTAAAACAGAGCCAGATCCCAACTGCACCTGGGTTATAATGGGTTTCCTTAGCTTGTTGAATACATAGCGTAAAGTCACCTTTTGCTGGAGGAAGCTTGGTTCTTACAGGAGAGAATGCGACTGGGCCCAGATAAGGCAGGGCATCCTGTCCGCCTCCTGGTCCACACCCTCACAGCTGCGCCTGCTGTGGCTGCTGCTGACTTCAAAGAAATTGCTTCCCTTGGATCCACATCAAGGACTGGAATGAGAAAAGGGTCCTCTGACCTTCTTATAGTGAAGGATGAGACCACCTTTGTGGGGTGTGTGTGTGTGTATTTTTCCTGTTGCTATTGTGTTTTCATGAACTAGATGCAGAATATCTGAAAACAATCATCGGAAATAGGATATTTCACCGGGGGCCAGAGACTGGAATCTGGCCCAATGTCGGGAGAGGCTGTGCTTTCCCAGTGGGGCCTAGTGGTCCATGTTAAGAAGGCTTACCAGGGTGGATGGCTGGGTCTTCCCAGCCCTAGTCCTGAACACTGGTGCTCTGAGTCCCTTCCACCAACTAGATCATGGCTCTTGTGCTCTCTCAATGGGCAACTCTCACCTGGAAGCCAAATCTTAACCTCAGACCCATGACTTGCATTATTATGAAGGTTTTCCACTTCAGCTTCAACCTAATTTGATAATCAAGATCATTCCAGGCCCCCAAACTAGCCCTCTCCTGGGCTCTTGGAAGGGTGCCCTTGTGGTGGTGGTAAGCCATGCGGCGAGATGGCAGAATTTCCACTCATCCTGAGGGTAAGGCTGCTGTGGGAAGCTGAACTCTGTGGCTGTAAGTAAGGGCTGGGGAGGCTTCTCCAACCCACGCCCCCCTTGGGCTTCTGCCTGGCCCCTCTGGGAAGGCAGAACCCATCCCACGCTGTCCCGAGTCTGTCCCTGGCCAGGCCCAGCTGCAGCATCCTCCTGTTAGCACAGAGTGCCACAGCGATGCTAACGGAGGCCACCCAGGCCTCTGTGGTGTGACCTCTCCTGAAAAGAGCTCAGCCAAGCTGTGGGCCGATACCCACAAGCTGAAAAGGGGACAGAGAACATTGACAAGGGAAAAATGAGAGGCACGCAGATTTGTACCATCGGGATTTTGGCCCCAGGGAGCCTCTACCAACTTTCTCAGCCTCTGTCTGTAGGCCCGGAGGTTTAGAGCCCTGTGAGGAAAGAAGGGGCTCTAACTGATTAGAGCCCAGCTTTCAAAAAAACTGCAGGTCACCCCCTTTCTGCCTCAACACCAGCAGAGCAAATGCTATTAATAACGATGGCCTTTCCCCAGGCCATGCAGGGTGTGCAGGGCCGGGTGAAGCAGCTCCTCCAACGCGGCCAGCTGTTCCGAAACAGGTTTGGGAAAGTGATCTTTGGCACATAATGAAAAGGGTGTGTATTGAGGGGAGTGCCTAAGACTTCTCTATCAGGGCCAATATTATTTTTAATTGCCGAGAATCGGCCTGTGGCCGTTACTCAAGGTTACAGAGCACAGGCTTGCCAGGATCAGAAACCAACTTCAAGAGGAGGTTAAAAAACCTGCTTCCAAGGACTGTTCATTACCAAGCTGTCGCTCCTCATGGAAAACCAGGCTACGCCTCAGCGTTTATACGATCCTCTCCCCACCACCTCTCCCTCTTTCGTCCCCCTTTAGAAAGGGAGCAGTGAATTGGAGCAATCTGGGAATTTTGGTTTCTGCCCTCCCCCCAAAGCATGACTGATGGCCCATTTTTCAAGCCAAATCTCACCCCTTGCAGGCAGCTGTCAGGAAACCACAGAAGGTGCTTGAAGGAGCACAAGGAATGGCTGGTTCTAATCTGGAGAAAAAAATGAATTAACAAGGCAGCTACTTATGGAAGAATGTTTTCTTTTCTTCAGGCCCAGCCTGCATATTTTCACATGTGTGCTCTGTTACCTTGTCACCTCCCTGGTTTTTTTTGGGTAAATAACTGGGCTCTGGACCTAGGGGGCGAAAGAAAGAAAGAAAAAACCAGCTTGGGACTATCACTGGGCAGACCTGGCCAGCTGAGTTGGAGGGGAAGGAGCTTATGCTGGAGATAAAACAGGCCGATTGCAACCCCAGCTTGGCCCTGGCTGGATGGAGTTTTTCACTGAACTCTGTAGGTAATGGTGTGGGAGTCAGAGAAGGGAGGACAAAACCGCCTGCCTCAGTCCTGGGGTTGGCAGGCCCCAAGGTTGGGGGAATAAAGAACTTTTCTCCTTCGCCAAGTCAACTGTGAAGGCCTCTCTGAACCCAGGAGAGTCAACAAGGCACACTCAGACTTTTCTGCCAGCTCTGCCCTTCCACTGGCCAGAGAAGAGAGGTCACTCAAGGGGTGTCCAGTGGTGAACCCTAGCAAGAGTGGCAGGAGCCAAGTCCTTCCATGGAGCACAGGGGTGGGATCTCCTCTGTAGTGACCCAGGCTGAGCATTTGGATAAGCAATGGGCTCCATCCAGAAAATGCCCAAGGGTTTTGAGTCACTGTCTTCCAGAGGTGCTACATAGGATTTTGTCACTGTTCTGGCCTTGGAATATTTGCCTAATGGTGTTTGTGCCGTACCCCAGGTAAGTACAGAACGGCACCACCTCACTAGCAGGGTGTCTTTCAGATCGGCACTATTGGTGAGGGCACAGGGGATGGCCAGTTTGTGAGTTACTCTGATAAATCAGAGTCTTTTCTTCACAAAGTGACAGCAATGCTTACTTTCTCAGTTCCTCGTGGCTGATCATCAGAGCAAAGAACTGATAATCACATTGCGGCCATATTGCTCCTAATGCGGCACAGCGTGTGAAAGTGTTAGTTCACCGCATACTCGTGGAGCTGGAACTTCCCTGCAGGGGGAAACCGAGGTAGAGAGAGCTGAGAGCCTGAGACCAGGACAAAGGCCCCCACAGCTGGCTTGGCAAAGGCAGGATTAATTGGGTGCTGTCTGGGCCTCTGCACATGTGTGTTTCCTTCCTCCATCTGCTTAGGAGTCTTTGATTCCAACCTTGAACTTGCTATCTCACCTTGTAGATCACGCAGCCTTCCTCAGGCTGAGGTTTAGAATTCAAAACTGGAGCTTTCGGTTGCAAAGGTCTGGCCCCCATCTGTTGTGAGACTCTTCCGGTATCACTGGAAGGGTACAAATGTTCTGCAACAGGGTCACTGGAGGAGGGAAGCTGATGCTGCCGTAGGCCTTGCCTCTTCTGAACTGGCACCACTTGCAAGGTGACAGGGTTTTTGGAGGGAGAAAAAGGGAGAACCAAAAGCTTTCTGGGAGCATGAGATGACGACATTTGTGGACTATCCAAATTATTCCCATGGTTGAATTCTGCAAAGACAGCATCAGAGAAGGGCCATGAGGCAGCTAGGAGCAGCCATGAGAACAAAGGCTGCAGCTAATGGGCACAGAGCCCTCACTGTGCCGGGACTGTGCTGAGTGCTTTGACATATTATCTCATTTAATCCTCTCAACTACCCTTGGAAGTGGGTACCATAGTCCTCCTTTTCCAATTGAGGAAAATGAGGCACTGAGAGTGTATGTAGCTTGCTCACATTTATGGAGAGAGATAGGACAAGTCAGTATCCAAACACAGCAGTGTAACTTCAAAGCCAATATTTTTACTGACCAAGCACAGCCTCTGAGAATGCAGAGGGAGCTCCCTCATCAGAATTTTTGAC
Source organism: Xerus rutilus (assembly GCA_028644305.1). Taxonomy (NCBI): domain Eukaryota; kingdom Metazoa; phylum Chordata; class Mammalia; order Rodentia; family Sciuridae; genus Xerus; species Xerus rutilus. Next base: position 30,004,406 of record CM053401.1, read on the forward strand.
ATTTACCTTGGTGGCCTGCTCTATTTGGATGGATGGCATATCCCAGACCCAAGAGAAGATCTGGCAGCAGATGTAAGCACCTCTCCAGCAGCATTTCCACACACAACACTATGCCACTGGCCACTGGGTAGTAGAGCCCCCTTCCTCCTGCTTCCTGAGGTGTCTGTCCCTCACTTAGTCTCTACCATCATACTCCTGGTCTTTGCATCCTCCTAGTCACTTCCCCTAAGTGCCCCCAGCAGGTTTTGCAGAGTCTAGGCCACATGTAAGTATGCCTGACTGAAAATTAAGTCATATTTCTTCAAGAGTAGCCTCTAGACAACCTGCATCAGAATCCCGTGTGCATTTCAAGAATGCAGATCCTCAGCCTCTGCCAGAGGCCTCCAGGAGACTTACGGCAATGGGACTACAAATCTGCTGTTTTCTAGCAGTTTCTCGGAGTGACTCTGATGTTCCCTGAATTTTGAGGCCAACAATATAGGCTTTTCTGTGAATTATGTTGCACAAGGCGAAGAGCTCATTGTGTTGGGGACCGGCATGGGGGTACTGCAACAGGGAAGCTGGGGTGAAAGTGACGAGTAGCACAGGAAGACGTAAGAGGCTGGGCAGTATTTCTGCCAGTCTATGGAACTCCAGGGTGTGTGATGGCCCTGGCCAGAACACTCCAGCAAACATTTCAAGCAGAAGGCCTCCAGAGACCCATGGCAAGAATCCAGGAATCTGGTTTCCTGCTGGGAAGGAGCATCCCTTTTGTTCCCTGCTGGAGACCCCAGCAAGCAGGATGGAAAGAGAATCAGGCCCTAGGGCTTCTAGAAGGGAAGGGAAGTGGCCAGGCAAGGCCAAGAGAGTAGATGAAGATCCAGAGAGGTGGTGACTGAGGCAGAAGAGCGGCAGAGAGTGACAACCCTTTCAGCATTCCTGAAGGTCCCTCACAAAGAGGTTTTAGGCAATCCCTGAGAGACCTCAACCCCCAGATTCATCAATGAAAAATATCCTAGACAGGCTACTGTGTGCTTGCTGATAATGAAGTCAGCCCATTTGAAAAAATGGAAAAATAATTATAAATCATAAAATTGAAAAATGAAGGGTTTTTTCTTTCCACCTCACCAACAACTCCAAAACAACTGAACACAAAATACTTTAACATTGGCGTGTAGCAAGACCTCTATGAAAAGTCATTTCTCAGCTCATTTAAAGGGAAAATAGTGCTCTTTTGTGACCACCTATAACATCTTGGCACACTCAGCGATGTAACTCTAATGAAAACTCTGATTATTAGCTGGAAAAGTGGGGCAAGGAGAAGCTGGAGGAGGGACAGGGTCTGAGTGGACAAAGCTGGTGCTGGTGCGTGGAGCGTGATTTCCACTTCTAGAATTGCTTATGCCTGGTAGACCCAGACAAGTGGCTGTAGTACTCTGGGTCTGGATTTTCTCATCCAGAACAAGGCAGGGAAGGCTGCTGTGGGGCCAGCAGAGTTATTGCCCTGTGGATCAGGGGATGCCCAGGTAGACACACACTCTGCCCATCCAATGCTCGAGTCCTCTCCGGAGGTCCAGTCAAACTGGTGCTTGTCTCTGTGGTGCAGACAGAACTTTCCCACCATCTCTTGAGTAAGAGATTCACAGAATAAGCTCTGAGGCCTTCTTCCTTTTGACTGATGAGATAAAGCACTACTCAGAATTGTTCCTATGATTTGTATCAGTATAGTGTCATATGTATATTGATATATTTGTATAATGTTATATTTGAAAGTACATATTTTGTATAGACATTATATAACATGTGACATATGTAATGTAGGTTGTACATATGACATACAATGTCATATACATTTATATGTATTGTCATATACCTATGTGGCACTATAAATATAAATCACAGGTATTTGTATATATATTATAAATATTATAGGTATATGTAAGTAAATACCTATTATATTAAGAGGCATTCGTATGTGTATATACCTAGGTGGCACTATATAAGTATAAATCACAGGTCTATTTTAGATATACCACACACATGAGTGGACACATATGCAGAGTAACTGGTTTAGTGACCCAAAGTCACGGACAATAATTATTAAATTCCCTTGATGGGTTGAATTTTGCCCCCCAAAAGATACATGGAAGTCCTTACTCCTATATGTGAATATGACCTCGTTTTTGAAACAGGATCTTTGCAGATGAAATTAAGATAGAAGTTAAGATACGAGCCTACAAGAGCCGGGTGGGCCCTTCATCCGATATGACCAGTGCCCAGAGAAGAAGAGAGAGAGACTCAGCAGAGGCAGGCTCACAGAGGAACACCATGTGAAGACAGCCACAGGGAAAGGCCACCCGAAGGAGGAGCCAGGGCCTGGGGCCATCACTTACACACTCAGGAAAGCCAAGGACTGAGGGCAGACCCTTCCCTAGGGCCTTCAAGAGGAGTAGGCTCTGATTTCAGATTTTCAGCCTGCAAAACTATGGGACAATACATATCTATTGTTTTAAGCCACCCAGTTAAGTGCCAGTCTGTGGCTCTCTGTTCGAGCAGCCCTAGGAAACACAATTCATTGCAGAGTGAGACGAAGCAGGACCTCCCGTCAGAATTGGGTTTGTGCCTGCTGAGCCCCCACTTCTCGGCCCCTCTCCCTGGCTCTCCCTCTCACGGGTAAGGATGGGGTGCAGATATCCAACTGTTTTCAACAAAAACCAACACTTGAAAAGTTGTGAAGTTCCCTACACCTTCTGCTCCTCGGTGATGGCAGCTGATGGCTAACGCCACATTGCCACCACCTAAGCTCAAGCTTGATCACCTGAAAATGGGGAGCTGAAAGAAGGTGAGACTTCACAGCCTTCCTGGCCCTGCCCACTCCCTCCCAGCACGGCCACAAGCAGCTTTGAGCTCTGGAAGGGTGGTGTAAATTTATGGTCAGTATACTTCTAGATCAGAGTCCTGCTGTTAGAGGCTTTTCTTTTTTGCTTTAATGGTAGAGAAGAATTCTCTCCCAGCCCCCTCAAAACACTCACACATCTTTTTAAAATTTGCACCTCTTTTTTTTTTTTTTTCAGGCTGGTTTCCTATGGTGAAGGGGAGGTAGGAAATGCCCAATAAATCATCTGTCTTTCCTCACTCAATTGAAAGGCAGGAAATGCAGAGAACAGTCGTGGGACCTTTTCCACTTTGCATATAACAAGAGTGATCAGGCCCTGTTCCTTTGAAGGTCAGGCCCCTCTGAGGGTAGTATTAATTCTTCCAGCCACTGGAGTTCTAGGTTTCTAGGGACAAGACCCAAAGCGAGTAGGCATGTAGATCCTGGCTCTGTCCTCTGCTGGCCCTTTCTGTGGGCAACCTCTCTGGGCTTGCCTGGGGAAGGCTATCCACTGAGTCAGCCGCAGTGAGGAGCTTCATATGCACAGTGCCATTGTGACTGTGCAGGATTAAAGGACTTTTAATCTCAAGACCTCATTTTTAAGGAGTTTACATCTAGTTGATGCAACAGCTAACTCATGTCCATCGAGGTCATTACCCCACACACAGAGTTTATGAAAAGTGCCTAAGGGAGGGGTGGGAGGACCAGAAGATGCTTCTGGGGAGGCAAAGGCTTTTTGGAGGAGGTGATGAAGGCTCTTGGCAGTGGCTCAAATTCTGGTAGGATTTGGGAACACAGGAGAAAGGAGGAATGACATTGTTGCAGATGCTGGCGACTCCTGGGAATGTCACAGACTCAGAGATGAGGAAGCCAGAAAACACATGGCTTATCTAGGGGACAGTAGGAAGCCCAGGGTGTGTGGAGAGGGCCAGGCTGGGGTGGTAAGGAACAAAGTTGGAACATGAAGGAGGAGCCCTTCTCTGGGCCTCGCAAGCCTGGCCCAGGATGGTAGATGACACTGTGGGAGGCGCCATCAAACCTATGCATGCCATCTGCGTAAACGAGCCAGCCCTCACTAGAAGATGGCCGTCACTCATATCCAAAGGAACACGAGTGACTGTAAACACTTACAGGTGTGAGGTGATCTCTGTGAAAAGCTTTCATGAAAATCATGTAGAAGTTTCCTACAGTGAAATTCACAGTAAACTGCCCAAAACTCTCGGGACATTTGCTCTGCAGTTTTCATACACTAAAAGGACCTCCCTCTCCCAGGCTCTTCCTTTCTCTATTTTTCTTTTCTCAGGTCACCGCTCCCCCCCAACTCCTGGCGGTCCCCTCACTGCTAAGGGCTCTCCCTTCACTCCTGCTTACCACACCCACCCACACCTGCCCTGCAGCACTGGTGGACCTCCCCTCAGCCTGGCCTTCTGTCTTCTCTAGAAGGAGGCTCCCTGGCATCCTGAGGCTGGAATCCTCTGCGACTGGCTTTTTTTTTTTTTTTGGTGGTGGTGGGGGGTGGTACCAGGGATTGAACTCAGGGGCACTCGGCCACTGAGCCACATCCGCAGCCCCATTTAGTATGTTATTTAGAGACAAGGTCTCACTGAATTGCTCAGCATCTCACTTTTGCTGAGGCTGAAATCGCCCGTGATCCTCCTGTCTCAGCCTCCCCAGCCACTGGGATTATAGGCATGCGTCACCATGCCTGGCTGCAACTGGCTTTTAAGGATAACTTGGGATGGATGGTAGGGTGTGAGGGCAAGCAGGGGAGGATGCATGTTCCAGGGAGGGGCCTGAGCAAGTTCCTGGGAAGGAAAAGACTCCAAAAGTAGGAGAGGAAAGTCTGTCAAGCACTACAATTGCCCCAGGGTGGCTCTGGCCTGGATGGACTTTCACGCTTGAAAGTCCCTCTCTTACTTGACTATGGAACCCTGAGTCTGAGCCTGAATCATTAAGCCCTGGACACAATGCGACGTTCAATATCTATCTCCTTCATGAATAACTGAATATGAGGGTGAGTGGATTTGTACATGAGTAATGCAGCAGTATCAGCCAAAGACCTGCTGCAACTCCAAGGCAGGTCACAAGGCAGATACCAGGGCTCACCTGCACTGCTGTCTTTAAGGGCAGGTTCCCCCGTAACTGAAGTGGGAAGGCTTCACCCTACCTGGCTCCCCCATGTCTGTGGGCAGTTTCTACCCACGCTGATTCACAACTGGGCGGAATCATAGTACCAGGAATGACACCAGACTATGCGTCCCTTGCTGCTGCTGTTAGAGAAACAGGGAAGCCATGGTGGTGTGACTTGCCCGCTTCTCTGAGAGTCAGTATGGGGTTCTCTTCCTGATCCATGGACTGGGCATCAAAGCTCCATGTGTTCTCTCTTCCCAGGATACTTCAATTCTAAAGGTGACCTTGCTGAGCAGATAACACAGGAGGGAAGACAGGAAAGGAACCAACCTGCGCTGATTCCCTATCTGAACTGCTCACTGTGCCAAGAATAACTTTTACTTGTAATCCCAGCACTTTGGGAGGTCCAGACAGGAGAATCACAAGTTCAAAGCCAGCCTCAGCAATGGCGAGGCACTAAGCAACTCAGTGAGACCCTGTCTCTACATAAAACACACAATAGGGCTGGGGATGTGGCTCAGTGGTCAAGTACCTGAGTTCAATCTCTGGTACCAAAAAAAAAAGAATAACTTTTAATCTGCCCCAATACTTACACTGCTATTCTCCAGCAAATACTTTTTGAGTACTCACTATGTTCCAGGCATGGGGCAAAAGCAGGGAACAAAAGACAAAAAGCCAGTCACACTTACATTTCTGTAGAGAAAACAAAGAAGAAAATGGATAGGGAATGAGCCATGCTCATATTTAAGGGAAAAGATTCCAGATGTAGGAACCGCCCACAAAAAGCAAGGTCCTGCAGCAGGACCCAGGACTGGAACAGCAATGAGACCAGTCCAGTAGGTAGAACACAGACGGCTCTTTAAGCATGAGAACTGGCTTTTCCTGTTAGCTCACTTGGCTAACTCATCTTGCAAAGGAGGTCAAGGTCACAGGGGGAGGATATATTTGTTTCCTAACAAAAGTCATTTTGCAAAGACAGAGGAGATGGTCATAAGAGAATGGAATAATTATCACAGCCTGTCCTTGGAACCATCTAGAACTCCATTCCACTGCTGACTGCCTGTCTGTGCACAAACCGCCTTTTCTGAGCCTGTTTTCTGTTCTGCAAAATGGAAGAAATCCATTTAACAATATCTCCTCCAGGTGATCAGGCTAATGTATTGAGTAAAGCATTTCGTGAACTGTAATGGGCTGCGTCCAGCTCACATTGGGTCTGAAAAGCCATACTCATAGGCAGAGATAATTTTTTGTAGCTTACAAACACTATTTTTACTTATGCATTATAGTAATCTTATTATTTTGAGTGAGAAAAGATTTCATGGGGCTTTTGCCTGCCCCTCTGACCTTTGGGTGGAACCATCAGGGCCATTTCTCAAGCCTGTGATAATCTTAACCGCCCCCACTGCCCACCCCAGCTCCCCTCTTCTTTTGTCTCCTGGCCTCACTGGAGAGAGCTACAGGCCCATGCCAGTGTGTGACCTTGACTGGCTCAGTGCTGACAAACAATTCTCATCCTTTGGCAAAGCCGGTGTTTGCTTCCTACGTAGGAGTTCCAGCCTTCTCCACCATCGCCAGGTACCCAACCCACATTCCTCCTCTTACAGCACATTTCCTGTCTCCAGCTGCACTAAGAAGAGCAAGCTCAATACCACAAGCTTCTTTCTTTCTCGAAATCCCTTACCCAGACCTCAATCTACCATTTACTCCACTCATCTCTTCTAGGATACTGTCTCCCCAGTAGAGGGGACGACTTCTTCCTGCATTGGTTGCCATATCATACTTGCTTAAGAAATCATCAGAGTGACCCAAAAGGTTCATGAATAAGGAAGCTGATTGCTGTGCCGCTTGTAAGGGCATAAACTGGGAGGCGATTGCGTGTTGAACAGAAGCGGGTGGGTTAAACTGATTAACTATGAGATGGCTTGGGAGGTTTTATAATGAGTACACTCCCAATTTTGTCAGAAACAAAGCAAAATTTGCAAGAATAAACATAAATATATGTCAAAACTGGAAGAAAATATACAAAAAAGTAAACCATGATTATCTTCAGGTAATGGGATTACGAGGGAGTTTTACCTGTTCTTCATACTTTATTCTAAAGCTTCTAATGTAAGCATATAATATTTTTATAATTAAAACTAAAAAAAAAAATCAACAGCAACCTTTCTCCATAGAAAAGCTGCATGTGCTTCCATGCCTCTTATTATCCCTTTAAATTCAGGCTTCCTTGGGGAGTTGCCTCGTGGACAGCTGCACAGAAACTCTTGTTACATGTAAGGGCTAGAAGCAGAGAAAACCATAACCAATTAACATTACAGTGGGAACCCAGGCGCGCAGAATGGGAATGCTTCTACAGGAACATGCCCCCACCCTTCCTCCCCCATTGGGACAGGTGTTTAGGGGAATGTCCTAAATTTGCTCCAGATAATTTATTTTTTAAAGTACTCTGATTATTACATTGTTCTGCCCCTATTTTTGTGGGAACTTTTAATTTGCACAACCATTTAGAAACGGCTGTTGCATTCTAGGTCTTTGACTAAGAGCCTACTGTGTGCCAGCACTGAGGAACAACGGGTTGCCCGTCAGTGGTTCTCAACAGTGGAACATCTCATGGCAGGTGTTTTGGAAATGTGTAGGGGCATTTTTAACTGTCAGATGAGAGAAGAGGTGGGTGGGGCCAGGGTTGCTAAGCACCCTACAATAGACAAGGCAGTTCTGTATAACCAAGAATTGGCCTACCCAGAATGCAACACCCTGGGTTGGGGTGGACATTGAACTGGACAAGTTGAATAAAGGAGGTGCAAACTCAACTGATCAAATTCTCCCCTCCTGCCCAGCCATGCAAGGAAGGGCAGTGTAAAGCTGTTTCTCGGCAGCATCCCGGGATCATCATGCTGAAATTCAGGGTTACTGGATCTCCCAGGCTCCCCTGTGAAGCCATAAATCTAAATGGTGATGTACAATTTCCTGATTTTTAAAAAACACTGCATGGGCCAAACAAAACATATCAGTGGGCCAGATTTGGCCCTCAGATTGCCAATTCACAGGTCTGTCTTAGGAAAAGACACATCCCTGTCTTCATGAGAGGGTATAAAAGAGCCCTTGTGAGTTCAAGTTCTAGAGTGGATAAACTTGGGTTCAAATTATTGCCCTGCCATTCATTACCTATGATCTCAGGCAAATGAAAATCTTCTGGACCCACTTTCTTACTCTATAAAATTGGAACTCATGGTAACACTCATTGGCTTGTTATGAAGATTAATCTGGGGAGAAGTCCCCCATGTCTGGCACATGGGAAATGCTTAATAAAGTAGAGCTATTATTAGTATTAAGGATATCACAGTCTAAAACTAAGCAACTACAGAATACAGCATGCTGTGCTAGGTGCTAAGAGATTATAAATATGTATGAGAGAAAGCCCTTGACCTGGAGGTGTTTTCATTCTATAAGGGCAGAGAAATTCAGGATATAAATATCATAAGCTGCTCAGATATAAGAATGTGCCTGACATTAAACATTCCCTGGGGACGGGAAGTGGGCACTACTTGTGAAGAAGGATAGGGGCATGGAATCTGGCCAGGCAGAGTGGGATAGGGAGGGATGGCTTAAGCAAAGGCAAGGAGACAGATTATAAAATCCTAATAATGAGTGCTTACAACAAACCAGGCACACTGAGTACTCCATGGAGTGGTAAATACACTCTTTGGGATTCATACATACAAAGGACAAGGCATGAGGCTAGAAAGGTCCCCAGGAGGCCAGGCATGGTGGATACATCTGTAATCCCAGCGGCTGAGGCGGCTGGAGCAGGAGGATGGAAAGTTGAACACCAGCCTCAGTAACTTAGCAAGACCCTGTCTCCAAATAAAAATAAAATAAAATAAAAAGGGCTGAGGATGTGGGGCTGGAGCGGTGGCTCAGTGGTAGAGCGCTTGCCTCGCATGCATGAGTCACTGGGTTCGATCCTCAGCACCACATAAAAATAAATAAATAAAGATATTGTGTCCATCTACAACTAAAAAAATATTAAAAAAAAAAAAAAAAGGGCTGAGGATGTGGCTCAGTGGTTAAGTGCCCCTGGGTTCAATCTCTGGTGAAGAAGAAGAAGGAGGAGGAGGAGGAGGAGGAGGAAAGAAAGAGAGGGAACAAAGTTACGGGAGCCCAGTCATGGGTCCTGAATTCTGGGCCAGAGCATGAATATTTAATTTATTGGTGGGGGAATGAAAACAAAAAAGTGACTTGGAGGACAGTGATCGGGGGTTAAGTATGGCATGGAGCAGAAGTAAAGATGAGGGCAGCAGACCTGGGGGAGATCAGGCATGGATTCTGGGAATGGGTGAGGGGGTACTGGGAAAGGTGCTCTGCTATACCAAATTTTGGAGGTGGTGGTGGGGGGTGCTGTCCAAACCAACTGCTAGGGGAAACAATGCTAAACCCTTGTCTTGTTTACCTCCATGATTCCCTGGCTCTCTCTGCCCACCATCCATGTTCCTTCACTACCATGTTTGTTTTCTCTACTGATTGTTCCTCATGGTATAATATGCCACTTCTTGACTACTTTTTGAAAGTTTTGGAAGCAGCTTCTTCTCTGGCTAATTTCCTGCCCTATTTCCCCTGCCTTTCCAGGACACAGGTTGCTGCAAGAGCTGTTGGTGGATTGATGATAGCAATGCTTCTAGAGTTGTGACTTGGGTGGGCGGGCCAGTATGGAATCCCACAGTGCACATGAAGGAAAGATGTGCTTAGCAAATACGGTGAAACAGTATTTTCAGGGGGAAACTGTTAATCCACTTAAAGAACAAACTATCTCTGAGCATCCCAACAATATCCATCGACATTCCAACACGCAAATGTTGTTTATACAGGAGGCTCATCTATTTTTAAAAGCAGACCGGGCACACCTCTCCTTGGGAAGACTTTGTTGGCTGAGATTCTGATGGACTCTGTAAGGCAGAGAGGAATAATTTGCTGGGAATGTCTAATGCCTGAGGTTCTTCAGACCCAAACCTGAATTAGTCCAAATGAGTGAAGTTTTCCTGTGATGTATCTTCAGCATGAAAGAACCTGTGAATAATCACCTAAGCTCCCTTTATAGATAACTGCAACATTTAACTGTCAGAGGGGTCTGTTAACTCCCAGGAAAGGACTCTCGGCTTTGAAGAGCAAGTGGCATAATCTCGTGTCCATAAACTAAGTAAAGGCAAGTGTGTGTGTGTCTAGCACTTCGTGGACCAGAGGGGAGAACCCCATGGCTGTGCACAGAATGCCTGCATGAAGAGGGTGAGAGCCTGCCTGCCGAGAAGAGAATATCTTCCCACTCGCATCCTTAGAAGAGTACTGCTAGTTTTTTTCCTGTAGCAGGACAACCTCCGCCCTCCATCTGAGTCCCCTTAATTCTTCCCCCAGGTCCAAGCCTGACACTGAAACGGAGGCTGGTGGGTGGCAGGAAAACTTGCAGCAATAAAGAGTTATTAGACAATGGTCAGAGTCAGCCAAAGTTTTACTAGGTTGCTTTGTAGGTGGCAAGTTTCCTGTCACCAGAGGCAACCAAACATGGGCGCCACATCGCTCAGCAGGGAGGGCAGCAGGACTCCACTGTAGCTTCCTACAGACTTCGCAGCAAAGAAATACCTACCAGAAAGGAGAGACTTTTCTCTCCTTCTGGATCCTTCCATAAAAGTGTGTCCAGGGTTTGGACTAAACACAGGCTAATAATCTTGTGTTTTCCTGGACCTGTGATCTGGCACAAGTCTCATTGGTCAAATGAAGCTTTGGGCTCAAGAAATCTGGGTCACCTTCACTGCCCCAACACAGACAGTGGCTCAAAAACGAGGATGGTTCCAAGTGTGACTCAGTCAAGTGCCTTGGAATTAGGACTGAGGAGGTGGGAAAGGTGGCTGGAAGCATCTCGGGTGGCTTTTGAGGGATCTGACACACCCCTAGAGCTCAAAACTCTCAGCTCCCCTAGGACTCACAGTGCCTGAAATGTCAGCCCGAGTCATTCCCCAGGGATTTGAATCTTCCCCTGCCACTCAGGGGTCCTGTAATCAAATGCAAATTAGGTCTTTAAGCACCAAAGAGGTGGGAGGAGGGATTAGCTGACAACCCTGGGAGCGCAGGGCAGAAGGCCCTGGGGAGTGACAGCTCCTGGGGGGGAGGTCGGAGAGAACGAACAGAAAAGGCTCAGAAGGGGTCAGAGGCCTCAGGTGGCCCCTACTTCATTGCCAGTGTGCCCCCACATATGGTCCTGGGTGGGGGGATTATCCAGGCCATCAACCCTGCCCTCGGCATTATCTTGCCCGGTCAGGCCAGGCCTCCACCCTGTGCGTCACTGACTGTGCTAGCCCGTGATTCTCCAGGCCAAGAGCCCGGAGACACCCGCTCTGACCCTCTTCCTTTGCCTAGGCCCATAGAAGTCAGGATGGAACAGAGAGCGGGGCTCCACGGGGTTGCATCATGGAGAAGAGGGGCAACTAGGAGAGTGGCAGAGCCAGCTCCAGGGAAGAAGCCAACTCCAACCCAGTAAATCAAACCGCTCTCCTCCTTGGCCTGCCCTGCAACCCTTTCCAATCAGGGAATCTAAAATTACCATATTTACTGCATCTGCAGCCAAGCCCAGTACTAAACAAGATGAATAGCCGTGACGCACGAGCCTGAGAAGTATGTGGCCAGGCTGGGCTGGGCTGGGCTGGGCTGGGCTGGGCAAAGGGGCGAGAGGACCCACAGGGGAGAGCAGGACAGTCCGAGCAGGGGCCCTGAAGGACAGGATTCACCCACCACTCAAGGGAGGAAGCCATAGCGGAGTGTACTGCTGACTTTAGAAAGCTCTGTCTCTCTCCTGCTTCTGTCCTCGCCCTTTAAATTCTCCAGGAGGAAACCACTTAGGCCTCCAAGACAGTATCTCTACAGACTTTCCTGAGTGTACAGGGAATTGGAGCGGAGTGTCTCTAGTGGGTTTTTCCTTGTACTCTTCTAGTGGGGACACCATGTCTTATAAGTCCCCTTCCCGAGTAGCTTACCTACTCCAGGGATGCCCCATCAGCCCACGCAGTCTAAATGACTCCATTCATAAAAAGGACCTGAAGGTCTGAGTAATTTAGCTTTGGAGGAGATGGAGGCTAGGAAGGACAGGGAATGTTCTGTGTCAGGGTGTCCCAATACGCTTTGTCCCAGCCTGGCCTGTTCTTTCCTGGATAGGAAGAATGCCCAGGAAAAGAGGGTGGAGACTGGTGACCTGCTGACTCTCCCTTGGAGAGAGTCAGAGAGAGGAGGGACCTGTGTACTGCTGAGAGGGATGGAGGCTGGAAGGCCAGTGCTCTTTCTCCTGCCCCAGTTGCTCACCATAGATTCCTGGACTCTGGGTTCTGCGGTGAGCAAGCACAGACCCCAACTCTCCTCCCTTTGGCCAGGGCATCTCCACATGATCTGTTTTGTGTACTGGCTTCATTTTAAGTTTTCACGTCACATCTGCAGTATTTTCAGTGACTGCAGTAAGCATGGAAATCACTGACCTGTGCCAGTGGATGGAAAGGAGAAGACAGTGTGGCGGTGGTGAGAAGGAAGGCAAGAAGACCTGTCTGTAGAAACAGGATTGGATGTGGCAAGGGATGCTGAGGAAGGAGGTTTAGACAGAGGAGAAGTCACGCCCAGCACTAATGTATGAAAACAGCTCCCTCAAGACAGCTGGAATCAGAAGCTACCTGCAACAATCCCCCTAAAGGCTGAACCCAGACTCCAAAGCATGGGCCACTTTTTATACACCTATCTAGTTCATTAGTGCCATTCCTGGTAGGAGATGAGGAGACACAGGCGTTGGTGGTATTTCCAAGCTAAGAACATACTCAAATATGCAGAATATTCAGCAGACAAATAGACTTGACTCTGCCCTCAGAGAATGCTAGAAGACAAAACTGATAAACTGTACATACGTGTTCTGCTCTTCTCAGTGGCCCAGAAATGCCATGAGCTCCCCATTAACAATAACATGGTATGTACTGAATGGTGTTAGTTACCCAAGATGGCACCCCCATGACCACTGACCTTTGTTCTGACCTTTTCTCTACAGTAGCCAGAAGTTCTCTTTTCCTACCTCTTAGATCTCACCTTCTGTCTCCTTCCCGGCTCTTCTCTCCACCCTCCCATCAAGTGGTATTTGGCTCTTGGTTTGGGCTTCTGTTTCGCCTTCCGAGTCTGCCTTCCTTGAGTGACCTTACCCTCCACTGACTTGTGTCACCAAAAACCTGTGACCTCCACCCCAGCCATCTTCCTGAATTGCCCACATATATTTCCAACTGTCTACTGGACATCTCTAGTTGGACATTCTATGGTTGTCTCAGATCACACATGACCAAAACTGATCTCATTATCTATGCTCTCTTGATTCTCACGACAAGCCCTCCTCCGGTTCCTCCCCTATCTTCTCCCTCTTGATATCACCAGCTACTCCGACATCCAAATGGAAACCTTAAAGTCACTCTGACCCCATCCATCTTCCTCACCATCTGTCAGTGTTAATCTGAGGAGCCCTTCACATCTCTCTCCTTTTCATCTCTGCCACTGCCGTCCTGAATTCAGCCCTCCACGCCTCTCTGCTGCTGCTAATCCCTGCCATGAGCTCTTACCAGTCTGGGATCTCTTTCCACACAACAAACTGGAGATAAGTGTCTAACCACAGGTATGATTATTCATTCATAACTAATTGCAGAGGGCCTACTTGGTTCCAGACTTTATGCTCAGAACTGGGCCCAGGTTGGTGAAACAGGACCAACAGGGTTCCTATCCTCATGGGACTCACACTCCAGTTGGGGAACCAGACAAAAAATAAGCACAGAACAGATACATGAGTGAAATGCCTCTCAATTTGCTGAAAGGTAGGAAATAAAGGGGCGGGGTGGGTCTCTGTGCCACCACCTGCAGAAAGACCTAGAGGCTCCTCGTTACCTACAGAACAAAGTTCAGAGTTGGGACCCATGTGGTCCAATTTATTTTCAGCCTTCACTCCCACTGCTGCCTCCGGCCTCCCAGGCCTCTTCCTTGTACTCCATGTCCCATTTCTTTTTGAATCCCAAACCCCTTGTTCCTGGCAAGTAACAAGGAGATGTATTTGGGGAGTCTGTGTGTGGGTGAATGGACGGTAGATAGGCAAGCTTTCTCCCTTTCTCATGTCTACTTTTTTTTAAAAAATATTTTTAGTTATTGATAGACCTTTATTTTATTTATTTATGTGTATGTGGTGCTAAGGATCGAACCCAGGGCCTCACACATGCAAGGCAAGTGCTCTGCCACTGAGCCACAACCCCAGCCTCTACTTTTCTTTTTAATAAATTTTTTTTTAGTTGTCAATGAACCTTTACTTTATTTATTTATTTATTTATTTATTTATTTATTTATATGTGGTGCTGAGAATCAAACCGTGTCTCACACATGCTAGGCAAGTGCTCTGCCACTGAGCCACAACCCCAGCCCTCTCATGTCTACTCTTTAGTGAATTTTCCTTTCGATGGCCCCTTTCCCTTCTCCATTGTCTCTCACACTGTTTCTGCCCTGGGTACTTATAATGCTGTCTTTCCTAATAGACAACTGAGGCATTAAGGGGAAGGCAAGTCTTGCTCCATTTTGAAAAAAGTGTCCGGCATACAGTAGGTGCCTGAAACAGGTTGGTTGAGTAGACCATGACGAGCACAAGGCAAAGGGAAGGGACTTCTGTTCTTTTAAGTCTTTCCTGCTAACAACTTCAGTGGTCATAGTATTTGAAAAGAAGAGTCATGAAGATATCCTTTGCTAAGAGGATCGCCAGAGGTACACACCTGTTTTTGCTCAAGGAAAAGCCTCTAAGAGCCCAACTCTGTCCCCGTGTCTTTGCTTTTGAAAAGATCTTTGCGTAACCAAAGAGAACAGCGAACCAGATGTGTGCCCATAGAACTGATGCCCAAAGATCTCCCTTGATTCATCTAAATGGAAAGTCACTTGGGTTAGTTGTTGATTCTAGGGTTCAGCTCATTCCTTCAAATGATCTGTGAAGAACCAACTCCATTTCCATCCTAGCAACGGGGTATTTATTTCTTTCCAAGGACCTTAAGTGAAACCTAATTTCTCTGCTATTCCCACATCCCATTCCTGGAACTCCATAATCACTATTCCCTGCCACCAGAATAATTAAACACAGGGCTGTGGTGGTCTTTGGCAAACCCACTGGGAGTCCCTGCCTCCTTTGGCAGGATGGCGGTAAGGTGGACAGGTAACCAACCGTAAGAAATTCCAATAAAAAGTCTGATTAAAGGTAAGAATAAAAATAAAAGGTAGATTTTGTGAGTTGTTTTAGGCTTCAGGCCTGCTCTCAGAAAAGTACTGGGCATATGCCAATCTGCTTGGCCTCCCCAAATCATTGCTCTTCTGAATTTCACACATGGTCACCTACCGTTCCTTTCTTTTTTTTTCATCTCTCCAGAAAGCACCCTACCCCTGGACCCGAGCTCATTAGTCTTCCTCCTTAGAGGCCATTTCAGATTTCTCTTGACAGTCTTATTTTATTTGCTAGGGTACAATATTGCCAGCCTCACTCTTCTCAGCCAAGCCTCCAAAGGAAACATGATCCGTTTGCTGCGTCAGATCATTTGGAAATAGATACGACTGGCTTGGCGTCACTCCATGCGGGGCTGTAAACTTGCTCTCTCCCTCTAAGTGGGTTGGGTTGAGCCCAAACTGAGGCAAGAGGTTTCCAAGGGACACAGAGCAGAGGATTGTAGTAGGTGGTAGCGATGTCGTCAGAGGTCCTCTGGCTTGAGTCAGTGTTAACCTTGCACAGTATGCGTGGGCAGCCTTCACGGTCAAACCAAACAGCGAGGTCTTCAACACTGGGGTTCGTGAAACATTGCACAAGAATGGCGGGGGTGCAGGCTTGGTGTGAGTCTCTTCATTCAAGCCAAGTTCTAGTCTAAATTTTTGCGTTTCCAAGATAAATGAAGGCTAGTTAAGTTGATTTTTGAGATGTATGTATCTTGTGCAAAACTAGCAGGGTGTCTACACTGCTGCGGGGCCAATTCTATTGAAATACTATTGGAATCTTGATACACATTTGACCCAAGGTCTCCTTGGATTTTCCAATAGGATTAATTTATACTTTGGCTTAATTTTTCGCAGTGGCGTTTTGCTCTGATTACCTGAAAGGCTGTCTGGTATAATGAAAAGAGTTCTAGGTTGAGGATCAGAAGTCCCAGCTACATTGATCATGGGGCAAGTAATTTAATGTGCCTCAGTTGCCTTATCTACAAGGGAGGACTTGTGCTACTTGGCTTGAAAATCATAAAGCATCATATAAATAAACATAGCGTGGGGTTGGCCTCAGCAGTGGCTGTGTGATTGAATATGAAGAGATTCTGTAGGTTTTATTGAAGCTGTGGACCAAAACAATGTGACAGGGAGATGACCTGGTGGTTAGGTGAGGAGAATACCACCTGTCCTCTTGGAGGGACTATTTTAAACTCAAACGAAAGCCTTTAATCTCACTCATCAGTACTTTTATATACTCTTCCATTTCAGATAATAGAAGCAGGCCATTTGATCTTGTGCCCAATGGGAGAATTTTTCTCCATTTTTCTATGAGGAACATAATGATGATTCTTGATGTTCAATAATCTGCCTTCATTGAACAGCTTCTAGGTCCCAGACATCTAGCTTCTGGGATATAGGAATAAAAATCCTTGACTTCAGGGAGCTCAGTCCTTTGGAAAGATGTGCTTATAAACACAGTTATGGAGAAAAAGCCAGAGAGAGGGCAGTAGAAAAGCAACAAGGTTTAGGACTGCCATTGGCAAACTATGACCCTAGAGCCAAACCCAGTCCACCACCTTTTTTTTTTTTTTTTTTTTTGGTACTGGGGATTGAACTCAGGGACCACTGAGCCACATCCCCAGCCCTATTTTGTGTTTTATGTAGAGACAGGGTCTCACTGAGTTGCTTAGCGCCTTGCTGTTGCTGAGACTGGCTTTGGACTTGCGATTCTCCTGTCTCAGCCTCCCAAAGTGCTGGGATTACAGGCGTGTGCCACAGTGATCAGCTTCCACCACCTATTTTTATGAAGCAAGTTTTATTGGCTAGGCATGATGGTGCATGCCTGTAATCCCAGCAACTCAGGAGTCTGGGACAGGAGGATCACAAGTTGGAGGCCAAGCTGTGCAATTTAGCTAGACCCCATTTCAAAAAAAATTAAGAAGGAGTGGGGATAGAGCACAGTGGTAGAAGGGCCCTGGGTTCAATCCCCAGTACCACCCACACAGAAGAAAAGTTTTGTTAGAACACAGAGATGCTCATTCATTTACATATTATCTATGGCTGCTTTTGCACTACGATGGCAGAATTGAGTAGTTGAGACAGAGACAGTGTGGCCTGAAAAGCTTAAGATAGGTACTTTCTGGCTTTTCACAGAAAAAGTTTTTTGACCTCTGGCTTAAGGGAATCAAATCTTTCAAAGATTAAAGAAGAGAACAGGAGAATGATTTTCCAGTTGGCTAGCACAGTCAAGTACAAGAGCAGGGTTGTCAGAGGACACATCATGTATAAGAAGCAGTGTGCTCTCTTCCCTTTCATGGGCATCGCTGAAGTGGCAGCAGCCATAACAAAGGTCCATCCCTTTGTGACTTCTGACCAAAGCAAGGGCTGCAAAAGGTATTTCAACACATCTTCCTGTGTTCACAAGATAAAGTCTTCCCCTCTTTTCAAAGAGCTGGCAGAGTACAACCTTCAGTCTTGCTCACCTGAAAGGATGATGAAGTTCAGCAGGTACAGACACACTAGAAAGGTCAGCAAATTGGCAAAGGGGTCCAGGATTACAGGAGGAAATGCGCCATCTCCTCTTAGCAGATGCAGTGGTAATGGGCTCACGGCACAATTGTCCATGTGGACATATGTCTCAGTAAGGTGGTTATCATCAGGCTAAACCTAGGCAAGGACTACAAAATGGTCCTTAAACAAAAAGGCAAATCTTGGCAAGTAGGAGAGGAAAGAGGCAAATATAAGAGAGAAACATCTGAGAAGATGCAGGAATAAAGTAACATATAACTTTATAACTTATACCTTAAAACTGCTAAAATGCCAGGTATGGTAGTGTATAATCCCAGCAATTTGGGAGGAAGAGGCAGGAGGATCGCCAAGTTCAAAGCTAACCTCTGCAACTTAGCAAAGTCCTGTCTCAAAAATAAAAAGTGCTAGGGATGTGGCTTAGTGGTTAAGTACTCTTGGGTTCAGTCCCCAATACAAAAAAAAAACAAAAAAAAACTCTGCAAAAATGCTAGATGTGGTGGCACAAGCCTGTAATCCCAGCAACCCAGGGGGCTGAGGCAAGAGCATGATTTTGAGGCCAGCTGTAGCAAATTAGCAAGACTCTCAGAAATTTAGTGAGATCCTGTCTCAAAAAAATAAAGCAAAAAGGATTGGGGATGGAGCTCCATGGTGAATCACCCCCGGGGTTCAATCCTCAGTACCAAAAATAAACAAACAAAAAATAAAAACAAAACTGCTAAAATGAAAAACAAAAACAAAACAAAACAAAAAACCAGCAGCTCCAGCAATGGGAGGTGTCATTGGTACAAGACAGGGAACAACAGATGATGCTGGAAAAATGGGCTGAGGTTGGGTGAAGCGCTCTTTAAGTCAATGCTAGCATGTCTGAAATCCATTCTGTAAACTCTGGTCTCCAAATAAGTTGCAGGTCATAGAATTACACAAGCTGAACCATTAGGCTCAGGCAGAAATTATTGAAATTTTTATTTTTTTTAAAAACGAAATGTGGCTTCATAAAATTTAATATACATGTCGAGAATGGGGTCCAGACTTTTTTAAGTTCCTTGAGATCTTGAAACTAATTATGTAAATACCAAGCACTGCTATTCCAACTTCCACTCTGCCAGTTTTCTCTTCTTTCCAGAATGTAAAGTCAGGGCCCAGAGGTTGGCACTGTTGATATAGCTTTGCAATGAACAGTTAGTTGGGTGACATTAAATTTTAGGGATGGGTAAACACAACTCAGGAACACCTCATGCCATCTAAACTCAGCTTTCCCCTCTGACTTATATGAGTTTCTAAGGCAAAGGAGTCTTTGATTAGGAGGGACGCAGCCACTGCCGCAGCCACTGCTGCCAGTCCCCTCCTGACAGGCATGAGCAATGGATTCTATAGGCAGACACATTCTACGAAGCCTGTGCATAGAATGTGGCTTCTGGGAAGGATTATGGCATTTCTCTTAAGAAAGGGGCCAGGTAGGGGCTGGGGTTGTGGCTCAGTGGTAGAGCGCTTGCCTCACATGCGTGAGGCACTGGGTTCGGTCCTCAGCAACACATAAAAATAAATAAAGATATTTGTGTCTATCTACAACTAAAAAAATATAAAAAGAAAAAGAAAAAAGAAAGAAAGAAAGCAAAAAGAAAGGGGCCACGTAGACCATTAATCTAGTATAGCCAGCTCTCTTTAATCATCTAATCCTTGTCACAAAGAACCCAGTTGCCAAGGGTTCTATATCCTGTCAAGGCTTCAAGAAAAGAGGGGCCTAAACTGAACTGAACAGAGAAAGGATCCATTGAATCCCCTGGGGATAAAGTCTGAGCTGTTCCAGAAAAGATACTCGCACTGTTCTGGAGTCCAAACGTAAAAACCTGGAAACATCAAACAGCATTTCCTTCTCGGTGCTTTACCAAGGAGGGCACGGTGCTCTTCCTTTCTGCCTATCTCTTTGAAGAACTTGGGAGGGGAAAAATGAAAACAAAAACAAATGACAGCAACCACAACCACTTTTTATGGCCACAGATGGAGCTGGGGGCAGGGGCAGAGAAAAGCACGCTCTGCCTGGCTGTCCCAGTTCCCCATCATCTGGGCCTGCTCTGCGACTAAATCTTACTCCCCACACAGAGTCTTCATTCCAGCAACGTCTGTTTTCTTTCCTCCAAGAGGCCACCCAATTCCATTCTTTGCTTTTGGTTGAAATTCCACTCAATGTTGGTCCTCATGAACCTTTATCTCTTTACAAAGTGTCACCCATTCTGCTAAACCCACCCTCTCGCCCTTCTCGTGATTAGCTGGAGATTCACATTGAACTAGGGCCCTCTTGTGTGTTTCTCTAACTGATTCAGGTCTCACCAGCTGACTTTCTTGAGAGGATGTGTCATTATGTATTTCTGTAGAAATGAGTGATCAAGTTGGAGAATAAACAATAACTTATTCCTATACAAAGAGCATGATCTTGGAAAATGGAATCAAACTGAATAAGGGGGAGATAATGCTCATGGCTTATGTCAACTGTCAAAGAGTTCTGGCTTTATAAGAATTCTCGCAATCCATTCAGAGCTGGCGTGTGGTCTGTGCCTCCAACAAGGTGCAAGGAATTTGGAATTCTGTGTGTGCCCTGCACAGATGATTTGAACTCTCTAGATCTTGCATTTTTCAAAAGCACAGGGTATGGTTCCACAGGAAGCATTGAGAAGGGGCAGAGCCAAGGCAGAACTGTCCACGGGGTTTTCTCTGTCCATGTGGGGGTGGGGCTTCTGGGAATGAATGCCAGCACAGACGTGCCCTTGCACCGGATAACAGCGCCCGAAGGAAGCACTGAAACAGAAGACAGCCCTAACTCTCTCACTGTATTGATAAAGAAAAAACTCCAGAGTCTTAGCCAACAGCAGCCTGGAGGATGTGGGACCCTGACGGAGGCCATAGTTTAGCCAGAGGAGGAAAAAAAGTTCCTCCTTTCTCATTCCTTCCCCCAAATTAAAACAATGAAAATCAGTTCTCATTATCCCGATAATTAAGTCCCATTCAGCCAGCTGACAGCAGCCAAAGAATGATTTTTCTGTGCTGCACTGTGTGGCTGCCCTCCGCGGCCCCATTCATGGACCACTGTGTGCATTTAATCACCCTTAGCTGGGCTGAGCTAATGAAATGCTGGGGCCTTGCCCTGCCCTGACCCTGCTGCTATTTCTATCTGAGCTCAGCACGTCCTTTGCTTGACAGTTGCAACCGAACAAGCAGATTTTTCTCTCCCATCTATGGAGTGTAAAGAGCCTATTTTGGCAGCCTGTGGGGCTGGGGACCCCGCTGGAAACCCGGTGAATGCCCCTGGAGGTTAATGTGCAAAGCTGTTTTCCAGACCAAAGGGTGGGAGGGGGGAGGGAGCGCTGGCGACTGGAAAACGAGGAGGGCTGTGGCCCCTTGGAGGAAGGGCTGGGAGCTCTTCAGGGGCAGAAAGGGAAGATGAACCTAGAAGAAGGGGCCATGCGATGGGGGCAAGTTGATCTGTCCTGATGCAAACCTGAACAAGAGCCCTTTGTCGGTTATCAAAAATCTCCCTCCCTCTCTGGGGTCAAAGTGAGAAAATCCATCCCCTTGGGTTTCCAGTTCACATGGCGTGGTGAAAGGAAAGGATCCCGCAGAGGGAGACTGCTCTCTTGAAATTCCTGTTTTAATGAGTCCCCAAGATTCTGAAGTTCGGGACTAAATTGCCAAAATTATAGGCATTTATCCATATTGACATTTAGGAGCTTACATTTAGCTGATGGTGGAAAAAAATAAAACCCAAAACTTTTTTTGAGGGAAGTTGGTGAGAAGAGACTAAAACCATGTATTAAATGAGAGAGCATGATGGCTTTATAAAAATCGAAAGGACATATGTAAGAAGGACTTAAATAAGGGTGACAAACTCCAATGCCCCCAAGGACCAGAGAGGTCAGAGGTCACCAAAATGAGTGAAGGGAGACAGGTGGGAACTATGACCAATTAGAAAACACCCGCCAAGTCTTAGCTAGAGAGGCAGTTGTTGTGTAGCTCTGGTGACTTCATGCCATTCAGGTAGACAGGCCCCGAATTACATGACCCCCCCCCACTTTCTTCTCTTCCTTCTTTCCTGCCCACCCTCCTCTTTCCTTCCTTCCTTCCTTCCTTGAAACCAGACATCTCTATTCTTATATGAAGTCTCCAATTGTTAATGTTGGAAACTAATTCAAGATGTGAAACACACACACACACACACTCTCCACACACACACACACAAATGGTGTACAGGCCAAACAAAACATGTTGGCATACTGTAAGCCCACCCCTAAAATTTGGAGGGCCTGGGGCAAGAGTATAAATAGAGTCCACATATCCTATATCTAAATATTTCAAAGGTATAAATCAAGCTCATGAACTGTTAAACAAAATATGTTCTCTCAGCCTACAATGAAAATATATGCCTAGCAACATGGAAACCAGGCACAAATTCAGAATTCTGAGATACCTTGGAGTTGTTCACAGAAATGGAGCAGTAGAGGAAAAGCTGGCTCCTGGCCCCCAGCCCTTCTCTCCTTTCCCCACCTCCATCCTGCATTACCAGGTGTCTTATATATCTTAGCCCGCAAGTCAAGCTCTATCTGTCCCCCTACACCTGCCCCTTGGCTTAGCACTGTACATATCAGATGTGCAGATTGGCCTGGGGGACATACTCAAATGGACTTGGTCATGTTTGACAGGACTCTGGTCTAGAAGGAGCATGGGCTTGGTGATCACTCCTCTTTGGTCCATGGGACAAGAAAGAGTCATAGTGAGGGCCTTTAGTTGTAGGGTCTCAAGGCAGGGACCCCTATTAGCAAGACTGAGTGTGTTATTGGCCCCAATTTGGGAACTCTGACTTAAATAAGCAAATGCCTGTGAGTGAAGATGTCTTGATTTTTGGCTTGTTTTAATAACTAACTAGCTATGTGACCTTAGATAAATCAATGTTTGGCTAATCAGTTTCTACATCATAAAATGAGGACAGAATACCTCTTCTAACCAATTTGCTTGAGAAATAAAATAAAATTATGCATCTGAAAACACACTAAAAAGTAATAACTTGAGAAATAAAAAGGATGACTCAGAAAAAAACTTCCATAGACACAAATTTTGCCCCAGCTCCAGCCCTGAAAAGTCTTTGTTTTAATTCCAGGTATAAGCTAAGCCTAGAAGAACTGAAATGACAATACTTTTCATTGAGGATTTTTCCTCTCTTCCACCAATCCATTAGGATGGGTCTCCTATCATATTGTTCTTAAAAAGCTATTACAAAGGTAATAAACCAAAACCTGGGATTTCAGTGGTTCATGGACTGACTGAAAGCACAAGAGCTTTTCCTGTCTCCTTAACTGTCCACATAGCAGTTAGGCTTTGTGGATGTTTCTTGAGTCAGAATGCCTAGCGCCCATTTTGCCTTCCTAATAACACTTTGATTTCCTTTTGGGGGATTATCTTTTCCCTGTAGGATACAGTCTGTACACACTGCTGGTAATCAGGCTTGTGATCCATGTTAGTCCAATCAGATGCTCTCTCAATGGAAGGTGAATTTTGGACAGAGGAACAAAGAGAGTGGACATGTTGGAAATTTCATCCCATCCAAGTGAAGTATCCTGACCAGATACTTGTGACCTTTGATGTGGTTCTTGATTCTTAGCTTCTAGAAGTTTGCTTGCTTTCTACCCATTTCTAAGACTGGTTTTCCAACCTTCCTCTCATCCTGCACGCCTTCTCCATCTTTCTTTTAAAAAAGGATGTTATGTTAGCCAGAGGTATTGCTGTTGCACACACCCAGAGAGAACCTTGGTGGCTATGGTGGCACCAGAGAACTGTGGTGCTGACCTTCAGGCCAGCTTGCTAAGTGCTATTGAGACCTTCCACATGCCTTGACCACAGCGAGAGCATAACTCACTAAGGGAAATGACACAGAGGCTCGACATTGAAGCAGTGGCACCATCCCAGGCTTCCTCCACCCAGTCACACATATTCATTTTCTCTCTTGGTTTTCCTGGAATGTTGGAACGTTCATTTAGTTTTTCACTTAATAGTATGAGCTGTTCATAAAATGGCCAGCAGAATCCAGCACTTCAAAGGGCACTCCCAGAATGAGATTGTAGTTGGAACCAATATAACAGTGAGTCAGCCTGGTGCTCACAGACCTGCTGTTAGATCGATGTGTCAAGATCACATGCTTAGAAATTAGGTTCCAACGCACCTGACTGCCCTCGAGAGAAGTTAGTGGAAAAGGGCAGAGGGCTTGCCAGGTGTCTGAGTGAGGATATGTGGGAACTAAAAAATAACGAAGGGAGACACGCAGGGGGTGAAGATGTGGGGGGAGGAAATAAAAAGATCTGGGAACTGTTGGCAGAAAAGTACCTGATCACCAGGAGAGATGTACAAGAATGTAGGACATTGGGGCAGAAAATACCCGAGACTGGCTTTTAGACTAACTTTTGAAATCAGTGTTAATAATTACTGTTTAAATTGGGGCAAGGGGTAGTAGGGATTGAACCCAGGGGTGCTTAACCCTGAGCCATGTCCCCAGCCCTTTTTAATATTTTATTTAGAGACAGGGTCTCACTGAGTTGCTTTAGAGCCTCCCTTAGTCACTGAGACTGGCTTTGAACTCACTATCCTCCTGCCTCAGCCTCCTGAGCTGCTGGGTTATTGTTTAAATTTTAACTTCAGTCATCATGAGTGTCCAGCCTCTGGTTATTTGCTATCACCTGGGTTCTTATCCTGAGATTGCTCTGAGTATCCACCAACCATAGGAAGGAGAGTAAGCATGCAGAGGCTCTAGAGCTGAGCCAAAGCTAGTGAGAGAGCCCTGGGTTCTGCCCCCAGCCCTACAAACAAACAGAAAACAAAACGTACAAAGCACTTAGTAATATCCCTGGCACATTAGTGCTCAATAAATATTAGTTAATGTTATTCAATTTTAAAATATTTATTGAGCATCCACAGTGTTCCAGGCACTGTTCCCATACTTGAGATAGATCAGTGAGCAAAACACGAAGATCTCCACCCTTGGGGGGTTTACATTCTAGCGGGGGAGACACCATAAACAATGTTGGTGGTATTACTGCTATCTGACCCCTGATCCACCCACTCCACTGAGCTTTCTGGAAATCCTTTAAATCCTAAGTCCTTTATCCTCTTTGAACATTCTGTTGGTCTTCAAGCTTTAACTCAAACCTGGCTGGCCCTGAGGATTTGGTTTTCCCCACAGCACTCAAAACTGGAACTGGGTTTTCTCTCACTATGTATCCCAGAGCCTGAAGTAGAGAAGTGAGCTTCCTGCTTCCTACTGCTACTTCCAGACCCTTTTATGTGTATATACATACACACACATATATATACATAAAAATGCATGTATATATATATTATTTTATTTTACTATTATTTTTAGGTTTTGGTGGTGCAGCTTAGATTGAACCCAGGGCCTTGCATAATGCTAGGTAAGCACTTTACCAGAGTTACATCCCCAGCTCTTTTTATTTTTAATTTTGAAACACAAATAACTGGGATTATAGGCCTGTGCCACCTCACCAGGGTTCCTCCTTTATCCTTTATAAACCATGGCTATTCCCAGCAACTCAGAAAGCTGAGGCAGGAGGATCGCAAGTTCAAAGCCAGCCTCAGCAACTTAGCGAGACCTTGTCTCAAAATAAAATATAAAAAAGGGCTGGGGATGTAGCTCAGTGGTTAAGTGTCCCCGGGTTCAGTTCCCAGTACTAAAAAACAAACAAACAAACAAACAAAAACCGTGGCTATTTGGTTGTCCGTCCCTGCAGACCAGCCGACCCTCTCCCACCTCCTTGCTGTGGGCACCAGCCTCTCTGTTCCTCAGCTGTTGAAACCTTGGGCACTAACTCCCCATCCTCCTTTCACCCTGTGCTGTCGTTATTCTTGGGGCCTTTAATACCTTGCTCTCCGAGCCCCTGCACCCCCTCATTTCCACTCATTTCTTCCACTCTCCTCAGCTACATTGAAAGGCCACAGCCTACGCCTGTCACACCACCTTTCAGGCCTAGATTTCAGTTGTCCTATGGCAACACCATTTCACCCTTCCAGCCGCCCTTCCCCAGCAAGTCCTTGATCCTAATAAGACCTCCAGTCACTTAAGTTGATTCACTCATTCTTATTATTTTTCATTACTTTGTTTTACTTGTCAGTTCCTCTCATTCCTTTCTCTCTCTCTCCATCCATAATCGATCCCATGGTCCATTACTAATAATCACTCTTACACCTCTTTGTCACTCATGCCAAACCCACCTAGCAACACACCAATATCTGATTAAACCCACCTACTGGTTTAGGCTGCAAAGGCCCTAAAGCAGTTTAAGATTAACAGAGAAAATAGTTCAACTCAATTGACTGATTACATTTTGAATCCATGACTTAGTCCTCAAGTGTCCAAATAGGCTACACTGCTTCCCTAGAAAGTTCATTTTAATTTTTCTAAGAGCACTAGTTACATCTCCTCCCCTCAAACCCCTACTGATTATTTGCTCTTAGCTGATGATGTCAACCCATGTCTCTTTGAGAGAAGAGAAATAACCAGACAGGAACTTCTTCATTTCCAACTGTGACATCTGTGAAACTACTAACCTAGTACGTTGTCCCTTACATTAAAGGCAACTCCCTCTACTTGTGCTGGATGCCTAGCCTCTCTTGATGTCCCAAGGACTTTGTTCCCAAGGTCATCTGCCTCTCTTCCAGCAGTTTCTTCTGCTCTATGGATCATGCTCATCAGTGTACAAAGTGTTCAGGTAGAGTCCTATCTTGAAAAATTCTCCTTTGATATGACATCCCTTCCAGCTATCATTTTACTCTCCCATTCCTTCTAATTTGTTTTATCTAATGTATGCAGAACGCTGCTGACTTTGATATATTGATGTTATATAAGCAAACTTCTTACTTATAATAATTTCCCTACACAATGATTTTTTTTGCATTAACAATTTCATTATCTTTAAAGAAAGATAGCTTTGTCTGTTCTCTTTCCATTCTTATTCCTCATTTCTCATTGCACTGATAGGATTTCTGGAATGATAGTGGATAACAGGTGATAATAGCTATCTTTGTCTTTTTTCTGCATTTCATGAATATGCATACCAGGTTTTACTTTAGATGTGATGTCCATAAAGGTATTAGTAATAGATTTCTTATCAAGTTATGGAAATTACTTTCTATTTTTCGTTTGCTGTGAGTTTTTTTTTAAAATAATATAGGAGACTTGGATTCTATTAAATGATTTTTCTGCATCTATGTAAGTTGATCATAAACATTTTGCATTTAATCTGTTTCTCTAGTGTATTCTATCAGTCATTTCTGATGTTAAATCATTCTTGATTTTATTTTTTAACTTTTTTTAGTTGTAGATGGACACAATATCTTCTTTTAATTAATTAATTTATTTTTCAGGTGGTGCTGAGGATTGAACCCAGTGCCTCATACATGTGAGGCAAGCGCTCTACCACTGAGCCACAACCACAGCCCTCATTGTCGCTTTAAATAAATACTACAAAAAGGTTTTTTTAAACACACACACACACACATCATATCTGGTAATATTTTATTTAGGAATTTTCACCTGTCTTTGTAACAGCATAGTCTATAATTGTATTCTTAGGTTTGGTATCAAGTTTATAACAGTCTCATAAACAACTTTCCCTCTTTTTTTATACTATAAAACAGTTTGTATGACACGGGGTTGGCTGTTCTGTGGTGGTTAATAAAACATTCCTAGAAAGCCACCTATGCCCCGTGTCTTTAAGGTGGGAGATTTGGAGTAATGATTCAATTTCTTCATGGGTTATTGGTTGATTTGGATTTTCTAATAAATTATCTTTGATTAATTTCAAAAATTCACTTTTCTAAAACAAAGTATTATGGTCATCTATTGGCATTAAGTTGTTTATAAAGTTGCTCAGTCAATTTTTTTAATAATAGTTTTTCATCCTGACTGTATCTGTACTTGAGTTACGTTTTCTTTTCAATTCTTAATATTTATTGCACTTTGTTCTCATCTTCCAGAGCAGTTTGCTAGAGTTTTATCTATTTTAATAGTCATTTAAAATACTCAACTTCTGGATTTGTTTGCTCTATTTATTGTTTCTTTGGTTGTTTCCATTTTCCATTAATTTTTGAACTTTTAATTTT
>CM053401.1:30032842-30093751 GCA_028644305.1 Xerus rutilus
CCTCCACCACTTTTGAGGAGCTATGAGCTAAGTCTTGAGGAGCCAAGTGGCCTGAGTATCAGGAGCTCTTGGTTGTCCTTGCAGGGAGCCTTGATCCTCTGACAGTATGCCATCAGAGCCCTCCCAGGCAGCCTGGGTGAGTCAGGCCGGGTTGTCAGTGAGTCAGCACCGAGATGCCCTCTCCCACTGCCTTGCACAACTCTAAACATAGATCACTCATCTGGCTGTGGCACACCAGAGCCTACTTCCTGAAGGAGATGTTCGTGGGAAAGAAAGTTCAAAAAGAGGATGTGCACACCTGAGCTTCCACGCTGTGGGTAATGGGAACTCTTTTCAGTTGCTTGAGGCATGATACTCGGCAAACCACGAAGCAGCTGGCTTTTCCTGATGTGCCAAATGACTTGCACTGAGGTCCGGGACCCATTTAAGAATAAGAACAAGAATAAGAATAACAATATCATGAAAACTTTCATAGCACTGAATGTTTACCAGATACTTCTCTAAGCACTTGGCACATATTAACTCAAGTTTTTTACCCATTTTACAGATAAGAAAACAGGCATGAGTTCAAATGATGTTCTCAATGTCATCGAACTTCTAAGAGTCTGAGCCAGAACTCAGGAATTCAAGTTTCTTGACCTAATTCAAGAGTTTGACTTGCCTGTTCATGGGGAGGAAAGGGGAAGGATGGGAGAAAAATCACAAATATTTTCTAGCAGATAGTTTCTCAACCCCAAGGATGTCTCAGAGTGGCTCCTGGCACATGGAAAGGCACAGCTCTGTCATGCTAATTCCATATTCCAGAGCTCATAGAAATTATGACTGGTTATCTAGGAGAAAAACCTCCCAGGCCCGGAGCCAGCATGCTGGGGAGTGTGAGAAACTCCTCCGTGTAACATGTAACATCTCAGGGTGTGTGGGCCACACTGAGGAGAGGCCCCGGCACGCTGTCCAGAAGCGAAACCCATCTTATGAAGAGACCCTGCCCAGGAAGCTCTGGTGGCTGAAGGGCCCACATGTAGATGCAGCATGGCCAAGAAGACTTTAGAAATGTCGGGGCTCAGGAGGAGGATGCTGAGGTAGTGATCGTGGTTTTCAACCCCCAGGCTCATGGAACCTGGAGGAGCTTGTCCTATTCCCTGGGGGTCAAAATCCACGATAATCCTGAAATAGTTTCCTATGGCTGTTCTAGCAAATAACCACAAACAGTGGCAATACAAATTTATTATTTTATACTTCTGGAGGTCAAAAGTGTGACACCTAAAATCAAGGCGTTGTCAGTGCGGCCTTCCTGTCCGGAGGCTTTAGGGAAGACTCCGTTTTTTGTTTTTGCCAGTTTCTAAAGGCTGTCCGTGTTCCTTGGTTCATGGTTCCCTTCCATCTAGAAGCCAGCAATGGCCCACTGTGTCTTTCTCACATTGTATCACTTTGACACTGACTCTTCTGCCCCCGATTCCACATTTAAGGAAAGTCACGATGACATGCAGCCTGCCTGTATAGTCTATGATGATCTCCTTATTCTAAAGCCAATTGATTGGCAATCTTGATTTCATCTGCTGCTTTAATTCTCCCTTGCCATGTAGCATAATCGCATGTTGCAAGGATAGGATGGGACCCTCTTTAGGAGGACATCAGGCTGCCTATTACAGGCCCCAAATGGTAAAACCGAGACTCCCTATCACAGACATTCTTGGCGCAGTTGAGGGAATGCTGAGCAGCTGGTGGTCTCTGCTGCTCACTGAAGAAGAACCATTGTGGACCTGCTTCAGAGAGCAAGCTGGGAAATCACATAATTGGTTTCTAAAGAGCTACAGATGCACCCTTGTTCTTCTTTTTGTGGTGCTGGGACAAAACCCAAGGCCTCACACATGCTAGGCACGCTCCACCACATTAGTCCCACACCCATCTTCTTGAGAAATCTGAAAACACTTTTTGTCTAGAGCCGTAATGTGTCTACTCCCTGTCAGAACCTAGGGCAGAACTGTCCCATGGGGTCAAATCATTGATGCAGGCAACATGGAATCTTCCAGAACAATGACCACATGGGATAGTTTGTAGGAGAGCATGAGCATTCTCCCACTTAACTTGGTTCAAAATCTCAAAAGAATATAACCAGAATATTCCCTCATCATGTGTCTTGGATTTGTTTGGCACATTTTATTTATTAATTTTTAATTGTTAATTTTTTTGGTACCAGGGATTGAATTCAGGTGCACTCGACCACTGAGCCACATCCCCAGTCTTGTTTTGTGTTTTATTTAGAGACAGGGTCTCACTGAGTTGCTTAGCGCCTCGCCGTTGCTGAGGCTGGCTTTGAACTCATGATTCTCCTGTCTCAGCCTCCCAAAGTGCTGGGATTACAGGCATGTGCCACCACACCCAGCTTGGCACACTTTATTTAAAACCAGCCAGGGCTTGTGAATTGTTCACTCACCAGGTACTAGGGTAGTGAGTGTAGAACTCTCGATGTGCTTTTATTTCTTGGTATTGAAACAACACTATCAGGAGAGAACAGGCCCTATCTCATCCCAGTCAAGGTTTACTCTATCCATACATTTACCTTTCTACTCTGCTCTGGTCATTTCTCAGCCTTAGTCTGTCAGCTTCTGAAGGTTTAATTTTTTAATTTTAATTTTATGGAATGTCTAAGCCACTTTGGAATCATGGCTGTGGCTCTCTTGCTGGGTTCCTCACTCCATGGGCCTTTGGGCAGCTTGTTGGCCTCTCTCTGCCTCAACGGTCCTCATGTGCACTGTGAGGATGATGGCAGCGCCTACTTGGCAGGGCTGGAGTGAGGAGCAGATGAAGCACGAGGAGTCCTTAGAATAGTGCCCAATACTTGGGAACACTGTGATCCATCTTAGCTGTTGTTATTTGCAAAAGATTGGATAAGAGATAAATCGCTTTTTTTGTAGCCACAAACCAGCTATTTTGATGCCACTGGAACACTGATACACCCATCTTGACCCTACAGACACATTTCTGAGCAAGATCCCTTTTTCTGCTTGATAGAAAGAGAATATGGAAGCCTCCCTCAATAATATTCTGTTCTATGGGAATCTTATTCCTGCAAAGGCTATTTCTTATAACAGAGGGCAGAAAACAAATCCCCTGTCAAGTGGGTAAATGACAGGCAGTTGAGACCTGGGTACTTACGCCAGGGCCCAGAGAAAGCTCCTCTACACAGCTTGGGTTAGGGACAAAAAAAAGCAAAGTGGGTTCTCTCAGGGTTCTTTGGTGCCCACTGTTTGCCCTAATCCTAACCCAAACTCAAAAGGAACTTCCTATACAGCGCCATCTTGCCTTGACCATCAGTACAATCCTGTTAACTCAAAATGCTTCCCAATCTGTCTCACGAACAAATCTTGGCCAGGACACTGTACCGTGGCTTCAACCTCCATACCCCAACTCACTTTCCACCCTCAACTTTGAGGCACTGTGTTGACTGTCATGGGACTGTCTAAGAGGTATTTGCCTTCAGGCCCCACCCCACCCCAGGGCAACTTGCTGCCCTCTGACCTTCACCGTGGTGTTCTGCTTTTCATTCCTAACAGCAGTTACTCAACCTGTCTCCCAGTGGCCAGGTGTCACCACCAAGCCCAGAAATGCTTCAGGGCCTGAGAACCTTGACTCCCTATGGTACACAAGCTGCATAAATTCCTCAAATATTCACCCTGAAACAGGATTCAATTTCTCTCACCAAGTTGCAGCTGAGGAAAACCATTCTCAAGACAAGCAAGGAAAGCTGTCAGAGAACCATTTTGCATTTTACTCAACATCAAACGCATTCCAGGCCTTATCTAATCAGAGAGCCTCTTCAACAGTGGTGCAGAGGCTGTTCCTACAAACTGTGCTGAGCCAGGAAGAGGGCCTTGATTTTCAAATGCAAAAATAATGGCACTTTCCTCTTTTGGCACAGGCAAAGTTGGCTGGCAGCTGGAGGTTTGGGGTGACCTCTGACCCTCTCCCACAGTTCCTCCCAAGTCCCACTGCACAACACTAAGCCACCCTCAAATCCCAAGCTCTAATTGGCTCTGGTTTGTTTTGCTTTTCTCTTCTACCCAGAGCTTCAAAAGGCACTTCGATAATTGTTTGAGGCACGAAAAAGGCAGGTTTCAGCTTTCCTAACTGGAATTGGAGGTAATTACTGTCTTCCACACACGAGCTGGTACATGCTTCAAATCAGATGGCTCGTGATTGTTTTATAGAGGGTGGCTGGGCTTATGAGCTAGGAGGAGGATTACAGAACCTTCCAAAGGCTCTGTTTCGGAGAGAGAAGAATCCAGATACCTCAGAAACGGTGGGAAAGTCTTCTGTATTCTTTTGCTGTCCCTCCGATCTGCCCAGAAGGTTTGGCCTGAAAAGACTGTGTCCTCAACCCCATCCTGGAAATTCAGGAGGCCTTTTGGGGTTTTCTCTCAAGAGACAGAAGAGGACACCCCAAATCACTCACATCTTGTTGTAATCAGCAACCATGGGCTTGACCTGAGCTGTCCTCCTGTCAATCCTCAGAATGAGGACAAACCCAATAAGAGCTGCCTCAGAGAACCAGAATAGAGATACAGTTTTGCGCTGTTAGAACAGCAAACGCAAAGAAGGCCAGTCTTAGGCTTGCATCGGCCCCCGCACCACCACCCTAAGTGTGAACTCTCACACTCAGGAAGTAGGAGCAGGATCCTGTTTCAAATCCCTGCCTGCTTGCCTGTGTCCACAGGTTGCTGACTCACATCTCTAACCTCCATGGCCTCACCTGTGGAATGAGAACAGCAACTGACCCCACTTCATGGGGTGGCTGTGAAGCTGAAATGAGGTTAACCCATGTAAAGTGCTTGGCGTCGGTCCTGTAGCTAGTAAGTGCTTAATAAAGGTTAGCTACCATAATAGAGGCATGGTTACTGGTGCCAAAGGAGCCATTCTGAACCTTCTGGAGCTTTTCAAGACTGGAGATGAAGAAATGGAGGAAGAAACGAAAGTGTTAAGAGAACAACGGAAGAACAGGGCAACAGCCCCACCTTAAAACATCTTCCCAAAGGCATCACCTTAAACACTAGGTTGCCTGAAGCACCGCAGATTAGAGATAACTGTTGCCTGTTTGCCACAATATATCTCAAAGAGAAAGAACTTGCTGGTTAAACATCATTCATACCTCGATGTGGACTGGTTGCTTTCTTCCTGCTACCTGCACTCATAGAATCTACCGCAGGCAGAGGGCTTGGGTTAAGGAGAGGAAGGAAGAGAAAGTAATTTAGAGTCTGGAAGCACTGTTCAGGACCAGACCAGTTGTTCAAATTCAATTCACTGGCTGGCCCACAGACGGCCAGCCAGGCTCATGGGAAAAGGAAAGGTGAGCCAAACACGTCCTGGGAAACTGCATTGCTTTTCTGACTGGCTCCTGCTCTGCCAAGCTCTGCCTATAGGTGGCCCAAGGTGCAGGCCTCAGCCTTTGCCTCTCTCTTACTCTCATCCCTAAATGACTTCAACCAGGTGGAGAGCTCGTGTGGGCTCTAAGAGACTGACTCCCAGGATTTCTCTCTTGACTTGGATATTCAATGGTGTGCTTGCCATCTCCCTTTCAAATGTCCCAAATAGAATTCTCAACTCTCCTCATCCCAACTCATGCCACTAAAACCAATCAACATAGCCCCCCCACCCCAGCAAGGTCTCCATGTAAATATTCTCCCTGCAAATGACCTTGGAAGGCAGTTACTTTTTTCTTGTTACCATATGCTTTTCTTTCATAGCCCTTAACATAATGTATAATCACACATTTCTTTTTATATTAGATGTATAATATTTGTTTCCTAATAAAGTTCATGTGAATGAGGTGACATTTCTGTCTTTTGTTCTTCCCTACACCTAGTCCAGTGTTTACTTGTGAAATTTCCTCACTGTGTTTATCTAAATCTAAAAGAAACCACCGTCTTGAGAAGGATCCTGGGGTCAGGAAGAGTTTCTATGCACAAAGAAAGGCCTTGAAACCTGTCAAAAAATTCTTGAGATTACTCACATCTTATTTTCCTGAAGTGGGCCATTTGGCCTTGTTCCTCTGCTATTTGACAGAGCTTCATATTTAATAAAAGCCCTGAACAGTGAGAACAAACATATGATCATAAACATGGTGAACCGCTGCAAGCTTAAATTGATATAGGGAGTGACTCAATTACATGCATAAACATGGTTGACTCTCAATTATCCATTCCAGTGGATAATCTAATAGCCAATAATCTAATAGTTTATAATTTAATAGCCTATACCCCTGACAGTTTTACATGTGGCGTCGGATTATATTTCTGAATTTGCATCAGATATAGGGAGCTTTGGTCCTTAGGAATTCACAGTACTTTGAGCTCATATGTCCAATGTCACTGCCTCAGTCACCTATTAAGGCTCTGGGTTCCAACTACATATAGGAAAAATAGTAGATTATGCTTGGGAGGAAAGTATATTGGTTTTCAGTCATAAAAACTGGAGTCCAAACCCCAGCTCTTCCACAGCACCAGGCCCAGACTTCGTTCCTCATCACCTGGGCCTGTTTCAAACACAATCCAACTTTGAGAAAAAACTGGTGTGAACCACCCCTCAGGCAGGTGAAAAACAAGTCTAAAGCAGATTTGGGGTCTCCACACACTTTCTGTTTCCCATCTGGGAAAAGAAAGACTTCTCTCTTTTCTTTTTTCTGCCTTAAAGTACCTTCTCTTCCATGCTCAGGGAGATAGTCAGAGGTCTTTGCTTTACAAAATCTGGTTGTGAAAGTTCCTAATTATGTCTGTGCATGTTTGAAAGAAAGCTGCTGTCCTGATCAATCTAATATGGAAAACTGACTGTGGGCTTTCCCCGGGCTCCAGTGGCTCCACTGATGGTACAAATTGACGGTGACTTTCTTCATGATGATGCATATATTTGGGCATGTGCTGGTGCTGTCTTGGGTCTAAGTCTCAAGGTTGCAAAGTAGAGACATCCTGAGATACAAGGCAGAACCAGTCATATTGCCAGCGAGTGGCTGGGACCTCAGAGTTCCCACCTCCTTTTCCTGTCATGAAGTTTGTTTCTCGAGGGAAAACAGCTGTCCATTCCCAGGCCAACTGGGATTGACGCCAGCTGTTTATTCCAGATGCCAAGAGCCAAATGCACACCCACTCTCCTCTCCCACTCCTTAAGCCTGAAGTCTCACATTTTATTGAATTTATGAATAACCCTTAGGGACTTGCTAAGAAGGCATTTCTCCAGGCACTACCTCCAGAGAAGCAGATTCAGTTAGTTCAGGTTGGCCAGGAAGTCTGCATGTTTAGTAATAACACCTCTAGCCCATTTCATCTTTTCCCTAGAAAATTCCAATGTAATTGGTCTGAGAATTATATTTGGAGTGGGAGCTGTGACAGTGGCAGCACTGGTAAATGCCTAACAACTAGTTCAGGTGCAGAGGGGATTCTGGTTTGCAGCTTGCCAATTTTGGTGGTGTAAATATTTCCACCATGGTCAATGCAGCTACCAACATGACGTCATGATTATGACGGTGGGAAAAGGTATGTGCAATCAGTTCTTACAAGCCCAGAATGATGGGTTCCAGCACACCATGTGGTGGAAACTTCTGGATGCTGCCAAATGCTGGCTCCTGGACTCCAGGATAGAAGGGCCACTATTCAGCCCAGGATGTCACATTCCTAGTTTTTTCCTAAATCCTTAGCTCTTTGAATGGTTTGTTTTGGTGATGGCTCCCAGAGACCTCTAGGGATTCCAAACCAGAAAGAGAGGCAGAGGAAAGAGAAAGAGCTCCTGGGGAAATGCCATTAGTGGAGGATGCTGGCCACAGCCACGCTCTTCACTTGATGTAGGCCAGCTTTCAGCAAGGGAAGGGGTTTTCAAACACCTGCTTCAGCCTTCATTTGATAAGCTTTCTGGTCAACTCACATCAACCTGATCCTGCTGACCTGGAGAAGGATAAAAAGACTGAGTGTCAGGGACCTGAGGGGATGAAAGGGGACGGGGGAGGACCGTGGAGTGGTCATACGACCTGGGGTCACCAGCAGCTTAAGGCTTCCCCTTTGTCTCCTTGCTCTGGCCCCACGTTTGAAGGTTTTGGTGATTTCCTCTCACCCGCCGACTAGGCGAACAGATGTGGAAAGGTCTCCAGTTCTCAGGGTTCAGGACAGTGGCTTGCTGATGCCGCATTCACAGACAGGGTAGCTACACAGTCACTCAGCAAGTGGCTGAGCCCAGTCAGGTGTGGGGTTCAAACCACCCCTGCACTTTTGCCATGAAAGGATGTGTGGGCTACGCTGAACAAGAATGAAAAACAACCGCCTCCCTGCTCTGTCTTGTGCCAAGTCCCCGTTGCAGGAATTCCAAGGCACTGTAGGAGAGGCCATGCCTGTAGCTCTTCAATAGCAATAAAAACTCACGGACGCTGTGGACATTTGAACGAATAAAGCCTGTGGGGCTCTGGTCCTTACTGTGGGTACTGTGGATATGAGCATGTGGCCCACTTTGAGCCCAGAACGAGAAGGGACCTTGCCACTCTGAAATGCCCGTCTTCTGCATCCACTCAGCTTCTGCTGCTCACGGGATGAAGGGAACGGAGCAGAGTGCCACAGGAAGGGCACAGCTGTTACCTTCCTCATCGCCTTATTTATTCAACACTGACAGTCTGAGGAATTTCTCAGAGCCTTACCAGTGGGACAAACAAAAGCATAAAGATTACCCTAATCTCCCTTAAATAAAGAACCTGCCTCAGATCTAGTCCATCCACAAGAATAAGCTGCTGCCTAATGATGTGTTCGCTAGCTTATGCAATAAGCAGTGGCCATTACAATTTTGCACAAAGACCTGGTACATGCCTGTCTTAGCATGTAGCAGTCACCTATAAATGCTACAAGGAATGGCACCCATTTCCCTAAAGCAGTGGTTCTCACAGTGAGGTCTAGGGGTCCCTGGGATCTCTGAGGCCCTATCAGGGTGTCCACAAGGCCAAAAATGATTTTCAAAATAATACTAAGATGATATTTGCCTTCTTTACCATGTTGACATTTGGGTAAAATTGCTGGCTCCAGACTATACTGGCAGTCATGGTATTCTTTACTGTTGCAAACTTGTAGGGGGCGAGGGGGAGCCAGTTTCACTAAAAAATGTTCTAGATGAAGCAAAGTTATGAATTTTATAAAACCTTGTCCAAAGTACACTTTAAAACAACAACAACAACAACAACTATTCTGTCATGAATTGGAAAGGAGGCATCAAGCTTTTCTGGTATACCCTGTAGTGTGATGCTATCTATGGAAAAATCTGTGGGTGAGTGTTGGGTTGCAGGTGGAGCTAGCCATTTTCAAGGACACTGTGTTACTTCAAAAGCACCAAATAACTATGGTGATTCAGACTTGGTCATTTAATAAATGTTTTCTCAAAAATGAAAAAAACATTGTCATTTCAAGACAGGTAATTGATACTATTTATTGTCAAAATAGAAGCTTTCAGCAAAAATTAAGTTTTAAAAACTTGTATCTGCTTAATAGCATCCCAATGCTTATAGAAGTTTCTGATGAGATCAGTGGTGATATAGAAAAATATGAATTGTTGGCTTTCATCATGGTATATATCAAACAGGAAGATTTGCATAATGTAATGAGGCAATAGTTCCCAAATAACCCATGCACATACTATTATAAAATCATGCATGGGCAAAAAATTTATTCAAACTATAAGGCAGACCAAATGGATTTTAATGTGACTGAGAACAAAAGTTCACTGGTACAGTTTCAAATTCCACATTGCAATAAACCTTTAGTAAACTACCATTAGTTGAGTTTGGGTAAAATGTCAAAGAAAAACATCCATAATTATCTGAAAAGGCCATTAAAATATTCCTTCCTTTCCCAACAACATATCTATGGGAGGCTGGGTTTCCTTCACATACTTCAACCAAAACAACATTATCACAGCTGATTGAATGCAGAAGTTGATATGGGAATCCAGCTGTCTTCTATTAAGCCAGACATTAAAGAGATTTACAAAAATGTAGAAAACTGTCAGTCTTCTCACTAAATTTTGTTTTGTTTTAGAAAAGTTATTTTTACATGAAAACATAATGTTATTTGTAACTTTGAAATCAATTAATTTTAATAAACTATTTAATATTAACTTATACATAAAAATAAATAAATATTAAATGAATTAACAAATATTAAATTTTTTGTTTTAATTTTTTTTTTTGCACTGGAGATTGAACTCAGGGGCACTCGACCACTAAGTCACATCCTCAGCCCTATTTTGTGTTTTATGTAGAGACAGGGTCTCACTGAGTTGCTTAGCGCCTCGCTGTTGCTAAGGCTGGCTTTGAACTCGCAATTCTCCTGTCTCAGCCTCCCTAAGTGCTGTTTTAATTTTAATATGGTAAATTATTTAATTATCTATTGCTCCATAGCAAAGTACCCCAAAGCCTATTGGTTTAAAACAACAATCATTTGTTCTCTCCTGTGTTACTGGGCCCTGTGAATTCAGGAGTGGCTGGGTGCTATTCTAGCTCAGGGTCTGAAGGTTTGACTGGGGTCAATGGATCTGCC
Source organism: Xerus rutilus (assembly GCA_028644305.1). NCBI lineage: Eukaryota > Metazoa > Chordata > Mammalia > Rodentia > Sciuridae > Xerus > Xerus rutilus. The sequence continues at coordinate 30,043,396 of CM053401.1, forward strand.
TTCAAGACAACTCAATCATAAGTAGGCCAGTTGTTGCTGGCTGTTGACTGGAGGCCTTGGATTTCCTCCATGCAAGCCTTTCCCCAGTGTACTCAAAACACAGCAACTGATTTTCTCCAGAGTGAACAGAAGAGGCCAAGTAGAACCTGCAGTCCCTTTTATGACCCAGCCTCTGAAATCACACACCATCACTTCTGCTGTTTTCTGTTTGTCACATAGACCAGTCCTGATTCAAGGTGGGAAGAGAATACAACAGACCAGAGTACTAGGAGATGGAGATCCTTGGGGGCTATCCTAGAAACTGGCTGGGATTTATCAATAGAATAAACCATATAAACAAAGGCTGTTCAGGGTCTTCAATAAAATGTAAGAGTATGAAAGGAGTTATTTAGGCCAAACACTTGAAAGATGTCAGCCTAAAAAAATGGGTCTATATCTTGAAAAAAGTTTTTACTGTTAATTTATTTCTTTAATCAATTTGTTCATAGTTAGATCGTCATTCAGACAACTACTTGTCCTCCTAGCCTCCACAAGTTTGGACACAGTGACTTGCGTCCCTATTTCTTGGTTACTGAGGATTCCCTTCTGTGCTTTGCTCTCCTCACAGCCCTGGCGTGTTGGGCTTTGCACTCAGTGGTTGCCTGGGCTCCCCTCAGCTCCAATCATTTTTAGATCAGGCTCAAAGAGAGAATAGTCCTTGTCTCAAAGAGCGTGTCACTAGTGGGCAGAGAAGAGCAGCTGTGAGTCAAGAGCTTGTGGGCATTGGAGAGACAGTAGTGACCTAAACAGACCAGAGTCCCTGCCCTCGTAAGCTTATAATTCCAGAATTAGGAAGACAGAAAACAAGAAGCACGAGTAAGCAAGCGTGGAGTACATTAGAAAGTGACGGGGAACAAAGGTGGGGTCAGGTCAGGGGAGAGGGGAAGTGAAGGGGTCAGGTGGTGGAGCCAGGGTATGGGAAATTTTTGAGATTAACAAAGATGGTCGGGGTCACCGAGGAGAAAGGTGAGTGAAGACTTGGAAAGGCGAGGGAACAAGCCAGAGGAGCAGCTGCAGCCAAGGCCCCTGAGGTGGACACACATCTGGTGTGTGTGAAGGAAGCAAGGAGGCTGATGTGACTGGAGAGGAGTGGCAGGGGGAGCAGGGGGAGGGAAGGTTGGAGCTTTGACAGAAGCAGATGATTTAGGGCCTTGGCGGCCACAGTAAAAACTATGGCTTTTAGTCTGAATGAGATGGGAGCCATGTGGAGGCCATTTGGAAGGGTCTGAGAGTGAGGAGAATGTGATCTGATCTGGTTTTGTGTTGAGAACATATTTTAGGGCATGAAGAAGCAGACCAGCTAGTGGAAAGTAGAAAGAGGAAGGCTTAAGAGATTATTGCAGGTGACCAGAGAAGAGGCAGAGGTGACTTCGACCAGGATGTCGCCATTGTAGCTCCTGAGAGTGCTGGATTCTGGACAGAGTCCCTTGGGGGATCGGCAGTGGGGTGTCAGAAAATGGCAGATATCAAGGATGGCTCCAAGGTTTTTGGCCTAAAGGGCTGGATGTTTGGAGCTGTCTCACTTGAGAAGAGCAAGTTGCATGTGGACCAATTTGAAAGAAGAAATTTAGAAAGTTTCATTACACACAAGCAGTTGAAGCTGCTTCCAGAGTTTTCTGGAAGACCCCAGGTACACTTGCTCTCTCCAGGTCCCAGTCGTGCCTGCCTAAGGGCAGGGTTCTTAGGGATAGGACAGGCCCTCTACCACCTGCTTTTTAGGAAACAGAGCAAATCACTCATTGTGTGAAATTTTATTTAAGGGAGTGGAAGAATGTTGTTCTCGAGCCTCCCACTCTTTTTTCTTTGTCTTTCTTATCGGAAATGAAAGAAAAACAGCCAGTGGAGATAGGATCTCAAGTCTAGAAATCCTAGCAGGTAATTTGGGAGTTGAAAACAAATCTCCCCTGAAATGCATTAAGCAGGTGAAGGGAATTTCAGCTCTAACTCTGAAACCACACCTTATCCTGGCCTGGCAAATAACTTCCTTCCAGCCCCAGGCAAATCCCAGCTTCCACCACCAAATGCCTGTAGTTAATAAACGTTGAACAACAACAAAACTCAAAGCGAAAAAAGGAAGACTGATCACAGACCAAGGTACCACAAGGGCTGCTTGAGAGCCTCTCTCAGGGAGCTGCACCCCCCAGAAGGAATGTTTGGGCATGGAAGCAGGGGCCTAGGGCTAGGGCACCAAGGCCTCACTTCTTGCAAAGCACCAGAACGGGGTAAATATCTGACTGGAGTCAAGATGATTATTTTTCTTGATCAGACTCATCCAATTGTTTCAGTAGAATTTCATAACTAACCATGGTCAAAGTTTTCAAAATGGCTAAAACCAGTCAGGCACAGACTCATGCCTGTAATCTCAGCAATTAGGGAGGCTGAGGCAGGAGGATCTCAAGTTTGAGGCCAAACTTGGCAACTTAGTAAGACCCTACCTCAAAGGCAGGGGTTGGGGGACAAGGAGAAAGACCCTATCTCAAAATTTAAAAATAAAAGAGCTAGAGATGTAACTCAGTAATAGGGCACTTGCCTATCATGTGTGAGGCCCTGTGTTCAATCCCCAGCAACACACACACGAGTGCACACACTCAAAGGCTAAAATCTCTGGAATCCTTTACACAGGTCAGGCTTCTCACCAAGTAAGGCAGGACTGGAATTTCCAAATTCTGGTCTAAATAAATCAGCTGAGGGTAGTCAAGAAAGTTCTCATGGGTCCAGGGAAGACTGAGAAAAATAAGTATCACGTTATGCTGTGTGGGTACACTCAAAATTACCTATTATTCCCATTTTACATATCAGAAAAATAAAGCTCAGCGAGGTTGAGTGACTCGCCACACAGTTAACCATAGCAAAGTAGTACATGGAGATTCATATGATGTCATGGTGACTATCATTTGCTGAGGTAGGTGAAGTACTCTGTGCTTCATGCACGCTAACTTATTGAATTCTCATGGATTATTTCCTTTTTAAAGAAGTGAAACTGTCTAACAGAACTTCCTGCCATAGTGCAAATGCCCTATATCTGCATTGGCCTCAGGCCCACGTGGCCATGGAGTGCTTAAAATGTGCTGAGACTGAGGAACTGAATTTTTTATTTTATTTCATCTTAATGGGTTTGAACTGGATAGCAGTGTTCTAGAAATTCAGTAGTTGTTCCAAAAGCTAGTGAAGTGACAAAATGAGGACTGTGTCTCGGGGCAAAGTGAACCCAAAATGCTCACCTTTCCCTTTCCACTCTGCCCACCCCTGTGAGGCGCCTGCGTTTTGCAAAGTGAAAGAGCCTAGAAAGGAAACTGACTAGACAGTGTGAAACCAGCTGAAAATAAAGCTCGACCCCAGGAAAGGCTGGGTCTCCATTGGAGCTCACTTCTTCCAGTGTGTCTGGAGTCTCCACCAGAGGCTTCACTGGGGCCAGACAAGCCAGCCTAGGGCTTGAGACCCTGCACCGGCGACTTCTCAGAGCCTGCCATGGCCCCGTTGGCTGAGGCTTCTGTGACTCACCAGTCCCAACCCTGCTATTTAAACAGTAGCATTTCCTTTTTCTGGGCTTAAGATTAATCAGTAGAGGGGTGGTGAGCTCTCAGGCCCAGCCTCACCTTGTCAAAACACATAGCTCTCAAAGGCTTCCACTTGAGGCACCACCCATGAGGCACAGCTACCATGTGCCATATGTCTGGGTTCAAACATTTAACCCAAGCCAGGCCATTGTCCATCAGCCTCTCTACAACCTTTGAGTGTTCATCTCTGCTGCATGACTCTCCTGCCCGAAACCTCCAAGGACATTCTGTGATGTTCAGAACAGCATCCAAAGTTGCCACTTCCATGGCTCTTGGCTGCTCTGACCACACGTGCCTCTTGTCTCCATTCATTGACTCTGCACTAGTTCCTGGCTTACTTGCTGTCCCCAAAACATGCCAAACTTGTCCCTGTCCCAGTCCTTGGCACTTGCTATTCCTTCTGCCTGGAATATTCTTCCTGGGTTGAACATAGCTCCTTCTTTCCATTCAGTCTCTGCTCACATGTCACAGTGTGTGAGAGCACATTCCTCGCTGCCCTCTCTTACCCTATTTTACTTTTGGCAAGGCACTTATCACTAGTCAGCCCTCCATATCTTCAGGGTCTACATTTGTGGGTTCAACCAGCCAAAAATATTTAGAAAATTACACTTGTACTGGACATGTATAGATCTTTTCCCTGTCATTATCCCCTAAACAATATAGTGTAACAGAGCCTTGTGTGGTGGCATATGCCTGTAATCCCAGTGACATGGGAGGCTGGGGCAGGAGGATCACAAATTCAAGGACAGCCTGGGCAACTTAGTAAGACCCTGTCTCAAAATAAATAATAAAAAGACTGAGGATGTAGCTCAGAGGTAAAGCACCTCTGGGTTCAATCCCAGTACCAAAACCACAAAACAAAACAAAACAAAACCACAGTATAACACTATGTACATAGCATTTATATCAAATTTGGTGTTGTAAGTAATCTAAAGATGATTTAAAATATGCTGGAGGATGTACATAGGTTATACACAAATACTACATCCTTTTATATAAGAGATTTGAGCGTCATGGACTCTGGTATCTGCAGGAGTCCTAAAGCACTCGCCTGTGGATACAGGGCATGACTGTGTGTTTAGTTCACTTGCTTGCTGTCGTTCCCTGCAAGAGATGTAAACAGAGTAAGGAGAACCTTGTCTTTTTTTTTTTTTTAACCCTGTATCTCCTGCTCCTAGAATAGAGTCTGCCACACAGGTGCTCAGTGAAAATTTGTTGAAGGAATAAATGCATGCATGGGTGAGTGCAGGGGGGCAGAGGGAGGCTGAGGCTTGGCTCACTCTACACAGATCAGCACTTTCATGATTTGGATGCTGAACGCTGAGAAACAAAGAGATTTGCTGGTTTAATTTCTTTTGCCCTGGGAAAGTTAAAGATCACAGATAATCCAAAACTCAGTGCCAAGTTCTCTGATTTATAATCGAGGAATTATCCACACAGAGGTAAACAAGAGCAAAGGACTGACAAGTGAACTGTAGGAGGAGAATGATGAGAAACAGGCGGGGAGAGAGACTCGTGCAATCTGCACAACTTCAGGGGTCTGGGTTCCCACCCGCACTCACTCAAACTTGGATCCAGAGAATTCCTGCTGATCTCTACTGTCAGAATCCTTTGGACAATGCTGCTCTGGTGGCTGTTAGGAGTAAGAGGTGGCTTCAAGTGGGGACAGTCTAGGAAAGGCTCATCCCTATACAGTGATGACATTTGCACCCACCTAAAAGGCACACTCCAGAATGACAGGCATTTCCCAAGGATGCCCTAAGCTCACAGAAGTCATCAGAGTTTCCTAAAACTTGGATTTGCAAGGTAGGGGGTGGGTGTAATTTCCTTTCTGTGTTCCACAGAAGTGTATCTTCTTATTCTACCTTTAAAAACATTAAAGAAACAAAATAAGCATCGCCTAGAAAGTTCTAACACATAGGAGGTAGTCAGTACATACTGAATAAAAATGCCAAGCCAAAAGGGGAACAGTGGCCTATGAAGAATGGTCCAGTCAGGCTTTCCATGGACTGAGAGTCAGGAACCATGGGCTGCACTCCCTGTACCAGTTACATAACTTTGGATGTGCCCCAAGGCCTCAGTTTCCCCATCTATAAAGCCTGGCTTCACTGGACTCCAGTCTCCCCCATCCCCAGCCCTGGCACTCTCTAAGTCTCTGAACATGCTTTCATAGTTGTGTGGTGGACTAGTTCTTACAGGTGTCCTACTGAGAGCAAGGTCTGCTCTCTGGAGTTCATTGTTTTTAAGCACCAGAGGTTATTTAATAGCAGTTCTCTCAGAATATTTTTCATGTCATCCATGAAAGAAGGTTCTGGAAAGTAGCCATCATCAAAATAGGAAGTAAAGCCAGGCTGGTGTTGCATTTATCAGATAATGCAGGCTTAACCAAAGTTCCTGTCACCCCCTATGGTGATTCTGGGAGCTTGACCCTGTTTCAGAGGTTTCATATTTAGAGCGGTAAGAAATCATCTCTGTGGCTTGTGGGATTTGGTATCTCTTTCTCTCCTTTCCACAAGTCAGGGCCGTGGGTGCCAAGTGAGGGTTCTAATGACCCTTCTCCTCTCAGAGCCTTATGCAGACATAGAATGCCAGCACTCGGCAGCATGGTTCCTCTGTCCACTTCAGCATTTGACTTGAAGCTGTCTCTGAACTTAATTTCCTTGTGCTCTTAAAAGGGTCCCAAAGCACCAGTCTAGCAGAATCCAGACTCCTTCTTCACCTCTCCCAACTCCATTCACAGGCTTGCGTCACCAGGAAGAGAAAGAACACCTGACAGGGAGCCTAGAAGATCCCTCTGAGCCTCAGTTTCCTCAGACAGGACTGGGTGTTGGCTGATGGCCCCGCCCCTCCCTGCCTCATGATTTCTCCAGCCCAGAGCCAGGACCCACCCTCTTCCCATGACAGGCCATGGCTCACATGTTATGTAACTTCTTTTAAAGGCAGGGGCTTTTCTCTTCTTTTCTTTTTAATGATCCTAGGTACTCTAGGAAGAGAGAAACATTTTTATGATCCCAGTAACCAAACAACATAATGAAAATCATGGCAACCATCAGCCTCGTAAAACTCATGGCAAAAGCCTCCACATTCTCAACAGAGACCCTGGGAATTCAGAGCTCTCTGAAGCCTTAAGTGGCGAGGGCCTTGCTGAAGGCCTTGGGACGCCGGCTGATGGCTGATGAAAGGATTTTAACGCGCCACTGAAATTCTCTTTTCCAAAATAACCACTTTGAAACCTGTTAATTACAGACACACAACCAGTCTCAGCCCCAGCCCCCCAACAGGACCCGGGGCTTCTACGGGGAGAGTGGGGCTCCTGAGGCTGGCCGCTGCCATGGCGCTACACATGCTTTGTGTTGGGCGAATTAGCTTTAGGAAGAGAATCCAAATTAATTAAAACCACATGGCCACTCCCCCACCCCCGGCCTCCTACTCCACCTCCCTCCCCTGGAGACAGAGGCCAGTGCAGTCTAATTTGGTCCAGTGTTTTTGTTTCCTAAAATCTGTCTTGGGCTCAGGCCATTAATAGGTTGCAGCTGATTTTAATCTACATGAATCAGAGACCTCGCTTCTTTGGTTTTAAGGAGATTACAAATTGTGTGTCCCGCAAAGTTGGGATGGAGGGGAAAGGCCCTGGGAGGGGAGAGGGAGGGGAACGTATTCTGGAAGGCACAAAAACTCAGCTCTCCATTAAGCAGCCCGTTTGAATGAGCCTGTGATTTCTCAAAGCTGGGGGAGGGAGTTAAGAGGAGGTGAGGGACTTGCTGCTGGGACCCTGAAGCAGAAACAGACCTGTGTAAACAGCATTCAAATCAAGGATCTGGACAAGCAGAGGCCTCTACTCTCCTACCTTCAACCAATTAATTTCCCAAGTTTTTGTTGGGCACCTACCATAAGCTAAAGCAGGGGCCAGCAAACCATGGTCAATGCAGCCTTTAGCCTGCTTTTGTAAATAAAGTTTTATTGGAATACAGCAGTAGCCATTTGCTTACATCTATGGCTGCTTTAGTAATTGCAGCTGAGATCCTGTGGCCCACAAAGCCACAGTATTACTCTGTGCTGTTCTTGCAGTGAAAGTTTGCCAATCCCTGAGCTAGACAGCTATGCTAAATCTCGCAGGGCAGGCACCCCACTTACAGCACAACAAAGGACAGGTTTCAGATTTACTCAGTTTCCAGATCACACCAATGTCTAGGTTATTTCTAGACATCACCCTTCAGGAAAGTATCTTTATGCTCATTCAAGTAATGGTAATAAAAAGCAATGACAACCACCATGCCCCCGAGTTAAAGGTGAAAAGTACTTGCCCTGACAACCCACATACCCATTTAACAGGCAAAAAAAACAGTCACAAAGGCAAAGGAACATGCTGAGGCTCATGTTGGAAACAGTACAGTTAAGAGGAGCCAGGCTTCTGAGACATAGAACAATCCTCTGTTAGTCACATGACAGTAACAAAGGGCCCTGGGGTGCTTTAACATAGTGCCACTCCCTATCTGGGGCCCATAGGACATTTTACAAAGTTCTTTCATGTATGGGTCCATAAACAATCTGGTGCAAACCTTGGGGTAGTGCGTCTCCATTCTTAAGGTAAAGGTCAGGGACTGGGGATCCCAGGCCAGGTTTCACTCACTCTTGAAAACCACCTTTAGCAGAGGCCTGGTGGCTGGTGAGTGTTGGGTGTCCTCCACTCAGGCCTTCCGGGCCCTAGGCTGGTTCCCTCTCAACAGGGACCCTAGGTGGCCACCTGCACTCCCCCAGCATGTCTCTAAGGCAGCTCCTGGCCTCCAGGAGCTTCTAAGCTAGCTGGAGCAGAGGCTAGGAAGGGGAGGATTGTGATTCTGTGTTAGGTACAGTGATGGAGGTACACATGGAGAGCTTAGGGGGCACAATGCAAGTGAACCTTGCCTTTTGCTAAAAGCAAAGCCATGAGTGATGAGCCTCCGGTGCAAACACTGCTCCTTGGAAGTGTCCTCAGGCACTATTCCCAGGCTTTCAGGAGCTGAATGTTGTTGGGATCATTTGGGGGACAAGTAGGAAAGTCAGAGAAATTGGCATCCTCCCAGGAACCAGTCTTGACAGGTAAATGGAAGACACCAAGAAAGCTAGTGCCTAGGAGCAGTAGGGGTGAGGCAAAGCTCTCCCTATGGGAGCCTATTTCCTCAGGGCTGAGCCTGGGCTCCAGGTGGAGACCCTTCCAGCCAAGATAGGATGTCCCCCAGGGTGCAGTCACAGTGGTCAGGAGCACCTTGGAGCCTGGTCCTGGACCTCGAATAGAATCTACAGAATGCCTCACTAGCTTACAAAGAATGCTGGCTCTATGCAAGGGCCTCCAGCTGACAGGAGGTACACTGGCCTGTACCTCACTATCTCCACTTCACTGCAGTCTCCTGGTCTGTCCTTGGCAGGCTTCTCCTTGAACTTTAGGCAGCACCTCAAAGGAATTTCAGAATTCACTGAGGAGTCATGGGGCCCCATCTTCAGAGTCCTGCTCTTTCTCAGTGCTCTCTACTGACTAAAGATTGTGAATTGCCTACGGATGACTCCAACTGAGCAGGACTGAAGAATCTCCCACCACCATAAACAACTGTAAGGCCTTATAAAGGATCAGGTCAAAGGCTGGGAAACAACCCCACCGGCATCTATGGATTCCTCTCTCCCAGGGATTCTATGCTAGACCTTGAGGCACACGGCATGACACCTTCAGCCTCTGCCTTCTAGTGATCCCCCAGAACCTCCCCTGGTACCCTTCACTTCTAACAGCATTGAAGGTAGTCTTCAAAGCTCTGTTTTGTAGGGACTTGGCTTCCTGATAGGTTCAGGTTCTCTGCTCTATAGAACACAACAGCAAGGAGATTGTTGCCACTGCTGCCTCAAATCTAGACTAGAGGAAGAACAGAGGCCCATGACTCTCACATGGCTGCATCAGGAACCCAGGTGGGTGTGCACACACCTGCTCTAACAAGGTCCTGAGCTACACTGAGGAGTGATGCTGGTACTGTGTGCCTCTGGTGATGGCTTCATGGCCCTTGAATGGAATGCAATATATTATGGTTAATTAGTGGTCACTGAGCATCTATCACTAGCTGGGCACCACATGGATGAACATACTGGCAAGACAGACTCTAAGAAGGTCACATGCCAATGAGTTTGTTTGCAGTGTGCAGCTTCTCCCATATTGAGATGGTCATAAATGCTGCTCCCATCGGTGATGTTTGGCCCAATTCCCCAACTTATTGTAGGTCACCAGTCTGAGGACTCAGCAATCCGGAGCTCTTGCAAAAGAACAAGGCATTTAAGTCCAGGTCTACTCTTCTGTGCTACCAAATAAAGCAAAGCCAGAAGAATGCAGAATGGAAAAGCTCATAAACACTTCCTGGGGCTGGGCTGACAAACTTAAGCTCAAAGTAGAGCAAGCCAGACAAGTTTAAAAACACATAAACACACGAGGATGCCGAAGCTGCCACATGCCACGCCGACTGGGCACTAAAATGGCTCCAGAACAATGAAGGAGGACATGATTTAAAACTCAGAGCTCTACCTTCTTTCCCTAAGGAAGGAACTGTGGATTAATATTGAAAAGGCATTTCATTTGTCCTTCAAAAGAAGTAGTGCAGGGACTTCCATCCAGTTTCTTTCCTTCTATACTTTCTCTCCTTCAGCTCACTCCTGAGACCTGGAGCTTTTACCGTCAGTCACTTTTTGTGTCCTGTGTAAACAAGGACAGGTAACTAGCACAGGAAATACATTTTGAAAGCACTGAATGCAAACCAACCTGTGGTATGGCGGGGATTGCCAGACTTTTTTTTTAACCTGAGAGTTTTCACAGAATCTCAAACTTTCTTTCACCGTTCCCCCTCCATATTTGAATGTGGGCACCTGCCACGCGCACACACGCACAAAAACGACTCCACAGCCCTCACCCCATCCATGTAGAGATCTGCCCCTCCCAGGCACACGCAGGCTCCCAGAATGTCCCTCTGATAGTCCCCCCACATAAACTGGAGTATAGGTGCTGCCCTCCCTCTTTCAGCCACATGGAACTTTTTGCCCCCTCAGCATGCCCCCGGTACACAGGAACCTGGGAGCTGATGATGTTTATATTCCCGTGTGTGCACATGCACACACGCACGCACACACGCATGCGCACACACACACACACACAGCCATGCTCCAGCTGGTGGCAGCACAGCCCGGACAGGCCTGGGTCTGTTTGCTATTGTTTTTTGCTCGCCTTTACCAGGCTTTCATGTAACAGAGAGGTCACCAGAGGTTTGTCATCCGATTTTGTAGCACTTCCCCTGGGCCTGAGCATTGGGAATGGTGGCTTTTTAAAGTTGCGTGTAGGCAACAGGGTGAACTGTGGGGGCAAAGACATCCTTCCGATCTCCCGCCCAAGGTTCACTCACCGTCCTGGACATTTTGGAGGATGTTGTTATGTGTTGCTGTCTGAAACTGGGCTGGGAGGACAGGCTCGGATAAAGAACTTCTGTAAGCCTCATGCTGGGGTCTGTCACCCCTTGTCGCTGCAATTATTCTAGGCCCAGCTGCCTCAGGCAAACTGGATCCTCTGAAAGCCTGTGGGATGCACCCAGCAAGCAAGGGCAGACTGGGGCAGAAACTGAAGGAGATAAAAATGGATTCCAAGAGACCACTACCACCCACATGGACCCGCCGGGAAAACGGGTGCACAGAGGTTTTCCCACCCCATCCCCGACAGTGGTGACTGTTCCGATGATTCTCTCAGCAGAGCACACACAAAGTGGACACTGTTTTTGCATAGACAATAAGACTGGCCAATGGACAAAAGCATTTTTTTATTTCCAAAAACCAGATGGACCTAATGTTACTGTGTGGATCTGGACAAGAGGTAATGTCCTGTGGTACATTCTTCACCCAGCGTAGCTTACGCATCCTGTGCTCTGGGGCTGCTGACAGATTCCTCCCGGTGCTCCCCGTGCTGTGGCCAGGGGCTGGCTGGAGTGCATGCAGTGCATTCTGTTCACACCCTTTGCTGGTAAATTTCACCCAACTGTCCTCCCCACCAGAGTTCTTTCTTCAAATAAAATCTTGTAAGAAATTGCAGTGCACACAACTGACAAAAGCAGAGTTTCTTGGTTAGGGGATGATTTAGGTGTGTGTGTTCTGGGTGGGGGGGTCCCATCTGTTCCTGCTTCCATCATGATCCTTTCCCTGTCTACACTTCAGGGAATCTCTGAAGGGAATTCCTTGGATGCCAGTTTGAAAACCACTTGGACAAGTCAGTCCCTTTCTTATAATGATTTTTGAACTTTGGTACCCAAGGAAACACACAATGACAAAGAATTGCTTGAAATATGACAGCTCTTTCAAATTAGCCTAAATATGGCTTATTTTGGGTGGGTACGGCATAGGTATGGATCCCTTGCTGAAACTCCCAGGCCTCCCACAGGTCTATAGCTCATGAATGGGGAGTAAGTGAACCGAAACCAAGAGAAAGCAAGGAAGAAGATTGAAGCCAGTTGTGGTGGAGCACGCTTGTAATTTCAGTGGCTTAGGAGGCTGAGGCAGGAGGATCACAAATTCAAAGCCAGCCTCAGCAACTTAGCAAGGCCCTATGCAAATTAGCAAGACCCTACCACAAGATAGAATATAAAAAATGGACTGGGGATGTGACTCAGAAGTTAAGTGCTTCTGGGTTCAATCCCTGGTACCAAAAAAAAAAAAAAAGAAAAAGAAACAGGGGTCACAAAGGGAGCCAGTTCCTACTGAAGAAATTTGTATCTGATTCTATTTGGCAATGGAGAGCTACTAAAAAGCTATATGTTTTTTGTTTAGCCACCTATTTATTTATTTTGTAGTGGGGATTGAGCCCAGGGACTTGTAAACATTGAGCCACGTCCCAGCCTAAGTTGCTTAGGACCTCGCTAAGTTGCTGAGACTGGTGTTGAAGTTGTGATCCTCCTGCCTCAGCCCTCTTAGTTGTTGGGATTACAGGTCTAGGCCACCTACTTATTTTAAAGCCAGGAAATGATATAATTGGAACTGAACTAGCAAAAAAAAAAAAAAAAAAGATTCCTTTGCAGTTTTGTCTGCTTTCCTATCTCTAGTAGTCTCAGCCTCTACATGCCAATGCCACAGTCCAACAGGAGCAGGTCCTCTCCAGACCTTCACGGACAGACACTGATACAGAGCTCTTTCTCCAGACTGCATCAGTAGAGGCACTTAGTGTCTAGGATGGCATTGCCTAAAGCAAGTGGCCCAGCCCGGGGCCTCAACAACTATGTGATGGTGAGTAAACCCGCTGAGGTAGACACATGAACACATGCCCAAATTCAAGAATGTTCATGTGGTTGAACAAAAGAGGCATTTATATTGTGTAGAGGCCTAATTACTCAGTTCTACCCACCTTCTTCTAAGCCTTCTGCCCTCCAAACTTCTTGGTTTCCTCTGCTGAGTCAGTAAATGTAGCTGGAGGTAGCATCTGAAGCAAGTTTGGGGAATGAGGCCATGCTGCCAGGTCTGACTCTGTACTGTCCTCATCTTGGGGAGAATTGCTAAAGACTTTGGTACCAGAGTATGTTCATGCCTAAAGCAAAGGGTACTGTTAAAGTGCATCTATTGAATTCAGAAGGGGCCATTGGAATGAAGATTTAGTTAAAGCAGTGAATGCTTAGTGCTTCCTGGATAAAGGATAACATTTATAGTTTTATTATCTACCTATTCTGTTTTTGTTTTATTTTGCTCTAGTTCCCCTCTGTCTTTCCTTTTGGGGGTCTGCACAAACTTTATTAGGTATTCATTAAAAAAAAAAAAAAAGACCTTCCTTACACTTCAGAGCAGGATTTTATTTGGTGCCTCAGAGAATTCCTTTCCAAAACCATGACCCTCAGAGGATTCCTCTTGGTCAGAGTGAAAGAGGCCTGCGTGTGTTCGATTGCTCAGTTCAGTTCCATTTAATAAATATTTATGGAACATCTACTAACATCTCTGTATCCCCGAGAGGCAGGGCAAGACTGGAATGAGTGGGAAAGGTTATGAACTTTGAAGCCAGTCTGCCTGCGGACTGAGTTCCAACTCAACAGTCCCATATATATCTGGAAAGCCTTGATTGCCTCCCTGATCTGTTTTGTCATCTGTAAAATGGAGATAATCCTGTCCATCTCACAGTCATCAAGTAACACAAAGATCTAAATCTAGTGGGCAGTGGATGCGAGCTCAGTCTCCCAGCTCTTCAGAATCTGGCCTCTTGGAGGAGGGAGCCAGGAGATGCCTCTTCCTCCCATCTGCTGCTCCTCCCTGAGTTCCTCTGTCTAGGCTTAGGTCCATTTAGGAAAGAATGTCAGTTGGTTAAACCAGCAAGGCTGGAACTTTCTCATCTCAGTTTCCCCAAGCACTCCTGAGCAACTCATTTCCTCTACATACTACCTCCTTCCTCCATCAAACCTTCCAAGGCCTCCACATTATTATCCCCCTCTACCCTCCCACCAACCCTATTCCCAGGAAGAAGAAGAAAAGAGAAGGAAGGAGTTCAGTGCAAGTGGCTTGGCTTTGTTGTATCCACTTTAGAAAAGATCAAACTGCAGCTCCACGAAGTGTTGTTCCTCCAAGGGGGGCTTCAGGGAGGGGCAGGAGGGGCCAGGCCCGGCCCAGTGGGTTGAGGCTATCCCAGAGGGGCTGGTGAGTAGGACCCAGCAAGACCTACAAAGTAGAGTCTGCTCACAGATGCCCCCACTCCCAGGACCAGAATGGTGTGCCTAGAATGTTCCCTGGCAGAAGTACCATCCGGTTGGAGAGAACCAGGCTAAAGGCATCTACACAGAACTCTGTCCCTCCCCAAATGGGGATTCTTGTCTCTTAGGTTCCCAGGGCAGAAAGCGGATGCGAGGAAACCCTTGAAAAAGCACCACTTTAAATTAAGCTTCCGATGCTTAGAAGGGGCCTCAGCGTCCCACAAATCCCCTGGTGCACGGAGCTTTGAGGCGAAGTGTTCAGTCCGTTTGTTCTTTTAGAGGCATGCCTTGGAAGCCAGGAATTATTTGTTTCCGAAAGGTAGGCGCACATCAGGTGGGTGGTCTTTGCATTTTTTGTGTGCTTTGATTCCCTCCCTTTCTTTTCAGGACCACTGAGGGGTTTACTTTCTGTCCCTCTCAGCAGTGCTGGAGGTTTGGCTGCACAGTGCATCTGTGTTGGGTTTTCCCACAGGCCCCTGCAAAGGCCGCCCCGTTGCCTTCAGAAGACCCTGGGCGGCCCTGTCGGGGGAGTTGGGCTGCAGCTGTGTGCCCCCTCCCTTCTGCATCAGGCTTTGATCAGTTTTTGTGGGGGCTGAGTACAGCCTGACCTCCCATCTCCAGCGTCTCTCAGGTGGAAAGTTCTGTTCAGCCTGTCTGTGGCTTCAAAGGCTCTGACTCCTTTGGGCTGGGACGAGTCTGATAATGGTTCCCATTTTGTTGCTGTGTGATCTCCCAGCAGCCCCATCTTTCAATTGACAGGCTTTTGCTTGTTTGGTTGGGTTGCTCTGGCCAAACTGAAACCACCTTTCTGGTTGAGGAAGCACATTGACGTCCTCTCCCATTGAGGCTCCTTTGATGGCTCATATGTGGCCTTCCAGCCAGACAAAGGTGACTGGGCTGCAGCAGCCAGGCACCTGGCAAATCACAGTCTGGGCTTTGGGCAGGGCAGATGCCCCAAGAGGCAAAGGACTGGCTCAGCCTGCGAGTTTGTCAAGAGGTACACTCAGTTCCTCCCTTCCTACCCCTCAAGTATGCAACCTAAGGAGAGCTGACGCTTTCTGCTCTGGTTCCTTGCAGGAATCCAGCTGTGGTGGCGGATGTGGCAGTCCATCCATCCCATGCTCTTGCTTGAACCTGGGTCGAGTGTAGGAAAGACCAGAAGTTTTGAAGTTGACTACATTTCCCAAGAACTTGAATTGTTGACTATCTTGAAAAGTAGGCAATAGGCCAGCCAAACTCGGGAAGTTTCTTTTCTGGCCTATTATTTCCAACGGTTGTGGCCTTATGGCCTCAGTTCTCAGCCCTAGGGATAAACAACCGCTAACTTGGCCATTCCAGGGCCTACTTCCGGCTTCTGCCCCAAACTGCCATTGACCCTGTGTTCTGGACTGCCAGCCCCCATGGCCTAGATAAAAAGATAAGCACTGGACCACCAAGATACTGCCATCCCTTTGGATAGAGGTGGGTGCCTCACCAGAAGGTCCAGTGTGGCCTCCGCTGTGGCTGGCTGTTCCTCATGATGAACACAGGGTTAGGCTGCATGGTGCCCTTTGGTTTCCTCACATTTAAAATGAGGGTGGCCAAGGGCAACAGGAGCGGTCAGGAGAGCATCCTTCTTCCTCAGGCTGGTAGCACAGTGCTCTTCCTTCCTTTTGATCACACTCAAAACAACTGCAATAGAGCAATAAACCCGGGAGGAGCCGGAGGGGGATTTATTATGCTGTTGTCCTGTGGCAGAGCCTTGCCTGACTTTATCTTGCACCGAGGTTTGCATGGGAGGAAATCTGGCAGGCCTGTGGGTTGTCTTTCCAAAGCTGTACTCACTCCAACATGGAACACTAGGAGAATGGGGAGAAGCTGCCATATTGGCCACACCCCAGCCTCGGCCCCAGCAAGAGGGAGATCAGCCCGGATCTCCCCAAACTCTGAACACAGGGCTCTCTGAGAGGGTCAGGGACTGCTGACAGAGCCCACATGAATCCAGCCCTGCTAAGAGAGGATTTCAAACAGTTGCACTTTGCCCAGACCAGGACCTTTTCCACCAACCAGTGTCCTCCCTTCTCCTTCTGGCTGGGGAAGTGAGGTATGTCAGGAGATGTCCTTTGTTTTTAGAAAAGCAGGGGATAGAAACAGCAGTGGAAGTTTCAGATTCTCATACCAGAGGAACCACTTGGTTAGGGGTTTCATCTCTTCCCAGTGACTGAGAGAGGAGGAAGGACCTCGGAGTCTTAGGGCAAAGAGGAATTTGGTTCCAGTTCTGTTTCCCCCGCCGAATGCAGATGTTTTGCCGCCATCTGCTACTAGTTCGCCTAGCTCACTACTACTAGGTCCCCTCAGCATTCTCTTTTTATTTTTTGTTTGGTAACAGGGATTGAACTCAGGGGCACTTAACCACTAAGCCATGTCTATAGTCCTTTTTTGGATTTTAGAAACAGGGTCTTGTTGAGTTGCTTAAGACCTTGTTAAGTTGCTGGGGCTGGCTTTGAACTTGTGATCCTCCTGCCTCAGCCCCACAAGCCACTGGGAATACAGGCATGCGCCACCACGCCCGGCCACCTCAGTATTCTTAATCTCCATCAATCCATCCCTCAAGCCCTCACTGCCAACGAAAGTCACCAATGCCAGTGCTGCTAGTGTTTAAAAAAATAAATCCTTTCCCATCTGACAGCTGAGAGTGATGCGCTGATGGGCCAATGTCCTGTGAGGCTTGATCCTTTTGTAGTGCCGTGGATTGAGCACAGGCAGACTGGGTGCAAGGGCTGGCTCCACTGGCATTTGCCAAGTGACCCTGAAGGGGTTGCAGACCTCTCACAGTCACAGTTTCCTCATCCATAAGATAGGGATGAGACTACCAACCTCATGGGATTGTTTTGAGGATTAAAAGCTGGTGTCTGTGACATACATAGCATATGTAAATATTCTACAAAGTATCACCATGCTTCAAGTAACTGTAAGGGCCTGATCAACCTCCCTTGTCGTAAGCGGTGTCCTCAGGGAAATCATGAGCCCAGCTCTCTGCCATGAGGAGCAAGTGCACAGGAACACAAGAGGAAGATGATCCAGCAGCAAAGTTTAAGAAAGTCTACTTCAGATACCAGCAGCAAATCCAGGATGGAACTCAGTTTTCTAGACTAGATGCCCTGTCTCTCGAATCTCATCATCTCCCAGCACAATCCCATGGGATTAGTTTCTTAGGGCTGCAGTGACAAATTGCCACAAACTGGATGGTTTAAAACAATGGAAATTAATATTTTCATAGTTCTGGAGGCCAGAAGTCCAAAATCAAGGCATCCGCGGGACCGGCTCCCTCTGGAGGCTCTGGGGAGAAGCCTTCCTGTCTCTTCCAGCTTCGGGCTGCATTACTTCCATCTCTCCTCCATGGACACATTGCCTCCAGGATCCTCTGTGTGACTGTGAGGATAGTCGTTCTTATAAAAGACATGTGCACCCTATCTAGAATGATCTCACCTCAAGACCCTTCACATCTGCAAAGGTCCTTTATACAAATAAGGTCACATTTGCAAATTCTAGGGATTGGGATGTGGACATATCTTTTAGGAGGTCACTATTCAACCTATTACGTCACTAACCCTACAAAATATCCTGCTCACCTGCAGCTGGTGAGGAGAGCCGCTCCTCTCCATGACATCACTGATTCTCCACTTGGCCCCAAGATGGGACCATGCTTCCCAGCCTTCAGAGAAGACTCTGGCTTGTCATTGCTTATTTATTGGCAGAGAGTGAGGACAAGTCCTTCTCAAGCTGAAGAATAGCACGCTAGTATCCAATGGTGGGTTTCAAATCCTTGCAGAGCCCCTAGCCTCCTGTTCTTAGCCAGACACACTGAGGTTTCAAGACCTGCTTTGCCCTTGGGCTACGAGTGAACATGAAGACTTGCTGTGTGGCGAGCCTCCTTCTGGCCAAACCCCACGGGAAGCACTGATTCTCCCAGTGCCATCTTCTCTCTCCTTGCCATCCTCCCGAGGCCCTAGATTCAGAAGCGGCAGAGACCCAATTCCTTTCTTTTCTCAAAGGCCTCCCCTGACCTTGCACCCTGACCTCCTGTCTTTTCTTCTTCAGCCTCTTACTCAAACATAAGGACCTGCGTCTACTAGAAAGGATCTTCTCCTGGGATTCCTGGCCCCTATTAGAGAGGCCTCCCCCGAAACTCCTGCTCCTTCAGCTGCCAAACAGTGAGGGATGGAAGACCATAATACACTAGTACTCTCAGTCTTCCAATCAAATAATATCTATGTATAAATTTAATAAGGATCTTGAAAATCCCTCCAGGTGGTTTCAAGAAAGAAACTGGCTGGCTCTCTGCCCTTCCCTTCTGATGAAGCTCATTCAGTGGGCTCTGGTGGTGGCCTTGATTTTCTCCTCAATAGCTCCTATTAATAACTTTGTGTTGGGCTGGAGCTGTAGCTCAGTGGTAGAGTGCTTGCCTAGCATGCGTGAGGTACTGGGTTCGATGATCAGCACCACATATAAATGAATACAGATCCATCAACAACTAAAAAAAAATTTAAAAAAATAACTTTGTGGAGCTGGGCGTGGTGGCGCATGCTTGTAATCCTAGCACTTTGGGAGGCTGAGACAAGAGAATCGCAAGTTCAAAGCCAGCCTCAGCAACAGTGAGGCGCTAAGCAACTCAGTGAGACCCTGTCTCTACATAAAACACAAAATAGGGCTGGGGATGTGGCTCAGTGGTCGAGTGCCCTTGAGTTCAATCCCTGGTACCAAAAAAAACCACAAAAAAAACAAAAAAATTTTGTGTCTATGGTCTCTATTTAAAGGTGTTTTTCCTATTTCTGGCTCACAGATGTTGACAAGTCACAGGTATAGTGTGCAGTCCTCACATAATTGGCAGCTTTGGACACTGGGTTGTATGAGAACAGAGTGCCCCATGTTTACTGGAACCTGGCTAAGGGTGGGAAAGTCACTGTGACCCTGTAGTCCTGCGAACAGGGTAGTAGAGGAGACTAATTGGAAGGAAAATAAGACACAAGACACAAGAAGACATTGACTTCTCAAGCCTGTCCCTTGTTTAGCTAAGGACAGCATGGCGGGGGATGTGGGTAAAGCCCATTACTTCTCGGAACCATCCTTCAACTTGTTGAAGGAGGCCTTCCTCTCTCCTCTTTCTCTGTGTATTGGAATGAAATTTATATCTTCACATGTAGACAGTGGGTTCTATGTGTGTGTAGGCCAGCCCTTTAGAAGAGTCTTGTGCCACTTTAGAATGTGACTCCTGGAAGGATAAAATCTCACCTGTGCTCATACTTTGCTGGTGGGAATATAAAATAGCTGGGCCACTATGGAAGATAGTCTGGTAGCTCCTTATAAAGCAAATAAACGTAGAATCACCTGCTCCTAGCTGTATAGTCAAAAGAAATGAAAACAGGTACTCTAATGCACATCCACACATGTATAGCAACATTATTCAAAATGGCCAAAAGGTGAACATAGTTGCCAAATGTCCATTGATGGATGGATGGATAAACAAATACAGCAGTTTGCCCTTACAAAGTGAATATTACTCAGTCAAAAAAAAGGAATGATATCCTGATACAATGTGGATGAAACTTGTTAGTAAAAGAAGCCATACAAAATGTCACATAGCATATGGTTTCACTTATATGAAGTGTTCAAAGTAGGTAATCCATAGAGACAAAGAAGACTGGTGGCTTTAAGGAACTGGGAGGAGGAGAAATGGGAGCAAATGCCAAATGGTAATGGGGTTTCCTTTTCGGATGATGAAAACCTTTTGAATGAAAGAGGTGGCTGCACAATATTGTGAATGTTCTGATCACCAGTGAATTGTTCACTTTAAAAGGTTAATTCATGGGCTGGAGCTAGAGCTCAGTGGCACAGTGCTTGCTTAGTATGTGTGAGGCACTGAGTTCGATTCTTAGCACCACATAAAAATAAATAAATAAAGTAAAGGCATTCTGTCCATCACAGCTATGAAATTTTTTTTTAAAACGAAGTTAATTCACACCATGTGAATTTCAGATCAACACAAATTAAAAATGTTTAAATTAGAGAATAATAATAATTTAAAAATTCGCCCTATGCATTCCAGCCCCTGCTCTTGTTCCCAGCTCACATTTCCTTCCTGGACAGACCTGTGTGCCCATTTTCAGTGCCATCTAACAAATCATCTTATAGTGCAGATTACTGTCCTGCTTTTTCTTGATTCCCTTCTGAGACACATTGCCTAAAATCCCATGACTAAAGCTGAGTCTACACAATAGTTAGTAACCATCCTTGAAGAGAACAATGGGTGTGGGTAAGATCACCTGAAGAGCCAGATTATTGTTTCCCAATATTTTGTTTTTGCAGCAGTAAAGCGGATTTTCTAGGCAAGAGGAACAGGTTTACATATTTCTTGTCTTTGAGAATTTCTATAGGCTGCAAGAAGAAAAAACAGTGGCAAGATACTTAGAAAAATATGTTCCAGGCCTGCATACAAGCCACCCAGGTCCTCTCGGAAACTGTAGTGTAAGAAGGTTTGCACGGAGGGAAGGAAGTTCATGCTACCATTCAATTTGTTCCTACTTGAGAAGTTTAGAGGACTGTTAGTTTTGTGCTTCCAGAACACAGAAGATTTTGGGGTTTGAAAGAGAAAAATACCTAGAAGGAGGACTGAGGACATGGAGATGCCACGTGTTAACTGGTGCTGAAAGTGGTGGTCTGCCAGCTAAACTGTCCTGTGTTCACTGGATGTGGCCTGCCAGGTGCCTGCAGGCAGCAGGCAGTGCTAAGCCACTGGCTAGAGAGTCCCTGATGCCTAGGAGGCTCAGGAAAGCTGGGCCTGCACAGCAGAAGAATCATGGCCATAATGCAAAGCCTGGTGCACTGGGAAAGGGCTAGAGTTGGGGACATTTGAACCCAGGGTTGAAGGGAGATGTATGCAGGGAATAAGCAAGGCAGGGGGGGAGGCCAGTAACCCCACTGGTCCAGAGACATGGAAATAGTGCTGCCTAGAGAAGAACAGGCTGTCCCCAAAAGTCAGGGCCATGCTGGGAAGGACCTCACATGTGACCCAATTTTTTCTGCTTTTTCCTTTTCATAAGAACGGCAGCCAAATATTTACCATAAATCATTTCCTTTAATCCTTTCGTTAGCCCCCATATATATATTTAGTTGTATATGGACACAATGCCTTTATTTATTTTTGTGTGGTGCTGAGGATTGAAGCCAGTGCCTCACATGTGCTAGGCCAAGCGCTCTACCACTGAGCTACAACCCCAGCCTATTGGATGCCCCTTTTATATAGATGAAGACAGTGAGGTTCAAAAAGGCTCATCAGCTATTACAAAGCGGCACATCACTGGAACGTGCTTCTCAGGACAAGCCTGTGGATGACTGAGTGGCTCCCTGGGGAAGCTGGGGTGGAGGGATGGGAAGCAGGAGACACAGGCAGCTGTAACTGCAGCAGGAGTATTTCATTTCTCAAGCCAGGGTAGGTGCAGGGCTGCTCTTCATGCTTCTCTGTGGAAATGTTCCTGGTGACTCTGAGCCATCGCACTAGTGCACAGGGTGGCCTCTGTGTTGGATGGGAGGTGGTGCATTGAGGCTAGGGCCCTTTAACACTCAAGAGCTGCTGAGTTTACCACCATGGAGGCACTAGGTCGCTATTTACTCCACTTCACAAGGCCTTGGAGGCAACTTCTGCTGCAAAGATAGGACTAACAGGTTTGTCCCTCCTGGTCCCCTGGGCAGAGGGTTGCTGGAACTGACTGTTCCCCATCTCGGGATGTGCTAGGGGAGAGCAGAGAGTCTACGCCCCACTTGGGTCGGCAGGGATGACCTATGTGCCCTTTGAGGGATGGTGCTCAGAGTTCCTTTTCAAGTGAACTTCCCTTCAAGTTACACTGTTTGCTTTTTCTGCCACAGCATCCTGCCCCCTCCAGCGCAGCCTGGAGGAGGAGACCCAGCCCCCTGCCTTCCTGGCATGCAGACCTTAAAACAAGAGCCCTCTGCCATCGGACATCCTTACCATTTCCAGCTATTGAGTACAATCAGGTGGGCCAGGATCTGATTTCAAAGCCAAAAGCAGAGGGACTCAGAGGAATCCTTTCTCCCCATTGCTCCAGTGGAAGACAAAGGGGTCTGAACAAACAGGATGCACTGAGAACTGCAGAGAGCACTCCCAGTCAGAGAGGCAGGCAGGATGCAGGCCCGGAATAGAGGGCCTGAGAGCCTGGGGAACCGGCAAGTGTGGCAATCATGCTCAAGAGAAAACAAGGAGGGCAAGAAGAGAGGCTCAGGGATTCATTCAATGCCCCTGGGGTGGGACTTGACAGTCATGCTTTTCCAGGGTCTGAGGTGTTACATAATCTCTGCCCTGCTACAAGAAACTGACTGGCCATTCACCTTGCAGAGAACCTTGATGTTTCTAGACATCAGAGAATCCATTGTGCCTTGTAGGACAGATAAATGATACTCCTGGATCAAGGGCAAGTCATGGTTGACGCAGGGTAGAGAAGGCTCATGGTTGCAGCCTGATGTTTGGGTTCTGGAGAATCCATTGATTTTTGCCCCTTGTTTCTCTTATCCCAAATTCTGATTGCTGGACTTGTGACTATATATATAGTAAACACTCTAAATGATTAATTTGAAAAAAGGGTTAATCATTCTAGAGAACAGGACCCTTCTCAGGGGGATATAGGCCCAGAGAAAACTTCAAGATTCCCTTCTCTCTTTCCCACTGACCTCATTTTTCTATGGGAGATATCAGAGATGAAAATAAATACTCCTCAGGCTGGGGTGTGGCTCAGTGGTGGAGCGCTTGCCTTGCATGTGTGAGGCATTGGGTTCGAGCCTCAGCACCACATAAAAATAAATAAATAAAATAAAGGTGTTGTGTCCATCTACAACTAAGAAAAAATTTAAAAAAAAAGAAAATAAATATTCCTTAAGAACAGACTTGAGGGCAAATAAAGTCACTGAAGGCAACAAAGTTAGGAAGCAGCTCACACTGGGAGGAGACATGCCTCTGGGGGTCCCTCACTGATGGTGGAACTGAATGACACTTGCCCCCAGTTCACCATCTTCCAGAGATAGTGCCCCTTGTACTTTCAACCAGGGGTACTTGGAATACTACCTACAGGCACTTCTGGCTATTACGGCAGTGGGAACACCCCAGACATTTTCTGGATGCCGCTATAAGGATGAATGTCCTCCAGTACACAGGCCAGTCCCATCTGATCAAAGAATAACCCCAGCCTTTTGCTAGTAGAGAAATACTGATGGAACCAACTCCTTCTGAACCCCAAGCTTCTCCAACCTAGATTCTTTGGACATGAAACCACTGGAAGGAATCTCTGAGATGGAGAAACTGATTAATAAGGTCACTATTGGTTTTAGATGAATAAAAATCACCTAGAAAGGGAAAACTTGCCAGACATCTAGAGTCCATCATTGCCTCTAAAGGCAACCCTGAGACAAGCACCAAAGTTCCCAAGAGACTACTGAATCTGACACAGCATCAGGAGACTTATAAGAATGCTTGGCCCAGGGTTAGAATTCTGGGAATGAGACCTGCACAGGCTGCCTCTCAGTTTCCATGAATAGGTCTGGGGCCTGAACTCAGTTGGTTTGTCCTCATAGAGATATATAGCTGGCATGTTACACTTCAGCAACTGCTAGAAAATAAAATCCCCGCTAACACTGTGTATACAGAAAACACAATGAACATGCTCGTTATAAACTGTTTCAGTCTCTGAAGTGTGGAAACCAGATTGGGACTTTTCCTAAGCATGGCCAGAATACAACCTGAATGTGAGGTCCTTGGGGGGAATTCTAGGGGTGCTAAATGGAGTTGTGAGAACTGTGCTTTTTGGAGCAGGGAGGCTGAAGCCAGCAGATACTATCCAGATTTTTCTTAAAGAGAGAGACTTGATGAGTCAACCCATCACTGTACATCTAAACAAATGACCCTCACAAAGAATTCGAATTCTAGGGAGATTTTGAGCACAAAGCTGCAATGTCTTTTAGCACTTGATTTATGATTCAAGATGAACCGCTGCTAACACCAGGGTTATTCAACCAAGGAGGGGGGAAGGAAGATCCATTCATCAAAAGGTGTCCAGAGGACCCTCCAGGTGAGCCAACTGCACAAAGGGAGGAAGTGAGCCCAGGTGGAGAAAAAATCCCACTCCTCTCATGTCCTAGTGTGGCCAGGAGACAAGTGTGCTTGAGGGAAGCTCCCAAGGATGGTCTCACCTATATTCTCACTCAAAACCACAGTGACTGGACTTGTCTGATCACTTAAATCCTTATTCTGCCACCCAAGAGTTGTATGAGATTAAGCAAGCTGCCTAAACCTGAACCTTGTATCTTCTAACATGGAAATAGTAGCTGCCTCAGAGAGTTGTTCACAAAATAAGTGAACGTTGATTAAGCATCTAATATGTGCCCGGCCTCATTGTCTAATCTCTGTCAAATCAGACAATGACAGCTTCATGAGATCACTTAGGCAGCATACTGGAAACACACACTACCTAGCATATAATAGTTGCTCAACAAATATTAGTTCCCTTTCCCTTATTATCTGTGCCAACTGGGCGCCTGCTGTGTGCAACCCACTGTGCCAGACCCTTGGACCTGGCATTACGCAGCACTTTAGAGCTTTAAAGCTGGCTTTGCAGGTGAGAACAAATGTCAGCAGTTTTCACACTTGCCCAACACAGCCAGTTATTCCAGGAACAGCCTACAGGGATGGTGGGAGAGATTTTTAGTTCATATCTTCCTTCATCTGGAATAGCCCTTCTTCTATTGGTTTATATCCTGAACGCCTAAGACAGATCCAAATTATTTATTAAGCGTGGTTAATGTGCCTACTAGTACTCTAGGGACCTAGACGAATCAACAAACAAATCAAAGATGCCCATCCTCCAGAGCTCATATGATAGTAGACAAAATGCATGTGACTGGTAAACAGTATCATTAATTACACTGTATGGTGATAGGTGCTTCAGGAACATAAATGTAGAGCAGGATGGGGTAGGGGACGAGGACTGCAATTTTAAAGATGGTAGGTCTCATAGAGAAGGTGACACTTTCACAAACATTTAGAGGTGAGAGAGTCATGCCAATATCTGGGGAAGGAGGTGGGGGAGTTGGCCATGAGACTCTAGGGTTAAGGGAGCCTGAGGTGAGCCTGGTGATAAAGGACGAGCAAAGAGATGGCGAGGCTGCAGCAGGTGAGCAGGGAGATACAAGACGGGAAATCAGGAGCTGCTGGAAGCTTGGGGATTTATAGACTTTGCTTTCAGTCTGAGTGAAAAGGCAGTCACTTCAGAGTTTGACACAGATGAATGGCAGGATCTGATGAAAGTCTTAAAACTGAGGGATAGGTCATTGCTGGAACCAGGCTCAGACCTTTGGGGAAAGTTGGAAAATCACTGAATCCTCTATACTGGCATCCTCACAGGTCCTAAGACTAGGAAGATGATTCCTATTTTCATTTTAAACATTGGCAAACTGTTGCCCAGGGAGACTACAAGCAAACTTTGAGGGCTCAAGCCTGGAAGGTGATGGGTTGGGAACTGAAGTCTTGAAGCCCTTGAACTTAGTCTTGGAAGTATTGCTGGACACTAGTGTTAGGTCAGTTCAGGGTTCAGGGTGTCCAGTTAGGGGGGCTGGTCAGGGCAGGGGCGGAATGGAGCGGCCAGCCAGATGCTGACGTCAGCAGTAGAGGCGCCTCCTGTCAATCAGCGGGCTTTTCCTGACTTATCCAAGAAGGACTCTGGCCTTCTCTTCCTGCCTTAAGCCCTCCCCTTCCTGACCAGGCCTTTTAAAAATGTACCCCGGAACACGTGGGCCATTCTCCCAGACACACTCTGATGGACGGGAGATTTCAGCCCAAGAGCGTGTATTTCCAATAAAGCCTTGCCCAGCGGTTTTAATTCGCCTCCTTTTGGTCATCTGGCTTTACAACTAGGTCTGTCCATTAAACAGTATCCATGTGAGTTTCTTGTGTCCTTGAGGATTACTTGGTGCAGAGAAAAGACCATCTGGGACGACTTTGGTTTTTGAAAATTGTATTTTATTTATTAAAGTTACACATTGAGAAAATCCAATTTTCCCTTAGGTTTTAAAGATCACCTTGTAAATCTTATTATATTCCAGTTATAAATCATAGATGGTCAGTGAAAGTTCATGGATGATGTCTTCACATTTCAAAAGATCCTTCCTTGCCTTAAGCCTCAACAATAAACCAAATATATATCACCTAGTACATTCCACATCATGTACTCTACAGAGTCACCCCAGAAAGGAAGACAGAGCACACTGCGGGGTCCTTGGTGGAGGTACAACTTGACCAGACACCAACTGGTACCAGGGCTGGGAATCCAGGCTAATGGATCTGTGGAATGGACTTCCCAGCAGGCACCAGGCACTGGGCAGCATGCCATGGGTCAAGAAGTTCACAAGGCACCTGAAGGAAGAAAAAGAATGTGGCCTCTTCCAATTCTCTAGCTCCTTTGTTACACTCACTCTGGGGGAAACTTGTGACTGCAAAGTTGTAGAGGCTGGCTCTGCCTCCACTATGTTGATTAGAAGAGACTTGAGGGGCAGTTTTACAGCATTAGGCCCTTCTGAGCCCCTCCCCACAGCTCACCTCTGTCTCTTCCTAACTCCTCCCCACTCCCTTTGCCTCTCCACACAGCACTCTCCTTAGGCCCACCCCTGCCCTTCCCTGCCCTGCCTTATTTGGGCCTTGGGAGCTGGGCCCCCACTCCGCCCTTTTCCTCCATATCCCACACTCTTTGTTGCCGAATTCAAGGTTCTCAATACAATAGAGCTTTGATGATTTGCTCCATTTGAGAAGGAATGTCAGTTTAAATTAATGAGGAGTCCTGAATAATAGAATTTTAAAGCCAAGTTTAGTTGCTTTCACCCTTGCAAGACATCCTTTCCAGGGAGAAGTGTTAGCATTTAAATCCAGTAATAGTTGATGATGAGAAATGGGGCAATAGGTCTAGAGAATCTTTTTAAAAAGTTTACCAGAAGGGAACTCTTTGGAATCAGCATACACTTTCTTTGAATCAGACGATTTCTGCTCTCAAAACTTCATTGTTGGGGCTGGGGTTGTGGCTCAGTGGTAGAGCTCTTGCCTAGCACGTGTGAAGCACCGGGTCTGATCCTCAGCACCACATAAAAATAAATAAAATAAAGGTATTGTGTCCATCTACAGCTAAAAAAAATTAACAAAACACAACATTGTCCTGTCTTTTTATCATCAGACTTGTCACAGATCCAGCACAGTTTCAAGTAGAGTTCTTAATAACAGACATTTCCACATCCAAAGTCTCTCTAGCAATTTTCTATTTTCCTTACATGAGCAACACGTGAATACATTCTCTTTAAAAAAATTAAAACCCTAGCTGAGCGTGGTGGTGCACGCCTGTTATCCCAGCACTTTGGGAGGCTGAGATAGGAGGATTACCAGTTCAAAGCTAGCTGCAGCCACAGCGAGGCGCTAAGCAACTCAGCGAGACCCTGTCTCTAAATAAAATACAAAAAGGGGCTGATGTGGCTCTGTGGTTAAGTGCCCTGGCTTCAATCCTTGGTACCAAACAACAACAACAAAAACACAACAAGCAAAAACAATACAATAAATACCTCCACAAATTCTAAGAACAGCAAATTTTGCACATGACCCTAGGACCAGTCCTATTCCCTACTGTACTCTTCTTCCCAGGGTTCTCTCTCTCTCTCTCTCTCTCTCCATCTCTCTACTTAGTCATTATTTATTGATTTTTTAATTTGTTATTTTTAGATATACATGACAGCAGAGTATATTTTAACATATTATACATACATGGAGTATAACTTATTCTAATTAGTGATTCTCATTCCTGCATTGGAGAAGGCTGTTCCTCATATGTAGAAAGAGAAACCTAAGTAATGACTGGTGTATTTCTTAGCAATGTGCACACTTTTTCAAGTGATAGAGCTCTTCTTTTGCCCTTCCAACAATTCCTTGGGGTACAGGAAAGATAAGTGTACTCCCATGTTACAGATGAGGAAACCTAGAGGTTAGTGATACTAGCTAAAAACTCTAGTTCACAGTTACTGCTTTCTCACCAGGCAGTAGGCATTGTTCTGGGCACTGACATGTGTTAAATAATTTCATTCTTCCAACAATTCTGAGTTACATGCATGATTGCCTGTCGTATTAACAGTAGTCAGTGGTGGACTGGAACATGAACTCAGGCAGCCTACCCACAAGCCCGAACTCCAACGCCTATATCCTTATGTGACGACATGACACTTGTTGCTAGCATCCCCAAAGAGGAAACATAGCAGCCTCCAGGGTGCATTCAGAGTATAAGTGTGATTTTTAGCTGGCACCTTTTTTAATATAAATTTTTGAATTTCGAGATTTAAAGAAATATTTCATCTAAAAATCTGGATTTCGGGCTTCCCTTGAAAAATCAGTTCTGGCAATTTTGGACTAGCATCCACAAGGTATTACCTGGTGGGGAGCTGAATGCTGTTAAAGAAATATTTTTCATGACACTTATTAAGATGTTAAATAAGACTTTATTTAGGAAGGGATACTGTGATGGGGTTTTGCAGTAGTGAAGAGAGATTGGGCTCAACTCTGAAAACAAAAGGAAGAGTAGGAATTTATAGCCAAGGAGCAGGTGGGGGTCAGTAGATGAAATAATTACTGAGAGGAAAAATCAAGGCTAGGAGGAGATCCTGGCTCCATGATCTCAATAGGATTCTTACTGAAGGCAGGCCAGGGTGGTAAGAGGTTGAGGGTAGGGGATGAGGAATTTGATCAGACACTGAGGGTAATCAAATACCAAGGATGAGGATTTCAATAAATGAACTCAGCAGGATTCTTGCAAAAACTGGAATAAGTGGGCTAAGGACAGAGCCTAAGGTTGAGGCTTAGTTGAAAGAAGACTCAGAAGAGTCCAACTCGGGTTTGGTTAAGCAGGGAGTCTTCACCAGTAACTGCTACCTACTTATAGGACATGTTTTCTCCAATGTGTCAGTCTATACTACTCCTTATTACTGCACCTGGCCTTTTTGTGCAACTTTGCCACAAGTTAAGCACGAGCACTTGGGTTTACGACCCTCATATTGTAGAAAGCTACAATCCCAACGAAGCAGAATGCAATTTCTGCCCTGGTGCTACCAACACATTATCAAAGTCATTATTCATTCACCTGATTATTCATTCAACCATCCACTCATGTATCCATCCATCATCCATCTTTTCACTCTTGTCTATGCACCCTTCCTATCTAACTTAGCAATTCTTTGTTGTTGTTGTTGATGGATTTTTATTTATTCATTTATTGTTTATATGTGGTGCTGAGGCTCGAACCCAGTGCCTCATGCATGCTAGGCAAGTGCTCTACCACTGAGCTACAGCCCCAGCCCTAGTTTAGCAATTCTTAAAGCTGCACAAATTACACCTGCATTTCTTAGCCAACATCTACTTTTCTCCCACTCAGATTAGAAGGGTAACATCAAAGTATGGGAGATGGTCTATTGAGGAAAATAGTTATGGCAGGTGTCACAATTTAACTATGATCCCTCAATGTTCATATATTGAATCACTAACATCCAATGTGGCTATCTGCATTTATGGCTTTTGGAAACAGGCAAATAAGTTTAAACGAGGCTGTAAGAATGGAATCCTAACCTAACAGGATGGGTTATCTTTATAAGGAGAGGCAGAGACACCAGGATTTCATGCACAGAGGAAAAGCCAGGTGAAGAAATGGAGAGGAGGCATCTGACAAAAGTCCTTAAACACGAAACCTACTGGCACCTGGATCTTGGACTTCCAGTCACCAAAGCTATGAGAAAATAAATTTCTGTTGCTTAAGACACACAGTCTGTGGTTTTTTGTTATGGCATCTCAAGGAGACTATAGTTAGGAAGTGCCTTTTATGTGTCCTCTGTCCACCTATTTTACCTCTCTCAACAGCCTCCCCCCCCACTTTACCCCACGCAGGCCACCACGTAACACCAAAGGCCATTTGGGTGAGCTACCAAGGAAAGTTTTCAGTAACATCAGTTAAGAAGGTCTATGATATCTCCAGCAGCAGGAACACCACCATCAGAATGGGCTGTGAGGTTGGGGAGAGGGCTGAGAAGATGCCACTGAAGAATTTGACCAGTAAGATCGACTCAGACCATTCCACTCAGCCCTGTGTACCTGACATGAGGAGATGCTGCTTACGTTCACAGCATAAGGAAACTTTAGAGCTGAGATGTGGGCATGGAAAATATTAGCAAAATAGGTCTGTTTAGCTAGTCAGTTTGTTTTAGCAAGCTGTTTTTGTCAGGAGAATCTGAGTTCAGCTTAACAGAGTGATGGTCAAAGTAAATGCTGCAAAATTTGCTTCATCTTAAGCCTTCCTGTGGGTCTCCACCAGGTGCTCTAGTTAGAGAGGCTTATGCTATTGACACAAAGATAGGTGGTTGCTGATTAACCCCAGAGGGGCCTAGAGAACTGGGAGAAAGCCAAACTGGCTTCTGCTTCATCTCTGTATCAACTTCCAAGCTGTTAGATTGGAAATGACTGTGGAGTTTGGAAGATGGTGTTGGCATGAGAGGCTGGACAAACCCCAGATGGGCTCTTGGGTCCCAGAGGACAGCCAATGGCAATAGACATCAACATCAGACTCTAAATAGAATGAGCAGGGATCTGGAAGTGATCCAGAAGAGCTGGCTCTAGAATCCCACAGCAGCAGGTTTAGAAACACTGCCAGAGTTACCTTCTCTGCCATCACAGTCTCCAAGGGGAATATTGCAATTTTAGTCAGTAGATAAAAGTGTCCATCACAGGAAAAGTTTGACCAATGTTTTAAGCAACACTGACATACTCAGAGCTCAGAAAAGGGCAGGGAAACAGACTTGTTTAGATTTGCCTGTACTTTACTCAGAGCCTCATGTCCACTAAATGAAATATGAAAATACTGAAACATGAAGGTAGGTGGTTTGGTTGGGCTTTTTGCCTATCTGATGAGGTACAAAGGTAATGGTATTTACTGAGTAAAGCCTGGTATCACAATTCTGTTTTCCTCAGTACTCTGGTTGATGTCTGAATTCATATGAAGCATAATTTCTCTAAATCAGTTGGAACAGGGCAATGTCACGTGTGACTGGTCTTCCAAAAATATGAAGATCTGAGAAAAACTTCAAATGAAGAGCTTTAGGCATGTTGGGAGAGCACAGTTTGCAAAAACTTTATCCAAACTGAATCCTATTGTGTTCTGAATCTTAGCTTGAAAGTAAATTGTTGGGGACTTGTTAGTTAAGAATCTGGGGCCAGAGGAGGCTGGGAGATTAGTGAAGACAGAACATCTTTTGGGCTCAGTCAGGGTTCTTCAATGGAAGTTTCTCTCTGCTGGTATATGATTTCAGGGAAAACTAAATTGTTCCAAGGGTCAGGAGGAGGAGCAAAAGTACAGGATCTCCTGGTGGGAACAGGATTTTCCTAATCAGAGAGGGGTTTATTTCCATTTTTTCTTTCACACAATACCTTCCCCAACCTTCCTCATATTCCTAAATAGATCTCAAAAGCTCTTCCTGACCACTCAGCAGTCCTATGCTTCTGAGACTGGGCACTTCCACAGGGGAAGGAGTAGAATACTGGCATCAGGGTTTGGGGAAGGGAGAAGTGATGGGAGATGCCTAGGCTGTGACTGGATGTGAAGAGGCCAGGTCTACAATGACAGAAGAGGAGAAAGCAGGCAAGAGAATAGGAGTCCCTGCAGCAATCTGAGTAGAGGACACAGAGTGCACTAGAGCTCATCATCACCCTGCCCTCTCCCAGCCCCCGCGAGCAACAGGCTTTCCCACACCTGCTGCTCAGGCAGCTGTTTTCAGTGCCATCCCTAATCCACACCTGACTGACTGGCTCATGACCAATGATGCTGTATGTGTCATAACCATAGCACGAGCCTGAACCAACCAGGTCTTTCAGGAATTTTAATCAAGATAAAAAGACAATGGGGACTGAAGCTGAAAGGCTGAGGTGTAGTGTAAGAAGCTAGGGACACCAGTATAAGCCATATATGATGTTTTCAGTAACCAGAACTACACTATGCAGGGCAAGTCTGCCAGAAGGGAAGGTAGCCTTGGGCAGACATGCAGAGAAAAGCAGAAAAACCAGGATAATAAATTCCCTAGGGCTGCCTCCCCATTTAGATCCTTAAAAACACATGTCTCTTTCACCTGAGATAATTGAGACTCTTTTTTCCTAATGAAAAGGGTCCATTTATAGCCAAACATTGAACAAGCTTCATGTATGCAGGTCGCTTTGCAAAGAAGGAGTAGGCCAGCTCTCTTGGCAAACATGGCAGACCACCATGGCTAACTTGGAAGCTGCCTGTGTACTTAAGATTAGAGTTTAGGTAGGAAATGGTGTGACCTAATTTCCCTCTTTGTTCTTAGGATGTCATAGTAGGCCAAGACTTAGGTCCTGGAGAAAGGAACTCTTGGCATTTACAAAAAAATGGGTTTGGTCTTAGAAAGTCCCTTTCAGGTTACTAAAATCTAGATTCACAAATATCTCTGAAGAAAGGCTTTAAAACAATGTTTTGTTTTGTTTTAACTAAAGGGAGAAAAGAGGTATGGGAGCCACATTGATTCATCAACAAGACTTCATGAATCATTTCTCATCTCTGATTTCAGGGCTCAGGAGGGCTAAACTGGAAGAAAAACCCAGAGCAGCTCTTGTCAATACAAGACCTCATCTATTAAGTCCACAGCCTCTTGGAAATGTCCCCCAGCAAGGCTGCCATCAGTACTTGACTGAAAACACATGGAGGCAGCCCACTCAGAGCAGGAATTCATTATTGGAAGAATAATAAGGGAAAGTTTTTACTTTTTTCCTCTCTCTTTCTCTCTGCTGTAGGGAGAACTGCTTTCTGGAAGAGTCACAAGGTTTAGAGGGAATTGGAATCATGTTTTGTAAGAAGAGGAGGAATAGAAGCGGAAGCCAGAAGCTTTCACACAAAGCACACGGGTCCTGGGCAACTCAAGGCTAGTTGTTCCATCTTAAATGTATCACTGAAACCAGGCGATGGCTCCGTTTAACACATTATCTTTTCCCAGAGTTATTAATGTCCAATAGTACTAAGGAAAAAGAACCCAGAGTTAACTGGGCCTTTTTGGATACTCCTCATTTTCATATGTGCCAGGTAATCCAAAGGAAAGGTATATCGAAGGAGTGAACTGGGCAGAAGGAAGAACTTGCCAGCGGGCTGGGAATAGCAGCATGATATTACAGGCGTTCGCTAGTATCCAGTTCTTCTCTTTTGAACACGGGGCAAGTCTGTACCTTCACACCTCCTTCAAGTTAGGCAGGGCTGCAGGACTGCGGAGTAGAAGTGATGTGCATCATTTCTTAATTGCTGGTGCTCCATCTGGCTCTGTCTTTCTAATCTCTCTTCTGCTCCCCTCCTTCACCCCTCTCTTCCTCTAAAGTGGCAACTGTGGAAGTGCATGTTGACATTGAAGTGCAACTGAGTCCCCACATGGAGGAGAAGTGCCTGGAGTCTCTGATTTGCACAGATTTTAAGTCCCTGAGATTTGGGGTGGGGAGCAGCAAGTGGTTGTTAGGCAGAAAAATCAAATCTCTCCTGATTTATACCCAATGATTTATTTTTTTCCTTCTCCTAGACCTATTTGGAGTTCTGGAAAATTTGTGCTTTATCTGAGGCCTGTTCTCACCAAAATTCAGAGAAGCAGGTAATGCATTTTCTCTCACACTTAGGATATTCAGCTGAGAAGGATGGTGGATTCCTTCCTGCCATATGAGCAAAGGAGGGCTCTGTATTCTGTAGTGAAATAAAGCATAGGATGAAAGCATGGTAATATTGAAATGAAAGCTCAGAAAAATATGACATTTCCAAGTGGTTCTAAGATGGGTTTTTAGGTCAGAGTAGAATATTTTGTATCCAATGTGCATCTTTCCTTTCTTTTTTGGCAATCCTAGTTTTGCTGGACAAACTTCTTCAATCCTGTCTCTGAGCAATAACTTTGCTTTATTTACAATACATGACGTAAAGACAGCATGCAAAAACCCTGGCATCTCTGGGTTAATCTGGAAATATTTCTGAATCTTCTCCAGCACACAATACCTCAAGAGAATGGCTAGGAGCCCAGTGCAATCAGGGTGGCAAAGTTGAACTTACACTCACACACATGCACACACATACACATAGATATATGTATATAAAGAAAGATCTCCAAAAACTGCTGAATTACATCATTAACTACTTTCAATGTAAGCATTTGATGATACAAGATACCTCAATAACAAGTCATGGGTGGTACTAGCTTGGCAGGTTCTCAGCTTTTGGAGAAGATCACCTGAGTCTTCTTTCCTGTGTACCTTCCCTGGGGCAATCTTCCTGCTCATGTTTACTACTATAACAATGGTGAAAAGTGAAGATGGCTGTGTGAGCCTTGGCTGTCTTCTTGGCTCCAGTGCCTGGGCCTTCTGCAGCTGCTTCTCAAAGTGGATGATCCAAACACTAGCATTGTTCCTGGTGATTTCTTTATTTGGAAAATATTCACTGAGTTCCTGAAGAATTGTGTGTATAGCATTGTGTGAGAACTTTGGTGAATTGAAGATGAATAAGACAGTCAGCAAAGCTGTGAGCGGAAATACTCCATGGGCAAGGGGTGGGAGGGAGGAGGGACAGTCTGTGTCTAAACCCCCATTCCATCCTTCCCAGCAAAAGACCAAACTGCTCCTATCTTGGCTCCTTATCAGGGAAGAAGGGATACAATGAGGATGCTTCACGAAACTGCTAGAAGGAGCAAGTGGGAGTGTGTATATATGCAGAGCTCAGCATCAGGAGAGCTGGGTGTGCAGAAGCCATGCTTAGGCCTGACCTGCGCTGTCTTACGAGTTTCTTGGAGTAAAAAAAAAAAAAAAAGATTCTCGAGGAGGAAGCCACTAACTCTTTGACATTTAGGATGCAGCTCTGTCTTCCTCTTACCTTGTCAGACACTTTTGAGTGACCCATTTTAGTGTGTGGTGGTCATTTTTTTTTCTTGGTGGACAATGAAAGGGGAGAGATATCACATGAACAGTTATAGAGAATAAATGGTTATCTTTCCCAAAGTAGGGGAGAAAAAGTAATGCTTGATGCCCGTAAAGGTTTAGATGTGAGAGGTTCCCCAAAAGCCCCTGTGTGAGAATACTCACAGGTAAAATGATTAGATTATGAGAGCTTTAACCTAAACAGTGCATTGATCCACTCATATGGATTAACTGGGTTAACCGTAGGTAGGTAGAGTGTAGCTAGGGAGGTAGATCACTGGGGGCATATCTTTGAGGTTTGTATTTTGTCCCTGGTGAGCAAAACTCTCTTTATCTGCTTCCCTGTTGCCACGTCCTCAGCTGCTGTGCTTCTCTACACCATTCTGCCAGGATGCTCTGCCTCACCTCAAGGCCCAGAGCTACAGTCGGCTGACCATGAACTGAACCTCTGAAGCTGTGAGCCAAAATAAACTTTTCCTCTTAAGTTGTTCTTTTCAGGTCTTTTTGGTCACAGTGACAAAAAGCTAACACAATGCCCCTATAACAAGATACAGGCTTACAAGAGAAAAGCACATAAATTTATTTACCTTCTTCTTGTTTTAAACCAAAGGTATCTATTAAGTGACTCAGAACTTAAACTAGCAAGTTGCTTATGATTTAATCTTGGATGAAACAGATGTCTTTAAAAGAAGGACAAAGAGATGCAGTCCTCCCAAGATTCAGACCCACTCCCAAGGATGGCCACAAGACAGACACACATGCCCCTCAAGAGCTGACAGCATCAAGCACATTATCCACAAATGGAATACAACCTAATTTCTCTCTGGTCATATTCTTGGGGGTCCCCAGCCTGAAGTTGTCTGCCTAGACATGCAAAACTGATAAGCTATGTGCCCTGAGGGGTAGAAGGTTAAGGCAAGTTCTCAGCACACAGAACAAGGCTAGGAAAGAGATGGCTATTCATGGAGGGAAAGGATCAGTAATGAATGGGTACCCTAAAACCCAATTCAGTCAGAGTACCAGTCCAAGAAGTATTTTTCTCTGCTAATCTGAACTTGGAAAGGAGCAGACAAGAAGAACTTTTTACCTTCCTCTCTCTACCTGGCAGTACAGAGATCCTGGAGAGCTCTTATCGGTGAGAATTCTTATTTTACCAACTTTTTGTCAATTGTCCCAGGATCAAGAGCAAGAAGGGTATCTCAGCCACCCACACTGGGCACTAAGAACTGTAGGGAAGAAAAAGCGTTATCTTGTCTTCATCCATTGCAAGGATCACGGTAGAGGGCCCTACAACAAAAGAGATTAAAGAGTAAAGCAGACAAACTTATTTAATGTAAGTTTTTCATGACATGGGAACCTTCAGAAATGAAGACCCCAAGAAATAGGGAAGGCTATACATTTTTATGCTTTGATGAAGAGTGGACAGACCTGCAGAAGTATAACTGGAGGGGAAAGGTCTATGATCTAATGGTAATAAACCCAGTGTGTGTGTGAAGGGGGGTGGTACTTAGTGAGGCCCATTTGTTCATAGTCTTCTCTGCCTCCCTGTGTCTTCAGAGATAAGGACATTCCTTTCCTCTGGGTATAGGAAAGGCACATCTGGAATGAAGCTTTTATGACCTGCTTCAGGGGAAAGACTGCTAGGTTTTATGACTTGCTTCAGGGGAGAGGGGAAAAGGGAGGGGGACGGAGACAGTTACTGTCCTGTTCTGCTGCTTTCTCATATTTTGGGGTAGCATGCCTTGAATCCCACCACCAAATTCTCAAATACTTTTTTATATTTGAAATTGGCCAGGTCAGGTTATGAGAACTCATGGAAAATGTGCATTTAATCAGTTGCAAAACTCAGTTTGGTTTTCACAAACATTCTATGGAAGATCACAAGTTCTCCAAGTGTACTTAGCACAGGGGGAGATGCATGGCCTTGGCCTGGTACACTGCCTTCCCCACCTCTTCCAGGTCTACCCAAATCCTCTCCTGATGCCCAGCACATCTGCTTATTGCCCAAGAATACCTTCCCTGGTTCACTCCAGGCCAGTGAGATGCTCCTCCTTTTGCCCTTGCAGTGGGGCTTGGACGTGCATCTATCACATCACTTCATTTTGTGTTATGTTATAGTTATTGTTTTTGGATCTTTTTGTAATATAGTTCTTGAGGACAAGGCATATATCTTATTGCTTTCAAGCTTCGCCTGAGCACTTGGTCTGTGTTTAACAAATATTAAGTTGTTGAAGGACTTGGTCTTTGATCCATTCTTCATCACTCACTGCCAACTTGGTGCACAGGAGACAGGAAATAGCCTATGACTTGATTTTAGCCTCTAAGGCACTTAAAATTTCTCAAGGGGAGCAAGTACAAAATGATTGTACAGAAGACAGGTTGGATCACTAACGTCTTGGGTAAGAGCTTGCCAAAGGCTGGGAGGACTTAATGCCTGACTTTGAAGGGGGCTGAAGCTCCTAGACCTTTGCACTGATCCCAGCCTGATGCTTTGGTCAGAAGCCTCAGGGCAGTAGGAATGGGTAGGCCAGTTATTCTACTGGAAATGCCTAAATTATCCCATGGGTCACCAACTGATTTATTTGCTAATTGAGTGGCCCAGCTTTGGGCTTTTAATCTAAAGAAATCATTTCATCCTTTATTAAATACTGCATGAATATCACTCTTTGTTCTGCAACGCTATACACAATATACCAGTGAAACTTGAATTTACACTACAATAGTCATGCCACTAATGACCTTCCAAATGCCACTAATACCACACATGTTCTGCTTCTCGGTTGGATCTGAACCTGTCAATGAATTCTGAGGCCATTGACCTCCCTCTAACACAAGAGCAGAGCCTCATGCCCACCCCCAGCCTCCCCCATCAGTCCATGATTTCATTTCTGAATCAGTTACTCTTTGGAGACGTTGATTCCTTTACACCTACTCTTTTTATTGGTGGACAATACTTTATTCGGAAATGTTCCCTCCTGTAATTACAAATCTTGTTAGTCATCCTCCTTCTCTCCCCAGGGGGATTGTGGGCTTTAATTAATTAATGTGGTTAAACCGCTTTGAGGTGCCTGGTTGAAAGGTGCTATATAAGTGCAAATTATTATTATTATGTCTGTTGACATCCCATGGCGGCAAAGCCCTCAGCCCTACACATCTAGAGACCAGAACAAAGGCTTCTTCATCTTCACCTTCCCTGCTAGGTCTGAAATCGCTGGTTCAATGGTCTAGGAGCAAATCTGTTACCATCTCAACAGCAATCAACTAATTAATCCCCATTATGTTGGCTTCCGTTTCCTTCTTCCAAGCAGCATGGTCCTGTTTCATTTCACAGATCACACCCCCATCAGCTCTAGACAAAGGTCACAGTATCCCTATGGCCTGTTAGCCTAAAAGGAAAAAAAGAGAGAGGGAGAGAGAGAGCGAGCTTGAAAAAAAAAAATGTCATGAAATGCACTAACTTCCCACCTTTCATCGAAATAAAACTTTCCTTATAGCAGCAGCCCCCTTCCCCTTCCATACCTTTAACCACGGAACCACACCCTGCACACCAGAGATTCCCAGAGACACAATACAGGTGGGATTAAGGTCCCCTAGCTCTGACATGACCCACAAAAGGGGACTCCATCTGTACTAGGTGGGAAAAGGTCATCCAAAGATGTGGGGGCCTCTCTTCAGCTTTCTCTACTAACCCCAAGTTTCCCCTGAGAAAGCCAGCTGCCATCTGTAGCCAGGAAGCCCTCACAAAGGCTGGGGCCATGATTTAGATGTTTTGTGCTACACCTAGCACACCACAGCCCCTTAACAAATGCCTAGTGCTTCCACTAGGATGGTAGTCATTGAAAACAGCCCTGTGGGGGAGACTTGGCCTCTTATAGGGACCAAAACACTTCTTACAAGGTCGTGCCTGAGACCCTTTGTTAGAGTGGCTGTGGGCAAGCCTCAGGGGGTCATGTCTTCATCTGCCTTCATTTATCCTCCCTATTGAAGGGCTCCTTCAGGACATGGGTCAGTCTCTGTGGGAAATGATTTGGAGAGCAACAAAAGAACTTGGGCCCTTTGGGGGGCCTTCAGAATTCAGTAAACATCTGGACTTGGAAGGCCAGATTCTCAAGCAGTCTAGCTGGGGAGATGTCAAAAGAGAAAGAGCTGTGTGTGCAACGTAAGCTCTTAGTTCTGTGGCGACATTTGTTGTCGAAAGACACAGACACCCCAGTAGGTAGATAGGAAGATTTTTCAAAAGCCTCTCTATTTGACAGTTTTTGTGACTGTGGCTCCTGTTTGTCAGTTCTCATGGCCTGTGTGAGGAAATGGAAGTTTCGCATGGCTAGCAAGCAGCATGTGATGTCTGTTCTGATTCTGTGTGTGTATGAATAACCTAAGGTTGCATAAGCTAGTCCTGCTAGTTGTTGTTAAATATTTCTGTTATCTTTGAGGTTTTTAAAGCACTTACTAGTAAAGTGACTTACTGGATTCTCAGGATGAGTACATTTTAATTGACAAAAAAAGAAAAAATGAAAAAAAAAGCACCAAGAAACTAAGTGATTTATACTTCATCACACAGTGAGATGCAGGACCTGAACTCTTGACTCTTAATGTTCCCTTTATTGTTGAGTCAATCCATTTAGAACACATTAGTCAGCATGATTCAACATTCGTCACTAATCAGCACTAGTGATGGAACTAATCAGCATTCCCCAGTGTCCCCAAAGCTATCCTCAAAAAGAAAAAGAAATTGGCCTCTGTCAAGAGACAATGGAATGTGGTTTTTGTTGGTATTCAGAAGCTGAAGTCCGATTCAAGCCGCACATACTCTTAGGGAGCCTTCCTCAGCCATTCTAGTTGGGACAATCCTATTTCCTTCATCCTTCAATGTCCAAGTCTGTGAATCATAAAATAAGTGTCATAATTTGCTTATGATTAGGTTTACATAATTACATCTTCCCTAACTAGTCTGTGAGCTACTTAGGGGAAGAGAACTTTTTTTTTTCTCTCTCTCAACCTTGTATTCCCTGAGTCCTGAGCATCATGCTTTGCAAACAATAGATGCTCAACAAATACTTGCTGAACTGAATGAAGCTTAAATCATTTTCCAGAAAGAACACTAAGTCCTTTTGGAAGAAATTTTCAGAGAAAATCAACAACCTGAATTGATTTAACATCTTTTGGTATTATTACCTGGGCTTTTTCACAAATGCAAATTGTTAGTTCTGCCTATGGCTTCCAGGTTCTAAAAGAGGCATGTGGACCCAGTTTAACTATGGTCCAGGTCTTGGAATGAAATTTTTTTTCTATAACCTTATTTCAATTGCATTTTGTTCCATAGGAAGGAAGGAAGGAAGGAAGGAAGGAAGGAAGGAAGGAAGGAAGGAAGGAAAGAAAGAAAGAAAGAGTACAGGCAGAAAAAAC
This sequence comes from Xerus rutilus, assembly GCA_028644305.1. Classification (NCBI taxonomy): domain Eukaryota; kingdom Metazoa; phylum Chordata; class Mammalia; order Rodentia; family Sciuridae; genus Xerus; species Xerus rutilus. The sequence continues at coordinate 30,084,153 of CM053401.1, forward strand.
ATTTTGGAAAAAAAAAATTGTTTAGTCTATGACTTTGGACCTAATACAATTTTGTGCTATAAGCTCTAGCAGCTCTCATTCAAGTTTGTTTCTCCAATGCTGCATAATAGCAAACACATACTAAAGTTACTGCCTGAGGGAGATTCTGTTTAGGGTAGGGTGGGTGGCCAAGATTTAGGGGCACAGGTCCTTGGTGGAGGAACAGAATGATAATGGTACTCCTCTTTTCTATAGGTTCTGGAACCAAATAGGGCCCCCAAATCATTCTTAACACACACACTATTTAAAAAAAAATTTTTTTTAGTTGTCAATGGACCTTTTTAAAAAAAATTTATTTATATGTGGTGTTGAGAATTGAACCCATTATCTCACACATGCTAAGCAAGTGCTGTACCACTGAGTTACAACCCCAGCACCTGTACACACTATGTGGCATTTCATGAGTATAACTCTATTATGCAGCAAGCCCAGCCATAGGATCTGTACTATTACACCATGGGAATTAATCTCTGAAAGGGTTGTGTCACTGAATATTCATTCTCCCCTTTTTTCTCACGCTAACAGAACTTCCACAATTCACAATTTTTCTGGGTACATGGCCACTCAGATTAATAATTACATTTTCAGCGTGTCTTGCCATATACCCACAGATTGGCCAATATGATATAAGTAAAAATAAAGTGTGTAACTTCTGGTTAACATCCTCAAAGAAAGAGGGATGCTTTCCTTCCTACCACCATCTCTGTCCCACACAAATTCTGCTACCTGAATGGAGCACATGATGCTGAGTCATTCTGGATCATGACAATAACAGTAACATCCTAGGTGTGATGGGGTTACAAGCCAATAGATTGTGTCCCTGGACAAATGTGTGGAGCCAAGCTGCCATACCAGCTCAGGACCACATTCCTCTACGGTGCTCTATGAGAAAGCAATAAACCTGTCTTTTACACTGTTAGTTTAGGTAGTGGCTACGCCCAGCCAAACTTATAACCCAACTACCCTCAGGGAATTTCTTGGAGAATCGTTATATCAGTGTGACTGGTCCATTTTAGTTTAGAATGTCAAGATTCAACATTTAAGACAGGGCTGGAGTATGTCAACAGAGGCCCATGAGGCCTGAGAGGTAAGTAGCTACAGGGGCTGCCATGATGGAAGAGGTAGGACCCAAAGCCTTTTTGATTTTCTAAAATCTTAGGCCCAGGCTGAATACTTGAAAAGGGCTACAAACCCAACTTTAAGGCAGTGAACCTTGCTTTACCTTCTTGGAACTGTTTCCTCAACAAAATCAAGGTGATGAGTGAGCCTAAAAGCCTTTGTTTAAGGAAGTGTGCATACAGTTAGCTTTCAGAGCAATGAGTAAATTTTTATCAGTAATCATCTAAGTACAGGCATTGGTACACACTGTGCAGAAGATCTCTCTAGAGCATATGGCAAGCTTACACCCCTAAGGCAGAGATAAAAGAGGCATCCATAAAAAACACATAAGAAGATCAGCCATGGAAATATGACAACACATTTATAATTATACATGGCTGCATAGAGATTGGTCCACTGCCTCCACAGAGAGTCTAAATTGGTTAACTTCTTTTGAGAACAATTTGGGAATATATATAAAAGATGAAAATGTGCTTACCCTTTGACCAGTCATTCCAATTCTGATCTATACCTACAGAAACCCTCAAGACTGCCTACCATGAGACATGCACAAAGAAATTCATTGTTACAAATAATCAAAATATCTATAAATAGGGGAGTGGATAATAGTATATTCATACAATGGATGTGGATACCTGAAATAAAGTGAAAGAACATGATCTATGTGTATAAATGTAGAGGTATTATAAAAACATCATGTTAAATGATAAAACAAAGTTGTAGAATAATGTGTATGATAAAACATTTGTATAAATTTTAAAATGCATTAAAAACATTATATTATACATGGATTCACAGATAGGTAGAAAAGTTTAAAGAATGAAAGAGAAGGAAATATGCCAAATGGTGGAGAGCTTTCCTTCTGTGGAGGAAAGTGGGGTGGGCAGAGCCTCCTGCAGTAGGGATAGGTACAAAGGAGTTTTGAACTTTGTCAAGTTTTAGTTCTAGAATTGAAAATAAATATCTAAAACTATTAGGATAAAAATTTTAACAGTTGTTTAATTCTGGGTGTTATATTCATATAAAATTTATGTTTTATGGTTTTCTGTACTACTCTGTATTAAAAATATTTTTCAGGCTGGGAGTGTAGTTCAGCAGTAGGGGGCTTGCGTAGAATGAGTTAGGCCCTGAGTTTGAACCCCAACACCCACTCACCCCAAAATCTACATTGATAACAGTCTCTCTCTGAATCCAATAGCCAGAGGAAAAGACGTGAACAAGGCAGAAGGCTAGAGTGAGAGGTCCTGGAGGGAGAGGATATGAAATAAATACAGAGAAGAGAAGACACTGGGTAGATGGTGGTCCTTCCTCTTTCCCTTAGGAAGCCCTACAACCAAGAGGCCTGAAAAAACATTCTGAGGCTGCAGTGGCACCTGGCAGGACAAAGACAATGTGACAAGCTGGCTCTGCCCTCTTCCTCATGAGCTCCAGAAGGAGTTTGCGCTCTCTCTGCCACTGAATCTCAGGGCTCTCTGCCCAAGCTCCACACTGTGCCAGGTGTGTGGGTGGTACTAACCACGCAGACATCTCTGTACCTGGGTAGAAAGAGACTAAGAATCTTCTGGGTCATTTTGAGTCTACCAGGCAGACAATGTTTGATGGGCTACTGATTCAAACTGAAATCTGATAAGCTCAGATGGTAGTATTTGGGGGAAAGAATTTCTCAATAAGTCATCCAGTTGGCTTGGTAACTAAGAAAAAGGAGTGGAAGAATTTAACCCAACTTTGTGACAAGGGAACAAACAAAGGAGATTAATGCCTTTCCTGATATGCTTTAAAAGGTGATCAAACAAACCATTCTTGATTGTAAAAGCAGAAAGAAGAAGCACTTAGTTTTCTATAAAAAAGACCATTGTTTCTTTCTTTTTTCTTGATTTCTTCTGAGTCCCTCAACTTAGTGGCTGAAGCTAGCTTTGTGTCTAGTACCTTCCCTGGACCTGTGTCAGGGTGCCCTGATCTCCTCTGATGTTCCCCAGCTATCTCAAGATTTAAGCTGCTCATTCAAACCCAAACTAATAGAGGACAGCATCAGAATCCAAATTCAACCAGCCGTACCTGATCCTGATTTTATACAAACAGTTTAAAAACATGTTTCTGTCTCACTGAGAAATAGTTGCTACCTTCAGAAATAGTTGCTACCTGCTCAAAACAACTCTGGCTTTTTGTTTTTCCAACCACTCCCTAGATTCCCAAGGAAGAGAGAGTTGGTAAAGGAGTGAACAAGGCACCCTGCCAGTCCACCCTCTCCATTCTCAGGGCCAGCCCTTCCTAGAAGCTGCTTCACTCCATCCATGGGCCCCAAGAAACTGGGATGGTTCCAGAAGGGCCTGACCCTGACTCTTACATGCGCCCTGCAGCATCAGCCACACAGCCTGGCTGCTTTCAATTAGAGTCCCCGCTGTGCTCTAGGTGGCACATTTGGTGCTTACTAAAGAAACAAAGGATGCAACAAGAGCAGATGTGGGTAGTGGTGAAGTTCACTGTGAATTCTTCCCTCCCTTTGGCACCTAGGTGCTTTGAGGTCCACTCCATTAAAGCTGGTCCCCAAAGTCAACCTCTGCTTTTCCCTTGCCATCAGGTCTCAGCACCCTACAGTCTCATTCTGGCTTGGCCAGCACCTCTAAAAACTTTTCCATTTGATGGGCACTGGATCTTCCAAAAAGGACAAAAGGAAAACTGGATTTAAGGCTCCTCCCCCACTCCCATCTTTCCCACTTCAGTTGCACAAAGGGCTGAACTCTTCCTTTGCCCCAACCTGGCCCCTCTCAGAGCTGAACCATCAAGAAGCTGGTGGCTGCAGTCAGTTCCCTCTCCTTTGGAGCCCAAGTATTTCCAGGGTCCAGGGCCAGGCCAGGAGAGGCCAGGATACCAGAAGAACGTGGGCAGACAAAGAAGATGCAAACGGGACGGTATTACCATGTTAATGGCCTGAGTTGGAGGCCTCCTGAAGATGCAGGGAGGGTGGGTTTTCTTTCTTTCACTTTTCTTTTTTTTGCCAAAGGAGAATAGTTCCGCTTTCTATTTTACTTCAACAATAGCACAGACCGGCTCCTTCAAGTGTTTCAAAAAGCGGCCTGAGAAATCTCTAACCAGCCCCTGGGTCTCTCTGGCCTGCCGCTTCTTTGTCCCTCCCACCCCAGTGAACAAAGCGGTGGGAAGGGTGTCAGGCCCCCAGCTGCTGCCTGTTCTCACATCCTAATCCTTGGGAAAGGCGAGGGGAATGGCCTGCGGAGCTGGTCAATCCCGTTCTGCCCTCACCTTTTATCCCCTTCCTCTGCTTGTGCACTCAGAAGAGCTTCAGGTATTAGCAAACCTCCTGGTCAGTGGCTGGGAGGAACCCTGGGCTTGCTAAGGGATAAGACACTGAGGGACCATTCCCACGTTCACTAACAGCCCCCAACCCCAGGGTAGCCTGCATGGATTCTTCTTCTCACTGCTCCAGCCCACTCTATTATGGAGCCTGATGTCTAAGCACAGACCTGCTTCACCCTCCCAGCCCTTCCCCTCTGTCTCTGTGCCCCTCTGAAATGGACTGCAGACCTCACCCAGAGCCCCAGGTGCTACCATGCCAGAGCAACCCTGCACGCCAGGAAAGCTTTTTGGCCTTGACTTCTGGGTACCTTTCCAACTTTACCACCCAGGGAGCAAGGGTTTCTTTGCTTTAAACCTGGGGAACTGTGCAGGTGTCTTTTAGCTCAGTCATCTGGTAAGAGAAAAATAAGGCTTTATGTTCCAGTGCATGAAGATCTCAAGGGTACAGTCGTAAGACTGTACCCTTACAGACTAAGTGAATGATATGTACATCACCCCCCAGGAGAATCAGATAAAGCTGAAGTGAGAAGGCCTTTAGATATCACCCAGGCTGGTTACTGTATTCAAAGTAAAAAATAAAAAAGAAAGAAAAGGAAGAAAAAGTACCACACTGTAGTTCCTACATATGAATTCACAATGTGCACAAGTGCACACACAAGCACACACCAATAGATATTTCATGAAACAATACAATGTATGTGATATAATCTGATATTTTTCTTTTCTCCTTAAATGCTGATCTTGACTCATCAATTTCATATCACGACCCACTAATTGGTTACAGCACAGTTTGCAAAGCCTTAAATTAACATTTTCATTTTCAAGAGGACACAACTAGGGCCCAGAGATTTTCTCGAGATCATTATCAGAGCTGAACTGAAAACCAAGAGTTCTTTGGAATCAAAGAGGGACCCTCACTTTTCTAGGGAGTAAAGCACCCTTTTCCCCCTTGAAGTCTTTGCAGAACAGAGCCAAGAGGGCAGGGAGTGCCAGGAGGTGTATTCAGCGGCACTGCAGATGCGGGCAGAAGGGTTCTACTGCCTCCAGAGATCTCTGGGAGGGAAGCACAGCTGGGAGCTGGGCTAGAGAAAATCCTTAGCAAGCAGCCAGGTGAAGTTCTGAGGCCACTCAGGCATTTTATTTATTGGTTGGGGATCTTACATCATAAGCCATTCTCTGAATTTCTTCTTTCCTGGACATACTGCTCTGGGTCAGTCTCCTTTAGTAATCCACTTTCTCCTATTTTCCAATTTTTTTCCTAACAGTCATTCCTTGTGGTTCTTTGACCTTTACCAGTTTATTATATGTCTAGGTTCTTTTTCCTCTAACCAATTTTCTTTTCCTGGTCAAAATCATGATCTTAGCAATGAGGATCACGGGAAGCAATCCAGTGGATCTTAGTTCCACAAAGGTCCCTGATATTATCCACTTTAGACCAGGCTTAGGAATGTCATTTATCAAGGTATAAGCATTATGGCAAGGCTTTTACTACAAGTCATCAGGGCAGAACTGATTCTTTTCCTCCTGAATTTGTTTTATAATCTTCCATAGGATTTCTTGAAATGTCCCTCTGTATTTGCTTTTTACTAGACTTCTTATCTTTTAAAACAGCCTCTAAAAACGAAGAGCTCAAAGCCATACTGTGCACTGGGTAAATAAAAACCGAGCTTTCTGATTGCTTATTAGTTATACACCCTTAGAGAGTATGTAACAAAGGGGCCTGCTGTTTGCTTTGCTTAATCTGGTCTTAAAATCTCTGCTTCTTTGTCAGAAAACAATATTTGCAATTGTAAAAAAAAATATTTACCAAGGAACTTGGATAGCATAAGTCAAAGGCTAAGAGCCAAAGGTCAGTAGTTCTTACCCCAAATTTTTGTGAACCTGAAGGTCCCTGCTGTGGAGCTCAACTGCACCAAACAAACACACAGCTTTTGAGTCCATGAAGAAGCAGACATTTTAGAAGGGGAAGGAAAGGGAGGGCTGCAGTCTGTTCCTCAGTCAGAAGGGTGAACTCCCCAGCCTGCCCCACAGAATTCCTGCTAGATATTGTAAAGCAATGTGTCTCCATGGGAATATTACTGGGACTACTCTGTTTCAAAAATCTGTGGGAAAACCTCAGCTTACAAAATCCTACTGGGCAGACATTCCTCCCATGAATGGACTTGGCAATATGCTTCTCAGGCCTGAGGTTCACCAAGGTATCTCTGTGAGTGGACCTGCTGCTTAAGAGTGGCGGATAGAGGCATATACTGGGCATTTCTTTCTTTCTTTCTTTCTTTTTTTTTTGGTGGTGCCGGGGATTGAACCCAGGGCCTTGTGCATGCAAGGCAAGTACTCTACCAACTTAGCTATATCCCCAGCCTTTATCCTGGGCATTTCTTAATCCACAAAGGAGTTTTAGACATCTGACCCTTGAGACTGATTCTTCTGAGTTTAATGGTGTTTGAATTTATGCCTTTATGTTAATTATTCTCTGGGAAGATCTGTGATAGGGTGACTTTCCTAACCTCCAGCGTATCTAGCATCTGGGAATGCACTACCACAGAACAGTGAGTTACAGCTTGTGGCCTAGGAGTATTCCACTTTGAACAAGAATTTGAGTCCTTCCAAGTCCCAAGCCTAGGTTACAAGGTGCAGGTAGGCAAGGCCTGGTCTCCAGCAGAAGGGCCTACTGGGACTTAAGCACCAGAAAGGGAAACATAGTAACCACAAGAGGCAGGAAATGGAGCTCATGGAGTCAGGACACAGTGCCCCAGAGGCTGCCGGCCCCAGTGCTGCCTCAGCCTGTGAAGTGAGAGGGCTCCTCCACACTGTCCAGTTCACACGACAGGATTGGCCAAGAAGACAGATGGTGGCAACTGCTAGCTTTCTTGTGTTCATTTTTTGGTTGTCCCACTCTGTAATTAACAATATTGTCTTCTCTCATCCATAACTCAATCTTCTGTCACATTCTTGCCACAGCTGCCAATCTCTTGATCTTGTCAGGGTAAATATCACTGGCCTGTTCACGCTGGCCTTTGATTCTGTCCTAAAATAGCTTCTAAAATGACCACAGCAGTATTACCTCTAGCAATGGGCAGCATTGAGCATAATCAGCTTGAAGAAATGGCTAAATCTAAGGATCTTACCTTGAAGAACTAGGCCTTCCTCCTTGATGGTGTAGAAGAATGAGGTGAAGGGAGCCAGAGGGGATTTGGCAATGAGAATCTGCACATAAAGCACATTTTTCCAGAGTCAGACAAAGAATCAGGTATGAGCCTCTATTTACTTCCTTCTAACTTTGACATAGAGTGCTATCACATGACTATATAAGTCATAAGGTTTATTATTAAAAAAAAATCTTTTAGAACCAAATGTTCAAATGAGTGTTATCCTTTTAAAATGATCACCCTAGAAGGATATGGTGTTTATCCAAATATTCTGCCAGTAAGTGCCATATTCTTGAGCCAGTTCTTCTAGAAATAAGACACATTATTTTGTCATAGCTACCTTTCTGCTCAAAGATAAGCCCAATTCTTTAATTAATAAACAGTTAAAAAATTCAAAGTGACCCTTAAAATATTTACCATTCCTGCAACTATTCAAATTAACTTGCCAAAGACAAAGCAAAGGTAAGTTGCTTTCTTGGCCCCAATCCCTCACCATGTCTGTATTCATACTCTTATCATGTGACTATATTTTCTCTTAAGGTGTAGTGCATTTTCCATGCCCTTGACTGTGGGGTTGGCCACATGACTTGTTTTGGCTAGTTGCTCTGTGCCAGTTCCCAGACATGCCTCAAGAAGCCTCAAGTATTTCCATTTGTTCTCTTATGCTTCTGCCATTGCCAGAAAAAAAGATGTCTAAGCTAGTCTGCTATCTCAGCAGGGTATGAGACACCTGGAAAGAGCTGGCCAGCCAGGCCCATCCAAACAACTGAGCTCAGGGGGCCTATACACATGTAAGTTAAATATTGCTGTATGCCTCTCAGCTTCTGCTGGTGGTGTCACGAAGCATTATCGCAGCAAGAGGTGACTGATACACCAGCCAGAACAAAATACCAAAAGCACTTTTGGCAATGGCAAATACCTATTTTAAAGAAGATGATCATTTGATTATTTAAAAAATCACTATCATTAACCCATTGTCACACTTCGTGCAGCTTCACAGAATCTCTAAGGATTGGTAGATTTTTATAATATTTATTGAAGAAATGTGAATATCAGTTTCCTATTTTTCAAATAAAAATAACATCATCAAAAATAGTGACAAGCCAGGTGCAGTGGTGCACACCTGTAATCCCAGTGATTTGAGAGGTTGAGGCAGGAGAATCACGAGTTCAAGGTCAGTCTCTGCAACTTAGTGAGACCAGTGTCTCAAAATAAAATTAAAAAGGGCTGGAGAGGCAGTCAGAGGTAGAGCACTTGTCTAGTGTGTGCATAGACCCTCAGTCAATCCCTAGTGTTGGAAAAAAAAAGAGAGAGAGAGTGACATTGTGACACAGAACCACTTAGGTAATCAGGAAAGTAAGGAAGAAGGAAGAAATAATTACAAATAACCAAAAGGCTTACACATAATATTTCAATTCAACAAACATTTATTGTCTGTCAATTATGAGAAGTGGTGGAATAATGGGGTTTTAGTCATGGGGCTTGAATCTAGCTCTTCTACTAATTGGCTAATCCATGGCAGAGCCTGCGCATATTCCCTACTAGCCACTCCCCTTCTTCCTTTTAGTAAATAACTGCCCAAGTTCCCACATTTCTCTGACTCTTTTGCAATGAGGTGTGTGGCCATGTGATTAACAGAATATGAGTTCAAATGACAGGTAGAACTTCCAGATTGTTTTCATAAGAAAATTGCATGCCCTTCACTTTCCCTTTTCCTCTTCCCAAGGGCAGGAACCAGTTCCAACCACATGGACAGGGACAACATCCTGGTGATTATGAAGTAACACGGGAGGAGAAAGCCTGGTGACCTCAGACAGCATTGTTGCTTTCTAGCTGGGTCACTTGTCCCCTCAGGACAGAGCTACTTGTTTTTCAGCTGTATTTCAGCCCTCTTTGTCATATAGTATAGACTGAACTCTAACCAATACTGTGACTCTGGACAACCTAGACTTTTTGAATCTCAGTTTCCTCATATGTCAA